>BSBN01001103.1:1200000-1800000 GCA_027924645.1 Cunninghamia lanceolata | reverse complement strand
ATAAGCCCACTTTCCAATTAATTAAATAAATTTTATTTATTTATTTAATTTATCTTATCATTTATCTCATGAGCCGACATGTGTGCCTCTTTCATTTAAAAAAGATAAGTGGTACTACATCCTTTATTTAATATCTTTCACATGTAGTACTTTTTATGTACACAAGCACACATAAGCCCTATCTTCTCTCCACTTGTCATCTTCACATTCATCTATGTCTATCTTTCAATCTTAGCCATTCACATAGCCACTGAATCTCCACCGTTGATTGATTTTGGTTGAGTTCTATATAAACACCCTCTCATTCCATACTACATCTATCCAACATTCATATAGCGTCTACATTATCATCTTGAGCATATTGAGCACTTGAGTATCCATAGTATCCATTGAGCTTATGTAGTGCCCCCTCATTTTTGGCTTGTGATAGTGGTAGTTTTGCATTGCTCTTTGTCAGTCTGAGACAGTTGCTAGTCTTTCATTGCATTTATATAGTTCTGAGACATTTGGATTAGTAGGTTATGGTTTATGTTTATTTTGATCTTGATGGACTATGTTCGACTGATATAGTTTAGACATGTGTTATTATGTTCATGATGACATTATTATTATTCCAATTATGATGAGTTGACATGATTAGTAATGGTTTAATATTAGCATGTTTTATTCAATCTGTTGATATTTGAATTCAAATAAAAGTGGTTATAGTCTTGTTTTAAGAGTAGGGACGGTGTAGTACTACTCGCTTCGAGCACCCTACTACGTCGTGATTCTCTATCTCTGTGTGTTGACATATATACATTTGATCATGTACAACCTATTGTTCTGATACAGGCTGCAGGTATCGAGCCTCAACTCCACCTGATATAGCAGGTTTGAGCGAGCTCTTGCACCAATGGATATCGGTGATGGGAGATAACACGAGGTTTATTTCGCTAGGTCAGTCCCAGTCTTCTGTTGTGGTCATGTGTTGTGATGTGACGTTTGAACCTCATCTCATGTTGTTGGTCAACATGTGTTGTGAAGTATTGTGGAGTTTTGTTAAGTTATGTCTATGTGTTTGTCTTGGCAATACCTCAATATGTTAAAATTAATAGTGTTTTGTGTAGTCGTAGAATTTGGAATATTGCTAAGTTAAAATCTATTACTAATTAAATTAATTATTTTAATGTTTGATTTATCGTCGTAAGTTTTAGTATGGTTAATTATTATGTTGTTATTTAAAAGAATAATATTAGGTAGTAAATTAATGTCATGAGTTGTCGATTGTGAAATTTCAAGATTTGGGGAATCTCTATTATTAGCAAAAGTTTAAAATTCTCGGAGGAGTGGGATTTTGGGTAACGGATGCATGATTGTGATAATTTATGAGATGGGCCATTTTAAAGGGGGGATTTTGTTCTGGGCAGGGAGTTGGGAAGAAGAAGATACAGAAATTGGGGGAAAAAGCAAAGAATTGGTTACGGGAATTAGAGAAGATCTAAATTGGTATTGAAATTTGGGTATGTGATGTTGTCTCTCTGTGAAATTTTGCATTTTTGTAGATTAGAATTTAAATCTTATTTTTGCACGATCATTCGGTATTCTGTGTGTGAAAATTTGAAAATTTGTAGCTTGGAATTTAATACTTATTCCTTTGGGCATGATCGCTCTATGTTTTGTGTTCGAGTGTAGCCACCCTGACCTCGTTTCCATCTTGGAAATTGCACCTTGAGGGTTGTTAATGTTTTAACCTCTTTAATTATTTCAAGATTCATTTCTCTTCTGATTTGTTCCGTGTCAAAATCTCCCTCAAATTTTAGAATCTAATCCATTGTAATTATTCTAGTGATCTCAATCAAAAGAGAAATGGCCTATTTTTAAATCCATTACCAATTTCTTGACCCTTTTGTTCTTGGTTGTCCTCTATGTCGTAGTTCAGCCTCACCTAGCTTTACCCTTCAGTACGGGGATGTGTAACAAAGCTCTCGTGCTATGAGTCTGAATTTGACTTCAACCAAATGTAATTTTATTTGTAATTATTACCTCAGTTAATGTATTGGAGATTGCCATATGTTTTGTCCTTGATTCGTGGGTTGATTTTCTCCTCATAATCCTCTATTTTTTTTTAAGTTCTTCATTCTAGATTCCTCCCCACCATCCAGGCCGAGTGCCGTTGAAGTATTTGGAGCTCTTTGAAATCTTTTAAACACACTTCTACCAGTCGCTGTCACCACAAGCATTTGTAATGCTTTCTTATTTTTCTCAGCTCTTTGCCTATTTGTTTTCTCACATCAAATCGGGGTTAAGATGCTGTTATCACTTTGTATCTAACCTAACATTTTGTGCTCTGCCCTCCCTCACGTCTGTTGAACTAATAGGAGAACAGCGACCTGTGCTTTTCTATGCTCTAAGATCTAGCTTGCCTTCTTTTCCCTACCTAGTCGTTTGCTCCCAACGCTGGAGCTTCCTCTGTCAATGTGTTCTATCAATGTTTTCTATCAATATTTTCTGAGCTGCGTCTATCAATGTTCTCTATTCCTCTGAGCTCCAAGAATTACAGACTTCATGTCATTCCTCTTTCATTTTGTAGTGTCGTGTGACTTCAGCGAGGTAAGAATGGTTTTTTTATCCAACATAGGAAACTTCTAATCTGACTCACATATGATTGTTAGAATCGACCAAGGGAGTCGTTGTGGTATCGAATAGTGGTTAGACTTCTTAGTTATTTTCTCTGGAACTGAAGCATCTAGGGAGATGTCAGGATTGCTATGCGTCAAGTCGCATAAACCATGGTCCATGTCGGGGAATGGTTGTTTTAACATTGACATTGTGTTCTACTTACCTAACTCCAGAGGTGAGGCTTCTTGGTTTTGGTTCAAAATTGTGTCATGTCATTGTAATGGGTTATCGACTCGAGTTTCATTATGGATGGGGGAAATTTTTTTGTGAACTTGGACTTAAATTGTCTATGTAACATGATGGGTTGTGGAAAGTTAGATGTCTAATAGTCCCTCGTCCATGCATGTCTTTATTTCAGATGTTGGATAAGGGTTGCTAGTGTAGAAAGGAGAGTGGCTTCCATGGTGGGGCCGGTGCCCAAAGTGGCTGCCTGGATAACCCCATGGAAGTTGTAATCAAGTGATAACTTAAAAATGTATTTAGATGGGTCGAGTAGTATTTCACATAACAAAGATAAGTATGTTGCCTCACCCATGCCTTGAGTGCTCTCATAGGCTAAGGATGGGATGAGAAGGCCTAGTTGGCAAGGTCAACCTCCTTGTCCACATGAGAGGATGTGTCGGCTCCGCATGTGTCACCCTATGGGGTCGGTGCCAGAGAGGGGTCACCAAGATAACCATAGATGGGGATCAACTTCTAGTGAGAGATAGCATGGATAACCATGTTAGGACCATGTGATGACACTCTCCTTGCTACAACTTAGCTACTTCCCTCTTTATTTGTTTCCATTGTTGCCTCTAGAGTGTTGTTTTATCTTGTGCAATCTTGTTATAATGGTTGGTCTGTGTCGAGTCGGTATTCGTTTGGTTATATTCGTTGTTTTGTCCTTGGCTTAGTGGAATCCTCGTTGTTATCTCCTAGCTCGGAGGGGTGGACCTCAGGGTTCCACGTGGTTGGGTGGCAAAGCTATCCATTGGTCTTCTTAGGAGATTCGGTTCGAGTCCAGTGCTGAAGTGTTCCAGTTCCAGATTTGCTTTTCACTCTCAGAGTTGTTGTTTACATTCATAAGTGTATCATTTGTAAACCGATGCGATCGGTCTTGTAATCTTGTATTGTAACTTTGTAAATTAACTATCTTTGCAAATGTTAATGTTATACTTATTTGTAGTGGTATGATGTTTGTTACTTGTGTTGTTAAGACTTTATGATCAACTGATGCAGTTGTGTTCCCTAGAGGAGTTAGATGTGCACTTTTATTTATGTTATGTATAATGATATCTTTGGATACTGATATTGCTATTTCTTGGTTCAAAAAAAAAAATCTGTAATTTTGCTCTTATTAGTCTAACTCTCTAGGGTTGCATGACAGGGCGTCACAGCTTATCATCATTATCATCCATCCATCATGGCAGCTTTTATCTTCATATTGTTCATTGTTGAAGAAGCAATCCACATCATAAACAAGGAATCACACAATCTAGGTGATATTATGCTTGAATTGCATGCTTTTGGCTTCATTTGGATTAGATTCTTTGATGATGGTAGGGTTACGTTTTCATGGCTATGCTTGATCTTATTAACCTAACTTTTTTCCTATCACATTTTGGCATGCCCGGTGGGACCCATGTCCTTGATTAACTTTGTTGTTTGAAGTTGTTTTTATGAAGATCAGATTTTTTGAGCACTTATAGCAAGTTCCAGTCGCTTTTGAGCAAAAAACCATCGCTGTCTGAATACACGCATCACTTCTGAGCTGAAACCTGCTACCTTTAGCAATTTCTGGATCGCTTATAAGCGAACAGTGGTCGCTTTTTGATGTTTTGCATCACTTTTACACTAACAGTGGTTGTTTATGCATTTATCTGAATCACTTTTGATCTGACAGTGATCACCTTTAGCTAATGGAATCGCTTATTGCAAAACTAGGGTTTTTGTTGCATACTGTTTCTTTTGCAGATCCGGTTCGCTTATGAGCCATAACCAGTCACTTCTTGCTTTTTCGCATCGCTTGTGAGCTTTAAAAATTTGCATCTGGTGCTCTCGGAACTACTTATTATCTGTAACATTTCACTTGTGACAGAATAGAGATCACTTTTGACCGACAGTGGATCGCCTCTGGTAAACTATGTCGCTTTCAGTCTGTATCATTTGCAGTTTGTACTTCTTGGCTACTAATTAGGTATTTGTGCAGTATCATATCGATTGTCTAAGAAAAGCAGGTTATTAAACTACTAACATATCTGTTGCAGCTCCGATCAGTCCAAGACTTGTGGTTTTTCACTAAATTAGGAACATTTGGGCTTGGTGCTTAAAATGAATCATTGCTTGCTCTGTGCTTGATTTATCTTTTTTTTGCTTGCATGTGATTGACTGTAACCCAAATTTAATAACAAAAGTATCCTCTCCCCTTGCCTATCAAATGGATCTTGGGTGTATGAGAACTTGTTATTATCTTTAGAGGGCCTGCCTTCCTAGTGTGAGAAGGGATACGACCCAAGCGGTAATGGGCTAAAGCCAAGTCCTTCCGAACCGCTATATAAGAAAAGTGTTTGTGTCGAAAGCCACAAACAATGGGTGTTGTTGCATTATATCGATAGCCAACCTCCCCCAAAACCCTCCAAGGCGTAACCCTTGAAGGCTGGGAGACTCCATAACGGAGAGTAGCACTGCCACATGTATAGCCACCCAAACGGATGCCCTTATTAGCAACTTTGTGTAGTAGCCAAAAACCTTCTATTTGTTGACGCAAAAGGTGGGACCTTTGAAGCTACCCTGATTCACGTGGTTCTTAGAAGAGATAGTAGCAACAATCCTAAGGTTTGGTGAGGGACAGACCTTACAGGAAACCTGGATCTTGGTATGCATGAGAAGTGTGTGCCATGGAGGGGAGCCGGTGCTACCAAGATCCTGAAGCTATCCGCTTTGAATAAGCACAGCCATGGGATTCAACAAATACAGTCCTTTCCTAGCTTAGGTTGTACAAGTGTGTGATTGTTGTGAGTGTGATTGACTGCAATTACTATTTTCTTGTCAAAAATCACAAATCAGACATCTTTCCTAATAGACACAGTCGCTTTTGAGCTTAAACTGTCTGCCTCCAAGCAACTGAATCACTTTTAAACATCAGTTAGCTACTTTTTGCCTAAATATAGTCACTTTTAAACAATAGTCAACCGCTTTCTGTCTAAATCAGTTTGCCTTTAAACAACAGTCTATCACCTTTGGCATAACCTGCGTCACTTTCGATCAACAGTAAATCACTTTTAAGCCAATATTAATCGCCTGTGAAAAAATGGATCACCTCTAGTTAACATTGTAACCTACCGTCAAAACCTAAATCAGCCCACATTTGAGCTATTAACAGTCACCTTTGGCCTTTTCTGAGTCATATAGGAGCTATTACTTGTCGCCTGTGGTCTAATACCAGCAAATCTTAGTGACTCAACCGAATTAGCCACAAATCCAACTTGCTTAGCTTCAACATTAGCTTTCAGACCTGTCTGTAATCATTAGCACATACTTGGACTTTGTCCCCTGCTTTGAGCTTATCAATCAACTGAATTCATGAGCTTTTCATCTTTTTGAGATCCCAAACCAGCAAACCAAACATTCAACCAATCGTTTTGATCAATCAGCAAAATAATATCTCCTAGCTTTAGCTTTAGCAACATAGCAACTTTTAGCAAACAACTTTTCCCTTGAGTGTGTGAGCTATTCTCTAGGGAAAACCAGCTAACAACTAACCAACCAAACACAACCAATCAACCAACCAACCAAAGCAAGCAAACCAACCAAGCAAATCAGCAACCAAGCAAAACAACAAAGCAACCAGTAATCAACCAAACAACAAACTATCACCTTTATTTTGGGTCTCAAAACCTTGACAAGCTAAACTTTCATTTTCAACATCAACATCATGCCTCAAACTAGGAGTCAATATAGAGCTGAAATGGAAGCAAAATTGCGAGCTGAAATGGAAGCAAAATTGCAAGCTGAGATGGGAACTAAGATGCAACAATCTAGATCAACACCTCTTAAAGACACAACTCAATTTACGATTGGTATGCCTCCTCATATGTTTACGCCTCATGGGTATACCATTGGAGAGTCATCTTCACAGCAAGTGCAACCTCAAACATTTTTTGAGACTTTTGAAGAACAATCTCAAGAAGACTTATCAGAATTTTAGGGTACCCATGTGTGGGATCAAGTTGAGAGACTTGTTTTATCTGAGCCTAATCACTACTTCTTGCAACTTGCTCGCATGGGCACTAAATTACCAAGAGATTTTGACATATCCACTATTAGAGAGCACGATCCAAACACTCTCGCTGTTGTTGTAAAGGGACCATCCACTATAGTCACACCATCCCCCATCATATCACAAGCTCTATCTTCCACCACATCTCTTTCATTGCCTATTGTTACTTCATTTGATCCACCACGCTGGGAGTACACTCTAGAACCTTTGATAACACCAACCAATGTGCTCCCTTTAATTTCATAAAACTTGAACATTCCACCTTTCCATGTTCCTCAACATACTCCTCCTCCTACCATGACCGTTTCCATGCCTCAAGTAACACAAGATGTCCATGTGGTCCAAGCGCAAACGCCCCAAACATCACAAGCTATCCCCATATCGCATAGTGTGCAAGCCTCCCAAACTATCCCAACAACACCAATAGTCCAAGCTTCACGACCATCACAATTTGCTATATCCCATATGAATACCACATCTCATATACCAATTGCTAATACGCTTTCCACTATCTCTACTAATCCCTCCACTACATCATATAATCCCAATGTTAGTCTTATTGATATGAGTGACCCTCCTATCGTTTCTCAAGCCAATCCTAGCACTACGGTCACTTATGTTGAGCAACTTGCATCCATTCCATCATATTCTTCCAATCCTTCACACACCATGAATCCATCTTATGCTACCCAAGGCTTGCCTATTGTCACCCAGCACATGACACATATCAATCCCCATGTTGTCCAAAATACAAACCCAAGTGTCCATCCTTCTTTCGCATCTACCAATCCTTCCATCACTTACCATGTCACAAATCCAACTCCAACTTTCCAACCATTAACTAGTATCAGTCCATCTTCCACTTCTCATGTGATGCAAAATCTTGGTGCCCATTCGTCACAATATACCCAACCATCGCTTGTGTCTCAAGGACAGCACTCCTCAACCACATATGTGTCACATACCAATCCTTTGACATACATTGTGAGTACGCAACCTCAACAAATGGTCACGGCTTCATATATCCCACAACAACAACCTTAATATACATCATACCATGTTTCACCCCCTTTGCAACAACAACAATTATCTCCAGCAGATGTTCAACAAATGATCAACCAAGTGGTAGGACAAGGCAAGAAGACATTTTCTCTAGAAAACATATGCACTTATCCATTTGACAAGTCTCTTCATATGACACCTTTTCCGCCACACTTTGAAATCCCACAATTTGACAAGTAAAAAGGAAAAGGAAATCTGAAAGACCATCTTAGAGCATTCTTTGTGGCATGTCTCAATGTTGCTTATGATGATACATATCTTTTGAGACTATTTCCTCAAAGCTTAGTAGGACAAGCTCTTGAATGGTTCTCTCATTTACCTCTGGGAATTGAGTCTTTTTCAGAATTAGCAAATAAGTTTCGATCACACTTTGCTTTTAACATTGAACGTGAGGTAAACATGAATGACCTTGTTAACAATAAACAGTGCAATGTTGAAGCCTTTTCTTCGTTTACTCAACGATGGCGTAATATGGCTAGCAAACTATCATGGGAAATACCTGAGAAGCAACAGCTCGATATCTTTGTTCAAAATCTTCATCCCGAGCTATCATTTCAATTACAATTGCAAAGTGCTAGCACCTTTGATGAACTTGTTTCCAAAGGAACCATCATTGAACGAGCTTTAATTGCTAAAGGAACTATCAAGATCTTTCGCGATAACAAAGACTATCCTCAAAACTCCAACAATAAGTCTCACTTTTGGAACAAAAATAAGAATGTTGTCAACGATGGTGTTGTGGATGCAAAGAACATACAAACTATGAAATCTCCCATCAACATTCAAGTTGCTTCTACAATAACACAACCTTTTCAACGAATGCGACAACGATAAACTTCCAATCTGCGCTGACAATTTACACCATTAGCAGAACCTATGGAAGTTATCTTTCAAAAGCCTCTCCAAGTGGGCGATATTATGTTACCGGATGCACCACCCAATGGTGAACCGCTTTTCAAAGCTCTTTGGTACAAAGAAAATGAGTATTGCGATTTCCATAGAGTTAAAGGACACAAAACAAATGGTTGTATGCGCTTAAAACATGTTATCCAAGATTGCATCAATCGAGGTTTAATCAAAATTAGACCTTCAACAACTCAACCTGCACAACAATCAACATCGAACTATGATCTAGAGGCTTTCAAGAATCCACTTCCATCTCATGACAAAACAAGTAACCCTCATGTCGGGAACGCCATTCAGTACAACTATGAATCATGTACCATTGGCCGCATTAACCATGCTCGTGTTTCTACCATTACTATCCAAGGCAAAGCACCTGACTATGTTGTAACCACTTGAAGAGGTCGAGTCACCATTCAAGGAGCACCTGTTCATCCTCCTCGACCATTCTCTAACTATAATATCTTGGATCACCTTGGCAAAACACTCGCGCACATATCCATTCTTGAGTTGCTTCGCATATCTGCTCACAAAGCTATCCTTGACAAAGCTTTACAAGAATCTTCGGTGCCCAATGATATTGATATCACACAATTCCAATCTATGGTTGCTAGAATCGTAGCCCCTTGTCATTTAACCTTCTCTGACAAAGATCTTCTGCCCTCCATTCACCCTTCACACAGCGAAGCTCCGCACATTGAAGTATTTGTTAAACAACACCGTATCAAATGAATCTTGGTAGATGGTGGAGCTGGTCTTAATATATGTTCTTTGAAATTAATAAAACAATTGGGATATTTTGAGAAAGATGTTGACACCTCCAAGGTTATTACTATCAAAGCATATGATGATGCCGAGCGAGATACTTAAGGGATTATTTTCTTACCTATCCAATTTGTGCTAGTCACCACAGAAACCCGTTGTCAAGTTCTTGATATTGACCTTCCTTATAACATCATCCTTGGTAGTCCATGGATACATTCCCTCAAGGCAGTTCCTTCTACATACCATCAATGCCTTAAATTTCCACACAACGGTGTTGAGATTACTATCCAAGCTGATCCCAATCCATTTGAATTTTGTCGTGCCTTTCAAGCTAAATATCAGAGTCTGAACCACATTCCTATTAACACTGAGGCATATCCATCTTCATCCTATATAGACCCATCCGACCTACTCAAGCCATCATCTAGCAAAGCTGCTTCCAACCTCCGTATCAAGTACACCGAATATAGTCCTGGTGAATACACATTGCAAGAACCTTCATCCATGTCCATTTCTGATATAGAAGCTGGATCTTCTTTGGTAAGAGAGACTTCTTACTCCAATACCATTGATGACTCCCTTCATATCACTAACCTTTTTCAGGATCCTCCATCTACATGCTTTCTGTAACCCCTTCATCTCCATCTAATGAGGAACTCAAGTCTAGTTCTCTAAGCACTCCTAGTCCTAGTGTCAAACGCCAGCCTCCTCAAGCTAAAGATGTTGGTAAATCCTCCATTCATCCTAAGCCCACCATTTCCCATGAAAAATCCCATCCTAAACCCCACAAGCATGTGACTATACATCCTCCACCATCCAATCTACCTCCGCTCCTCCCAACTCCTAAACTCCCACCTTCAACTTTACATCCATATCTTCCACTTCCACCATCCTATAATCTGCAAAAGCATGCGACCGTACATCTTCTGCCATCTAATTTACCTCCACTACTTCCAACTCCTAATATCCCTCCATTTTCCTCGCCTCCATTATGACCAATGCCTAATTATCCCTTTATCCATTAGCACCATTACATTCCTAATCGTGACCAACAAATGCACATACCGTCTAAGCATAAAGCTTCCATTCATTTTGCCAACCCCTCTTTCATCAAATCCATGGGATTCAAAAATGAAAATTTGGATGCCTCTATCTCTAAAGCTAAAAATCCTACCAAGAATCCTACAGATTCTCATGCCTTAGGGCATCAAAAAAAGAATCACAGCGTAGCGCATCTAAAAAGCTAGCTGAGCCTATAACTCCACAAGAAGAGCCCACACTCAAAATGGTTTGGGTTCCTTAGCAAATAAGCAAGCCAACTGAATGAGGCATCCTTATCATAAACAAAAAATCCTAATCACTCCAATTCTTTCCAAACATCCCATCCCATCCAAAAATCCCACAAGCAAAGCAAAATTCATACAAACACTAATCTATGTGGGTTCCTAAATCATTCCATCACCTATCCCCTAAGTAAGCATCTCTTTCACTCCCTACACTGACCTTTCCATCTAAAGCTTTAATGTTTAGTGGTGTGTGCAACCGTTGGTTAGGGTTCCCTTCAATCCCACATTTTCACATATCTTCATACCTCCATCCTTCATCCATTATCCTACATATCTCCCTTATCACCTTCCTATGGTCCATGCTTTTGCATAAGCCTTCCATAATCCACTATCCCACTCATCTATCCCTGCATGAGCCTTCCACCTATCCTTGTGTGAATCTTCAATCATCCTTATCCTAATCCACTATCCTACCTAATCCATCTCTCACATGCAAACCCTTATCAACATCAATGAGCATAATGACATTGTCCATGCAATGACATCCATCTCTAATGGGACTACCAATATCCATTGAACTAGACGCTTAAGTCCCTCCTATCTATTACCATGGTGAAAACCTAGCAAACAGGCGCCATGTGTAATCAACTATCCTAAAAAAAATAATCCAATAGTGAAAACCACTTTGTGGCACTTTGGATAACAAAAAAATAATATTATAAGATAAATAATCTGTCCTTTGGTGAAAACCTGGTAAACATGCACCTTAGATAAGTACCATAGTGAAAACCTGGCAAACAAGCGCTATGTGTAGTGACCAGCTTCCATCATTTGCTTGATTTGTTTGATCATCACTCTTCCTACCATATTTTTCCATCCTATCCCACATAATCCATATCATAATCCAGGTGTCATCGCAATAAATAGCTTTTCCAACTTCGCCTCTATCAATGCTAGCTATCATACTTGAGACATTGTTGTGATAACTATCTCTTTTGGCACCTTAGCATCTTGACCACATGCCTTCTTCATCATTGCCTCTTCATAATAAACTTCATCCCACACTGGGGGCATTTGTTGAGTCTTATTTGGAAGTGGATACTGCTATCTCTAGCTCATAACACATCAAACACTTTAGCTCGCAACACAGCAAACTTTCAATTTTAACCATAGCGTTCATCCAACGACAAACGTGGCAAAACAACTTGCAACCAGGATTCATATCTTTGCAATCAATTCGCGCTCATCTGACATCCAACAATCATAAGAGATCGCCAATGCAAACATTCAAGCAATCACTTGAGTCTTTCAACATCACCCATCCAGCATAATAAGCAAGAACTACATTCTGGCTCTATCGTTAAAGCCTTGATCCCGTGGATACAGGGTATGTAGGCAATCTGAGATGCAAAGAAAGCACTTTGATTCAGGCTAAGACGATAGCCTCTTCTCTTCATCATCCATCTTTCATCTTTCTTCTTATCATTCCTTCTAATCTTTCATCTCACATTCTTCTATATTTCATCACATACATCATCAATAAAACCCAAAACTACATATTCATCATGTCTCATCATCATCGTAAATGTGATTTGATCCCGTGGATACAGGGTATGTAGGCAGTTTGGAATACGAAGGAAGTTTCCAGTACTCAAGCACAGATGATCCACCCCATCTTCTTCATCTCCTCTCTTCTTCCATCTTCTGCTCTTTGATCATCTCAAGTAGGAAGCAAACTATGTGTATATTGAAAGCTCAAGTACTTTAACCAATCAAGAGTAAGCCAGAAGCTATTTGTCCGCATACCTTAAGCCAATATTTGCTATGGTAGTTTATCAACATCTTTAGCTTTCAATAGGATGCAACTTTCCTTTTAACAAGGTGCCAGCTTCAATCCATCTAATAGCACCTAAATTTGGCAAGAGAACGTGACGACAATATCTTTTGTTTTATCTTTTGTCCCTTTTCTATGCCTAATCAAGACTGCCTTGATTTATTTATATCTTGGTATGTTGCGATGAAGTAAGGAATGGGGCATGGTCATATTGCTTTCGTATGCCATGTTTGCGAGATGATCTTATTCTCTTCCTATGCGTATTGGTATCTTGTACGTGTTGGGATTAGCATTTTACATATCAATATCTCTAGCATCTGAGAAGCTAAACAGTCTCTTATGCACTTGAGACTATTCTATGTCAAGACTAGCTCCATACATATAACCAACAAGTTGTCACTATGTGTAGTGAAGATAAGCTTAAACCATTGCTTGTAGCGTCAAAGTTCATCTCGAAACACTAGCTGCTATTCATATCTTGTGTATGTTGGTTCAACATTTTGACCTCATGCGTTAAGACAAGATTGTAGCATGTTAGTTGTGCATTGGATATCTCGACACCTTGGTCTTCTATCCCCTGGTGCATAACATCCACATGCTATATCAAACATAAGGATTGCATTTCTTTTCATTTTGAGCAATTACTTTTCAAAGTTGTCAATCATTTCATTTATTCATCCTATTATTCGTCTATATAGTCCTCAGCCAAGATCAATCATTTCCATCGTCCTTCGTCTACATCTCTTATCCTACAAAACAAGTGTGTTAGACATACATAAGTCCATCATATATCATCTCATTACCATCTATCTATGTGCATACGTCCATATCATATCATTAACCATTTACATATTTGCATTATCATACATTTCCATTCATATCATTTGCATAAACATCCATACATAATCCATGAATATACAAATATAACATGCATAACCATCATAATACCAACAGTACATCCACTACAACATCATATAGATCACCAATACCTCATCATACAATCAGCTTGTATATGTAGACAGTTGTATATATATATATATATATACAACTGTCTACATATACAAGCTGAGCCATAAAGAATGTATGTACAATCAGCTTTAGGCCTCATCATGATATAATATAAAACAAGGTAGCCCTAATGACTACTGACAACTCCCTCGCCCTAACCACCACTAATGGGTCCTGCACCTGCTCCCCTATCTCTCGGTGGCCCCATCACTGAGGCTATTGATTGAGATCCACCTGACCTTTGTGAACCTAAAGCCCCTGATCTGCTCCTGAAGCTAGGCTGCCTCTGCTCTACCGGCACAGCCCCATAGTATAAGCCTCTACAGTACTCTGCCTCACCATGTACTCTTCGTAGCTCTGCATGTACCTGTGTCAACTGTGTGGCCAAATACATCGTAGCCCCATCTGTACCCAATGCAGTCACTGCTCTATCCTGCTCACTACTCATCCCCTGTAGCTGTTGCACCACCGTATCCCTCTCTGCCCGCAGACCATCTATCTCTGCTCTCATTGCCTACACCTACTGTACAGCAGTATCTCACTCTAACCTCATCATCTGCTCACTCTGTCTAGCCGCATCTCTCTCCCCTGTCACTCTAGCAAGTGCACCATAATCCTGTCCATCCCCAGCCTGCGCTCTCAATTGCAACTGAACCTGGTATATCTGAGCCTGAGCTCTAGCATGTCGCAAGCCAATCACCGCCTGGTGTCTATCCAACTCCACCTTCCTCGATCTCATATGTGCCCGCTGCCTCCATCTCCTCTCCTCTTTGATCCTCCTCCGCAGCTGCTGAATCCCAACATCATCACCCACTAATATCTACCCCTGAGGCTGTGCAAGTATCTGAGGCTATCCTGGCATCTGTCCTTGTACCTATATCCCTGGCACTGTTGGTACAATAGCCTGTGCTGGTGGAGCCCATCGTCGCCTCCTCTTGACCGGTCTCTCCATCCCTATCTCCCTTATCTCGCCAACCCGCGTCGGTCTCGCTGTCACCCAATATGCATCATAATCTGGCAGCGTGCCTGGATCTACAGGACCCTGTCCCCACTGCCATACAACTGGTTGTAGCCCCTCTCTCTCTGCCAAAGCCGTGTCAACCACAACCTCTGGCCCCTAATCAAACACCTCCTGTCTAGTCCTTCCAAAAATGGCATCACTAACCGATACTGCCTGTGGTAACCTAAACTGTCTCAAAACCCTCTCTGGCAAATAGCGCTCTATAATGTATATGCCACGTCCAAAAATATATCTCGCCTGCCTAGCATAGACAAGCTCTGTATCCTCCTCGTCCCATCTCTTGCATCCCAGCCATGGTCTCCATATGAATCTATCTACCTCATCCAATCTCCTCCGCCAGTACACTACTCCTCTGCGATGCTGGTATGTCAAAGCTCCTCTATACATCCTAGCATAAGGCTCTCCCGCTGCTCTAGCCACCCATCCCTCTGGTCTCGTCACTAGAATATGCTCATAAGCCCACACATGCAAAACTGTAACCCTTGCAAACATACTCACTCTGAACATATATGCACAATCATGTAGGAAATGATAGAGCTGTCCAAGTACACACTCCGCCCATGCATATCTCGTATCATAGGAGAACATCCCCTCCATCACTGTCCCCCATCCTACCAAAAAACCTCTTGCTCGTCTATTTCCCATTAGCCATCTAATGATAGCCACTACCACTCGCTGCAGTTTTTCACATAGCTCCTCCATCCTCGCCATCGGGATCTCTGAGCCCTCTACTCCAATGTCTGGTGTCTCGAACAATCTCCTGAACGCAGCTGGACCCATATCAGGATCATAATCGACTCGGTCTCCATTTATAGGAATCCGTAGAATCTGAAACACATCCTCTAGTGTGATCGTGGCCTCTCCTGTCGGTAACAAGAAAGAATTATGCTCACTCATCCATCGCTCCACCATCGCCATCATCAGTCCTCGATGTGCCTGCATCGGCTCCAATCTCGACACATGCTCTAACCCGAGGATCTCTAACATTAGCCGCTCCTCTGCATCCAGCAATCTCACTGACCATAAATCCCTCAGATGTGGCTCCCATGATAACAAAGGAAGTAGTATATCTTGCATCATGTCAGTCCCTTCCTCTACTTAAATGCTATAAAAATTTGATCGTTTATTGCTATCCTAGCTTTCATCTACCAATAGCGGTTCATTTTTCCATATGCGCCTATCTTCTGATCAAAAGTGACCTCTTTTACCATATGCGCTTATATCTCGCTCATATGCAACCTACTTTGCCTATGCGATCATTCCTTGACTATGTGCGAGTTGTATTTCCCTATGCGTCTAACTTTAGCCCATAAGCAAGCTATATCTCATAAGCAAGCATTTTTTCTTTCTAAGTGAGCTGCCCCTATGCATGCGCCTACTTTTAGCCCATAAGCGACTTGATTATATCTATATGCGCATTTTACCTAGCCGACTGGAAGTGACCTATTCTTTCTATATGCGACCAAGCCGCACCTAAAAGCAACCCTAACTATTGTAAGAGACCTATTTTCCCTCCTAAGTGACATGAATTGCCTATCCTAAGACCTATTTGCTTACGGTGATGTGTGTGTATTTATGACGCTTCTAGCCTATCAAAATCACGCTTTTAGCAAAAATTTTGATACATACCAGTACATCTAATCCCTCTGGTCACCCATGTGTCCTCACTCGCTCGGCACGATGATCTCTGCATGGAATCACCATCTTGATAGCTCTCCAACTCTCGTCGCACACCAACTCTAAGGAGCTCTAGATCTCTATAGCTTTTTGAACACAACTGAGCACAAATGAGCCTATTTGCATTTACAGGACCTACTTATAGCCCTATCCCAACCCTAATTCTTCTATGTGCAGGACCTACTTATAGCCCTATCCCAACCCATGTGTCATCACTCGCTCGGCACGATGATCTCTGCATGGAATCACCATCCTGATAGCTCTCCAACTCTCGTCGACACCAACTCTAAGGAGCTCTAGATCTCTATAGCTTTCTGAACACAACTGAGCACAAATGAGCCTATTTGCCTTTGCAGGACCTACTTATAGCCCTATCCCAACCCTAATTCTTCTATGTCCAAGCTTTTTTTCTTCTGCATCATCCCATTTATTCCCACCCAACCCCCGTTTTCTTCGTGTCCACCTTGCATCCTAGCTTTCCTTCTATCACGAGCCAACCCAGCCCTTCCTAGTTAGCCTGGCTTACCTCTCGAGGGGGCATCACCTACCAGTTACATTGGGGCATAATCTTGTTTATCAAGAAAATTATCTTTGACACAACGTTCTAACGAACATTGTATCAAAGAGGGGCAAAATGTAGACACCCAAAATTGACTCATTATCATTAGCATTCAAACATCGCATTATCCATCATCTGCATTTGTCTAACACACTTGAGCAATATCCCTAACACATCTATTTCTTCTATTAATTAAATAAATTTATATTTATTTAATTAATTCATTAGCTATTTCGTCTGAGCTATAATTAAACAGTCTTTAATTATTTAATTATCTTCATTCTATCTATTTTTAATTAAATAAATTTTATTTATTTAATTAAAAATCCCTTCATAAGCCCACTTTCCAATTAATTAAATAAATTTTATTTATTTAATTAATTTATCTTATCATTTATCTCATGAGCCGACATGTGTGCCTCTTTCATTTAAAAAAGATAAGTGGTACTACATCCTTTATTTGATATCTTTCACATGTAGTACTTTTTATGTACACAAGCACACATAAGCCCTATCTTCTCTCCACTTGTCATCTTCACATTCATCTATGTCTATCTTTCAATCTTAGCCATTCACATAGCCACCGAATCTCCACCATTGATTGATTTTGGTTGAGTTCTATATAAACACCCTCTCATTCCATACTACATCTATCCAGCATTTATATAGCGTCTACATTATCATCTTGAGCATATTGAGCACTTGAGTATCCATAGTATCCATTGAGCTTATCATCATTATCATCCATCCATCATGGCAGTTTTTATCTTCATAATTGGTCATTGTTGAAGAAGCAATCCACATCATAAACAAGGAATCACACAATATAGGTGATATTGTGCTTGAATTGCATGCTTTTGGTTTCATTTGGATTAGATTCTTTGATGATGGTAGGGTTAGGTTTTCATGGCTATGCTTGATCTTATTAACCTAATTTTTTACCTATCACACATACCACTCTAGTCCAAGGTAACAAGTTTAGTCATGGGTAATCTAACAACCCTTATTATATCACATTCAGGTTCTTATGCAAGTTGAGTCAACATTTGATTTAAGTGCTTTAAGCACAGTTTTGGTTAAGGCCGTATCGACCATCAACACAGTCATGATGGCTGTGATAGTTTTATGTAGACCATGTCATTACTTGATGTATACATGCTGAAGTGTATGCATGGGCTTAGTCGAGATGGACTCGAGCCATGATACAGTATGAGTTTCAATATGTTAAGCTTGGCCTTCATGGCCATGAGCTATAGATATAACTTGATAAATATGGTTATATATCTTGACTTCCATAGCCACGATCTCTAATATAGATAAGAAGTATAATGTATAGGAGTTTGACCTCCCTTGCCTCGAGCTAATGGTACAATAAAGAATGCAATGCAATGTCGCTTGACCTCCATGGCCTTGAGTGATGATACAATAAAGAATGAAATGCAATGTCGCTCGACCTCCATGGCCTTGAGCTTAGCTACAATCAAAATTTCATTACAATGTAGCTCAACCTTTGGCCTTGATCATAGACACAGTCACGAATATTTTGCAACACGGCTCAACCTTAGGCCATGATCCTAGACATTTGCAAAAAATAATTTAACAGATGTAAAGATACCATAGTGACAGACATAACAACATAGGCTCCATACAAAATGCATGTATAGGAGCTCAATATAAAGATACTCATTACCCATAGTTTATACAAGAATAACATTCTTTACTCTACCTGAGCACAATCCATCAAAAGCAAAGGTATATCCAGCTCGACCTCTGTCGTTCTGTTCCAAATGTCTATCCCAAACTAGTTCCCATTCAAGCTATTCTAAGTTTCTTTACTTCTCCAGCTTCCCAAAAAGCTTTGCCACCCTAAAGAAAAGACCAAAACCTCTTTCACGAATGGTGCTCTTCAAAATGATAACTAAACTTGTTATCATGCCCTTCTTGGCATGCCGATTTGGGTGGGAAACTACCACCCCCACTCGGCCAGCTTCCTCATTAAAAGGCTTGTTCAAAGCAACATGCGCCTATGAAGGGTGAGCTCAAAGCTCCCATTCGCTTCTCAAAACCAACTATTCAACAAAATTATTAATATTCCAAAATAGTGTTACTTAATATAGTATAATAGGTTTTAAAATAGTCATAACATTATTGTTGTCAATCCTCTAAAGAGGTTCCCTCTTATAGACATATATTCACCCTTACTAAATGATTCGATTAAATAATATATAAATATAGTATTAAAGATTATCTCTAAAGAAATGAAATCAAAAGACGATACACAACAAGATTGTCGGTTGTTGGGGTCGAGTAATACTCCCCCTAAATCGACTATAACCCTTAGTTGAATGACTTAAGAAAATAACATTCCCGTATACAAATAGGATAACGAGAGATCTCTTCGTCACTTAACATGACTATCTCTCTACCTGTGACGATGTTCCAGGAACGTCGTCTTGTCATCATATCTTGTCACACCATCAACAAAATAACTCACATAGAACATAATTACTAAGAAAGGAGACATGACTCATGACAACTTACGAAGGGATTTGGAAGGACATAGAAGCCGATACTCAGATGACTATTCCACTCTGTTTTCTCAACGTCTAACCCTTCCTCTAGGATGATACTCTACTTCCTTCTTCGAAGGACATTACATTTTCCTATTCACACTCAGGGCCACAAAACCATGATCGGTGCATCATTATCATATCCATAATATAAATCATTTAATGTACAAAACTAATTAAAATTACTCATTAACTACATAATCAAAGATCAAATCAGATATTTCCATAATATCAAATCAGTTAACTATGACTAATCCTCTTGATTATCATGCAAAGTTAATGATTAAGTCTAATTGTAAGTTGGGGATGTAACATACTATCTCTAAGAAAAAATAAAGATAGTAGATTGAGTGGAAATCATAGGATTAACGAGGTTATAAGAAGAGGTAGGGGTGGTAGAAGAACAAGACTATACTATCAAGTCTATATATTTTGTAGTTGAATGTTGCAAGAATGGATCGAGATAAATATTTACAAGTTGGAGATCAAAGAAGCTATTAACTTGTCACACCTTTATCATTAATTCATGTAGCATGAATCATATTGTTATCTATAAGATCTTGGATAATGTGTCTTAGGCTAATGCACCTCTTGGTATTATGACTATTAACATGATGGTGCTAGCAAAAGGCCTTAGGATCATAGGTTTTAGGTAGGGGAAAGTTAGTGTCTAAATGAAATATAGGAGGAAACTAGATGAGGTTGTTGGCTAGGATTTTTTGAAGAACAATATGGAGAGGGTTGGCTAATTTGGTTGAGTGAATGTTATCTTGGGGTCTAAGGGATCAAACATATAAGAAGAAAGTGACATCGTTATATCAGCTTAGTTCATAAAAGGTTTGGGATTAGACTTTGATGCAAATAAATTGGTGTTGTTTTTATTGGATTGATATTTGGATGCAAAGAAGATGAGGATGACGAGGTAGCAAGGGTAGATGAGTTTGAAGAAGGAGAGATAGCCTCAAATTGTACTATTTACTCATAATCCCTAAGAGTGGTACAAAGATGCAGTAAGGAAGTACTTCATTAAAATGATATTATCATGAATGTCTATGGCAAGATTTCCAATGAAGGGTTAGTCTATAAGAGGGTAGTAAATTTGGGATAGAAGAGACAAATAGTGCAAGATGAGATCAATTTGTTGAACTGCACTGGACAACTAAGAGGGGGTTGAATCAGTTGTCCTAAAACTTTTAACCAATTATTATCATCAACTATCTTGATTAATTATATTCTGATATAATCTTGAAAGGATAAAATGAGAAGCTCAACACACAAGCATAATCAACATAGGAGACACCGGACTTTTATGTAGAAAACCCTAAAAGGGAAAAACCACGGTGGGTGTTAGCCCACAGAAATATATAAGTTATATCAATACCTAAAAATAGAGGCTCACTGCCCAAATTGCTCACTACCAAAAGGAGGCTCACTGCAAAAAGGTTGAACTGAGATAACAACATCTACTCCATGCCAAGGTTTAGTTCCATTGAAGCACAAATACCTTTGCTCTGCTCTACTACCTATCTTTTCTTTCTCTTCACATCTTCGCACTTGGATACATTTTTTTACGACTCAATTACAAGTATTTATACACATCATCAACCTTGGAATGATTATCAAGGTCGGCATTACAATCATCAACCGTTGGAACAATCTCCAAGGTCGGCAAACATACATTACATCATAATAGGTCTGGACCTAATACAAATTTAGCCAAGGAAAAGATGTAAAGATGTATGTGGATTACACCACGCCTTAGCTGGGTCTCAAACACGATCCTTCACACCACGACACACTTCTACAATCTTCGATGCATCTCCACAAATAATGAATAAAACCAGGTCGGCCAAGACTGATGAGACCACTAGGTCTGCTAAGAACATTCTTCAATCTCAATCCAATTTTCTCTTTGCCGACCAATCCAAAAGTAGGAACATGATTAGGAGACATCCACAAGCACATTGTAATCACCAGGAACAACCACACAATCCCTTACCACTATGTCAAGAAGATTCTTCAAATTGGAACACAGGAACAACACTGCCAGTCATTGTCATAAGTAAAAGATAGCTTGCAGACCACCAAATCATGAACCATTGCAGTTGAAGGCACTTGACATCATCACTGACTTAATTCTAGAACCGCAGACCAAAATACTTCAATGCGGAGGAATGCAGAGCAAACACTTTCTCCCTGTCACCACCAAACATATAGAAAAAAACTGTTTTCACTATGGTGAACATAACTCACTCAATTCTTCATATCAGAGGCTAAAACTTAGAATATAGCATCTCTAGACAGGCTTCTAAATAGCTTCCAATCTGCAGGTAAAGATATTCATTCTATAGGAAATGCGGAGCATTCTTCTGGACTGTTCTTCTGCGTTGTTTCCACTGCAACTCACTATTTTTACCGGAAGAGCTAATTTTCTCAAATCCTTAACATCTATAAGCAAGTAACAAATCAAGAGCATAGTTGACACCAACGATAACACAGACATGTTGACATCAATGACAACACTAATTAGGCACATACTTGCAACAATCTCCCCCTTTGTCATTGATGGCAACATATGATCTGAAAAACTGAAAAGACCATCAAGACAAGATTCTCCCCCTTTCTCTTTACACATCTACAGTCTCTCTCTCCCTGAGTTGTTCACATGATTTCTCTCCCCCTTTGACATCAATGGAAAAGGGCACATACTTGCATGTTGCTGCTTGGATCTACTTGCTTTATTAGAATCATCTAGCTACCCCCCTGAGAAGTAGCCTTCAAAACATCAATCCAGATCAAGGAATGACATTTTGAGCTCCACTGGATTGATGCATTCCTATGCATCTTAGTTCAGGGTAGGAGGGCAATGACCCCTAACTTTTCTCTGAGATACTCAAAGGTATCTTTAGGTAGAGGTTTAGTGAAGATGTCTGTAATCTGATCCTTTGTGGATACATATTCCAACTTTACTTCATTATCTGTTACTTTCTCTTTAAAAAAGTGATACCTTATTGATATGTGCTTTGTTCTTGAATGCATCATTCGATTTCTTGAAATGTTTATGGCACTTGTATTGTCACAAAAGATTGCAATTGGGTCTTCATATACAATTCTTATATCCTTCAATGTCTGCTTCATCCATAACACTTGAGTGCAACAACATGCTGACGAAATATACTCTGCTTCTGCAGTTGACAAAGAGATTGAATCTTGTTTCTTGCTCAACCATGAAACTAATTTATTACCCAAGAAGAAAGCACCTCCACTTGTGCTCTTTCTATCATCATATCCGGCCCAATCTACATCTGTATAATCATTGAGAGTGAAGTCATTGTCCTTTGGATACCATAAGCCATCATCTGGAGTGCCTTTTAAATACCTCAGGATTCTCTTGATTTCCATCACACGTGATTCTCTTGGATCAACTTGAAACCTTGCAACAAGACACACTGCATGCATAATATCAAGTTTGGTTTGGGTTAGATAAAGCAATCCTCCAATCATGGATCTATATTTTTTCTGATCAGCCTTAGGTGATTCATTAGTTTTGCTCAATTTGCAACTAGTCACCATGGGAGTACACACTGGTTTAGAGTCTTCCATTCCAAACTTCTTCAACAGCTCTTTCACATACTTAGACTGAGATATGAAGATTCCTTTATCTGATTGATTTATTTGCAGACCTAGAAAGAAATTCATCTCACCAAACATGGACATCTCAAACTCTTTTTGCATTTCATCAAAAAAATTCATACACATACCTTCATTGCCTCCAAAAATGATGTCATCAACAAAGAATTCAACAATCAATATTTGATTTCCATCAGTCTTGAAATAAAGATTACTATCAACAGTACCTTTATTGAACCCTAACTGCAATAAGTATTTATCCAACCTTGCATACCATGCTCTAGGGGCTTGCTTGAGTCCATACAAGGCTTTCTTCAATCTGCACACATCTCCTTGATCTGATAGCTTGAATCCTTCTGGTTGCTCAATGTAGACTTACTCTTCCAATTCACCATTTAGGAATGCAGACTTTACATCCATCTGATAAACTTTAAATCTTTGTGAGTTGCAAATGCCAGGAATATTATGATTGCTTTAATTTGGGCTACTGGAGCAAAAGTCTCTTCAAAATCTATTCCTTCAATTTGAGCATATCACTTGCATACAAGCCTGGCCTTATTCCTTACAACTTCTCCATTCTCATTCAGCTTATTCCTGAAAACCCATTTGGTTCCAATAACATTTTTCTTAGCAGGTCTGGGAACTACTTCCCAAGTATCATTCTTTTCTATCTGATTTAGCTCTTCCTCCATGGCTTTCACCTAGCTTTCATCATTACATGCTTCCTTCACATTTTTTGGTTCAACCTTTGAAAGAAGACAGTAATTTACTTGTTCTTCTGCAGCCT
This sequence comes from Cunninghamia lanceolata, assembly GCA_027924645.1. Taxonomy (NCBI): domain Eukaryota; kingdom Viridiplantae; phylum Streptophyta; class Pinopsida; order Cupressales; family Cupressaceae; genus Cunninghamia; species Cunninghamia lanceolata. The sequence continues at coordinate 1,775,976 of BSBN01001103.1, read as the reverse complement.
TTTTTCTTGTCAACACACCTTTATTCTTGTTACCTATAATCTGATCTTCAGAATGATTGATCCTTACATAAATGGGAGTCTTGAGAACACTTTCCAGAGCCTCTTCTTCATCTTGACTATCTTCTTGCTTATCTTTTTCTTCATTTACTATACTCATTGGTTCATCTAGTTCATAACAACTCAGGTCTGATATTCTTTCTTTGCCTTCATCTACCTTCACATTTGCACTCTCAACAATCTTTTTGAGTCTTTTGTTGTAGCACCGGTAAGCCTTACTCTTGGTAGAGTATCCAAGGAAGATTCCTTCATCACACCTTGCATCAAACTTTCTTAGGTCTTCATCTCTCCTAATATAACACTTGCTTCCAAAAACTTTGAAATATTTAACTATAGGAATTTTTCCATACCATAATTCATAAGGAGTTTGATTACTATTATCTTTCACTTGAACTCTGTTTTGGATGTAAACAATAGTATGAATAGCCTCTTTCCAAAATACTTCTGGCAGATTTGCTTCCTTCATCATAGTCCTCGCAGCCTCTTGAATCGTCCTATTTTTCCTTTCCACAACTCCATTCTGTTGAGGACTCCTAGGTGTAGATAGTTGTCTCTTTATCCCATGCTCTTCACAGAAAATGTTGAATTTATTTGATGTGAACTCACCTCCTCTATCAGACCTTAAACATTTGATCTTCAACTCTATTTCATTCTCAACCATTGCCTTGAAAGATTTGAACTTCTCTAGGGCTTCTGATTTATCTCTTAGAAAAGTGACCCAAGTCATTCTAGAATAATCATCAATAAGCAACATGAAGTACCTGTCACCTTGTAGACTTCTCACCCTTGTAGGACCACAGAGATCTGTATGCACTAGATCCAACAAATCAGCAGAAAATTGTTCTTTGCTCTTGAAACTTGTCCTTATATGCTTTCCCAACTGACATTCCTTATAGATTGTATTGGATGGTTTCACAAGTTTTGGTAAATCTCTCACAGTTTGACCTGGACTTATCTTTACCAGATTGTCAAAGTTTATATGACACATCCTTTTATGCCATAGCCAACTTTCATCTGCCTGAGCCAGTAAACAATAATGATTAGTTCCTCTTAATTGATAGATGTTACCTTTTGTCTTCTTGCCAGTAGCAATCACAGTTCCAGAGCTTTCCATGATCTTGTACCCATTATCTTTGAATCTTAAATCATATCCTTTGTCACACATCTGACCAACACTCAAGAGATTATGCTTTAAGCCCTTCACATACAGGACATTGTCAGTGTTATGCTTTCCATCAATTGAAATAGATCCTTTTCCACAAATCTTACTAGCTACATTATCTCCAAACCTAACCAATCCTCCATCATACTTTTCCAAACTAACAAACTTACTTTTGTCTTTGGTCATGTGATGTGAGCATCCACTATCACTAATCCATTCATCCTTATCTTTTTCAACCTGAACAGCTAAAGCACTTTCTTCCATTGGTTTTTCTTCCTTCACACAACTAGCAAAATTAGTAGACACATGATCTTCTTTAATAGCAATAAATAGACATTCATTTGCACTAGTACTAGCATCATCAGATTCATCATCAGTTACACCTTCATCATCAAAATCTCTGACATAGTAGCATTTCTTTGGAACTCTAGGCCCGCTCTCATATATTTTCCTATTTCTTTCAATTCTTTTAGTACATCTGGAAGCATAATGACCTACTTTACCACAAGAGAAACATTTGAAAGGTAATTTACTCTTGAACTTACTGGAGCCTCTTTGTAGCTTGTCAACAAAGTTAGCTTCAATATCATCAATGTCATCATCCACCTTGTATTTCTCAACTCTAGAGATCTTTTTTGAACAACTGGATTTAAAAGCTTATTCCACCTTAGGCAGAGCATCACCAAATCTCTCATCTCAAAGGTTGTAATCTTTCCAAGTAATTGATCTCTGTTAGTAGTCTTCACAGTCATAAATTCTTCAATAGCAGCTACCTTGTGACTATAGGACTTTGGTAGTGATCTGAGAATTTTCACCACAACTTCCTTATCACCGAGAGTTCCTCCCATACCTTTTATTCCAGTGACAAGTTCATCAAATCTTTGCATAAAGGTTGTTATTGTTGCAAATATGTGCCTAAGCGGTGTTGTCATTGATGTCAACATATTCTTGTTGTCATTGGTGTCAATTGTGCCTTATTTTATTGCCTGTTCAGGAGACTGGAATGTTGAGGATATTGAGAAAATTAATGAAGACTCAATGTTCACGAACGATATGGCTATGTAGAGGATTGTCAGAGGTTGTTCCAGTTAAGAATTGAGAAGTCCGCATGAAGATTTGAAGAAGTTATGGCCATCTGAGTAGAACCGGATTTTGTAGTATTTAGAAGAGATAGAGTGACAATAAGTTGGTCCGTATTGCTCCACAGTGAAATATTATTGTCTACGGATCTGAAGGCATGTTTGGGAAGTCAGTGTGTATCATCAACTCCAGTGGTTCATGGTTTGGAGGTCCGCAAGTCATCCTTCTAGTTTGACAGTCATGGCAGACAGTGTTCTTGAGGTTCCAGAGGAAGATACAAATGATTCTGGTAATTTGGTTTAGAGTGGGTATTATTGGTGAATTTAATGTGCTTGTAGAGGTCCCTGGATCATGTGGATACTATGTTGGAGGTCCGCATTGGAGTTTGAGCTTGTTATTGAAGATTTCCTCTTTGAAGTTGATGTTCTTCCCAGTCTTGGCCGACCGGATGTTCCTAGCGTGTTGCGGATGATCTAAAGTTCATTTTATGAATCGTGGCGTGTTAGTAGAGGAAGATTCAAGTCTCAGCTATTTTTGGCCGACAGTGTAAAGATCCGCATTAAGTTTAGTCGACCTTGTTGATCATTCCAAGGTTGATGAAGTGTATAAATACTTGTTGAAGAGTTGTTAAAAATCATCCTTGAGAAAAAATGGATTAAATTCAATAAAGGATTAGAAGTAGAGTAGAGAAGAAAAGGAGCGAGAGCAGTATAGAGTGAAAAGTTAGTGAAGAAGAATTTGGGGCAAAGAAGAAGTTTTGTGAGCATTCATTGAAACTGAACCAGGCATGAAGTAGATGTTATTTCTCAATTAATTCTTTCTGTTCTAAATAAACTCTGTAGGCAGTGAGCCTCTCTTTTGAGCAGTGAGCTCTGGGCAATGCGCCCGAAGGCATGTGCCTTCTACTTTTCTAAAGTAATTTTAACAGGGTACAAATCTTTGTGGGTTAACCCCCACTGTGGTTTTTCCCTTAACCGAGTTTCCACGTCAAAATCTTGGTGTCAAGTGTGTCGCTTATGTTTTTGCTCATACGTTGTTAATCTATGCTTTAATGCTTACATCATTAGTCTGATAGTAAGTTAATAAAGAAGGTTAAAAGCAAAAAAAAATTATTTTGTGTGACAATTGATTCACCCCCCTTAGTTGTCTGGTCTAATTCCAACAATTGGTATCAGAGCCAGATCCTCTTATAAAAGCTTGACCCCTTGAGGAGATCCAGGATGTCGACCTACAAGAAGGATAGTCCAAGATTTGATGGAATAAATTATTTTGTTTGGAAGAAGTGCATGGAGTGCCATTTGCAATGCATGGGAAATGCCTATTGGGTGATAACCAGTGTTGAGTATAAACCTCCGGAGAAAGGTCCTTCAACTCTAGATCAACTCAAAGATGCTGAAAATAACCTTCGAGCTAAAGAAGCCTTGTTGAGTGCCCTGACTGATTTAGAAATGACAAATGTCTTTGGTCTAAAAATTATTCATGAAATATGGAAAAAGTTGGAGAATCTGTATGAAGGTGATGAATTTGTCAAATGTGCCAAGTTGCAAAATCTGAGAGGAAAATTTAAAAATTTGAGGATGAGTGAAGATGAAAACATCACAATCTACATGCAAAAGATAAATGAACTTGTGTGTGGTATCAGGTGTGCTGGTGGAACTTTGGAAGAATCAGAGATTGTATCAAAAGTGCTCAGATCTTTACCTAATTCATACAAACATAAGGTTACTGCTATAGAGATCAGGACTGTCTCAGAAGTTATAAGAGATCAACTGGTTGGCAAAATTTCAGCTTTTGAATTAAGTGAGTTTGGTGATTCTCTTCCCAAGTCTGAATCTGCATTTAAGGCCAGTGTATATGGAAAACAAAGATATGAACCAGGTGAAATCTCTTCTGCAAGATTAAACAAATTTGTGAAGACAAGGAAGGATCTTGAAGATGTTGAAATTGAAACTGCAGATCTCGAAGCTCTTCTTGCCTAAAGATTGCCAAGAGGATCCGGTAAGTATGAAGGAAAATTGCCACTCAAATGTTTTGCTTGTAATAAGATTAGTCATTTTGCCTCAAGATGTCCAGAGAGGTTTTCAAAACAAAGCCCTAACAGATACAAAAATCAGAACAAATGTTACTATGTCCAAGAAGCTGGAGAAGAAGGAGTCACAGATGATGAATATGATCATGGAGGTTCCTCTAAAAATGATTCAGTGTTCATTGCTATCAAAGAAGAAGATTCGGTGTCTACTGAATCTGCTAGCTATGCAAATATGGATAGTGCCTTGGCTGCTCAGTTTATTGAGAAAGATGAATGGGTGATTGATAGTGGATGTTCTCATCATATGACTGGAGACAAGAGTAAGTTTGTGAATTTTGAAAATTATGAAGGAGGGCTTGTGAAATTTGGAGACAACTCAGTTGGCAGAATCGGTGGCAGAGGATCCATCTCTTTTGATGGTAAGAATAGCACCAATGATGTTCTATATGTGGAAGGACTGAAACATAATCTTCTCAATGTTGGACAGTTGGTTGACAAATGTTATGATCTTCCATTCAAGGATGGAAAATACAGAATCTTGGAGAGCTTCGAAACTGAAATTGCATCTGATACTCAAACTAGAGGTAACATTTTTCATTCAAGTAGTTCTGGAAAAAGTTTTTTGATTGCTCGGACATATCAAAGTTGGTTATGGCATAGGAGGATGTGTCATGTGAATTTTGATAACATTGTCAAAATAAGTATCACTCAGGTTGTGAGAGATCTTCCAAAACTTGTGAAACCTAATAACATGTGTAGAGAATGTCAATTGGGGAAACAAAACAAAACTTCATTCAAAAGTAAGGAACAATCTTCAAGTGGACGATTGGAATTAGTACATACTGATCTCTATGGTCCTGCTAGAATTAGGAGTGTGCAAGGAGATAGATATTTCATGTTGCTGATTGATGTTTACTCCAAGATGATGTGGGTAACTTTCCTAAAATAAAAATCAGAAGATCTTGACAAATTTAAGGTGTTCAAAGTGATGGTGGAAAATGAAATTGGGAAAAAATTGAAATGTCTGAGATCCGACAGAGGTGGAGAATTTACTTCCGATGAGTTTGATGCATTCTGTGAAAAGCATGGCATAAAAAGATAGTTATTTGCTCCTAGGACTCCCCAACAAAATGGAGTTGTGGAAAGAAAGAACCAGACCATTCAAGAAGCTACCAGGACCATGATGATGGAAACAAATGTTCCTCAAGTTTATCGGAGAGAAGCTATGAGTACTGTTGTCTACACTCTTAACCAGGTGTAGATTAAAGGTAATTCTAGTAAGACCCCTCATGAACTATGGTTTGATCATCCTCCTACTGTGAGATATTTCAGAGTTTTTGGTAGTAAATGCTATATCAAAAGAGATGAGGATTTAGGCAAGTTTGATGCAAGAAGTGATGAGGGAATATTTTTGGGGTACTCTACGCAAAGTAAGGCTTACTGGTGCTTTAACAAGAGGTTGAAAAAGATTGTTGAAAGTGCTAATGTTAGAGTTGATGAGAGCAAGGAAGGACATTCCAGGTTCTGCGGATATGATTCAGATGATCAAAATGAAAGTCAAAGTCAAGGAAGGTTAGTTCAAACTCTGACTCAGATTCAGATTGATCCTGAAACTCCATAAACTCAAGAAAATAGTATAGATGTTGAGGAATAGGCTCAAGAAACAAAAGTTCAAGCAATTCCCAAAACCCCCAGGTATGTAAGAATGAATCATCCTAAAGATCAAATCATAGGAGATAGAAATAAAGGTGTTCAAACTAGGAGAAGAGTTGGTGAAGAGCAAGAAGAGATTTGTTTGATTTCAAAGATTGAACCTAAATCAGTAAGTGAAGCCTGCAATGATAAAAATTGGGTAAAAGCAATGGAAGAAGAATTGATGCAAATTGAAAAGAACCGCACTTGGGATCTTGTTCCTAGACCTGAGGACAAAAATGTGATTAGAACCAAATGGGTCTTCAGGAATAACCTAAATGAAGATGGTGAAGTTGTAAGAAACAAAGCAAGGTTGGTATGCAAAGGCTATTCTCAAGTGGAAGGAATTGATTTTGAAGAAACTTTTGCTCCGGTGGCAAGAATAGAGGCAGTTAGATTATTTCTTGCATTTGCTGCTTTTAGAGATTTTAAAGTGTATCAGATGGATGTCAAATCAACATTCCTGAATGGAGATTTGGAGTAAGAAGTCTACATTGAGCAACCAGAAGGATTTCATTTGTCTGATCAGGGAGATATGGTTTGTAGACTGAGAAAAGCCTTGTATGGACTCAAGCAAGCTCCAAGAGCCTGGTATGCAAGATTGGATAAATATTTGCTTAAGATAGGTTTTAGCAAAGGTACTGTTGATAGTAATCTTTACTTCAAGATTAATCATGAGGACATCCTAATTGTTGAGGTCTTTGTTGATGATATCATTTTTGGTGGAAATGAATGTATGTGCAAATCATTTACTGATCAGATGAAAAGTGAATTTGAGATGTCAATGTTTGGAGAGATTAATTTCTTCCTAGGTCTGCAAATTGTTCAGTTAGATAAAGGTATCTTTATATCTCAGTCCAAGTATGTGAAAGAATTGTCGAAGAAGTTTGGAATGGAATATTCAAAGCCAGTAGGTACACCATGGTAACCAGATGCAAGTTAAGTAAAGATGATGACTCCCCCAAGGCAAATTAGAAAAGGTATAGATCAATGATTGGAGGATTGCTCTATCTAACTCAGACCAAACCTGACATCATGAATGCCATTGGACTTGTTGCTAGATTTCAAGCTGATCCAAAAGAATCCCATGTTGTGGCAGTCAAAAGAAGTTTTAGATATCTCAAGGGGACAATTGATTATGGATTGTCGTGTCCAAAGGACAATGATTTCACTCTTCATGCATATACAAATGCTGATTGGGTAGGAGATGTGGATGACAGAAAAAGTACTAGTGGTGGTGCATTTTTCTTGGGAAGAAGATTGGTCTCTTGGATGAGCAAAAAGTAAGAGGCAATATCTCTGTCTACTACAAAAGCAGAATATATAGCAGCAGCAAATAATTGTACTCAGGTTTTGTGGATGAAGCAAATGTTGAAGGACATCAGAATTGTGTTTGAGGAGCCAATCACAATCTTTTGTGATAATTCTAGTGCAATAAGCATCTCAAAGAATCTGGTGTTGCATTCAAAGACAAAGCATATATCTATCAAGTTTCATTTCTTGAGAGAGAAGGTAAATGAGAATGAAGTCATGTTGGAGTTTGTGTCTTCCAAAGATCAGATTGCAAATATCTTCACTAAGCCTCTTCCCAAGGATACCTTTGAGTATCTCAGAGAGAAGTTAGGGGTTATTACCCCTCTGGATTAGAACTAAGATGCACTAAGGTGCATCAGTCTGGTGGAATTCTCAGTCATATCTTGAGATCTGGATTGATGTTGAGAAAATATGACTCTAAGGAGTAGTCAGTATGCAAATGTTGGAGATCAGTCTGAAATAAAAAAGGGGGAGTAAAGATTGCAAATATGTGCCCTTTGCCATTGATGTCAAAGGGGGAGAGAAGACATGTGAAAAAACTAATTGCTGATGACAGGGGGAGCAATGAAGGAAGTGGTTGCAGAAGTCGGGGGGAGAAGTTCTTGTCATGATGGTTGAATCAGTTTTTCACATCATGTTGCCATCAATGACAAAGGGGGAGATTGTTGCAAATATATGCCTAAGCGGTGTTGTCATTGATGTCAACATATTCTTGTTGTCATTAGTGTCATCTGTGCCTTATTTTATTGCCTGTTCAAGAGACTAGAATGTTGAGGATATTGAGAAAATTAATGAAGACTCAATGTTCGCAGACCATATGACTGTGTAGAGGATTGTCAGAGGTTGTTCCAGTTAAGAATTGAGAAGTCTGGATGAGAATTTGAAGAAGTTATGACCATCTAAGTAGAACTGGATTTTACAGTATTCAGAAGAGATAGAGTGACAATAAGTTGGTCTGGATTGCTCCACAGTGAAATATTATGGTTTGCAGATCTGAAGGCATGTTTGGGAAGTCAATGTGTATCATCAACTCCAGTGGTTTGTGGTTTGGAGGTCCGCAAGCCATCCTTCTAGTTTGACAGTCATGGCAGACAGTGTTCTTGAGGTTCTGAAGGAAGATACAAATGATTCTGGTAATTTGGTTTAGAGTGGATGTTATTGGTGAATTCAATGTGCTTGTGGAGGTCTCCGGATCATGTAGCTACTTTGTTGGAGGTTTGCATTGGAATTTGAGCTTGTTATTGAAGATTTCCTCTTTGAAGTTGATGTTCTTCCCAGTCTTGGCGGATTGAATGTTCCTAGCGTGTTGCAGATGATCTAAAGATCATTTTATGAAGCATGGCATGTTAGTAGAGGAAGATTCAAGTCTCAGCTATGTTTGGCCGATAGTGTAAAGATATGCATTAAGTTTAGCCGACCTTGTTGATCATTCCAAGGTTGATGAAGTGTATAAATGCTTGTTGAAGAGTTGTTAAAAATCATCCTTGAGAAAAATGGATTAAATGCGAATAAAGGATCAGAAACAGAGCAGAGAAGAAACGGAGCGAGAGCAGTATAGAGTGAAAAGTCAGTGAAGAAGAATTTGGGGCAAAGCAGAAGTTTTGCGAGCATTCATTGAAACTGAACCAGGCATGAAGTAGATGCTATTTCTCAGTTAATTCTTTTTGTTCTAAATAAACTCTGTAGGTAGTGAGCCTCTCTTTTGAGCAGTGAGATCTGGGCAATGCGCCTGAAGGCATGTGCCTTCTACTTTTCTAAAGTACTTTTAACAGGGTACAAATCTTTGTGGGTTAACCCCCACCATGGTTTTTCCCTTAACCGGGTTTCTACGTCAAAATCTTGGTGTCAAGTGTGTTGCTTATGTTTCTACTCATATGTTGTTGATCTATGCTTTAATGTTTACATCATTAATCTGATAGTAAGTTAATAAAGAAGATTAAAAGTAGAAAAAGTTTATTTTGTGTGACAATTGATTCACTCCCCCCTCTCAGTTGTCCGGTCTAATTCCAATAGTTATGTTTTCATCTTCAAACCCTCATAATTTACTTTCAGGCTTTGTAGCTTGGCTTCTCTTACAGAATCATCTCCTTCATACAGGTTTTTCAGCTTCTCCCATACCTCATTTGCATATTCAAGATCCACAACTTTTGTCAATACCGAGTCACTTAAAGAACTTAATAGGGCATCCTTTGCTTTGACATCCAACTCATATTCTTTGATTTCATCTTCAGTTGTCAAACCATTTTCAGGTAAGGTATATTTTGATTCTGCAGCCTTCCATACTTTATAACCAAGACAAAGGAGATGGCTTTTCATTCATACCTTCCAAAGAGCATAGCTTGTCCCATCAAACTGCGGAGCTTCCCTTTTATAAGACATCCTGGATCTCCCTCAAGTTGTTAGGCTTTCTCCAGAGGAACCTTGCTCTGATACCAATTGTTGGACTGCACTGAACAACTGAGAGGGGGGGTGAATCAGTTGTCCTAAAACTTTTAACCAATTATGATCATCAACTATCAATTACTTATATTCTGATATAATCTTGAAAGCATAAAATGAGAAGCTCAACACACAAGCATAATCAACACAGGAGACACCAGATTTTTACATGGAAAACCCTAAAAGGGAAAAACCATGGTGGGTGTTAGCCTACAAAAATATATAAGTTATATCAATATCGAAAAATAGAGGCTCACTACCTATAGGGCTCACTGCCCAAAGTGCTCACTACAAAGAAAGGCTCACTGCCAAAAGGTTGAACTGAGATAACATCATGTACTCCATGCCAAGGTTTAGTTCCATTGAAGCACAAATACCTCTGCTCTGCTCTACTACCTACCTTTTCTTTCTCTTCGCATCTTCACACTTGGATACATTTTTTTACAACTCAATTACAAGTATTTATACACATCATCAACCTTGGAATGATCATCGAGGTTGTCATTACAATCATCAACCGTTGGAACAATCTCCAAGGTCGTCAAACATACATTACATCATAATAGGTCTACACCTAATACAAATTTAGCTAAGGAAAAGATGTAAAGATGTATGTGGATTATGACATGCCTTAGCTGGGTCTAAAACATGATCCTTCACGCCACAACACGCTTCTACAATCTTCGATGCATCTCCACAAATAATGAATTCAACCAGGTCGGCCAAGACTGATGAGACCACTGGGTCTGCTAAGAACATTCTTCAATCGTGATCTAATTTTCTCTTTGCGGACCAATCCAAAAGTAGGAACATGATTAGGAGACATCCATAAGCACATTGTAATCACCAGGAACAACCATACAATCTCTTACCACTCTATCAAGAAGATTCTTCAAATGGAACATAGGAACAACACTGCTAGTCACTATCATAAGTAAAAGATAGCTTGCGGACTGCCAAATCACGAACCATTGCAGTTGAAGGCACTTGACATCATAACTGACTTTATTCCATAACCATAGACCAAAATACTTCAATGCGGAGGAATGTGGAGCAAAACACTTTCTCCCTGTCACCACCAAACATATAGAAAAAAATGTTCACTCTGGTGAACATAACTCACTCAATTCTTCATACCAGAGGCTAAAACGTGAAATATAACATCTTTAGATAGGATTCTAAATAGCTTCCAATCCGCAGGCAAAGGTATTTATTCTACAGGAAATGTGAAGCATTCTTCTAGACTGTTCTTCTGCATTGTTTCCACTGCAACTCACTATTTTTACTGGAAGAGCTAATTTTCTCAATATCCTCAACATCTATAAGCAAGTAACAAAGTAAGAGCACAATTGACACCAATGACAACACTAATTAGGCACATACTTGCAACACAATCTTCTTTTCACTCGATCCTCGTTTGTAGTGAATTACAAGGTTTGTGAAGCTAACTTGCAAGCCAATGTTGACCTAGAAGTGCTCAATGAAAATGTGAGTGAGCTCGTCAAAAGAGCTAATATAATGATTAGGAAGGGAATAAAACCATTCCAACTATTTATCTTTGAGGGAGTGAGGAAAGAGATTAGCCAACATGTGATTGTCAAAGAAATGGTCAATGCATGTTATTATGAAAGAATAAATATGAGTCTTAGGATTGCCTTTCCCATTGTACATTTCAAACCATGGTACAATTAATTGTGATGAGAAAGGGTAGGTGAAAATATGAGTGAAAGAAGGTTACAATGGAGGTTAAGGGTTTCCCTGATTAGGTAGAAGAGGAAGGAAGAGCATCCAATTGATGCTACATAATCCCCATATGATAGACGAGTTAGTTTATGATAGGTTTAATAGGAGGAGATAGAAGAGAAAAGGTAGTAGTGAATGATGTTGTCAAGGCATGAGGAGGTGAAGGCAAACGGTGGGATAATAAAGAATTTCTCGGATAAGAAGAATGGGTAGGGAAACAAAAGAGGAACTAGTAGGGTAGGAAAATGGAAAGGGTTGAAAGGGATGAATGTAATTATGAGAGGAGAAAGGGTTAGTCAAAATAAAGGCTTTGAGGCTGGAGGGTGGGAGAGACGGAATGGTATAAATAGTAGAGGTAATTAAGTGGGTAGAATGCAAAGGGATAAGCATAGAGACTTGGGCATGGGATAACTAAATAATAGGAGGGGTAGGAGTGGTCTTGAAAGGAGAATTAATAGGTTGAGAAACAAGACAAAGAGGGGAATGCACATGGACAATGTGCCCAATGCCCTATAAGATGTCTATCCCATTAGGATGGGAGAACAAAATGTGTTCCAAATAATCCAAATAAGACAAGATTTGGTAAAGGTCCCATTAGTAGCTAGGCGGGTTTAAAAAAGAAAGAGGTGTCAAGTAATCTTTTTCTAGGCTATAGATTCAAGTTGGGCCATGGTAGCCTCATGATCAAAGTGCTCTTCATTAGGAGGCAAGCAGGGAGGCACATCTCATGGGTTGGATGGTAGAGGGAGAATAAAGGATGGAATGTCAAAGTGAGAAGTGGAAGTTGACATATTGTTGGAAGAGAAGACATGGTTAGGTTTATAAGGATATTATGATGAATGGTAATAGAAAAGGAAGTTGGCTACATGGTAAAAATCATAAAAAATGTAAGGAACGTAAATCTATTAGAAATAAAGAAGAAAAAAGCACATAGCAAGTTAAACAAAATAGAATAAATTTCTATCAAAAACCAAGGATTGAGGATTCCTCCACAAATGCAGTATAGTTTGTCTAATTGTCAAAACATCTAGATTGAATAGAAATTTAAACTACAAGGGAAAACAAAAATAGAAAACATCAAATAAAATAGAGTCAAGACTAGATTGATTTTTGTGATTTGTTACAATGTTTTTGTAACATGCCATCTCACATTACTCGAAATTACTCACACAATTTACTAGGAAAGTAAATGAATCATGATAAATATGAGAAAAAATATATTTTTTTCACATAGAAATAATACATATCTTTTTTGAATATTTTCAACCTTGAAATACAATATATTCAAAGATAATTCACAGTGAAAACATTTCACTTTACCTTTACAATTATGTTTCACTTGGCAATAAGAATAATTCTACATCATAACATAGATAATATTGCATCTGGAATCTTGATATTTGTCACTCAAGTCTCAGTGAGTCTTCTGCTGCAGAGGGAGAGCATCATCTGAGTGCTTTACCTCCAATCATAGACCAGCGACCCCCACACACCTTCCTTCCTAGAAGTGGCCCTACTCTTCATGAAGAGTATAGAAATAAGGAACCAACAGGTTGCCATTTGAGTCCTAGTGTTGTGTCCTAAGTAACACATTCAACCATACAACTCTAGACAATCTTCTAGCTAAGTATGATCCTACTAACAGGTTACACCATCTAGACATTATCAATCAACTAATGCATTTAGAGACAAATGCATCACTTTGGCCAAAGTTTCAATATAAATAGACATTTGTAATAAACGTAGTCATGTTTTCACACACCTCTAACTTGACTTGGAAACTATCTCATCCTACAATTTGACTTTCATCACTTAGTATCTCTAGATATTAATTGTTTGAACTACACTCAAATCCTATTTAATCTGACTTAGAAACATTCCTTATCTAGGATATACATACAATGTGTAAGTTTAGATAATTTTATCTTTTCATAGAGTCCCTCATTGCATATATGCAATTATCAGGGTCTATGACTTCCTGTCATTCTATTCATTGACTCAATAATAACCATACTTGGTTTATATAACTAGTTTTGATTCTATCAAGAAATTGTTTTAAATAGACTAAAACAATAGACTAAATTGAGCTTCTCAGTTCTTCATATTGTCTTGATCTATGTTTTTTCAACCTTTTGACTACTGACCAAAATATACAATAGACTAAATCAATATCATAATTGACTTAAGAGTTTAAGTTTTCTAAACTCTTAAACACAGAATCTAGAATTTAACTCCCCTAATTCAATACTTTGAAATATCAAAATACCCTTATTCATCCAAAAATAAATTGTATCAATAATATAACATGAATAAGATAACCACTTGTCTAGCCTTAACTACTTACTTGGTCATTAATCAAATTCACCTTTTCTCGTAAAAGATAATACATAAGGTTTATCCTCTTCCTTATAAGGTCTTAACGAATACTAAGAAAAGCATTAGTACTCTTGACTAAGTTCAATCTTTTAATTTGATTAGATTATAAGTCTAAACAGATAATAAAGTAATATTTTTGATCTAATGGTCTCCTTTCGCCCACTGATTTAGATACAGAAAGGTTAAGAACTATAGTACATCACCTTGCATAATGGAAATACATGATCTAGTTGAAGAAAGCACACACACACACACATCATATCTTTAGGTATTTATAATGATATCTAAATCATTTCTATATACTTTAGAGTAAGTGAAAACCTTTCATGAAGTCTAAATTGAAAACAATAGAACTTAAATGAATAAAAGAGATAAAAGAAACATCTTTATCAAAACTTACTGGTCTCAACTCCTTAATCTTAAAACAATGATCTCGAGAGGCTCAGTTTGAAATCTAAAGATAGATTCAACAAATTTTGGTAGCAATGAAACAACATATGCCATCCTTTGATATCCCGAGTGCAAATAAAGGAAAAAGGTAACTAAGACAGACCAGAACTCTCAGATATCTCTGAGTCTATATATTGTCAAGTTTTACTATACAAAAACTCTATGAATTCAAACCACAACAAGGTTATCTTTCCTTAGCATCATTGCTTACATTAAAACATTCTAATGTTTAGTTCTACATGTCTTCTCAAACTGCTAAAGTCCACTATCTAAAATCAGTAGCTTGCTTACTAAGTTCATTAGCCTTTTGGCCTAGTACAATTAATGACCATTCGGTCTACACAAGTTTACCATATAAGATCAACATAGATCTCGATCTTAAAGGTGTTGAAGGAAAAACAAAGAACACAGTTTCTGATATAAAATAGTGATATGCCTATCACTAAGTATTCAACTCTAACTGGTCTTAACCAAAATATATAGAGTTTAAAGGCTATTCGGCCTTATATTCTCACTAAAATATTCCAAACTTCCAGCCTCATACTTCACACAAAAACATTCTAAGTCTAATAGTCTTATATACACAGTGATTTACTAAGCTTATCGGCTTCTCAATCACAGTGATATTCTAAGCTTTAACGACTTCTCAAATATAGTGCTATTCTAAGATTTATCAGCTTCAAAGACACAATACTATTTTAAGCTTTATCGGCCGAATATATACATAAGATTATAAACTTATATGATAATATTTTCTATAAGAGAAAGAACTTGTGAGTTTGAAGGAGTAAGCAAAGCTCTCTTTGATCCTTTGACAACTTCTTTCCTTCTATCTGCAACAAGCCCAAAACCTTTTTCCCATCGATGTTCCTAACAAAAAGCTTCAAGCTAAGTTCTTTTGCGTCTCTCCCTGTCTAGAGAGAATATCTTATGCTGATAAATAGAAATTCCCCTTTATTAACTGCATCATCAACTCCTATAACAATGCCTATAAAATTTCCATGAAGGCATGCAAATAAATGGAGGTGATGGTCATAAAAGACCACTCCAATAACCGGTAAAAAAAAGCTCCTCCACTCTCCAAAACAATTAGAGAGTGAAAGGAGGTCGAACAACCACATACTTAAAAAGTAAGTTGCATATCATGGATTCTTTACCACTTTCATAAAGAGGTTTATCGACCTCAACACAAAAGGTATCACTTAAATATCTCATTTAATATATATATATATTAAACATCGTAAATAAAGTATACACAATGTATACTTACATTGTTTTCAAATGCTTGACAAGATACGAGAATGGGGTCGAGGTATTCTCCCCCTCTCTATCTTGCGTATATAGCAAAATAGTCAAATATAAAAAAACTTGATAGGATACCATAATGGAATTTCAACTGGAAATTACTAAAAATGAGATAGTTAACCACTAACATATATTTTCTCTCTTGAATATTAACTATATTCATAATACAGAATAACTAACGACTATTGACTATCCTTGTCGACGGTCATACATTCCTAACTTGATTGTCAACAAAAACCTATACTGATAGGTTCTTGACGATAAATCGATGACTAATGAGTCGAAACCAACTTAGGCCAAAAAGATTCAAGCATAACTTACCAAACTCAACGGGGTTCACTAAACTGTGTAAGCACAAGACTAAGATGGCAACAACCTTTTCTTTTTCATACATCTATTCACTTCTCTCTGATGATGCTCTCCCTCTCTTTTCTCGGAGGGTGGAAAACTCGTTTCCTGGTTACAACTTGCATTCACCAAACTAGGATTAGTGTATCATTAGTAAATTCATAAACCAGATGAATAAATAATCTTATCATCAAATAATCACATGCCTAAATTCTAAACATATAAACTCAAACTTATGAAATCATTGATTTATCCTGACATTTCCACTAAACATCAAATAATTAATCCATGCAAAATTATTTACTAATTACATATAAGTAAAAAAGTAAAACATAGTCAAAATTTGGGGTGTGACAGTTTTAGAAAAAGAAGATAGTGTTTACGAATGACATGCTCCCCAAAATGAAAGATAACAAATTTGAATGGTGAACCACTAAGAAGTGTTGTATACATTCACTTAGAGAAAGAAAAAAACTACTAGGAGAAGTATAATGCAATAACAAGGTCACCAAAGTGCAAAAAGAGAAGGAATTGCATATGTAGAATATGAGGTAGATTACTCTTTCTTTTGCTATCTTTCTAAGTGTGCTAATTAGACTAAATTTGATTACTCTTGTTAGAATAATAGAAATATAAACAATGAAGGATAAACTATTAGAGTTGGCTATGATTGGAGCCACCTAGGATCTAGGACTTCATGAAAGCACAAGAGAGATCAAATGAGAGAATAATTCTATTTTATCAATGAATGCAAAGAATTGTTAAAATATTGTTACAATGTACATGATATGCCTTGCTTATAAAGACAAGGATGAAATGTAGGATGTTGTAGTCATGTGACAAGTGTCTTAATCCTATGTGACAACTATAGGATAAGATGACAACTATCAACAACTAACAACAACTAGACACAACTAGAAACATCTAGTAGACTCACTAAGTCAACTTAACATGTGAATTATGTGTGATGTGTGAATATTATTTAACTAATAAATATTTAAATAATATGAGTTATTCACACAAGGGTAAACTAGATAGGTAATAACCCTGTTTACACCAACATAAACTTAATCAAATTAAGCAACTTTGCTTGGATTTTGAACAAGAAAAATGAAAATTGACTTAGTTTAAATACTCTAGATGTCAAAGAGAATAAAAGAGGAAGGAACCTAGTTTGAAGGTTGCAAGATGGATGTCAAATTTTAGGTGCAAGACAAGAGAGAATGTTGGAACAAGAACAAATGGGGCATTGCCACTCCTTTAGCATGATACCACAATTGTGGTGGAGGTTGTCCATTTGCAAATTTATCCTTTATGCAAGGAAAATAAGTCACACAAGTAGCACGTGAATATGCACCAAAATGAAGAAACTAAAGGAAATTGTTGAAATAACAAAGGGACATAGAGAATACATAACCTAATAATGCTTTTGTTGAATTTAATGGAATAAAATCAACAAGTTGTTTGGAACAAAGAAAAATGTTGTGACTTGAGGTGGTCAGACCCCTATTTTATCCCTTTAACTTCTATGGGTAGTCAATAGAATAAATTATGTATGCTTGGCCTAACTATGCTAGTGCCAAGAACTAAATAGTAGTGTGAATAATAGGAATGACAAAAATAATATAGAGACATTTATTATTGTGTTAGTGTGTAGTAAGGATGATGGGTGATGCAAGATCCAAGAGAGCCAATAGAAAACAAGCAATAGGGATTTCCAAAGAGAAGGAAAATGCTATAATGGAAGAGAAGAAGAATTGTTTGTTTTTCCTTAACAAATAAAGAACACAACAATGCAAAGAAGCTATAATAGAAGCTTGCAAGGGTTAATACTAATATGGAAAAACAACAATCTTGCAAACAATAATAATGCATTCATAATATAGAAACTAAATATGAATGCAAATAGATTCTACCAACAAAGAGGAAGGGCTTTTGCATGAGAAGAAAACCTTATAAAAATAAAATTGTCCAAGAAAGCTCGTAGCATTGAAATATCTTATTTAAGAAGCCTTTCAAATATGTAGAATAACTAGTAATGTTTGCAGTACAAATTTGTTGAGAATTGAGAGCGAGCATGTGAGAAAAATGAAAGCTAGCAATAATAAGCTTTTGGAAATGCAAGAGCTTCTTTTAAAGAACAAATAAGAAACCTATTACAATATATTGGGAATGAAGGAAACTGACCAAAAACACAAGTGGGTAGAAACACAGTAGGAATTATGTAGTTTAAATGGTTGTAAGATTTAATTTTGTTAGGGATGCCTCCACAAATGTGGAGACATCTCTATAGTTGCGGAAGAATCTAACATATGATAAAAATAATTAAAAATTCCTAGAGGTTAAAACACAATAAAAACATAGAATTAGGTGCAAACACATAAAAACATACAAAAAAAGGTTAAAGTTATAGTTAAATTAAGTTCTAAAACATACTATGGGAATGGACGATAAAATGAGTGCACTTTAAAAATAGTAGAAACTATGAGGTATACAAATTTTGACTTTACACTATCTTGCTATTTATGTGCCTTATCATGTCATTATTGTATGCCTAGATTGCTCTCGTGTGCTTATGCTCATTGCTTACATTTTATGTTTCCATATTGTGCTTTCATTGCAATATCATCCTATTGAATCGGGGGCACCATGCCTTCCCCATGCTATATGTGCTCGTCATGCTTTTAGATCTATCAATCCTATTAGACTGGAGGCATCTTGCTTTATTTTCTATTGTGCTATTATTGTCTCATCATACATCATCCTTTTACATTGAGGGACATTACCCCTTCCCCATATCATTTTGTGCTCACATGCATGATCATGCTCCTAGAGTTATTTTACCACATTGGGGGCATCATGCCTTCCCCTATCTTATCATGTGAGCTCACATGTCTTATCATGTTCTAAGAGCCACACTGGGGACACCATGCGTTCCCCATACCACTTATGCTATGCCTCTAGGGCCATATCCACCTTTCAATTTGCCCATATTGGGGACAACCTTTTACCTTGATGATTATCTCTAGCCTATGTGTTCCCCATGCTTATCATTTGACACTTGTTTGTCACACAATGTTATTCATGATACTTATTTTACATTATGTATATGCTTACATGCTTATATCTCCTTGACTACATTTACTTTTATGTACTATATTTTCTCTTCTCCAATTCCTTGCACACTTTGTATACAATCAATTGGAGGGGGTATATATCATCACTAATGTTCCTATGTTGAGATTTCAGGTAGTGACTTATGCTACACAAAGATTGATCACTATGCTAGATAGATCTTTACTACATGACATGTCAATGCTTGATAGACCATGCCATCGTATTGTTATTGCACTAAACAAAACATCACCACACCACTTTTTTGTATAGGCATAATTTCTTAATGCTACTTTCTCTCTATTCCTACTTTTCATTTCCTAGACAATTAAAGCAAGCTTGTAATTTGTGCCTAAAAGCTACTCATTGCATATTCTTTCTCTGTTTTTTAGGTTCCTATGGACACACATGGTAAGGACGAGGAACACATAGAGAGATCAAGTTGCATCCCTTACTTCACATAGACCCCATATCCTTTTGTGTTTGAATGTTTACTTTTCACACATGCTTGTGAGTACTAATATACTTTGAAATACATGTTCATTTAAGATTCAAATACACCTCAAAGTGGGGCAAAACATAATGATGAAATTTGCATACCCATGCCAATTCCATTTAGTTTTGGGCCCATTTTGAGGGAATGTATTGGAATGATTACATAGCAACACGTGGCACACTTTTGTGCTAAGTTTGGCTTATTTCCCGATCCCTAACCATCCTCATTTACTCTCACCTACATGCATTCCCATATAGTCAATCTTATCCTAACTCTATATACATCTATTAGCACACATTTGCCCCATTACTAGCCCACACTCCCACATATCCATTCTTGATCCCAAGATCTAGTATTCCCCCATCTTGGGTCAATCCCGTGACACAAATCTGATCCAAAATTCAAAATTTCAAATTGTTGACTCCCACCCTTTCTTATTAACTGTTGGGAGTCGACTTGGTACATGTTTGGGTGACTCTTCATTATGTCTTGGTATTTAAGGACAATCACTTGAACATTAAAACACATCCAAGAATCATCCTAGGTTATTTGAACGTCTTAAGCGATTATAAGAAGCATTCCTAGGAACATTTGGATTTGGAGAACTAAAAAGAATAAGCACTTGCATCAAAATTCACATTTAGGCCATTGTACACTTGCTCGTTGTTTACTAATACTTGCCCAAGTTTGTGAAGTTGGTCTTCTAAGGGGGTTGACTAAGGAGAACGTGAACCCTTGCAATTCAATAACTTCCTATAAGTATTTTTGACATTGCCAATCCTTACACATCAATAGATAACATGAATCATAGCAAGCCATAACACATAAGTTTACTTTTGGCTAGATCATAACCATACCCATAGATCAAATCAACATTGCATGGGATTGATCACAAAAAATAGGATCAACCCATAAAGGACTTTAGGTCTGCATAGCTTTCAAGATAGTCAACACTTCAAGAACATGAATTTTTTATACTCTGATAAATTGTTTTAGCAAGTCTCCAACATCCATATCCCATCTTCGATTCAAGAACTAAATACATTTTTCATTTGCATCTAATTTCCTAAAATAAAACTTTCAAATAATATTCTCCTATAACTTCAATTAATATAAACTCATCCTTAACCTAAATTACAACAATAACCAAACTATTAACAGATAACCAATAAATCAATGTTCAGATATGTTGTAACTGTCCTTGTCCAAACACTACAATTTAAATTTTTGGTTATGTAAAAGAAACAACGCACGTGGCAATTTGAGCATGTACAAACTAACACGCTGAAAGGCAATGCTATCGACATAGGTATAGGGGCTCAGGCGTGGAGGGAGAATGCGATTAATTTGGCGGATTCACAGTGGGCATAAGAGGTTTTGTGGTTCTCCAGTAAAACATTGCACAAAGGAAAAAGATGCTTGGCTACGCAGTACAGACGGGTTTAGATCTGATGGTGGCGGCATTTTCACTGTGGTGTGCCCTCTGGATTTTTTGTTTTATCGCATCCATTTTCTGCTCTATCGCCTTCTTCGTCAATGCCAAGGACGCTTCCTGATCGCTCTTCATTCTTCACTCTTGGGTATTCATCTTTTTCAATTTACTAATTCTTTACTCCTTCCACAGTACACGAGATTTAAGCCGCTCTTGTTTTGATTGAAACATAAGTATGCAATTTTGAAAACGAGTTGCTTCAATTGTTTTTAGGATTTCCTTCATTGTTTTGCAGATGTAGCAGATTAGTAATACCATGCAAAAGATGTTTTATGTAAATGAAAAAGAAGATACAGTTACCTCTGCTCTTAAATAGATAGGTTAAATTGTTCAACAAAGGATGCATTGAATTTCATCTTATTTGAAGACGTCACAGTTGGATGTAGCAAATTGGCAAAACTTGTCAATAATCTGCCCTATCGTTTTGATAGATCTGCATAATCTTATCCAAAGCTTCCGTTTCGACACAAGCTGGAAGGATGCTAGCCATGACAGGAGAGGTTGACTTTACACCAGCCAAATGCTTAAAACATTCTACGGCCCGGCAATGAATGAATGAAGGTTTTTAATAATGTTTATGAGGCCAGATAGTTTATGGGATTAGGAAAAACAACCAGCAGGCTGCTAACAAGTCCTAAACGATAGGTTGGCCCACCCGTTCCTTTTGAATCCTGAATCTTCTGTTGTGAATCTTGACCCTTTTGAATCCTGAATCTTCTGTTGTGGATCTTGACCAGATAATCAACAATTTTTGTTATCCTTTCTTCTTCAAAAAGGTTTAGTTTTATGATTGTAGATCACGAGACATCTTGATAGTTAATTCTTACTAGAATACCAATAAAGTCAGGGAATCCCACCCCATTCAAAATCAATACACTCGATGCCCAAGCATCTCACATTTGGCTATGATTTGAGCCAAGCTGGGACTAGGAAATATGTTCATTGTCAAGCGAAATGCTGGTCTATTAGCGTCCTAGTAGCAATGCTAGAAAGAAATCTGATTGGATTGAGGAAGGAATTATTTTCCGTCGTATAGAATACCATCTAGTTTCCAGCCCGGGTTTGACCTTTTTTTTTAAAATATGGTATTGGGGATCTATATACAGGGCCCAACCCAACAACAAACAAAAATAACTACATAAAGATCAAAAACTGTTAAAACCCACCTAAGCTCAGGCTTAACAGATAAACTACATCAAGTATACTCCGAGTAACAACAATAAAGCTTAGAAATACTAACCATTACTGCCATATACAACACAGAAAAAAAATATAAAACACAGTCTTAGAAGCTACATACAAAGATTACAAATTCCCTCGAGCCATGTCACTACCCGAAGGCACCGCTTGCTAGTGTTCAAAGACACGATGATAAACCCCATTACTAGAAACCAGCGTAATCTCAACCGTAGGCGTAAATGGACCCTTTGCTTGCATCAACTCATGAAATTTTTGCCCTTTAACCACCTCCGTCCTTCTCAGCGCATGTGTTAACAAACCATTCTCCAGATATGGCATCCTGTAGCCACTTGTAATCTCTAATGTGCCTTTGTGATTTGACACCACCATATGCCTCATTACCGACCTCATATCTTAGCAGAAATCCTCTAGAATTTGGTTGTCCACCTGCAGCTCCTGAATATCCTCCTGCATCTTCTTAATAACTGCATCTGTGACGTTTCCTGTGGCTTACTTTTTCCTTTTCTCTTTCCCCTTTCCCCTGACACATTTAACTGCACACCCGTTATCATCTCCTCATCCCCTTCTTCTCTGCCTTTGGCCGCAGGAACTAGCAACTCCACAATGCTTGCCCTTATCTCATCATCGACTACAACCAGCTTCAAATTATGCTTGAAATCTGCCAGAATAGATGCCTTGGTATCAGCCTACCATTATCTGCTAGCCCTTTCTCCCCCAGTATAGCCTTCAGAACCCTAAGGTTGCTTTCCTCCTTACAATTGAAAATATGCTTTAATCTGTGGTCGGAGACAGGGCCAAGACACAATGGGTCTCGTGAGGATTTTCCATGTGCCATTAAAAGGCCAGTACCTGCACAAACCACCAACAGAAAACAAGCACCTACAAACTTCTCCAGCTAGAAACAACCACCAACACATAGCAGATGAATGCCAATTGTTTTGCCAACTAACCTCATGATGCCTAAATTTATGAACTATCCAAGGCACCTATCATTGTTTACTTCCGTTCCCTTATACGTGTGAAGGGGTTGTACAAAGGCTGTATAAACATCGCGGCTATACTGTAATAATACTATCGTGATTACTGCATTTGTTCCCTTATCTATCAATTAGGGTTGGCGATTTTCTTCAATGATTTTACACACATCTTTCCAGTCATGCACTTCCATACTTTTGACCTATGTGAAGTCCGTTTGCAAAACACCTTGAGTTGCCATATGATCTGCAGCTTTGTTTTACTCCCTATAACAGTGAGGCACATGTACATCTTCAAATTTACTCTTCTATTCCAAGATTTCCTCTAAAATGGATTTTAGTTGCCAATTTGGACAATGGCCTTTATTAATCGCATTGAACACAATCTGGGAGTCTCTTTCAATTTCCACTTTTCTATACCCTGCCCTATACATTGCTTTCATACCTGCTAGCTGAGCTTCCCATTCTGCTGCATTATTGGTTTTCATCCTCAGGGATATCGAGCCTCCTAGAACAAAGTCCCCTCAAGAGTTTCTTAGAATATAGCCCGCACCTACTTGACCAAGATTACCTTTCGATGCTCTATCAAAATTCAGTTTGACCTCACTTCTAGGAGCCTGCCATATCATTTCCTTTCTATTATTTGTCTTTTCTAATATCCCCTGAATGGGTGGCTCAGGTTTGACCCTTAATCCATGGCCCTAATCATAAAAATAGTTCATAGCCCATATCATAAAGAGCTCTCCTTTACAATGAAGTGAGGGATTTTGGGTTTGGCCCTTTATTCATAGCCTAATCATTAATGTAGAGTCCTTGCTTCTAATGAAACAAAAGATTTTTTTAGAGAAAGCTGCAATAAAAATCCTTTCACGAGGCCGATGGTCTTGTCAACTTAATTGCTTGTGCTACTAGAGATTTTAATTGAGAAGGTCCACTTAAAGGAACCGACATCATTTCTAAGTAGACCACCTACCCTTGGCCTGGCAGGGGGTTGCCTTTAGACACTATGGAAATTGTGTTTATCCCAGCAAAGAGTGGGTGGGATATATGTCAATAAAGCTTTACTAAATTTATGACCTGTAACCCCATTATTGAGGTGATATAGATTCATAATTTTGTTATTACACTTCATGCAATTAATACAAGCATCGAACATAGATTCTAGTAAACCATTAATGCAGAAAATCTTCTGACCTTTCTCTAGACCATAGAGATTAGCAAAGTTATTTGCTTTTTGAGCAGAATGGAAATTTGAATGTACATCTTCTTTCATGAAAATTTTGACACCTTCAATGAGACTAATGGCCCCCGCTTCATTGTTTATGCCTTGAGGGATTTTAGTCTAAGTTACTTGTACAGGTATGAGTTCAGGTACTAAAGTGGTTCCATTTGGTAGATTTGATAGCTATAGCTTTTGTGTGATAGAGCAAAGTTTGCGAGAAGAGTTAGAGAGAAAAATTTGCGAGGAGAAAGCTTGTCTGAAGGGTGAGTAAGCAAGCTAGACATGTTTGCAAGAAGGGCGCTTGACTGGAGGGAAAGTAAGCAAGCTAAAGTTTGCGCAAAATAGCATGCGTAAGATGATGAGAAACAAGTAGTGAGCTAGAGAAAGAGGTTCACCAAGGGTCAAAAGAAGATAAGTCATGGACATTCCTCAAGAAGTTCATTGCTGACGTGTCTAAGAGAGAAGAGCTGGTTAGTGCTGTTGTGTGCTGAAATTGACAATTTTATCCAAAAGAATCAAAAGTACCAACGACCTGTATGTGAGGAGGTGAAGCTGACTAATGACAAAGAGGAGGGTATCCAATTCTATGACACTTCGGCCCTAGATACATTGAAGGTAATTGTCATCCAGAATCTAAATGAGCCACCATGCTTTGGAAAACTGTAAAACCTGGTAAGATTCTTGCATTTGTGCCTACATAAAGGGTGCTTGAATTTGGTAGGTTGACGTATTCAAAATTTAGTAAATTGAATCCATTTGGTGATAGTGCTGCACAAGACTAGGATGAGCTTGCACATGGCAATGTGATTGATGAAAGTAGAGAATGCACACTTTGATAGATTCACAACATTACACATAAAATATGACTTGGCGACAATCTAGGAAAGGGCCACAAGGTCATTGCATGCTTGATTAGCGTGAAGCTCACTTTGATTGGTTGTTGGAACTCGAACACCAAGGAGGTTCTATAGATTGCACAATGGATTGGAGTAAATAGGATTGGGTACAACTTCATGCAATATTGACAGGGTCAATCAAGATGCATGGGAGGCATGTATTCATGAAGGGAAATTCAAATGGGGTGTGATCATGTTGTTGATTGTGCTTGATCTCATTACCATCTTGACCAACAAGAAATACATTTCTTAATGGCCATCAACCCCCCTACAAAGAGCTACAACAAATATATCTGCAAGGCAAAAGTTATGTCGGCTTACAAGGCCAAACTTGCAAAGTGAGTAGATTGCCTATTACATGATTTTGGTGAGGAATAATGCATCCAATGCAAATTGCTTGGTGCATATAAGGATATTCTGTAGTTTTGTGGCTATGTGTAACTACACTTTGGTAGCAATCTTGTTGCAGAAGGGGAACTGGTTTGTGTGGTAGAAGCCTCCTACTTAATCTCTACGTAGTATGTGGTGGACACATTTAAACATATAGATGGGTTGAAGCATTTGTAGATCCTTACATTGTGCATAGACCAACTTATTAACAAAAATTTCTAGACATACAAGTGTATAGGGTGATTGGTCTTATATGATCTATTGACTATGGTTTGGATATTCAATGCTTGTGGAGATGAAAGTGAACAATGAGTGCGCATTACTCAATACTATTTGTGGCCTTTGAAGTGAGAGCTTGTGTGACTACTTCCTTCACAACAAGTTGCAAAGACAAGCATACACATTGACAAGGATGAGCCATGCCCAATGACAGAAGAGAGAGCTCGACACAAACAAACACATAGGGAAGAAAAAGAAGAAAAGGAAGTAGAAGTAGATGGAATGAGAAGTAGAGTCTGACAATGGATGCTTGATTGGAAGAAGCACCATTGACGAGTGCATGCACTGCTCCAACAAAGCACATTGCCAAGGCAAACGACATTGCCTAGGGACGTTGTGTAAGACTTGGGTGTGATTGTTACATCCCTTTTTGCTTGAACAATTAAATATTAATTATGTTGTTAGTTGACAACAACTGCTTTCATATGAACATGAAATTATTCATTGGAAAAATATATATGATGATTTTTCTTTAATTGCAAATATTTTATTATTTATATATGAAAATGGATTGATGAAAATGATATTAATTATTATTTGTACCATGGAAATGATTTAACCTTTCTTAATTGTCTAAGTGGTTGTAGGACAAAACAGGTGGCTAAGAAAAAGGGATATTAACAAGGAGAGGGTGATTACAGGGATCGAAAAACAATAATTTAGCCAAAATCCTAAAGTCACCGTAGCCTTGGCCAAGGCACATGAGTATATATATATAAATATATTTAGTGGAGATAAAGATTTATCTTTTTTGTTTATTTAATAAATTATTTTGAGTCTTACCTTGTGGAGCGCTTGAAGTGTATGAGTTGAAATCTTATTTGTAACTCCTCTTTCTTCTCCACTACGTGGAGCGGTTTCTTTTGATTGACCATTCTTTCTTGGCATGCATTCTCTTTCATATAGGAGGATAGAGGGAACATCCGCCATTCCATTAAGCATTTTTATTTTATTTCTGAGTAAGGCGGACAGGGAGAAAAGAAGAAGAGATCGAGCTGTAGTATCCTTGTGGAGTATTACCTTTTTGTGTGCATGTTGTTGGTGCCTTGTTTCTGAGAATTTCCCACTGTGTTATGCATTTATCAAGCGGCCTTTGTTACCGATTGCATTGGATAGAACAGTCGCGGCTAGTTTAACCCGACTTTCCAATCACTTGTCAGGCAAGATCTTAAATCTTCTTTAGCAGTTCGTTTAAAGTTTGATGATCATAGTAAATCGTATTATGATATCTTTCGCTTGTTATGATTCTGAGCTTCCAAATCAGTCCTTTGAAATCAGTATTCGTATTTCTTTATTCAAGCTTCTGAGATTTCTAAAGCCGAGATACTTTTGATATTTGATTTACGTCTGAAATACATGTATAAGTATATGTATACACACACACACACACACATATATATATATAAATATATATGTTCATATATATCCATGCTTAGAATCCATTTCGTTGACTGTCAGCCTGGGTATTATAATATACTGATAATAAGAGTCTGCTGTACTCTTTTGAGCAATTTCTGTTTATGTATTTCTGTTCTGATTTTAATGCGAATGAAAGTTGTCAAGAAAGTCATGAATGATGCTATGTAAAAACCTACATTCATAATAAAAAGAAGAAAGTATTAAGTTAATAACAATGTCGAGCAAGGGTGAAAGCTGACGACACAGTAGTGTCAGATATATGTGTATATATATATATATATATATATATATACTAGAAAATCCTTGGCCAAGGTTACGATGCAGATAGGCATCTGTCAGCGATCAAGTACCAAATATACCACTGGTCAGAATGATCTTTCCAGTTAGGAGGTACCTATAGGGAAAGATCGATCAGGAGGTATAAGTCTTGACATCAGGGTCAGAGGCACATTGTTGTTAATTGATTCCTGTCATCACCCTCATGAAGGGTTGGGTTTATTCAGTTGAAGCAGCACGGGAGACCAGTTGGTCTTGGTTGGGTGGTTAAAATCCTTGTTGATATTTCTTTTTCCAATATCCAGAGGAGGATCTACAAACAAAATCAACAGGTCAAGTTGTACTTCTCTTAATCTCTCTTATTATTTGAAGTTCGTTGAAGAAAGTTAGTTAAATTATTTTGATTGCATATAATCAGTTAGAAAATATTACTTCAGCTGAAAATGAAAGTTAGTTGTAAACGTGAAATTGTTATTGCATAGAAAGTTAGTTAATCAAGTTAATCTTTCTGCTGAAATTCTATTAATATTTAATTTTATATTCTGTTAAATTAGAATGGGTGTAACAGTGATCAACACCATGCAACTTGAGGATGAGGCTAGGGAGCCAATGCTCTAAGCCCAAAAGATTGTGAAACCAAGCCCATTGTCCCAACAAACGACAAACCAACCAAGTTTGTGCAACAAGCAAATTGAGACAATCCAATAGAGTCTGTGTGAAGAGACATAGTAGATGAGCCAACTAAGTCCATGTGCTGATGTATAAGGTGATGGCGAAGCCCAAGCCAAAAATGAAGTTGATGATAAAGTCTAGGGTGAAGATGAAGATGAAGGGCATGAGGGAAGGAAAGGATATGAAGAAGAAACTTGTGAGGAACATGCTTTCGAGCAACATTAACCTTCCTTGGAAGTCAAAGTGGTTGGTTTTGGTTCTAAGCAACAAGGGGGATCCCATTGCAAGAGGAGCGAATAGAATGGGACTGCCTCTATGAACACAAATGCAACTTTGGTGATTGTTCAAAAGTGCGTAGGTTAATGGATACTCATGCATAGGATCCAACGTTTGAGATGCCTATGGAGACATTTGAGGAGGCAACAAATGAGTAATGTGAGATGGCCTAGGTTGACTCGAGGCATCCTACATAGAAACTTTCCTTGGCACTTAGAAGGATATGGTTAGAGGTAGTGCATGCTTCTCTTTAGCATTGAAATCTAGCACCTTCGGGACCAAATTGCCCAACTTAGGCAACATAAGGAAGAGGCAGAGGCACAAACTTCATTGTTAGAGGGAGATGTCCACAATATGTGTGCAATTTTGGTGCAATATGGGACTGCCCCTATGAACACAAATGCAACTTTGGTGATTGTTCAAAAGTGCATAGGTTAATGGATACTCATGCATAGGATCCAACGTTTGAGATGCCTATGGAGACATTTGAGGAGGCAACAAATGAGTAATGTGAGATGGCCTAGGTTGACTCGAGGCATCCACATAGAAACTTTCCTTGGCACTTAGAAGGATATGGTTAGAGGTAGTGCATGCTTCTCTTTAGCATTGAAATCTAGCACCTTCGGGACCGAATTGCCCAACTTAGGCAACATAAGGAAGAGGTAGAGGCACAAACTTCATTGTTAGAGGGAGATGTCCACAATATGTGTGCAATTTTGGAGATTGCGAAGCTAATTTTGCTAGACGACCTAGATATGAGTGGGTTGGAACCAATTCAACACTTGCATGAATTGGTCCAAATTTTGTTCAAATCTCTATCAACACAACCCACAAAGGAGGATTTGCAAGAGGAGGAACTAAGGCTCACGCAAAACAATTGTGTAGATGAAGACACGACATGTGTTTCTATTATCAATGAGCTCTAGCATAAAAAGTGGATTACTAATAAGGCTTATACCAAACTCCTTGACCAAAGCATAGTTGCAGATCAACACTTTGCCTAAGAGTATACCAAACTACAAAATTTGATGGTGCATCTGGCAACTATTCTAGAATTGGTTGAGCTCCAAAAGTTGTGACCTGGTCAACATTTAGGAGGATACTTGGCTGATCACATGTCATGTCCCCTTCGCCAATAACAATTAATATTATTATTATAATAACAAAAGTGATTTTCAACACTATAATTATATAATATATAAATATTAATAAATAAAAATAAAAATATATTAAGAAAATTTGAAAATTTCAAACTAAGTAGGTCGATGCCAATTTTGGACCCTTGGGTCCTATATGCAAATAGGTATAAAAGGCTGGCGCTGAAGAACTCTCTAATCATCTGATTTTGCATTCAAAAACTGATTGATTTTCTCAAGTTCGAGTCTTGCTTCAGGGACAAAACCCCCTTGATAGAAACAACGAGGTTTGGACGAAAACCCAATCCTCCTAGCTTGGCAATTCCATATAGGACTTGCAGTTTGTGCCTAATTTGAGGTTTGTGTTTCGAAATTTCAAGGATATTCTAAGGCGCATCAAGAGTTGAATTGATACTAGAGAGGTGTGGGAAGATTCAATACATTAATGCTAGATCGCACCTACCACACCTCAACTAGAGACCACCGTAGCTACTGGAACACAACATCACTCTTAGGCAGGGACGAATATTGGTGTGTTGTGATCGGAAGCTATCTTTAGACGCTGGAACTAGATGTTGGAATGTAATGAGCACCCTAGTTTTTTTTTTGAAATTCCACATAGAGAAGATGCAATTGATTAAGTTCTTCCACACTCTTCTAATCACCTAGATCCCTATGCAGGCAAGGTGAGAGCATACAAGCGCTTTCGAGTTAGCATTCAAAACCAATATGCAATAATAATAACTTCCACTTATTCAGTGGGCATCCGCTTATGCAGCGGGCATCCACTGAATCGTGGGAATGTGTGTAGGCCACTAGCAGAATTCTAAGCTTGACTCAAACCAATAAGGTCGATATGCCAGCTTGTTCATGCCAAAACGGGCTGTGAGTTCATGCTATAATTTATTAGCGGTAAACTGTTCAATATTACAAAATGAAGCACAATTTTATGAACTGGCGGTACTACCTCCGGTATTACAAACACAGATTTATTGCAACATATAAAGGAAACACAAGAGTTAGGGCATGCTGCAATATTTTATTAATTCTGATCAGAACTGAAATAAACTGCTGTAGTATTAAAAATCAGAATATGAGGAGTTGAGAAGTCACCAAACATCACCCTGAAGCATACCCATGAAGCTCTATTGCTGATTATGGATGTAATGAAGCTCAAAAACTGAAAATACGCCTCTGAAAGCACTCTAACAGCAAAATACTTAGGTCTGATACAAAACCCAACAAACTAGAGATACATAGAAATACTTCTCACAACCCCAAAACTCTTCACACACCACAACTCACCCCAAAACTTAGCACAAAATACTCCAAAAATATCACTGAAAAACATCTCAAACCTGCACACATCAAAATACATCAAAACTATTCAACCCAAAATCTCTGCATGATGACTCCATTGAAACTCCTTGTGATTTCTGAATAAAATCACCAGATGTCCAGCTAGGGTTGATTTTCCACAACCGAAGCCAGATGAGAAGTTGAGGCTAAACAACCCCAAGAAGAAACTATGCTCAACAACACAAGTTTTCAGAAGAAATGAAAATATATTCAGCAGTACAAACCTCCAAATGAGCCCAAAACCCCTTCATAAGACACTTTTAGGGCAACAAGAGGAAATAAAAATAATAATTTCACTTTTCTTTTAATTTCCTCCTCACATAAAAATAACCTTTTTTAATTGCTCACTTTATGTCTCCCTTGCCTAACATTCCTTTTATGTGAGCATCAAATAATACTTTTCAACACCTTTCCAAAGAGCTATTACACTTAAGTTATCTTTTAATATTTCCCATCCTTAGACAACTTAAGTGAATAAATAATTAAATAACTCAATAATATACCCAAGTTGTGGAAAGCATCCAAATGATATAATTTTGCCATTTTGATCATATCAACATGATATTGAAGATCTGGAATGAAAATCGAAGGTTGTCGGATGACTGTCTAAAAATAGCATGTTTCTCCAAGAAAGTTGGAGAGCACCCGAGAGGTCGGAACTGAATTCCGAAAGCATCTATGAACTCCAAATGACTAGCCGAACTTAAAAACATGAACAACTACTCTGTAAAACTGAGCCATAGCCGCTCCAAGAATGTTGGAGTTCTTCCAAACATGACGAATAGCCTTCGGAAGACTAGGAACAAGCATAATGGGCATAAAAGGTCTATGCGCCCAAAAGGGGACATTACATGGAACTCTCTCTTAACAGGGAGCTGCCGCCATATCTCCTCATCACCAACCCACCATTTGCAACAACAAATCTCTATCGTTGTTTTGGAAACTGCAGTTCTATCATTCCGCTAGCATGATTTAATAAGAGGTCGAGTGTTGTGTCTTCAACACCCAGACAAACTTCACATATCAACCTTACATCCCAACAATCGCACCTGTAGGTGGCTATTTATTGGTACCTTTGCGTATTGGATCTTGGACACAGTAATTTGGCCTATTTAGTGAGTAGAATCATCCACGGTCAACAAGGACTATTAATCAGAATTGGAGTGGAGGCTAACCTATTGATCTCAGTGATTGAAGTTATTACCCAGCGCACCATTTACACTCGGATATAAGACAACACCGTTTTAAGTGACTTTCCATTGCGGGCACTACCATCGTAGTGGTCCACCCAGGATTTACTAGACGCCATTCATCTACTAGTTCAGAGAAGTAGAGGCGTGTCGAGAACATCAAGGATTGCCGATCCGATCCCTATGAAGTTACTACAATAGCTTGTATGAACTAAGGAATCCGTGTTTGGATCTTGTAAGTTGTTCACAATATCGCAGAATTGTATTCAGCCTGTGGGCAGAACTATACTTCAAATTCATTGATCAATTCCAAGAAATGTTAAGTTCATATTTTTATTATAGCCATTGTTAATCCTTTGATCAGTGTATTGTTTGATTTGAAATTAACAAGTTAATACACTAGTGAATGCCCTTGTGTGAGATTAAACAAAAAACTATTAGGGAACTTTACAATGGTATCAGAGCAGTAGTCCTGCCATCCCGTGGGTCTAATTTTTGTGTATGCAGTTGAGTCAAAGAGATTAGAGAGCCTTGGAGAGAGAAAGGAGGAGATTAGAGGCAACATCACAAGAGGGTAGCATTGGAATTGGAGGCAGAGGTAAGAAAAAGATGGCAGATCAGGAGGAGTGGAAGGTTTACATGCAGAGATAGGAACGAATGGCACAAAGATAGGAACAAATGACACAAATGCTCATCCAAATGATGCAAAACATGAATAATACTATCAACTCCATCAGACCTACACAAAATTATATGGGAGAAGGGAGTAATTCCAATCAAAATGTAGTGGGAATCACACAAATAACAACAAGAATCCAATTGGATAAGCACCTAGACCCTTCCAACCCACATTTTTGCCTAGAGTGTAGTCACCATAGTAAGAGGAGGAGCCAAACCCAACAACAAATGACATTAATACCTACATAGATGAGTACATGAGACTTGATCCAGATATCCGAAGTCAGATCCCATTTGCACAATTTAGCAATGCTAGATCAAGGAATGGGCCAAGGGGAGAGAGAAAACAACCTACGCAACAGTTCAATAGAGATTTACAGCAGAGGGTGAGTAAGTTGACTCTCCCAACTTTTGATGGCTCAGGAAAGGTTACTGCACATGCTTGGGTTCAAAAATTGGATACTTACCTCTCACTCAGCCCTATGATGAAAGAGGAAGCTATCAAGTTTTCTATTCTTCATTTGGAGGGTACAACTCATGAGTGGTGGCATCATGGGTTAATCACACAAGGGCATCATCACATTGTGACATATGCTGATTTTACACAGAGGCTCATAGACAGGTTTGATAGGAGGGACTCGGAGATGCATTTTAGAGAGTTGACACATTTTAGGCAGCAGGGTTCAGTTGAGGATTATGTAGCGGAATTTCAACGGTTATCAATCATGGTGCCAGATGTTACGGAGAGGAGACTCATGTTTTTGTTTATTGAGGTATTATCTGAGTCACTTCGAGGTTTGGTTAGACTCTAGAGTGTTTGAGTTGACATCTATGTAGGATGCTATTCAAAGGGCTTTGAATTTGGAGGATTCCACAACCAAGAACAAGTTCTACCCTAAGAGTGCACCATCAAGACATCATAAGAGACCATTCCACAGGGGTTTCTGTAACCTAGATCTACATTACCTCCCGAACCAAGCAAGATGGAAGAAACTAAGAATGAGCTTCGGAGGAAGAAGTTTTTTTTTTTTCTTGTAGAGAGCCATGGGAGCCAGAACATAGATGCTTGGGGAAGGGGCAGGTACACTACATAGAGGTAGCCTTTGATGAGGATTGAGAGGTGGAAGAGTCTGGAGCCGAGGTTGTTTTGGATGAGGTTGAGCATGAGGACTAGGGAGGAAGAGTCTTTAGGAGGTACACTTGCCACTCTTTTAGGAGCACCTAGGTATCATCCTTTTTGTGTGCGAGGGGTGTTGCAAGGACATAAGGTGACAGTTTTGATTGATAGTGGGGCTACCCATAGTTTCATTGATGAGGGTTTTGGTGACTAGGATGAAATTGAAAATAGATAACTTTGAGGGGTTCAATGTGATTGTGGCTGATGGATTTACTATTCCATGTACATGAAGGATCCAACAACTTGACATCACCTTGGGGAGGCACAGAGTGAGCAATGGCTTCTATGTGGTTGGCATAGGTGAGACAGATGTAGTTTTGGGTGTGCAGTGGTTGCATTCATTTGGCAAGTTTACCCAGAACTATCAGTCTATGGAGCTGAAATTTAAATCAGAGGGTAAGGAGGTGGTTGTTTAGGGCTTTTCTAACGAAACATTGAGGGTTGTTTCAGCCAAGAGGATGGAGAAAGCCTTTCGCAGAGGACAAGTAGATTGGGTGGCACAATGTTTGGTCATCGATGGATTTTCATCCATAGGTGAAAAGACTACTCATGTAGATATTCAGCCCATTATGGACAAGCATAGCATGGTATTTAGTGATATTCCTTCAGAGTTACCATCAGATAGGGGATTTCAGCATGTCATTGAGTTGGAGGAGGGATCAAAGCCGGTCATCACTACATCTTATCGTCATCTAAGGAGGTACAAGGAAGAGATTGAGAAGGCGATTAAGGAGTTGTTGGATATGAGACACATACGACTGAGCTCTAGACCTTTTGCTTCCTATGTGGTGTTGGTTAAGAAGAAGGATGGTACTATGAGGATGTGCATCGACTAGAGGGCACTCAACAAGAAGACAATCAAGAACCGCTAATAGATGAGCTTCATGGCATAGTATATTTCTCCAAGGTTGATTTGCGATCCAGGTACCATCAGAAGATCATTGGTTCCAATTTCTTTTTTGGTTCCATAGTTTTTTGTGATTTTCTTATTTTTCAATTTCTTTTTTTGATTTTTTCCAATTTCTTTTTTTGATTTTTTCCAATTTCTTTTTTAGTTTTTAGTTTTTTTTTTTTCCAATTTCTTTTTGGGTTTTTATTTTTTATTTTTTCCAATTTTTTTTTTGGTTGGATAGTTTTTGTGATTTTCTTATTTTCAATTTCTTTTTTGTTTTTTATTTTTTATTTTTCCAATTTCTTTTTTAGTTTTTATTTTTTATTTTTTCCAATTTCTTTTTTGGTTTTTATTTTTTATTTTTTCAAATTTGTTTTTTGAATAAACTATGGAAAAGAGATATCCCTCGGTGTACTTTAGATATATATTTTTAAATATAAATATACTAGTGATAATCATAGCCTCATAGGGGGAGTCAGGGAGGTACAATTTTCTCCGACTTGTCCCTCTAAATCTGTGGGAGTATTCTCTAGGCAAAATGAATTCCTTTCTTCAATTTATCTAGGTATGGATTCCTCTAGGCATGGACTGAATGATGGGAGTGGCCCTGATCAGGATGGGGTCCTTTTTCAGAAATATTGTCATTCTTTTATTTATTTTCTTCTTGATTTCAATTTTGTGTTTTCAAAAAAATAGTTGCCATGAATTTCTTTTTTCCAAAATATGTTTTTTTTCCTTTAGGTTTGTCCATACGAACTTTGTTCTGCCCATACGAATGCTGGGCATCGCTGGGCCAGGATTTATACTTGAACATGTTTGGGATCTAATCTATAACATCAACTGTGACATTGATTTGTGAGTGAATATTGGGATCATTCATCTCCGACCAACATTTGCTCAAAGCAACGTTCAATTGAAGTACACACTGCAACGTGATAAAATTTGTTGTAAAGTGAGTTACTTCAGGATGAGTCAACGCCTCATC
Source organism: Cunninghamia lanceolata (assembly GCA_027924645.1). NCBI lineage: Eukaryota > Viridiplantae > Streptophyta > Pinopsida > Cupressales > Cupressaceae > Cunninghamia > Cunninghamia lanceolata. The sequence goes on along the minus strand of BSBN01001103.1, from coordinate 1,739,858 downwards.
TACCTGTTTCCTCATTGAGAACTCAAGTATAGTTTTATTTATATTTGCAACTATTGTAACCGTTCCACAACTGGTTTGACCCAAGAAAGTTAACCAATATTCTCCAATATAAGATCAAAGCAATGGGCAGAACAAGGAGTCTAGAAAAGGGATAGGTGCCCATCCATGAGCAGTCTAGTTGTAGTAACATAATTTTCTGCAATGTCTATAATGACCTGCACCACATTTGTTTCAATCACCTCTACCACCATTTCCGCTAAAATCTCACATAAAAACATCATATGTTTTTAAATTTAAGAGACATAAATAAATAAAAAAATCAAATTGTTAAAGAAAAATTAGAGCTAATTTAAAACACATCAATAGAAAAATAAAAAAACATAATAAGTTACTTAGCTACATAGAATGGAATTTTACAATAAAACAAAAAATCTTCAACTGCTTTTTACAATAGCCATCAGTGGTTCACTACAAATCAAACAAATCGCCTTGCTAAAGGCGAGATCTTGTTTACTTCTCTGCACCTAAGTAGTTTCAATGAGTTGCTGGCATGGGACTGTTGATGCTTACTAGAAAAAACAACCCCTAGACGGTGCAAAATTTAGAAAAAGTTCAGAGTAGAAATGCAGAGCTTCCAATGCACAACAATAGTCTAAAGATAAAGCAAGAGTTTAAAGAAAATGAATAAGAGTCGTGACTAGTGAGATGGTGATGCCACCTTTGCTCAACTGTTTTCAAAAGATTACAATCGTGGGGTTTATATAGAATTTTCCCTCAGTGCTGACCTGACTATTCTTAGGTTGCTTTAAATCTATTCTAGCTTTTATCTATCTTAAGGTTCATGAAACTCTTGTTTGGTATCCTTATAGAAAGCATGGAGGCCCAAAATTTCAATTACTTCTCCTAAAAGCCAACTACAGCTCTTATCCTTTACATATTTCTTTAATTGGCAGCCTTCTAGAAATTCTATCCCAACAATTACAAAAATAGATATTATTGGCGCTAAATACAAAGTTATACAATAAACAAAAATGGTGCCAACATTCTCCCGACGCAATCCTTTGTTTTGTTCTCAAAATACTCAAAACTGAAGCAAAAGTAAAACAAAAATCTAACTCCTGCTGGACAGGAGACTGGAAACTTAAGGCCTAATCTCCAAAATAAGCAATTTCAAAAATTTCTGCTCTTGCACCCTTGCGATGGTTACACTGTGTCCTAACTCTTGTGCAACTCTTGCAATAAACAATACTACATCATCTTCCTCAGGCTTTAACCCGGCGAATTGGCTTTCTAAATTTTCAATTGTAGACTGCATATCTTGTGTAGTCTTGACCATGTCTTTTCACATGGCACACAACACTGGTGGGATATCTTTCAACTAGGTGATGTCAATGGCACGAGTCTTCTCGATTTTGAGCATCCATGCTTAAACCCATGCCCCTATGCTTTCAACCTCCCCATCTATGAGGTCTTCTTCAGCTAGGTTCACCTGTATGTGTTGAGTTCGATTTCATTGGGGCCAAGCCGTGTATTGACCTAGTGGTTCCATCGCATTGCACCAGCCAAAATTTTGCACACTTGCCCAATATCTTTATCAAACTATCCTGACAACTCACCCATGACTTGCTCATATCCTTAACCTTGGCCCACTTGTCCTTCAAAATTTTGGCATTGTCAGGCTCAACAATCCTCTTCTCTTTTGCTTCATGCTAAAGTTTCTCTTGTTCTAGCTGCATGCTCAAATCTTCCACTGTAGATGTGGGAGTAAGGAGAGGCTAAATGAGCTTCTCTAAAGTATCCATTTGTTGTTACCACGGGCTCAACTGTTGGTGTGATCAATCTTTAAGATCTTAATGCTCTTCCACAATCCCTTGACAAACTTTAAGATCATTTGCATTATCAAAATGATTTGTATCCACAATGTTAAAGGTCATAAGGTGCCCATAGAGGTCTTCCATCATGGTGCGCTCAGTTGATGCACTCATGAGATCTATCACTTATATTTCAACATCTTGCACGCCTCCTATGGCTCTTTCTTTGATATTCAGTTGAGGATCTTCCATCCCATGGCCTCAACAATTCTATTTAAAGGTTGCATTTTGAGAAGGTATTCCTTTGTGTAATGCCCACAATCCAACATAGACAAAACTCAGTAAAACACAACCAACAATTTTTTTTGTAACCTAAAAGCATTACATAAATGATTATTGTGATAGATAATCGGATGATTTATTAACATAGAGCAAAGCTCTTATATACAAAGTTTACAAAGAATGTTTCTAAAAGAAACATAAGAGAAGTTTCTAAAATACAGAGAAAGGATGTTTCTAAAATAGATTACAGCTAATCATTATCAAACCTCAAAGTGACTATTGGATACCCTGACTCTTTTTCAACTAGGGCCTTGAACTGCTGAAATATACCAAACACATCCGATTTGTTTTTCAAAAAATACACCCACATCTTTCTGCTGAAATCATCAACAAATAGCAGGAAATATCCGCACCCAGTAGCTGAAGGAGTGTTCATTGGTCCACATACATTAGCGTGAACCAACTGCAATACCTTGGATGCTCTCCATTTGTCACCATTTGGAAATGGAGTCCGATGCTGCTTGCGAGCCTGACATGCGTCGCATACGCCATGAATCTGAGTCTAAATCTCAGGAAGACCACCAACCAGACCCTCCCGAGGTAGCTAAGAGAGATAGTGCATGTTCAGATGCCCATAACGTTGATCCCAGAGTTTGCTGATGGATGTACTCCTGGCTGCCATGGCGTGCTCTTGAGAATCACCAGAATCAACGAGTCTATACAGATCATGATCCTCAAGTCCTTGGGCAACGGTGGTGCGTGTCTCACGATCCACTATGTTGCATGTGTGCATGCTGAAAACAACATCCAGGTGAGGAGAGTGCCGCATAATCTGACTGACTAAGAGAAGGTTCAGTTCCATGCCAGGTACAAAGTATACATCGAGAAATATTAAATTTCTCCCACCAGATTGAATTTGCACGTTGCCCTTTCCGACAACAGTATACTCTTTGCCTCCTCCAAAGATGACTGAATCTTTGAATGGCGTGTACTCTGTGAACCAATCTCGACGATGCGTGAAATGTCGAGAAGCACTTGAATCAATGTACCAGGCAGAAGATTTGACTTGATTTGTAGGTCTCTTGGCCATAAAGGTGTATAACGCAGAGTCCTTCTGCTCAGTGTGCTTGACAAAAGACACCATCTTCACGCTTTTCGAGGCACAAAAAATGATATACTAGAGGATGGTCAAAATCAAACGGCACAGACAAAGAACAAAATTCAATCCCTAGCACAGGTTACGAGGCACAAATTCTGAGAGCATGGAATACACAGGCTCATAAAATCTCGAACACGGATTTTGAGGCACAAATTCCAAGGTTAAAAAATACCCTTCAACTGGCAGCGTTGGATGCTAAGGTGCTGGTTTGCAACATGACCTGGGTCAAAGAATTGACTGGAGGTTGACGTCAAAGGCGCTAGTGTTAAGTGTTGGCACAAACCGCATGCAACGAACCAAAAGTGAAAAGACGACCATGAAGTTTTCCAAAACAGAATGACGATCAAAAAGGTCAGGAACGACGGGGAAAACAAATGAAATTGCCAAAAAATAGAGACTTGCCAATCACCACAGCTTCAGACAGAGATTCAAACACACACTCGATCGGAGTTAAGTGCCTTAGACACAGACGTCGTCCAGGAGATTAAAGAGGTTGTATGCTAGTCAAATGACCACAGAAAGAACACGACCACCGAAATTCTTGTAAAACACGATCAAAGCATCTGCAAAATGTCTGCAAACGGCGATGAGGGAATCTTGACCTAGAACGTGTTACCAACAGCAGATAAAAACGCGACCTCAGAACTGTGAGGAAACTGCTGAAACAAGGAATCACAAACAAAACACGACCTTGGAATATAATAAACTGCTGAAAAATCGCGAGGGGATTCAACTCTAGGAAATCCGCAAAGGGATGCAAGGCGTAACCAGAAAGTCGTAGATGGCTAGAAGAAAGCCGACTAAGGAACCCGCCACAGAGAAAAAAAATCATGATCAGGGGTTTAAAAAATGCGCCTTCAGAGAATCGTGAGGGTCAAGTCAGGAAAAAACACGACAAGAAAAATAACCTCCAGGAAATTTCGAGCACGAGCATCACACATGCAAAGAGAACACAAATCGCAACTTCAGTCACAAAAAAAATCACAACCCTGAAGGATCAAACAGACGCCCAGAAAAAAAGATGTGATCTAGAATAGGCGCACGACCTCCAAGAAACCCTGCGATCAGAGAAAAAACACCAAACGAAGATCACGGCTAGACACAGAAAACGACGCCCAGAAAGAGAAAATCGCGACCTTTAGAAACACGTGACCTTATGAAAAAACATCGACCCTGCAAACTAGAAACTGATGCGACCTCCAATATCCAATATCCAGACAGAAAAAAACGCAAACTAGGGAGGGAAAACACGCCGTCCGTATGTCGTACGGAAATTACAGAGCACCGGAAATGAAAAACAAGTTTTCCTGCTTGCCTGGGCTCTGATACCATATTGTGGTAAATAATCTGATGATTTATTAACATAGAGCAAAGCTCTTATATACAAAGTTTACAAAGAATGTTTCTAAAAGAAACATAAGAGAAGTTTCTAAAATATAGAAAAAGGATGTTTCTAAAATAGATTACAGCTAATCTAAAATAGAGAATTAGAAACAACCTAAAATACAATATTGACCATTAATAGAATTATCTAGATATTATTCTAATAATGATAAGGATATTCAGTTATGAGAATTGCTACCAAATGTATGCTTAGGAGGTGGTGAGGACACTTGAGGAGGTTGACCAAAAGTGTGGGGGTCAACATGTAAAGGAATGTCAAAATCATGTGTGTTAACCTTATATTCACTAGAGAAAGAAGGGGTGAAATCTAAGGAACCCCAATCATCCCCAAATAAAGAATGAGGAAGGGATGAAGGCTTAGGAGAGGAAGAGGGAAGGACAACATCCTTGGAAGGTGAATAAGAAGTAGGAGGAGCTTGTGAAGGGATTTCAATAGAGGTTGTACCCTTAAAAGGAGGACATTGTTCTTTGGCAAAAGTAGAGAAAAGAGGAACAAGATGTGTTTGGGGAGTAATAAGCATATGTGAATCTGCAACTTGACAATGTTGGAAGTGAGCTTCATTGGCATATATCGTATAAGATTCATTGTTATATGTAAACTTCAAGGATCGATGAAGAGTAGGAGGGACAACCCACATCTTGTGAATCCTTGGTTGACCAAGGAGAATGTTATATGCTAACTTTCCTAACATCACATGGAATAACATGGGAAGCATGATAGGGCAAACATAGGCAAAGAAATAAAAGTAAAACCATAGGGCTCCCTATTGACATTATCAAAGCCTCAAATTGCTAGATTGAATTTATGTAACTTAAAAGTATCCATCCTAATGTTTGTGAGAAAATTTGTGCCACATATGTTAAGACTGGTATTGTATCTATAAGAGTATGATTCATTTTAGTTGTCTTATAACTTGCTATAATCAAAAGAGGGAGATTCTCTTGAATAATAGAAAGAGGGGGAAGTTTGGAAGATGAAAAAGAAATATCATGAATGAATTCTAGCATAGAAGCTACTTTAGTAGGTTGAACGTTTGATTGAAGGACCTCTCCACGAGAAGGGGAGGTTTGAAGAAGGTCCTAAATAGAGATCTTAGCTTCTGTTGCTTGTAATTGTTCCATGAGATCATATTCTTTGGGATTTTTAGTTGGAAGATGTGGAGGGAGATTAATAGTGGTAGAAGGGAGAGAAATGGGGATAGACAAGTTCTTGTTACATCTAGTGTCATATGTGTGACTTACTGCATGATAATCAATGTCAGGAAGAATCTCTTGTGGGATAAAAGGAGAGGAAGGAGGAACAAAAGAAGTGGGGGAAGGAGGAAGATCTCATACCACTCTTTTTTCCGGAATCGGGTTGGAAGGAGTAGGAGGAGCCTAATAAACAAGAATCCTAGGAAAAGTAGTAGTAGAATTGGAAGTAGAAGATTGTGTATTATGTTTTAAACTTTGAGATTTAAGAGGGTCCAGGGTTGGTTTTGATATATCTGTGCATGTTCCATTAGGACACTTAACCATGTATGTAACTACGTGTCTCATACAAGAAGAAGAGAATGAAGAGAAACTAGTATTTTGCTTTTAAGTCCAAGAACATGTAGTTTGGAAATATTCAATAAAATCTACTAATTCTTGAAAAGAAGAATTAAACAAGCCATATTTATTAAACCAATTTAGTGCATCATTTTGTAAAGAGGAAATATAGATAGTAATGCATCATTGTTGTTGTAAACATTAGACAAAGAAGAAAGAAAGTGTTCTACATGCAATGTTGGGTTTCCCTCAACATTAAATATGTGCAAATTTTAATAAGACAACAAATCTATGAGAGAAAAATTTGAACTTGGAATTGTAAAGAAGGATTATGCGAACCTAATCGTATGGGGAAGATGGGAAATAAATATTAGAAGGGAAGGGAGGGTCTTACCACTTGTGCAACACCTAATTTCCTCCGGAAATTGGGGCCCCCTTGTTGCCTTTTGTCCTTGCAACATGTCCTTCTTATCCTTTGGTTGTGAGAGTTGAAAATCTTAAGTTAGAGGATCAAATTGTGCTTGGGCAAACTTTCGGACTTCTGATGTAGTTGTGTAGTTTTGCAAACTTGCATGAAGTCTCCCTAGCCCTGTACCCTTAGTATATTACGGACTTTCCTTGTGGCCAGGCAATTGCATGGCCATCTTGCTTCTCTGCCACAAATCTCTTCTTTGTTCTCTATTGGACTTGCATACTCACATAGTCACACAGGTATTGCAAATCGGCCTTGCTTTCCCACGATGATCTCTGCCTCTTGCCATGCATTTCGAAAATCTAGGGCCTTCTTGTAGTTGCCTAGATTCACAATTTCTCTGCTTTGCTCCTCCCCACGAACTTCCCGTACTCCCTTGCAATTGCACTCACCTCCTGCGTCTCCAGCCTAGAGCTTCACCTTGCTTCTTAGCCAAAGAATCAAACCTTAAGGGCAACTTTGCAATTTTGCAAATTGCTTCTCCACTTTTGCCTTCTGCCAGTGCTTTGTAAGTTGGACTTTTGGCTCCCATTTGCAATTCTTGTGAACTGCATGCCTATCTCCACCCCTTGCAATGCATTGCAGACTTCTTCACTCCTTGTGCAATTGCAAGATTCCTCTCGATCCCTGCCTTCCGCCTTGGCTACGTGTTTGTTTTCTATGGATGGCGCCCTCAGCATTTGCACCATTGTGCCAAGTGGAGCCTTTAGCTCGCACATCACTTGGCACATTAGCGCAATGGGCCTCGCTTATCACTATAGTTTAAGCTTATGCAATTACAGGGTCTTTCATCTTGAGTCTAGCCAATGGGACTCCTCCACTTGGGCATGCAACAACCAACTCACCGCAGATTAAAGGTCTATTGCATGCCGCTTTACACATTTGAGTGGCTTCACCACAACCAGGTTTCAACACCCAATTTGATAACGGCTAAACCCCTATCAATGCACAAACTTATCTTTAATTGCCTGCTCGATTTAATTGCTTGTTGTGCGCTGCAGTTAGCTTTAACTGCCAATGCACAAAAACAAGTCGCAACCAAACTTCTTAACTGCATGTCTAAGATTGAGCGCTATGTGCTGTGGTCAAGCTCACCTTGATGGTTTCTTCAATGTTTTCAACCGCGTGCTTCAGCTTGGACAACTGATGTGAAGACACATGGAAACGATGGACCACACAAAGGCCTTGTGGACATCATGTCATGGGTTGAGCCTTTAGACCATTGCCACATCATATGCATGCTGTGTTATTTGTTGGCCCATGCACTCCATAATACATTCGTGGACTCCACCATGTATTGGCTTAGCCAATGGGCCACAACCACCTATTAACCCATGCCAACTGAGACTTAAACCTTATGCACTTAGCGCTAATGCATTGAGTGGAGCTTATATGCTCCATCCATTTAGCACATTGGCACATTGCACCAATGCTCTAAGTCAAACCCTCCTACCTACTGCTGACTCTGCGCTTTGCGCGCAACTGCAGATTCTCCACCCTCTTAGCGATAGCCACACGATGAATCCCAACTTGATTGGCTTTTAATGACCTCAGGCATATGTGGCCCCTCTTCCTCATTGTGATAAATTTGATGGTCCACCCTCTTTGTCAATGATGTCCAAGTGCACGTCACAAGCATTGCCGAAGGTAATTTTGCTCGTCTGAATGCCAATCAACTTTGTTTGCATGCCATCTTTTTTAGGCTAATATTTTAAAACGTGGATATGCTATCTGAGCCCAATTTAGATGTAAAATTAAATGATTAATTTAAAAATCAAAATATTTTTGAATTAATTCTTGTTTTTGCTGACTGTGTAGGATATTTGGTTGATAACATCGATGATTTTGGACTTGAGCAGTTGGGAAAATTTAATGAGGGTGCGGCCACCATTGTCCTCAAGATTTTCAAATTCAGAAGCTGAGCTACAGCATTTAATTCATGATCGACCCAGGCTTATTCTTGTAAAAAGCTTTTGTACCCAAATCAAAAGATGTCCATGTGGGTTGAGCCAAATTTGTCTAAAATCTAGAAGGGTCCATGATTAAAATATTTAGTAATGTACAATGAATTTATTGTTCTTTCTTTTGTAAAAAGGGAGTTTAATACTAATAGCTTCAATGAGTTTTCTTGGAGTCTTAAAAGTTTTAGAAGGTTGAAAAAGGAGTTTGAAAGGGAGACAATTCTTCTCCTATGCAAGTAACATGGTGGGAAGACATTGTATCTATGGCTGTGCCTGGTTATCGTAAGTAGGAATTGTATTCTGTATTAGTTTTCTCTGTAAACATACTTTCATTGAGCTTAATAGATATTTGTTTATGAATGCACTGGTTATCATCTGCACAAGTAATTTAGTAGTGATTTCTGTGGTCGTTTTCATTTACACATAATTTCATGAAATTGAATGAGTTCCTTAGATTCTTGCACAATTCATGTCATGTGTTGAGCCAGGACTGACAATGGCCTAAGCTGTTAATTTTATGTTTACAGAGTTTGATATAAAATCAATGACTATTTTATGGATATCTGGCTCACTTTCTCTCTTTTCGTCTCTTGGTTGTTTTCTTTTCCTTTCTTCTTCCCTTTAATCTTTTGATATTTCTTTTAAATCTATTAGAATAGATTTAGTTATTTTAGACTTCAGTTCTTGTTACATCCCTTGAGCTAAGCTTCATTGACCTTGTGATTCCCTTGCTTGGATTGTCATCATGCCCCTAGTTAAAACATCTTATCTGCCATTATGCTATCCCTGTACAACCAACCTTGAGACCTTGGGGAGCTTTGCAGTCTCCTTTCAAGAGAGGAGTTGGTCTTCCATCTTGTGAGTTGGCGGACACCTTGGCCGTGTCAGTTTTGCCCATCAACATAATGGCGCTAGAAGGAGGGCAGGCATGAAATTCCATTCATTTTTACACAAGGTCTAGGTTTTTGTTTGCTACATATTTTTAGTTTACCCATGGATCAAGCAATTTTATCTTAACCATTGCACATGGCTACAAATCCACCACTCTGGTAAAGCAGGAACAATCCTATAAGCATACCCAGCTCTGGTCACAAATCATGATATATTCATCCTGAAATTTCAATATTATGGATCTCTTACAGCTGAGGAGCATATCTTTTGCATATAAAGATGCTCTTATTAGAGCTCAAATCCTTCACAAAGATATGGCTTGTCACTTGTTTCCATATACCTTGGATGAAGCCGCATATGACTGGTGTCTTACCCTGCTTTTTGGGTCAATTATCTCTTGGATTGGCATGGAAAATGCATTCTTGAATCATTTTAGACTCCCTGTTGCCCCCGCAGTCATGTATCATCAGTTTGCCACATGTTGCAGAGAACTTAAGGAGCCAATCAGCCTATTTAACACACGATTCCATAGACTGTATAGCTTGTTGGTAGATCCATATAAGCTAGTAGAGGCTGTGGCTATTCAAATATATTTGAGTGCGTTAGACCCACTTACATCTATGTTTGTTGGGAACTAGGCCCCGGCAATCACCACTTTGTCTCAGGTGTATACAGAAGCTATATCGATAGAAAAGCAACTAAGACCACAACGCTATGCTTCAGGCCATTTTCCCTTGCTGGGCTCTCCTAATCTGCCCCAGTTGTCTAATCTAGCTCACGCAACAATTGCTGCTAGCCTATCCGGTTTTGAATGCTTACTCAAGTGCTGCTCAAGTTCCTTGTCATACACCAACTAGTCCAGCGTCATCCCTAGCGCATGTTTCACATGACTCATCAGTGTGTCTGAATGACCAAGCCTATATGAATTCCCCTTTTATCATGGCCCCTCTCTATACTGCACATGTTCTTGCACCTTTAGTCAATCAAGCCCCTCAGGACCATGCATTTAATCATAATGGTCTGGTTAATGGTCCTTAGACTACTCCGGCCTCTTCGAATGAACAAGTATCTAATAATGAAGTAAAACATTTCAGAATTTGTCCCTTGCCCTGGATTTAAAAATTGAAAACATCAAGTAGAAAGTCTGGAGACCTTGTAATGATGTTACATGGCTGCGACACAGTTAATTTGAGAACACTTGTCCCAAATTTGAAAACATTCGAATTTTCAATTGAAAACAAAAATAGGCCCAAGGAAGGTGTTGAGGAGATTCAAGTCCTCTGGCAATTCCAAGAACACATCAACTGGATCTTTAAGGATGAAGAGGGATCCCTGTTAATGAATATTATGCCATTTTCAGATGTTCACACCCAGCCTGACCCTAATGTGAATAGTAGCATCTTGTTCACTAATGAAGCACATGATATCATTGAAATTAATATGGCAAACATGGGGCCGGGCAGTGATAGTCCTGCTGCTGAAGCTGTTGAACCTAACAACTTAATCTCTATTGGTGAATATGAGCAGGAGAATCTAGACTTATTCTTTAAGCCGGATGATGGGGAGAGCTTTGACACTTCATTTTAAGAGGAAATGAATGAGAAAATCTAAGATGTGCCAATGGATGAATGCCCTGACCCCGTGCATGAGGCTAGCCAATCATCTGCTCAAGACTCGAAAAGTGAGGAAATATTAGGGTAGCTCAGAGATTGAGTAAAGACATGCTAATTCTAGGCTGCTCAGTTGATCCAATTTACCTAGCTCTGCACAACTAGTGAATAATTCAGTCCATAGATCAACACAGTGAGATTAAATGTCCGAGTTTTCAGGTAGTGTTGGACATAGTCCAAATGGGAGCGGATAATTATAAGTATGCCAGCCTTAATCAAAATGAAAAATTAGAGTTCTTTGTGACATTTCCTCTGTTCACACTATGGTGGTTTGCCTGAACTGGTTATTATGGACATGGATGACCAAAGCAGTGCTTTAAACCATGCAATTTCACAATCCTGTTTGTTTGATCTCAAGGATGGCATTGACATGCAAAAATTGTCACCTCCTTTCAAGGTGGTCCAACCCAATGCGCACGAGGATATGGATGAGGAAATTGGGGATAATTCAAATTTGAGCGACATCATGACATACACAAACTTAAACAAAGGAAGGATTGCTGTTCTTCTGATTGCACGAATGTAAATAATGAATGTGATGATACCTTGTTTAGTCATGAGTCAGATGAAATGTTTGGAAATGATAATGTTGACTCATGCTATGATGATTGCAGCCCAGATTTAACAGGTAAGATAAATGCATCATTAGAATTAGAATTTGACTATGCAGATGGGCAAGTAAGTATGCCAATATTTTATTCTGAACCTATTTTACATGAAATTTTTCAGTGTAATGGTGACTATGCAAACAATGTTTACATTGAAAATTTAGTTGAGAATTGGCAGGTTCTTGTCCTAACTGGTGATCATTTCCTTCACGTGCAAGCATGTGGAGAATATGATGCTCATGAGATGATCCAAGTGGTTTGTGAACAAGCAGTAGTGGACAATAAATGCGTATCTCTAGCTAATCACAGTCAAAATTAGGGAGATACTTTCTTTTACCCACATCTATTTTCTCATGATTTTTATTTTGATTATGGTGGCTTAAATAAAAAAAACTTGCATTTGAATAAAACATGATAACAATGAACTACCTCAATTGATTATCTTGCACGAGATGGACCCAAAATACAAATGTAAAATATGTCAATTTACTATCCCCGAGTTCAAGGATGTTCCCGCTTGCATCCATACCCAAACACTCTAATTGATCTTGTTGAATGCTTTGAAAAAGCAAAGTTGGAGTAATCGCAAAATTAGTGTTCTTCAGTCTCCGAATGTACTGCATTTGTTACTTTAGGCAATTTTGGTTTTGTATATAGTTTACTTTTGTCTCGTATGTTTTTCAGTGTATAGTTTTGCTTGGTCTTCCTAGCCTCTTTTGTCTTGTGTTGTCAAGCTGCCTTACGGCACTTGATTAGGTCATCATTGCATAATGTTTGTAATTTGTCTTTCTGGTTTTTAGAGAGATTTTAAATAGAATAAAATCACTCTCAGGCTTTGTTAGGTCTGTCTGAATTGCTTCTGTCTTGACGTGTATGCATGATAGTTCCTTTAATCAGAAGACAATAACACATTGTACTTTCTAGTTTGTTGGGGTGACCCATTATGGCTTTAGGCAATCAGATTTTTCTTTCCTTGATTGATCTTTTCACATGCCAACGGTGGTCCCTACCACAGGGAGTGAGCTTCATTGCTTGTTGATTGGACTAAAAACAAAAATCAAGAGAAAAAGAAAAACGAAAATAAAAGAAAATCAAAAGAAGAAAATGAAATTGAGCAGAAAAAGAAAAAGAATGAAAATTAAAAAAAATCAATTTCTTTAGGTGATTTAGGTGTCTCTATTGGGGATATAGACACCCAGAGGGTAGTAGAGCTATGCTATGTGTGGGACTAGAGGTAACTCCGTTAGGGATATGGATGCTTGGCTAGTAGCGGAGCAATGCGCAATATGTGTTAGAACCGATTGCTTTCTTCACCTAATTTCCTTTACCATAATGTTAGTAAATGGACTTACCCGCACACACATTTTGATTAATTGAACCTAGTTACTTGTCTTAGTCTGGTTTAATTCGGATATAAATGATGTAGCTTGTGTTATAATTTTGTCTTGCTTAATTTCTCTCTTTTATTGGAGATTTTGGATTCTAAAGATTTTGCAATGTTTTCCCCTATGAGTTGCCATTTGTTGCCACTTATGCAACACTCCCATTGGGGCCCCCTTTTTGCCCTATATGCTTGCAGCATGCTTTCTTAATCCTTTGGTCATGAGAAAGTTGAAAATCTTAATTTAGAGAATCAAATTGTGCTTGGGCGGACTTTCAGACTTCTCGCGTAGTTGTGTAGTTTTGCAATTGTGCTTGTGTCCAGGGAATTGTTTGGCCATCTTGCATCTCCATCACAAATCTCCTTTTGTTCTCTATCAGTCTTGTAGACTCCTCATGCAGTCACATATGCATTGCAAATCGGTCTTGCTTTCTAGCCTTGATCTCTGCCTCCTGCCATGCATTTAGGAACTCCAGGGCCTTCCCACAATTGCATAAACTCATCATTCCCTCCCTTCACTTCTCCCTAGGACTTCCCACACTCCTTTGCAATTGTGCCCGCCTCTTGCATATCTACCCGAGCTCTCCCTCACTTCTTAATTGGGGAATGGACCTCTTGAGCAACTTTGCAATTTTGCAAATTGCTTCTTCACTTCCAACTTCTGCCAACACTTTGTAAGCTAGACTTTCGGCTCCCATTTGCAATTATTGTGAATTGCGTGCCTATCTTCCCCCCTTGCAGTGCATTGTGGACTTCAACCCTCGTGCAATTGCAATTTGCCTCTTGATCCCTACATTTTGCCTTGGCTACGTGTTTGTTTTCTATTGGATGGCACCCCTCCTTAGTCTTTGAGCCATTGCACTGAGTGGAGTCTTTAGCTCCCACATCACTTGGCACATTAGCACAATGGGCCTCGCTTATCAATATTGTGTAGGCTTATGCAATTGTGGGCTTTTTCATCCTGAGCCTAGCGAATGGGACTCCTCCACTTGGTCATGCAACAAGCAACTAAGTGCACATTAAAGATCTATCACATGTTGCATCACACATTCAAGTGGTTTGACCACAACCAAGTGTCAACACCCAATTTGATAGTAGCTAAAGGCTTGCTATGCATTGCGGTTAGCTTTAACAGCGAGAGCACAAAAACAAGACAACCAAACTTATTAATTGCATGATTAAGATCAAAAACTATGCGCTATGGTCAAGCTCACCTCAATGGTTTCTTCAAACATAGACCCCAAGATAAACATAGACCCCCTATAATCTATGCGAGTACAAAACTCTTCACCACTAAAGACGTCATTCAAGGCATAAAACAATTGGCAAGTGGAAAAGCTCAGGATATTGATGGGCTGCAAGCTAAGCACTTAAAATGGGGTATAGAGGTCCTTGCACCTCGTATCAAGCACATCTTCAATAGGGTCATCTCAGAGGGCTTCCCGAAAGAGTGGACGTGTTGATGTGTTTTCCTTGCACATACAATGCAGAATAAAATACTGGTGTACTCTATCCTCTTGAACAAAATCCCTCAAATGCTAAGCTACGTGATCAGATAAGTAGACTCCAAGGTTCTTGATTAGTTACTTTTTGTGTTGCGACTTGGGATAACTTAACAGTGGCATGCGAATTACTATTTGACACAAAGGGACTTACGTAAATGTTCAACAATAGGAAACTTGTTTCTCTTGGATAACATGTAACATAGCTTCTTCGAAGATCTAGTAATATGACAACTTAAGATATGACAGTGAAAGCTCTTGAATCTAAATCTAACAGGATTTTAAAGAAAATGCAAAAGGAAATGGGTTTAGAAGACTTTAATTTAAATGCAAGCAATCACCACTGATTCACCGGAATCTCAACCACACATTGCTTCGCCATAAGGTAACAACTACACAAAGGTGATGCAATCTTCTAAGGGAAAAGTAAGATTTTCAGATTACTTCTACACATAAAGGTAAATGAACACAAAGTAATTGAAGTTAAGCTCAGATAAGGTTCAGACTAACCATGCACTACAATCTGCCATCGACAAATTATAAATGGTATGAACTATGAAGACTCCAAACATGAATCAGCAACAACTTCCATAAAACATAAAACTAAATTGCTGAAAACAAACTAAACTAATCTTATTCCATGAGTGAACACTTAGAAACCATGCATTCATTTGAAACAACACAAAATTACCATGAAGAATTCAACAATGAATTTGTATTTATTTCAGCAGAGTCTTGAGCAACAATTTCTCAGAGCATTCCCCCCTTTACAAATGAGAGCAAAATGGGCTTATATAGGCCCCAAAATTAAATGGATGGCCAAGATTAAATCTTGAAATCGAGGGCCCTTATTGTGCCACGTAGGCAAGTGGTTACAAAATTTACTAAAATTAGACCTTGCATTTATGATGCACTCACTAAATGGAGTACCCTCATTTATGACTTTTCCTTTTTGTGGTAAACTCCACAAATCTAGTCATGACATGTGTAACCTCCTCCATAGGGACACTTGGCAGGGTTTGAATGGTGCACTCTATGATTTGCAGCTCCTCCATGCATTTGACAACTGTCATCTCCCAACTAGCCATGGATGTCTAAAACATGCCCATGAAAGTGGAAAGTGTGCAAATATCATTCAACGACTCCCTGGAAACAACCTGTGGATGCTGAAAATACTTTGTATGCATCTTATCTTTCAGCAAGCACTCATCCATCTCTCCATTGGAATCAACTACCCGGTTTAAAAAAACAAGTATTTTGTTTTGAATTTCTTGAAGTGCCTCTCTCGTTCAAGTGCTGTCACCCTCAATCTTTTCCAAAACTTGCTCCTTTATGCTGAGTGCACAATACCAGGAATGGAAATTATACGTTGAACCTTGTTCAATCACTCCATCTACCAAGGTAGCATTCGGAGTATAAAACAACCTTTTAAACTGAGGCATAACTTCTTCTCTTACAATTCTGAATTCTGCACAAGTAATCAGAACATTCTGAACTCTGTCAAATGTTGAAGAAGCCCCCTTGTACAACTTCACTATTTCATCAATGAACCCGTCAGCTTTGGTCTTGAAATCTGCTGCCTAATCCTGCAATACTTGAGATGAGGACCTCATTTCTTCCAAATGTGCCACAGACTCCTGTGAAAGCAACGCAGGTGGTGCAACCATCTCTTCAGCTTGGCTTACTGGCCTTATCAACTGCTAAATATAATGCTGAAATGCCAAGTTATCCCTCTCCAACTGGATCCTCTGTTCCTGTTCCTTTCGTAATCTTTCTTTGATGACTGCAACCGTATCTTCTAACTCTTCTATCTCTTGCTCTGCGGTGGCTAGTCCCAAATCAAAAGTATTGATGTCATATCCACCTGGAACACCATCATCTGCCTCTATACTGATTTTTGGGACAGCAATATGCACTTGCCTTGACCCCGCGCTACCTCTTGTTATTTTCGAGAATTTAGTAATTTTTTGCTTTCCATTTACAGGTTTGGCTCTGCTCAGCAAGTCTTCCAAACTTAGGATGGGTTCTCTTTCAATAATAGACTTCTCCTTGACTTGATCTCTTAGCCACTCTGGTAAGTCAGACAAGTCTCCCTGATTTTCCTCTTGAACTCCCTTCCGCTGAATAGTAGGAAGAGCCTCTTCATCAAACTCATACAACTCCTTGTCATTTTGAATTTTAGCCTCTACTTCTATCATGACCACTTCTTGTTCCTTAGATGATCTTGACATGACCTCATCAATCTAATTACCTTGTTTGATGCCTTGATCAACTTGTGCTCCTAAAACTGCCTGTTCATCATGTCTTACTTCATCTTCCTCAATATTTATTATACTATTACCCTCTTGCCTTGAAGATGCACTAGCTGCCTTTTGATCATCAGTCTTTGCCTTCTTACTTGGCTGAATATTTTCATGCGGATCAGCACCTTCACCTTCTGAATCACTGGGATCACTGCTTGAATCGCTACTTGAAGTATCCTTGGACTGATGTACACTAACTCCTCCCATCAAGTTGTAAGTAAATTTGACATTTTTCTCCTGAAGCCTTCGAATTTGGAAATCCACATATTTTCTTGTATGTGCCACTATTGGTATCATCAAATCATCATTGCGGGTGACTTCCTGTTCCGACCAATTGATGGTGAAAGGCCTGTCCCTCTCCTCTTCATACGAACTTTGTGAAAGTCTTTTGTGATTTTCCTCAAGCTGATCTAGAACGTTGATCACTCTTGTTGCTCTGACCAAATCTAAATATAATCGGTAGCAACCTTTCTTTCTAATTTCTATGTCATCATATGCATCCATCCAATGATCCTCGAGCTGTGGTCTGTGCTCGTATTTGCTCCCAAATATCTTTCTGACTGTGCCAAATGGATCAAAGTTGTTGCGTGCATCATTATGGCACACCAAGTTGTAAGCTTGCAACTCTACCTCTGAATTTTTAGATGCTTGCAATGACATGCAAGTCTCAAGCCTCCCGATGCTGATTGGAAACTTTGTTGTGGTCTTTTTTCTCTTTCTCTGAACCTTGTCGAATGCAATCAGTTGTCTTGTAACCTCCAACAACACCATTCTGTCAGTGGGGTATCTAGGCAACCTGTATGGTAATGATGAGAAGCCCTCCACATGGATGTATGTGAATCTTGGAAACTGAATAAACCACTTTCCATATTTAGCTACGAAGTTCATGTTCTCCTTCGACAATCTCCTGAATGTGTTGCCTTGCAACAATCTGACAATGTGCATGGAAAAGGCATCATTAAACCTTCTGTAATGGGATATAGCCTGCAAGTGCAGCTGAGGATAGCAGTCATAAACCTTGAACTGTCCATCTCCGTTTCCAACTCTCCCCTTGTAGTTCAGTCCTGGGTATCTTTCGTTTCTGGCAAGCATATATATGACATATGAGCTCATATAAAATGTTTTTGTTTCCTGCAAACTCTTCAATTGATCATCGATATTGCTGCTGATCATTTCAGCCCAATCTATCATTCTTTTTCCACTTATAATTTCTTCAATGTAGAAGAACATCCAGGGCTCGAAATTCGCCGATTGTGGGCAGCCCATGATGCGATTCAAAAATACAACCATATAGTTGATTTCTCGATTGAAGTCAGACTTATGAAGCTTCTTCGGTACTTTGCTTACATGCGGTCTTGGTTGCACCAACTAGTTGTTGTTTATTACCCCCATACATTTCTCAGGTCCAGCCAAATAAAGTTGCAAGGCAGACTCCTTGTCGCATAATGTAGTAGTTTTGTATGAGGGAATGTCAAAAGCTTCTGCCATTGCCTCCTTTCTCAGATGACCCAGAACTTTGCCTTCTCTGGTCATAATGCATCTCCTTTCGTGGTTATAATGCTTGGCACATTCTAACATCAGCTCTGGACATAGCATCGCTGGCAGGAAACAAGCAGCTTGCACAATCTCGTTCTTCAACATTCGCTTGATTAGTTCTGATGGATTGGGTTTGTACAAATGTTTCTGAATCTCGTCCATGTTGGTTCTCCCGAGATTGGTGTCACAGAGGTTTCGCCACTTCGATGTGATCTTCGTTTCTGGCCATGTTCTCTTCATGTCACTCCTCATCAGTGCTTGTCTGTCCTTCGCACTCATTGCTCACCTGCACGAATACCCAGATATTAGCATAATAGGACAATGTATAAAAGACAAGCGAATAAGACAAAGCTCAAGACACAATGTATGCGGGAAAAACAAATTCACAATTCTACCTCATTTATATCAATAGAAAATCGATAATGTGAGCTTTGCGGAAAAGAATAAAATTTGACCTATATCAATAATTCTAGCCCTCACTTGACTTCGCTAGAATCTGCTCCCTAATACAGTGTCCAATTTGCAAGTGCAGATGACAATGACAATAAAATCTCTTTATAAATGCTTTGGTTTAAGTATTGCATGGACATATGAGTCTCAGATCCCTCTCATAACCAGTTGTGCCTATTTTGTTGCAACAATCCGAATTTATGCACAACCGAATAAACCACAAGTTCCAAAGACCTCAAATAATAAGCAGACACCCCCTTTTGTGATGGCACACAACGCAACAGAATACAAGTTACAAGTTTTTCTCAGATATACGCCCGATGAAATGCCCGAGTGCTCGCGATATTTTTTTTAGATACAGGCCTTTGAGAGCCTCCGTGAACTGCAAGCCTCCATTAATAACGTTCCTAAATGGAGTTTTAAGTCTCCTACAGACATGCTAGACTATGGATTATGAAATCACCCATTGTGCTAATGTGAACATAGCATGCACGACTCTCCCTCAAAATGATCTTGAGTCACGTCGACTGCCGCGTACAAATTTGGATGCAACAACTGCAACGTTGGCCCAACATGCGGACCCTTCAGATTTGACACATAATATCAATGACTAGATTCTAAAATACGTGCTTGATGGCCCCTCTCTGGTTTTACTGCACTATACTAAGTTTAGCATAAACCCCACGATTTCTGACATGAGTTTAATGTGCCTGGGCAGTCCCTCCATCTTCTGACATATAATTCTAAACTTAGCACAAACGGCCCAACTACATACATGCGTCTGAGGGGCTCTTCAATTGCTTCATAATGTCAAAAGATATCAAACCCGACGTGTATGGAAGATGTGGATTGCATAATGGAGATAGGAAAACTTTTTGGTGGACCATCCGATTTAGAACATCTTCGCGAATATTTGTTTAGGAGAATCCACCGCGCTGGATATGCATGATTTGCAAATATTGAGAAATAAAGATCCTTGAGTGGGCTAGAGAATGCGCCTTGGATTACCTCTGTCATGTGTATAAACTCCCGCTAAGCACCCCAGCGATCATTCAAATGACTACAATATATATGATCGGGCGGACTCCATAATAAGGGATGCATAATGCGAAGACCATATACCATTTAAATCCACCTGTCGCCATGTATGCAGAACGGGCCTTTCGAGAGGTCGCGCACAAAATGGAAGGCATGATTTGCAAAGGGTCCATAAGAGTCCGCTTGAGGCGGACACTTCGAGTTGTTTCAACATTTAATACTTGTGCAAAGTGACATCAGTTTTGCGCTAGGACTTGCTAATGCATACTAAATATGAACGAGCGCTTGGTACTCAAGCGGATGCCTTGGTAACTTATGCATAATCGTCCTATTTGCAAGGCTTCGATGGATACGCGCTTGATCACAATGAGCGAAGGCTTAGAAGTTAATTGCAAGGTGAGCGGAGTGGGTCCAGAGCGGACACTCGAATATCTTATGCGTGGAGTGGGTCCAGAGTGGACACTCGAATATCTTATGCATATCATCCGCTTTTGCAAAGTGACTCCCATCATGCGCTTGGATGGACTTTTCAAGCCATTGCGTATAAGGTGAAAAACAAACAGATTGCGGTGTGTAATAAAAAGTCCACCCGATGACATCTTAAGGAAAGCGCAAGGTCACAAAAAAAACTTTGGCGCCCATTTTTGAATGAACATGCATATAACATGAGCGACGTGAATACCACATAACAGGGACCTATGGAGTGAGCGGAGCTCCCGATATGCCCATGTATGAATCAATGTTTTAAGGTGACAACATCTATGTTGGCCTTCACAGCTCCCACAAGCCGACAACTATTTCTTACAAACTACACATGATTTGAAACTATGCCATGCACAAACCAAATGACCACTACGGGGCTTGGGATGAACACCATATGCCCGTTCACCTGATGTAAGCATGCACTGCTTAATTTTTTGCAATGACTGACTCTCCAAAGTATTCAATGGCTTCGATCATAACTCTCCACTACTTGCCGACCCCCTCATAGATGCAGGGAAACTCCAAAGACGCACAGTAAAAAAAACTCAAACTCGGGGGTCCCCACTCTCGATGGGGCGATGTTGGAATACATCACAACATCTGGCGACTCCACAAGAGAAATGTTCCTGAACATTTTAGGAATAAAGACTCAGTCAAAACCTTAAATCATCCAATAACACACCTCAAGTCCATCCATTGCTAAGAGACGTACTCAAAAGGAAAAAAGAGTCATAAATTGTATCATGACTTTCATCTTTGTTGTTTCTGAAGATAAACATTTCACTTAAAGCCCTTCAAGTGTTCTAGAGATAAGCAAGAATCAAAACTTCACAATGCCTGCAGACACCCACATATCGGTCAGATAAACATGAATACTTAATCAAGGTGTCAAAATCAAAAGCTTAGGACAACCATTCTCATCCCGAAGATCCAAGTGTGTGCAATTGAGTTCATTCACATCCATTAGCAACAAAGATCACCTCAGTTCCTCCGCATTAAGCTACGTGATTAGTACACATCTCATGAACCACCTGGACATGGCCTGCTGCCAGCGAGCGTCTATAGCCCCAACAGGTTTGTCTTGTAATTCCACTTGAGCAGAGCCCTACTGCCGGTTAGGCGTCCATAGCCCCGGTAAAGATTACTTGATCATCCATCTAACTGAGTTATAGTGTGTGATTTGTGATTTTTCTTTTCATTTCCTTTCCTTTTCTTTTCTTTTGATTTTCAACATGCTTTTCGTTTGTAGAGTACGATGCAGTACTGCTACGTGATAACTCAGCTAGCTGGGTGTGGACTTACGATGGTGGCAAAGGTGGACCCTTAGATTTTTCACTTAATGCGGGATCACCAAGATTCACTTAGGTACCTCTAGATTTTAAAAGTGTGAAAAGATATAAGATCTCAAAACATTTCAAGTCGCTCTAAACAGTCAATTTATCCTCCTGGAGCAAGCAACATGCTATCGAACACTAACAATGGAGTCCACAACAGATCCATCCATTCAACGCAAGTTTATCAAAAGAAAACAAAAAGCATTCATTTAAAGATTAAACATTTTAAACATATAATCAAAGACTTTCATGTCAAAATACAATGTATGATTCCCTTCCCGAGTCAAGTACAGATCCTAACAAATAGATAAACTGAAGGAAATTACCTTCTGACTCAAAGAATCTCATGAATATTTATTCCCAAAATAAACTTAACACCACCTCATAAAGTCAACCAGAATGTGCTTGAATTAAAAATACTACCCCAAAAATGGGACCCCAGGGAAAGCCAAAAATTGCAGCAAAAGCAAACAAGCCCACAATGCAGCAAATCTAACCTAAAACTAACCTATGAAAGCAGGAAACAACTAACCTAACTATGTACAAATAAGTCCCTGAAGGAACTTAGGGCTAGAAATAATGCTTCAAGAACTGCCCATTGACGGGCAATGGAACAGATTCTCCAGTGAGTGTTTTCAGTTTGAAAGCATTCTCTCCCAAAATTTCAACGATCTGGTAAGGGCCTTTCCAAAGATTATCAAATTTGTCGTGCTCACCCTTTCTTTCTTTAGCTTTGTCCCAGTATAGAACTAAATCAGATATATGAAAGGATTTAATCTTTGCTTGTCTGTCAAACCATCTCTTCACAACTCCTTGATGTTTTGCAAAGTTTTCAAGTGCCATGTCTCATTTTTCTTCCAAGTGGAGCAGTTAAGACAACTTAGTTTGGACTTTGTCATTTTCTTCCATGTAATCCTGCATAAATTGTAATGTGGGAATTCTTAGTTGGATTGGGAATACAGGATCTTGGCCATAAACTAGATGATAAGGGGATGTACCCAAGGAATTCTTTATTCTTGTCCTGTCTGCCCAAAGGGCAAACTTAAGTTGTGTATGCCAATCTCTCGGGTTCTTGTCCAGTAGTTTCTTAATTGCACTGGTGTTGTCATTGATGTCAACATACTCATGTTGTATTAATGAGAAGGATTGAAAGAGCTGTGTGCTAAGGATATTGAGAAAATTAGTCTCAATCAGGAATAGTGAAGAACAATGATGACAACAAGGTAAAAGTCCAAGATAGGTTGAGGATCAGAGGATGCAGTTTAAAGGGTTTATATATGTAAGTTTTGAGATGCTCCAGTCAAGTTTTCAGAGGTCCGCATGAAGATCTGAAGAAGTTATGGTCACTCAAGTAGAACCGGTTCCGGCAGGTGTTCAAAGGTGACAGAGTGACACAGATAGGTCCGGTGAGATCCGGAAATGCATTATCCCATTCTGCGGATTTGAAGAAGTGTTGAGGACGTCCTTGTGAAGTGTCAAGTAGATTGGTTTGTGGTTTGAAGGTCCGGAAGAACCTATTCCTTTGTGACAGTGATGACAGACTGTGTTCTTGAGGTTCCGGATGAAGGAGAGAAGAATTCCAGCAAGCAGATGAAGTATGGATGTTCTTGGTGATCTAGGAAAGGTTGTGGTGATCTTTGGATCGTGTTCAGTTCATGTTGGTGGTCCACATTGAAGTTAGAGTTTGCATTTGAAGAATAACCACCGGATGTATTACACGTCTTGCGAATGTTTTTGTAGGTGTTTGTCGACTTAGATGATTGTTCCTAAGTCGATGCCTTGTATAAATAAGGGATTGTGGAGTCATTCCAAAGTGTGTCTTGTGGAGATGAGAGTGTGGTAGCGAAGAAGAGAGCGAAAGGCAGAGGAGAAGTTTTTGGGCCTAAATGGAACTGATCCAAGCATGGTAAAGATGCTATTCTCCAGTTCAAGTTTGTAATACTTGTTACTTTGTAGACAGTGTGTCTCTTGTAGGCAGTGAGCCTCTTGTGAGCAGTGTGCTTGGGTAGTGAGCCCTAATTGGCATGTGCCATTTGTTCTTTCTATTCTTCTAACAGAGAATACAATCTTGGGTTAATCACCCCGTGGTTTTTCCCTTAACCGGGTTTTCCATGTCAAAATCTTGGTGTCTTATGTGTTGATGAGTTTCTACTTGTTGTTTAATTGCATTATGTTTCATGATTGATATACTGCTAATTACTAAGAAGATTTAAGTGAGAAACAAGAGAAAGTTTTGGACAATTGATTCACCCCCCCTCTCAGTTGTGTGCCCTAAGTCTAACAATTGGTATCAGAGCCAAGTTCCTCTAAAAGAAGATTAACCGCTTGAGGAGATCCAGGATATCGTCTTACAAGAAGGACAACCCGAAGTTTGATGGAACAAAGTTCAATCTATGGAAAGGTCGCATGAAGTGTCACTTGCAATGCATGGGTTTGGCATACTGGACCATGGTTACAACACAGTATGTACCTCCACAGGGTGGTCCAAAAGCTGCAAATGAAATCACAGATGCTGAAAACAATCTGCGGACTATAGAAGCTCTTCTAAGTGCATTATATGATACAAAGCTCTCAAATGTTATTGACCTACCAACTGCTTTTGAGATTTGGAAAAAATTGAAACTTTTGCATGAAGGAGACTAGTATGTTAAATGTGCAAGGTTATAGAGTCTGAAAGTGAAATTTGAAAACCTGAAGATGAGAGATGATGAAAATATTACTACTTTTATGCAAAGAGTAAATGAGCTTGTTTGTGGAATTAGAAATGCTGGTGGAGTTTTGGATGAAAATGAGATTGTTGGCAAGATACTCAGGTCCCTTCCTGCTTCTTACAAAATCAAGGTTGCTGCCATTGATGAATTCAGAGCCCATACAACTGTCACAAGAGATTAATTGGCTGCATTTGAAATGAAAGAGTTTGGAGATGATCCCCCCAAGACTGAATCTGCATTCAAAGCCAGTGCCTCTATAAAAGGTAAACAAAGGTTTGA
The DNA here is from genome assembly GCA_027924645.1 of Cunninghamia lanceolata. Classification (NCBI taxonomy): domain Eukaryota; kingdom Viridiplantae; phylum Streptophyta; class Pinopsida; order Cupressales; family Cupressaceae; genus Cunninghamia; species Cunninghamia lanceolata. The sequence continues at coordinate 1,715,053 of BSBN01001103.1, read as the reverse complement.
TCTGGGAGAGAACTCATCAAGGAAATTATCATGGTATGAAAAAGCAAGAAAAAACCTGGAAGAAGTAGAAACTGCTCAACTTGAAGCCCTCATTGCCAAGAGATTTCCAAGAGGATCCGGTTAGTATGAAGGAAAATTGCCTTTTAAGTGTTTTAACTGCAATAAGATTGGTCATTTTGCCTCAAAATGTCTGGAAAGATTTTCAAGGCAAAATCCTAACAGATCAAGGTTCCAAAAGAATTGTTACTATGTTCATGAAGAAGATGATAATGAAGGAGTAATAGATGATGAATCAGAGACAGGAAACAAATCTGGAAGTGAATGAGTGTTTATTGCCATCAAGGAAGAAGAACCAATATCCTCTGTATCTATCAATCATAAAGTTATAGAAAGAGCTCTGGCTGCCCAAGTTGAAGAAAATAATGATTGGGTCATTGACAGTGGTTGCTCTCACCATATGACAGGTGACAAAAATAAGTTCATAGACTTGGAAAAGTATGAAGGAGGAGTAGTGAAGTTTGGTGATAATTCTGCTGGTAGAATCAGAGGAAGAGGAAGAGGAACTATTTCTTTTGATGGAAGGAACAAAACCGGTAATGTTCTATATGTTGAAGGCTTGAAGCACAATCTTCTCAGTGTTGGACAGTTGGTGGACAAAGGCTATGATCTCTAGTTCAAGAATGGAAAATGCAAGATCTTTGAAAGCTCAGGAACAGAGATTGCATCCAGTACCAAAACTAAAGGTAATATCTTCCACTTGGTTGGCACTAGTAAAAGTTGCTTATTTGTTCAAGTTGATCAGAGTTGGTTATGGCATAGAAGAATGTGTCATGTGAATTTTGATAATATCATCAAGATAAGCAATGCTTAAGCTGTAAGAGATCTTCCAAAATTGGTGAAACCTACCAATAGCTTGTGCAAAGAATGTCAGTTGGGTAAGCTGAGCAGAATCACATTCAAGAGTAAGGATCAATCTTCTACCGGATTATTGGACTTAGTTCATACAGATCTATGTGGTCCAACAAGAATCAAGAGTGTACAAGGTGATAGATATTTCATGCTATTAATTGATGACCATTCCCGGATGATGTGGGTTACCTTTCTGAAAGAGAAATCATAAGCTTTTGAGAAGTTCAAAATTTCAAGGCTATGGTAGAAAATGAAACCGGATTAAAATTGAAATGTCTGAGGTCTGATAGAGGTGGTGAATTCACATCTGGTGAGTTCATAGACTTTTGTGAGAAGCATGGTATAAAGAGACAGTTGTCTGCTCCTAGAACTCCACATCAGAATGGAGTAGTGGAGATAAAGAACCGGACCACCTAGGAAGCATCTAGGACAATGATGATGGAAGCAAACATTCCTCAGATGTTTTGGAGAGAAGCTGTCAGCACTGCAGTCTATACTCTCAATCGAGTTCAAATCAGAAGCAATACTAGTAAGACTCCTTATGAACTTTGGTTTGGCATCACTCCTATTGTGAGGTATTTCAGAGTGTTTGGTAGCAAATGCTACATTAAAAGAGATGAAGATCTAGGCAAGTTTGATGCTAGAAGTGATGAAGGAATTTTCTTAGGTTACTCCACTCAAAGCAAAGCATACCAGTGTTACAATAAGAGACTGAGGAAGATGATAGAAAGTACAAATGTGAAGGTTGATGAAGGAATTGAGAAACCTTCAAGGTTTTATGAATATGATGAAGATGATCAGAATGGTGTTCTGATTCAAGAAGCCCAAACTCCTTCTGGTACTCAGAATCAAACAAATTTGGTAATTCAGGGAGAAGAGATGAGTCTTAATGAGCTGATCAAGAAATAGAAGTACAGGAAACTCCCAAAGTTCCCAGGTATGTAAGACTGAACCACTCTGAAGATCAGATCATAGGTGATAAAAGCAAAGGAGTTCTAACAAGAAGGAGAATTGCTCAAGATTCAGAAGAGTATTGTTTGATTTTAAAGATTGAACCTAAGATAGTGAATGAAGCTTGCAATGATGAAAACTGGACTAAAACAATGGAGGAAGAGCTGGTGCAAATAGAGAAAAATCACACTTGGGATCTTGTTCCCAGACCTAGAAACAAGAATGTGATTGGAACCAAATGGGTCTTCCGAAACAAACTAAATGAAGTTGGTGAAGTAACTAGAAATAAAGCCAGATTGGTCTGCAAAGGCTACTCTAAAATAGAAGGAATTGATTTTGAAGAAACTTTTGCTCCGGTGGCAAGAATTGAAACAGTCAGATTATTTCTTGCCTTTGCTGCCTTCAAGGATTTCAAGGTATATCAGATGGATGTCAAGTCTGCCTTTCTAAATGGTGACTTGGAAGAAGTATATATAGAGCAACCAGATGGATTTCAATTGTCTGATATGGTGATATGGTCTGCAAGTTGAAGAAGGCACTGTATGGATTGAAGCAAGCCCCAAGAGCTTGGTATGAAAGATTGGATAAGCATCTTTTAAAGATTGGTTTCAACAAAGGTAATGCTGACAGTAACTTATATTTCAAAATTGATCATGAAAACATCTTGATTGTTGAAGTATTTGTTGATGATATCATCTTTGGAGGAAGAGATAGTATGTGTAAAACTTTTGCAAATCAAATGAAAAATGAGTTTGAGATGTCTATGCTTGGAGAAATGAATTTCTTCTTGGGTCTGCAAATTACTCAAACAAAGAAAGGAATCTTCATTTCTCAGACCAAATATGTGAAAGAATTGTTGAGGAAATTTGGGATGGAAGATTCAAAGCCAATGAATACTCCCATGGCAACCGGATGTAAGTTGAGCAAAGATAATGACTCTCCTAAGACATACCAGACAAAGTACAGATCAATGATTGGAGGATTGTTGTATCTCACTCAAACTAGACCAGATATAATGCAGGCTGTTGGTCTTGTTGCTAGATTCCAGGCTGATCCCATAGAATCTCATGTCATGGCAATCAAGAGGATTTTTAGATATCTAAAAGGGACAGTTGAGTATGGTTTGTGGTATCCTAGAGATCATGATTTCTCTCTTCATGCATATACAGATGCAGATTGGGCAGGAGATGTGGATGACCGAACGAGTACCAGTGGTGGAGCATTCTTTTTGGGAAAAAGATTGGTTTCTTGGCTAAGCAAGAAACAAGAGGCAATATCTCTGTCTACAACTAAAGCTGAATACATTGCAACAACAGGTAGTTGCACTCAAGTTTTGTGGATGAAGCAGATGCTAAGAGACATCAAAGTAGAGTATGAGGAGCCTATCACAATCTTCTGTGATAATTCAAGTGCAATAAATATATCTAAGAATCCGGTGTTGCATTCTAAGACTAAACATATATCTATTAAGTTTCACTTTCTGAGAGAGAAAGTGAACAAGGATGAAGTTAGACTGGAGTTTGTGCTTTCCAAGGATCAGATTGCAGACATCTTTACTAAACCTCTTCCTAGGGACTCTTTTGAGTATCTCAGGGAGAAGTTAGGGGTTATTGCCCCTCCAATGATGAACTAAGGTGCACTGAGGTGCATCAGTCCGGTGGATATCACAGTCATATCTTGTGATCCAAATTGATGGGAGCTGCTACTCAGGGGGAGCAGTAGGTACGATTCTAAAGTATTGGAGTTGCAAGTATGAGCCCTTTGCCATTGATGTCAAAGGGGGAGAGAAGACATGTGAAAAACAAATGGTTGATGATAAAAGGGGGAGCAGTAAAGGAAGAGAAGACATATGAATAGTTGTTGTTGAAAGGGGGAGTTGTGACAGTAAGGAGAAGTTCTTGTCTTGATGGTTTTTCACATCATATGTTGCCATCAATGAAAAAGGGGGAGATTGTTGCAAGCATGGGTCTAACCGGTGTTGTCATTGATGTCAACATACTCATGTTGCATTAATGAGAAGGATTGAATGAGTTGTGTGTTGAGGATATTGAGAAAATTACTCTCAATCAGGAACAGTGAAGAACAATGATGACAACAAGGTAAAAGTCCAAGATAGGTTGAGGATCAGAGGATGTGGTTTAAAGGGTTTATATATATAAGTCTTGAGATGCTCCAGTCAAGTTTTCAGAGGTCTGCATGAAGATCTGAAGAAGTTATGGTTGCTCAAGTAGAACCGATTTTGGCAGGTGTTCAAAGGTGACAGAGTGACTCAGATAGGTCCGGTGAGATCCGGAAATGCATTATCCCATTCTGTGGATTTGAAGAAGTGTTGAGGACGTCCTTGTGAAGTGTCAAGTAGATTGGTTCATGTTTTGAAGGTTCGGAAGAACCTATTCCTTTGTGACAGTGATGATAGACTGTGTTCTTGAGGTTCCGGATGAAGGAGAGAAGAATTCCAGCAAGCAGATGAAGTATGGATGTTCTTGGTGATTCAGGAAAGGTTGTGGTGATCTTTGGATCGTGTCCAGTTCATGTTGGTGGTCCGCATTGAAGTTAGAGTTTGCATTTGAAGAATAACCACCGGATGTTGGTGTTCTTCCTGAGACTGGCCGACTGGATGTATTACACGTCTTGCGAATGTTCTTATAGGTGTTTGCCGACTTAGATGATTGTTCTTAAGTCGATGCCATGTATAAATAAGGGATTGTGAAGTCATTCCAAAGTGTGTCTTGTGGAGATGAGAGTGTGGTAGCAAAGAAGAGAGCAGAAGGCAGAGAAGAATTTTTTGGGCCTAAATGGAATTGATCCAAGCATGGTAAAGATGCTATTCTCTAGTTCAAGTTTGTAATACTTGTTACTTTGTAGACAGTGTGTCTCTTGTAGGCAGTGAGCCTCTTGTGAGTAGTGTGCTCGGGCAGTGAGCCCTAATTGGCATGTGCCATTTGTTCTTTCTATTCTTCTAATAGAGAATACAATCTTGGGTTAATCACCCTGTGGTTTTTCCCTTAATCAGGTTTTCCACGTCAAAATCTTGGTGTCTTATGTGTTGATGAGTTTTTGCTTGCTGTTTAATTGCATTATGTTTCATGATTGATATACTGCTAATTACTAAGAAGATTTAAGTGAGAAACAAGAGAAAGTTTTGGACAATTGATTCACCCCCCTCCTCAGTTGTGTGCCCTAAGTCTAACACTCTTCACAACTCCTTGATGTTTTGCAAAGTTTTCAAGTGCCATGTCTCATTTTTCTTCCAAGTGGAACAGTTAAGACAACCTAGTTTGGACTTCGTCGTTTTCTTCCATGTAATCCTGCATAAATTGTAATGTAGGAATTCTGAGTTGGATTGGGAATACAGGATCTTGGCCATAAACTAGATGATAAGGGGATGTACCCAGGGAATTCTTTATTCTTGTCCTGTCCACCCAAAGGGCAAACTTAAGTTGTGTATGCCAATCTCTCGGGTTCTTGTCCAGTAGTTTCTTAATTGCACCTAGCAAGTTTTTGTTTGTGGATTCTGCTAGGCCATTTCCCTGTGGGTAATAGTTTGACAAAAATTTTAGTGTGATGCCATATTCAAAAACCCAGTTAGAAAATTTCAATGAAGTAAAAGCAGGACCATTATCACAAACAAGTGCATGTGGACATCCAAACCTAGTGATAATATTTTCTTCAAGAAATTTAATCACAACATCAGAAGTACAAAATGTTAAACCATGAGCCTCAAATCACCTGGTGCAGTAATCAGTAGCGGTCAGAATATACCTGTGTTGTGCCAAGGATGGTGGGTTAATCATGCCAATAAATTTCAATCCCCATTGAGCGAAAGGTCTTACTTCGATCACCGGTTGAAGTGGCATGGCTGGATTTCTTTCCCTCGAAGCAGCTACCTGGCATGTGTGACATCTCTTGACATGGTCATATGCATCATGAAACAAAGTAGGCCAATAATATTCTGCCCTCAAAATCTGATATGCTGTAGCTAAACCACCTCCATGACATGTTCCAAATTTGCTGTGAAAATGTTCCATTATCTGACCTGCTTCATCTTTTCCTATGCATCTCAAATATATCCCTTCATGATTCTTTCAGAACAAAACTGATCCTTGGAGCATAAAACGCTGACTTTTTATTCTCAAAGCTCTTTTTTGGGTTGAATTCATTTGTGCCGGACATTTCTGATTTAGCAAATAATATATAATGTCATTGTACCACTCGTTAGGTGATACATCCTCAAGAGTATAGACTTGTTGCACCAACCCTGGTCCATCAGTTGCAATTGTTTGAGTCAGTCCTTGTCCTTGAATAAGCTTCATTGGCTATATTTCGATATCATATTCTTGAATAGTGGCGACCCACTTGCCTCTTCTTTCTCCCAATTCATTCTGCATGAGCAGGGTCTTGACTGCCACATCTGGAACAATAGCATATATTTTACTTCTCAAAATGTAATGTTTGAATTTCTTAATTGCTTTGACCAGTACATAAGCTTGCTTTTCCACATTAGGATATCTCAGTTCAACATCTTTCAACGGTGTGCTCATGAAGGCTATTGGGTGTTCATCTTTTTCTTCATTTCTTTGAGTGAGAGTTGCTGCACATGTATGCTCCGAAGCAAAAGAGTATAAATAAAATGGCCTTGTGTAATCCGGGCTTATTAAAATAGAAGCATCAGCAATAGCTTGCTTGATTTCTTCAAAAGCTTTTCTTACGGGAATTGTCCATTCTATCTTTGCATCTTTCTTCAACATGTCATTCAATGGTTTGACGATCTCTGCAAATCCTGTAATGAACTTCCTAACGAAGTTTATCTTTCCAAAGAATGACTTCAACTCCTTCTTACTTGCAGGCATATCAATCTTGGAAATTGCCTCTATTCTGCTTGGATCTATTGAAATTCCCTTCTCTGAAATCACATGTCCCAGTAATTTGCCTTCTGTTACTCCAAACATACATTTTTTTGGATTCAGTGAGATTCCGTGTTTTCTACACCTTTGAAAAACTTTCCTCAAATCCTCTATGTGATCTTCCCTTCTATGAGAGAAAACTGTGAGATCATCCATGTATATGATTATACATTTTCCAATCAAATCATGAAAAGAAATGTCCATAGCTCTCTAAAAGGTTGCTCCTGCGTTAATCAGTCCAAATGGCATTCGTCTATATGCATAATTTCCCCATTGGTTCCACCATAACCTGGTTGTATCTTGAATATCCGTCTAAGAAAGACATCATCTGGGAACCATTTACAATTTGCAAAACTTCATCCAATGAAGGCAGTGGATAATTGTCCTTTTCAGATGCTCTGTTCAAATTCTTGAAATCCACGCACAATCTTATTTCTCCATTTTTCTTATGAACGGGAACAAGATTGGTGACCCACGTTGAGTGCCTTTCTGGAAATATTATTCTCGCGTTCAACAACTTTTTTACCTCTTTGTATATTAGTGGTTCTAAAAGTGGATTGACAGGTCTCTGTCTTTGTCTGAACGACTTGCGGTTGGGTTTCAGAGGAATGGTGTGTGTAATGATTGAGGTATCATAAGTCTTTAAATCATCATAGCTCCATGCTATAATGTCTAAAAATTCTTTCATGCATTTGAGTATACCTTCTTTCTCTTCAGATCTACACACCTTTCCTATTAACACATTCTTATCTTCATAGTCTGTTCCCATATTAATAGGTTCACAATTATCTCCTTGAATCTTATGATCTCTCAATGCGCTCAATTTATCTGAATCAAAGAGTCTTTCTAACTTGATCATTCCTCGTGGTATTGTATTATTCTTCAGGTTCAAGACACCCTCTGCATCATATTCTGTCTGCTCCAGATCTTCTTCATGTATGATTTGAGATTCAAAAACTCCAGAGTTTGTGATGAAATCCAATATGTGTTTATCATCATTGAACACCTAAAAATTTGTAACATTATCAAGAACTGATGGTACTGAAACCAACTCTACTGTGAACTTCTTTAACCCATTCATAGCAAGTGGTGTAAGTGAACTTGCAGCCTGTGCTAGGGAATTAGCAACTTGATTCTTTGATCTGTAAACTGATTTGATGTTGAATGCATCAAAACTTTCAATCAAATCCCAAACACGATTTCTATACCTTTTCAATCTCTTATCATGACAAACATACTTCTTCCTTATTTGCTTGACAATCACCTCAGAATCTCCATAAACATGCAGAATCTTAGCATCTTTCTTGATGGCCATTAGTAATCCATGAACTAATGATTCATATTCTACAACATTATTTGTACATGGAAATTGCATTTTGTGCGTAGCCAAGAATGATTCGCCTGATGGATTGATCAACTCGAACCCAGCACCAGCTCCTTTCTTCGAATTGGACCCATCAAAATGCAAAGTCCATACTTGATTCCCTTCTTGATCAATTGCAACTTTATTTGAATTTTCTTTTTTCTTACCCTTCTTGGGAGTCTTTGGTGAAATTTGATCTTTCTTCAGTTGATCATCACTCTTTTCAACTTTTTCAATTATTTCAGTTTCAGTGGGCAATTTGACTGGGTTATCTTCTTTCTTTACTTCCAGAATTTTTGGTTTTTCTGCCTGCGGAACTCTCCTATATACTTGTTCCAAAGAAACTTTACACATAGCACAGGAAAACTTAGAATGGAAAGCACTGTGTATCCGGCACTAGTTAAGTAATAACAGATCTTTGACATTTTCTTGCTGACCCAACTCTGTTGCTTGCTGAACATTCTTGAGTACGAAATTTCAAAAATTTTCAAATGTACCATCTCCTTCATCAGGAGTGGACTCATAATTGTGATCTAACAAAATCTTAGTTTCATTAAAAGATTTCTGACCTTCATCTTCTTTCATTCTTGAACCTTGTAACATGAGGACTTCTTCCATATTTGGCCTATAGTTTCCCAAATCAGTCTCTAAGAATAAAACCTCATTATCTTCACCATATTCTATGATCATCAGTTTCAATATTGGGGTACTATCAATTCTGATTTGATTTGGAATTCCTTTCCATGGTAGCCACATGTGCGAGAAATCGGTAGCTACATACCCATTCAATCTTCTTGACCAATCTCTGCTCAGGAGCATGCCATATCCACATGGGATATCAACAACTGATATGTCAATATAGTTCTGTATTCTTGGATCAGATGATAACTGCATGTGTATATTATTCAGCTCTCCAAGCAGAGGAACTTATGTATTATCCAGTTGTGTAACTTTCTTTGTGGTCGGGGTAGGAATCAAACCCAACCTTTTACATATGGTGAGTGGCATTACGTTGCTTGATGCTCCTGAATCCATCAAACAATTATGTAACATCTTCCCAAAAATACGAACTGATAATAGGAATGGGGCATGCTCATCTCTTCCCTAATAGAAAACTACAAACTTTTCATTTGGTAACTTGGAATGTGCATTCTATGCCATATCATTTGACGGTGGAATTTGATCTTTTGCAATCTTTTCATTTTTGACAATCTTTTCATTTTTAACAATACTTCCTTCTTTTGTATCCTTTTTAGGGTCTTGGGCTATACATATTGAGTTCATAGACAGAGAAGCACCCTTTGGCACACTTTCCACAACATGTGCATTCTGAACATTGGATGAGTTAGAAGGGCCTCCTGTAGCATTCCTTGGAGTAGATGTATCTTTTAAGATGTTTAAAATTGTGTTTCTGATCTCAGGGATTCTCATCATTTCAACCAAATGCATGCTCACCTTCACTTTCTTGAATTCTTCAGTAACAATTAAACTTAAACGTTTCAGTCCATCATTTGTTGAAGCGCCATCTCACGAAAGATTGGCTCCTTGTGGATTGTCTCATGACTGAACTTCTCGCGTTGGAGTGGCTCTTTGAGCAACATCCCTTTATCTATATTGTGGTGAATCCTTTGGAAAATTTGGATTATTACTAGCATTCGGATTTGGTGGAGTTTGAAAATTATTTGGAGTAATTGATGTAGTCAATGGATCTTGTACTCGATGATTTCTTTGATAGATTTTTAGGGGTGGATTCCTAGCTGATTGTTGAAATGCTTGTACTTCCCCTGTTGCTTTAGTGTGAAAGTCATTATTGAATGGAGAGTAATAATTTGAATTTTCAATTGGTCCATTTGTAGATGCTGGAGGGAACCTTCCATTGTACTCCATTGCATCATAATCCATCACAGGAGGGAATGCGAAGTCTTCAATAATCAATGCTTGGTCATACCTTGTTGTAGGAACAATCTCATATCATGTCGTTGCTTGAGGATCATCTTGAGCTTGCGTGCTTTGCATCTCCTTTTGGAATATATCAACAGCTATTTTGAACTCTATACACTGTAACTCAGAATGCTGATTTGTGTTATGCAATCGACACTAACTTGATAAAGCTGTCTCATATAAGAATACCCTATTTATAGGTCTAGAATCTGAATTTGAATTATTTTCCAATGGAGATGGAACATTTCCATTGTTTGGAGATGTATTCCATGTCTTGTTTTGTCTTTGGAATCCTTGATTTGTTCCTCAAAATCCTTGATTATAACCTTGATAATTTCCTTGGTCTCTCTGATTTCCTTGATATCCATTTTGATTTTCCTGATCCCTCTGATTTCCTTGAAAACTCCTTTGTATATTTTGTAAATGATTATTTTGATTTCTCAGATGGGTAACTTAAGTGGATAATCTCTTCACTTGATCAATTAACTCTTTCATTTCATCCTTCTCTTCTTGAGTCCTTGTAGAGGATGAAGACCCTTGTAAGTACACAGGTTGTGCTGGTGAGGCTTGTGAAATGGGTGCTCCTGGATGCAACATCATTTGATTGCTAGGTGTCAGAATTGGATTCATTATAGGAGTATGTTGTGTCAAAGCTTGGTTGATTCCTTGAATCTGATTTGGCATAGCTGGATGCCCCAGGTGATTAAGTGGTCCTTGAGTGTTCATGCCCAAGTCAATATTCACTTTGATAGGCTCGACATAGGCTTCTATTAGAGTAGTTGGGGGTGTAATTGCCCTTTTTACAAACATTGAAGTAAGGCGGTCCAGTGCTGCATAATATACTTCCCTTGCCATTGCATCATCGACATTATATGGAGCTTGTAACCTCGTATAAGCCTTATGAAAGTGATTATTGAAAGAATTGATAGGTTCATGTTCTTGCCTCTTGACATCAACGAACTATTTGTAGAGCTCTGACGGAGTGATGGGAATCCTAAACTTTTCCAGAAAGGTGTTTTTCAATCTTTGCCAACTATTGATGGAACCTGTAGGTAGATGAATGTACCAAAAATATGCATCTTCACCCAGTGAATAAGGAAACAACCTACATACTACATCTTCATGCTCAATTCACCTATTTCGAAGAGTGTCTTCAAAAATCTTAATATGCTCCTCTCCTGTCTTGTTCACATCACTGATCTGAAATTTGGAGCAAAATTGTTCTGGACTCTTGGGCATTTCATGGTAATTCGTGAAAGCAGCAAGAGGAGAAGCATTTACTGGAAGCCAAGCCATTGGAATGTTTGCTTGTTGCACCGGAACTGTTTGAGTAACTCCTTGCGTATTACTTGGTTGAGAAATTCTTGTATTTTGTGGTGGAGTTTGAAACAAATTCATGATGTCCTCTACGCTAGGTGATCCTTCACTTGATGAATTTTTCTTCTTATTGCGCTTGGCTTTGGAATTGCAATCCAATTCAACCAACTCCTTTGAAGCTTGCGGTGTAGACCTTAGAATCCTCTGGTGCTTTTCAGGTGAAAAAGAAACAATGCACTCCAGTGTGTCTAACTTTGTATCCCAAGAGAGGCCCTCCTTCTAGCGATAATTCTGTTGATGTGTTTTCCTTGCACATACAACGTAGAATAAAATACTGGTGTACTCTATCCTCTCTTGAACAAAATCCCTCAAATGCTAAGCTACGTGATTAGATGAGTAGTCTCCAAGGTTCTTGATTAGTTACTTTTTGTGTTACGACTTGGGATAACTTAACAGTGGGATGTGAATTACTGTTTGACACAAAGGGACTTACGTAAATGTTCAACAATAGGAAACTTATTTCTCTTGGATAACATGTAACATAGCTTCTTCGAAGATCTAGTAATATGACAACTTAAGATATGACAGTGAAAGCTCTTGAATCTAAATCTAACAGGATTTTAAAGAAAATGCCAAAGGAATTGGGTTTAGAAGACTCTAATCTAAATGCAAGCAATCACCACTGATTCACCGGAATCTCAACCACACTTTGCTTCGCCATAAGGTAACAACTACACAAAGGTGATGCAATCTTCTAAGGGAAAAGTAAGATTTTCAGATTACTTCTGCACATAAAGGTAAATGAACACAAAGTAATTGAAGTTAAGCTCATATAAGGTTCATACTAACCATGCACTACAATCTGCCATCGACAAATTATAAATGATATGCACTATGAAGACTCCAAACATGAATCAGCAACAACAACTTCCATAAAACATAAAACTAAATCGCTGAAAACAAACTAAACTAATCTTATTCTATGAGTGAACACTTAGAAACCATGCATTCATTTGAAACAACACAAAATCACCATGAAGAATTCATCAATGAATTTGTATTTATATTAGCAGAGTCTTGAGCAACAATTTCTCAGAGCATTCCCTGCTTTACAAATGAGAGCAAAATGGGCTTATATAGGCCCCAAAATTAAATGGATGGCCAATATTAAATCTTGAAATCGAGGGCCCTTATTTTGCCACATAGGCAAGTGGTTACAAAATTTACTAAAATTAGACCTTGCATTTATGATGCACTCACTAAGTGGAGTACCCTCATTTATGACTTTTCCTTTTTGTGGTAAACTCCACAAATCTAGTCATGACATGTGTAACCTCCTCCATAGGGACACTTGGCAGAGTTTGAATGGTGCACTCTATGATTTGTAGCTCCTCCGTGTATTGGACAACTGTCTTCTCCCAACCAACCATGGATGTCTGAAACATTCCCATGAAAGTGGAAAGTGTGCAAATATCATTCAACAACTCCCTGGAAACAACTTGTGGATGCTGAAAATACTTTGTATGCATCTTATCTTTCAGCAAGTAGTCATCCATCTCTCCATTGGAATCAACTACTCGGTTTACAAAAATAAGTATTTTGTTTTGAATTTCCTGAAGTGCCTCTCTCTTTTGAGTGCTGTCACCCTCAATCTTTTCCAGAGCTTGACCCTTTATGCTGAGTGCACAATACCAGGAATGGAAATTATATGTTGAACCTTGTTCAATCACTCCTTCATCTACCAAGGTAGCATTTAGAGTATAAAACAACCTTTTAAACTAAGGCATAACTTCTTCTCTTACAATTCTGAATTTTGCACAAGTAATCAGAACATTTTAAACTCTGTCAAATGTTGAACAACTTCACTATTTCATCAATGAACCCGTCAGCTTTGGTCTTGAAATCTGCTACCCAATCCTACAATACTTGAGATGAGGACCTCATTTCTTCCAAATGTGCCACAGACTCCTGTGAAAGCAACGCAGGTGGTGCAACCATCTCTTTAGCTTGGCTTACTGGCCTCATCAACTGCTGAATATAATGCTGAAATGCCAAGTTATCCCTCTCCAACTGGATCCTCTGTTCCTGTTCCTTTCATAATCTTTCTTTGATGACTGCAACCGAATCTTCTAACTCTTCTATCTCTTGCTCTGCTGTGGCTGGTCCCAAATCAAAAGTATTGATGTCATATCCACCTGGAACACCATCATCTGCCTCTATACTGATTTTTGGGACAACAATATGCACTTGCCTTGACCCAGAGCTGCCTCTTGTGATCTTCGAGAATTTAGTAATTTTCTGCTTTCCATTTACAGGTTTGGCTCTACTCAACAAGTCTTCCAAACTTAGGATGAGTTCTCTTTCAATAACAAGCTTCTCCTTGACTCGATCTCTTAGCCACTCTGGTAAGTCAGACAAGTCTTCTTAATTTTCCTCTTGAACTCCCTTCTGCTGAATAGTAGGAAGAGCCTCTTCATCAAACTCATACAACTCCTTGGCATTTTGATTTTCAGCCTCTACTTCTATCATGACCACTTCTTTTTCCTTAGATGATCTTGACATGACCTCATCAATCTAATTGCCTTGTTTGATGCCTTGATCAACTTGTGCTTCTAAAACTGCCTGTTCATCATGTCTTATTTCATCTTCCTCAATATTTATTATACTATTACCCTCTTGCCTTGAAGATGCACTAGCTGCCTTTTGATCACCAGTCTTTGCCTTCTTACTTGGTTGAATATTTTCATGCGGATCAGCACCTTCACCTTTTGAATCAATGGGATCATTGGAGTCACTGCTTGACTCGCTACTTGAAGTATCCTTGGACTGATGTACACTAACTCCTCCCATCAAGTTGTAAGTAAATTCGACATTTTTCTCCTGAAACCTTTGAATTTGGAAGTCCACATATTTTCTTGTATGTGCCACTATTGGCATCATCAAATCATCATTGCGGGTGACTTCCTGTTTCGACCAATTGATGGTGAAAGGTCTGTCCCTCTCCTCTTCATACGAACTTTGTGAAAGTCTTTTGTGATTTTCCTCGAGCTGATCTGGAACGTTGATCACTCTTGTTGCTCTGACCAAATCTAAAGACAATCGGTAGCAACCTTTCTTTCTTATTTTTATGTCATCATATGCATCCATCCAATGATCCTCGAGCTATGGTCTGTGCTCGTATTTTCTCCCAATTTTTTGTCTGACTATGCCAAATGGATCAAAGTTGTTGCATGCATCATTATGGCACACCAAGTTGTAAGCTTGCAACTCTACCTCTGAATTTTTAGCTGCTTGCAATGACATGCAAGTCTCAAGCCTCCCGATGCTGATTGGAAACTTTGTTGTGGTCTTTTTTCTCTTTCTCTGAACCTTGTTGAATGCAATCAGCTATCTTGTAACCTTCAACAACACCATTCCGTTAGTGGGGTATCTAGGCAACCTATACGGTAATGATGAGAAGCCCTCCACATGGATGTATGTGAATCTTGGAAACTGAATAAACCACTTTCCATATTTAGCTACGAAGTTCATGGCCTCCTTCGACAATCCCCTACATGTGTTACCTTGCAACAATCTGACAATATGCATGGAAAAGGCATCATTAAACCTTCTGTAATGGGATATAGCCTGCAAGTGTAGTTGAGGATAGCAGTCATAAACCTTGAACTGTCCATCTCTATTTCTAACTCTCCCCTTGCAGTTCAGTCCTGGGTATCTTTCGTTTCTAGCAAGCATATATATGGCATATGAGCTCATATAAAATGTTTCTATTTCTTGCAAACTCTTCAATTGATCATCGATATTGCTGCTGATCATTTTAGCCCAATCTATCATTCTTTTTCCAATTATAATTTCTTCAATGAAGAAGAACATCCAGGGCTCGAAATTCGCCAATTGTGGGCAGCCCATGATGCGATTCAAAAATACAACCATATAGTTGATTTCTTGATGGAAGTCAGACTTATGAAGCTTCTTCGGTACTCTGCTTACATGCTGTCTTGGTTGCACCAACCAGTTGTTGTTTATTACCCCCATACATTTCTGAGGTCCAACCAAATAAAGTTGCAAGGCAGACTCCTTGTCGCATAATGTAGTAGTTTTGTATGAGGGAATGTCAAAAGCTTCTGCAATTGCCTCCTTTCTCAGATGAGCCAGAACTTTGTTCTCTTTGGTCATAATGCATCTCCTTTCGTGGTTATAATGCTTGGCACATTTTAACATCAGCTCTGGACACAGCATTGCTGGTGGGAAACAAACTGTTTACACAATCCCATTTTTCAACATTCACCTGATTAGTTCCGATGGATTGGGTTTATGCAAATGTTGCCAAATCTCGTCCATGTTGGTTCTCCCAAGATTGGTGTCACAGAGGTTTCGCCATTTCGATGTGATCTTCGTTTCTGGCCACGTTTCCTTCATGTCACTCCTCATAAGTGCTTGTCTGTCCTTCACGCTCATTGCTCACCTGCACGAATACCCAGATATTAGCATAATAGGACAATGTATAAAAGACAAGCGAATAAGACAAAGCTCACCACACAATGTATTCGGGATAAAACAAATTCGCAATTCTACCTCGTTTATATCAATAGAAAATCGATAATGTGAGCTTTGCGGAAAAGAATAAAATTTGACCTATATCAATAATTCTAGCCCTCACTTGCCTTCGCTAGAATCTGCTCCCTAATACAGTGTCCAATTTGCAAGTGCAGATGACAATGACAATAAAATCTCTTTATAAATGCTTTGGTTTAATATTGCATGGACATATGAGTCTCAGATCCCTCTCATAACCAGCCGTGCCTATTTTGTTTCAACAATCCAAATTTATGCACAACTGAATAAACCACAAGTTCCAAAGACCTCAAATAATAAGCAGACACCCCCTTTTGTGATGGCACACAACGCAACAGAATGCAAGTTACAAGTTTTTCTCAGATATACGCCTGATGAAATGCCCGAGTGCTCAGGATATTTTTTTAGATACATGCCTTTGAGAGCCTCTATGAACTGCAAGCCTCCATTAATAATGTTCCTAAATGGAGTTTTAAGTCTCTTGTAGACATGCTAGACTGTGGATTATGAAATCACCCATTGTGCTAATGCGAACATAGCATGCACGACTCTCCCTCAAAATGAACTTGAGTCACATCGACTGCCACGTACAAATTTGGATGCAACAACTGCAACGTTGGCCCAGCATGCAGACCCTTCAAATTTGACACATAATATCACTGACCAGATTCTAATATACGTGCTTGATGGCCCCTCTCTGGTTTTACTACACTATACTAAGTTTAGAATAAACCCACGATTTACGACATGAGTTTAATGTGCCTGCGCAGTCCCTCTGTCTTTTGACATATAATTCTAAACTTAGCACAAACGACCCAATTACATACATGCGTCTGAGTGGCTCTTCAATTGCTTCATAATGTCAAAAGATATCAAACCTAACGTGAATGGAAGATGTGGATTGCATAATGGAGATAGGAAAACTTTTTGGTGGACCATCTGATTTAGAACATCTTCACGAATATTTGTTTAGGAGAGTCAACCGCGCTGGATATGCATGATTTGCAAATATTGAGAAATAAAGATCCTTAAGCAGGCCAGAGGATGCACCTTGGATTACCTCTGTCATGTGTATAAACTCCCACTGAGCACCCCAACAATCATTCAAATGACTACAATATATATGATCGGGGGGACTCCATAATAAGGTATGCATAACACGAAGACCATATACCATTTAAATCCACCCATTGCCATGTATGCGGAATGAGCCTTTCGAGAGGTCACGCACAAAATGGAAGGCGTGATTTGCAAAGGGTCCATAAGAGTCCGCTTGAGGTGGACACTTCGAGTTGTTTCGACATTTAATACTTGTGCAAAACGAGATCAGTTTTGCGCCAGGACTTGCTAATGCATACTAAATATGAATGAGCGCTTGGTACTCAAGTGGATGCCTTGGTAACTTATGCATAATCATCCTATTTGCAAGGCTTCGATGGATATGCGCTTGATCACAATGAGTGAAGGCTTAGAAGTTAATTGCAAGGTGAGCGGAGTGGGTCCACAGAGGACACTCAAATATCTTATGCATATCATCTGCTTTTGCAAAGTGACTCCCATCATGCGCTTGGACGGACTTTTCAAGCCATCGCGTATAAGGTGAAAAACAAACAGATTGCGGCATGTAATAAGAACTCCACCCGATGACATCTCAAGGAAAGCGCAAGGTCACAAAACAAACTTTGGTGCCCATTTTTGAATGAACATGCATATAACATGAGCGACGTGAATACCACATAACGGGGACCTATGGAGTGAGCGGAGCTCCTGATATGCCCATGTATGAATCAATGTTCTAAGGTGACAACATCTATGTTGGCCTTCACAGCTCCCACAAGTCGACAACTATTTCTTACAAACTACACATGATTCGAAACTATGCCATGCACAAACCAAATGACCACTAAGGGGGTTGGGATGAACACCATATGCTCGTTCACCTGATGTAAGCATGCGCTGCTTAATTTTTTGTAGTGACTGACTCTCCAAAGTATTCAATGGCTTCGATCATAATTCTCCACTACTTGCTGACCCCCTCACAGATGCAGGGAAACTCCAAAGACGCACAGTCAAAAAAACTCAAACTCGGGGGTCCCCACGCTCGATGGGGCAATGTTGGAATACGTCACAACAGGATGACTAGTGTGGTTATCCCTATCTTCAAAAGTGGGGATATCAATAACTCGTCAAATTATCTCACTATCATGGTTAACCCCCTTCTTGGTAACCTTTTCAAAAGCATGGTAGAGCACAAAATCAGGAGGTGGGCAGAAAAAGAGGGAAAAAGAGCTAAGGGTCAAGCTGGTTTTAGACTGAAGCACTCTACTATTGATCATGGAGCTACACTTAGGTTCTTGATTGAAAAAGTATGGAACACCTAGGGGACGAGGCCTTTTGCTACTTTGTTGACTTAAAAAAAGCCTTCGACACAGTCCCTTGCAACAAACTTTGGAATAGGATGAAGGCACTGGGGGTTCCGGATGGGCTTAGAGTTGTCCATAGATTGTATGAACAAGTTGTAAGGAAAGCACAGGTGCAGAAAAATAGCTTCCCTAATGTTAACTCTAAGAGGATAGTGCAGACAGGTAACTTTCAATTAAAAAACATAGATGAATACAATAGAGCAAAACAGAATACACAAACAAAATATAGAGTATGACACCAGATTTACATGGGAAAACTCTTTCAAGTAAAAAACCCACCACCACAAGAGAACAATCTTTATTACAGTAAACTAGAAGATTACAATAAAGATTTCCAGCTCTTCTTGCTCAGGTATCGATTCTCAGATTATACTCAGTTCATCACCTCACTGTACATTTACAGAATGAACCATGTATTCAAATCTCATCAAATCATTATCCAACGACACCTGTATTTCTATTTCCAGTCTGCAAAAGTAAGAATCGTTACACTCTTCTGCCCTAACTGATTGAATATACTTCTTAGGCATCGCTGCCATCTAATTGTCGCAACGGTTCACATTCCAGCAAGACCTTTAGTCCCACATGTATCAAGTCGCAGAGGACACTTCAGTTTATAACTGCCAACGAACAAAAGACTATCGTCGGCAATTTTGTTGTCGACGATAACAAGTTAAAAGCTCATCGAGGTAACCTTTACCATCGGCGAAGCGATCCATACTTACACCGACGACCCTTGTCTCACCGACGCCTACACAAAAGACTTCATCGGAGAGACCACCGTTCATCGGCCTGAAAACTTCCAGTTGTGCCGATGAACATCCTCTTGCCGATGTCCAATGCTTCGCCAAATGCCATTGGGGAGACTATACACATCGGAGCGAGTTCCCAAGGCTTGGCCGATAAAGCTACTCACTCTGATGGGCTTCTCACATTAGTAAGACCTTGGAGATCGACATAAGACTCTGAACTCCCACCGATAGTGAACATCATCCCGATGACCACTAGCATCGGTATAACATGAGGTTCAAGAAGTAATATTGAGACACTAGGTCTCTTCAATCTCCGACTTGTTGAAGAGATTACTGCTCCCTCTTAATCCTCATTCAGTTACTGTGAATTAGGGGCCTGAAGACCCATTCCATCTAAACACCATTTGAACTTGGCCGTACTCACTAGTTTGGTCAAGGCATCAACGACATTTTCCAAAGTGTCAATCTTTTCGAGCTTCACCTTCCTGTCTTCCACCATATCATGAACAAAGTGATATTGGACATCAATATGTTTTGTCCTAGCATGACAAGTAGGATTTTTTGCCAAACAGATAGTACTTTGACTGTCACAATGTATTTGTATCTGCCCTGCATTAAAACCAACATCAGAACACAACCTCTTCAACCAAACGGCTTCTTGGCATGCACGAGTAGTTGCCATGTACTCTGCCTCTATTGTGGACAAAGCAACTACAGCCTGCCGCTTGCTCATCCAACTGATAGCACCACCATTTAACGTGAACACATATCCACTGGTGGATCTTCTACTGTCAATGTCCCCTGCCCAATCAGAATCAACATATCCCTGAATGCTGATAGATCTTTTAGATCCATCTGAGTTTCCATGATAACAAATAGCATAGTCAGAAGTTCCCTTCAAATACCTCATAACTCTTTTCACAGCATCCCAATGTGATCTCCCTGGATTTGCCATAAACCTGCTCAAAACTCCCACTACTTGGGCAATGTCTGGTCTGGTACAGACCATTGATTACATTAAACTGCCAACAACACTTGCATAAGGTACTCTTTTCATGTCATCAATCTCACTCGAAGATTCTGGACAATCTTCAACAGATAGTTTCGTTCCCTACAAAACTGGAACAACTAATTATTTGGAATTAGACATATTAAACTTATCAAGAACATTAGTAACATACTTGCTCTGGCTGAGCCAAAGATTTCTCTTAGATTTGTCTCTTTTGATCTCCATTCCCAGAATGTACTTAGCTGCCCCCAGATTTTTCATTTCAAATTTCAAGGACAATTGAGATTTTAATTCTGAGATCATCCCCTTACCATTGCCAATGAACAACATGTCATCCACATACAGTGCAATTATAAGAATATGATCACCTTCAGTTTTATAATAGACACAATGATCAGATTTAGATCTCACATACCCCAAGGATAAAACATACGTATCAAATTTTTGATACCACATTTTGGGAGATTGTTTCAAACCATAAAGAGACTTCTTAAGTTTACATACCAGATGTTCTTTACCTTTTACCACATAATGCTCTGGCTGGAACATATAAATTTCTTCTTCAAGATCCCCATGAAGAAACGCTGTCGTCACATCCATCTGCTCAATTTCAAAGTCATATGCTGCTGCAAGTGACAAAAGAAATCTAATGGATGTCAGCTTAGCTACAGGAGAAAAGATTTCTCCATAATCAATACCTTCCTTTTGGGAATACCCCTTAGCAACCAGTCTTGCCTTGTACTTATCAACACTACCATCTGAACCATATTTCTTTTTAAATACCCACTTACAGCCCACAGGTTTTCTACCTTCAGGCAAGGTCACCAGATCCTAGGTTCCATTTTTCTCCAATGACGACATTTCGTTATCCATGGCTTCCAACCAAGAATCTGAATCAGGTAAACTAATTACTTCTTTCACAGTCCTAGATTCATCAGTATCAGTAAGTAAAGCATAGGCACAACTTGAATCAAGTACTGAAAATCCATACCTATCTGGTTGTCTTCTTTCACGTGTAGATCAACTTAAAGGTTGAGGTGCAGGTTCAGGTTCTTGCTTTGGATCAGAATCTTCAGAGCTACTTGAACTCTCATCTGAACCATCTACACTTGGTGCTTGTTGTTCCTCTTTTACAGGGATCCAAGGAATATTCACAACACTCTTTTCTTTCTTCTCTTCTGTCTTCTCTGGCTGAGAAATATTAACCAAAGGTTTCAGCTCTCTGAAAATTACATTCCTGCTGTAAATAACTTTTTCAGTTTCAGGATTCCAAAGCTTGTACCCTTTAATACCGACACCATAGCCTATAAAGATACATTTAACTGCCTTGTTATCCAACTTAGATCTCTTTACCTCAGGAATGTGAGCATATGCCTCACAGCCAAAAACACGAGTATGTCTGAGAGAGGGCTTTTTACCAGACCATGCTTCCATAGGCGTCTTGTCAACCAATGCCGAAGTAGGAGAATGATTCAACAAGTAACAAGCTGTAGCAACTGCCTCAGCCCAGAACCTTTGTTCAAGGCTAGCATAACTCAACATACTTCTTGCTTTCTCCATCAATGATCGATTTAACCTTTCAGCAACTCCATTTTGCTGTGGAGTATAAGGTGTAGTTTTATGCCTTTTTATACCATGATCTACACAATACTTATCAAAATCTATATTGCAATATTCACCACCATTATCTGTTCTCAAGCATTTTATTTTTCTACCAGTCTGATTTTCCACAAGAGTTTTAAATTCTTTAAACCAACTGAACACTTCTGATTTATTTTTCATGAAATATACAAATGCCCTCCTCGAATAATCATCAATAAACGATACGTAGTATCTTGACTTAGATAAAGAAGGAACATCAACTGGACCAAAAACATCAGAATGCACATAGTCCAGAACACCAGAAGATTTTTGAGAACTAGAATAAAATGAAACACGGTTTTGTTTTCCATATATACAATGTTCGTAGAAATCGAACTCCAGATTACAATCAATCAGTCCATCTACCAGGTTTTTGTTTTTCAAGGTTTTTAAACCTTTTTCACCTATGTGACCAAGTCTATGATGCCAGAGCATTGTTTTCTCTGCAGGAAGTTTAACTTCCATAGAGTTTGCATCATGTGTTACACTAGTAGCTTTTCTAGATTTTACAGAGACACTATTAAAGCACACTGGTTTTGCATCTAACCTATACAAAGTTCCAATGCATTCACCCTTTGCCAGAACAATAGAACCTCTAGTCATTTTACAACCACCATTCACAAAAGTAACTTGCACTCCAACATCATTTAGTTTACTAACAGAAAGTAAATTTCAAGCCAGACCTGGTATGTGAAGAACTCCATTCATTCCCTTCATTCTGCCATCCGAGAACTGGATTCTGACTCGTCCTCGGCCAACAATTTCTAGTGTTGAATCACTTGCCAGAAACACCTTTCCACTAGCATACTGTTCATACCTTGTGAACCACTCTCTGTGAGATGTCATATGAAACGATGCTCCTAAATCAACTAGCCACACATCTTCAGATGTAGGTGTTGCCAAGGCAGCAATGAAGGCATCACCATCACTCTGAGAAGAATCATTGTCAGAAGAGTTCTTCTTCTTCTTTTTCTCTTCTTTACAATCTTTCCTGATGTGACCTTTCTGCCCACAATTCCAACACTTCACCTTGGACTTTTTGCCAGGGGATTTTAATTTCCCTTCTAATTTGGATTTAGACTTGTTGTCCTTCTTCTTGCCTCTTTCCTTTGATCTACCTCGAACAGACAGGGCCTCTTTGGCTGTCTCAGAAGATTTCATCCGCATCTCTTCAGATAACAATGAGGTAACAACCGCTTCAGTTGTAAACGTGGTTGTTGTACTTCCAATAGCCATCACAAGATGATCCCATGAATTAGGTAAGGAACACAATAGAAGCATACAACGATCTTCTTCTTCTATTTTTACACCTACAGACGTCAACTGTGCAACAATCAGATTAAATGTGTTGAGATGGTCTGCTACAGATGCACCTTCATCCATCTTCAGAGAATACAACTTCTTTCTGAGGAACAGTTTATTCACCAAGGACTTGCCTTGATAAATATCTCCCAACTTCTTCCACAGATCTTTGGCTGACTTCTCTTCATGGACATTCAATAGAACAGAATCTGCAAGACATAATCTTATCAGTCCTCTGGCTTTTCTGTCAACTAAATCCCAATCTTCTTGCTTCATGGCTGTAGGTTTAACCCCAGACACAACAATCCAAAGATCTCTGTCGACCAGTAAATCTTCAGCCTTAATCTTCCACAACTCAAAGTTTGTGCCATTGAACTTTTCAATGTCTATCTTTCGTGATGTACTTGCCATCCTATTTAATAGAATAGACCTCTACAGAACTCCCACTAATTGAATTAACACAAAAAACCCAACCTACCAACAAGGATAACACAATAGGCCAGGCTCTGATACCACTTGTAAGGAAAGCATAGGTGCGGAAAAATAGCTTCCCTAATGTTAATTCTAAGAGGATAGTGCAGACAAGTAACTTTCAATTAAAAAACACAGATGAATACAACAGAGAAAAATAGAATACACAAACAAAATACAGAGTATGACACCAAATTTACGTGGGAAAACTCTTTCGAGTAAAAAACCCACCACCACAAGAGAACAATCTTTATTACAGTAAACTAGAAGATTACAATAAAGATTTCCAGCTCTTCTTGCTCAGGTATCGATTATCAGATTATAATCAGTTCATCACCTCATTGTACATTTATAGAATGAACCATGTATTCAAATCTCATCAAATCATTATCCAACGACACCTGTATTTCTATTTCCAGTCTGCAAAAGCAAGAATCGTTACACTCTTCTGCCCTAACTGATCGAATATACTTCTTAGGCATCGCTGCCATCTAACCGTCGCAACGGTTCACATTCCAACAAGACCTTTAGTCCCACATGTATCAAGTCGCAGAGGACACTTCAGTTTATAACCGCCAATGAACAAAAGACTATCGTCAGCAATTTTGTTGCCGACGATAACAAGTTAAAAGCTCATCGGGGTAATCTTTACCATCGGTGAAGCGATCCATACTTACACCGATGACTCTTGTCTCATTGATGCCTACACAAAAGACTTCATCGGAGAGACCACCGTTCATCAGCCTGAAAACTTCCAGTTGCGCTGATGAACATCCTCTTGCCGATGTCCAATGCTTCGCAAAATGCCATCAGGGAGACTATACACATCGGAGCGAGTTCCCAAGGCTTGGCCGATAAAGCTACTCACTCTGATGGGCTTCTTACATCAGTAAGACCTTGGAGATTGGCATAAGACTCTGAACTCCTGCCAATAGTGAACATCATCCCGATGACCACTAGCATCGGTATAACATGAGGTTCAAGCAGTAATATTGAGACACTAGGTCTCTTCACAAGTCAAGACTAAAATCAGAACTAGTGATAGAATGTCAGTGTTTTGGCAGCAATATAGGCGCCAAGCAAGGATGTCTGCTTTCCCCAACTTTATTTGGACTTTACATTGATAAATTAGACGAATGGATAAATAAAGCTAGTGGGGAGGGGATTCATCTAGCTGAGTATGTTATAAAACTGCTTCTTTATGCAGATGACCTCATATTAATCTCCAAAATTACTAATAGCTTGAGAGAACACTTGAGAGCACTTGAAACTTTCTGTCATGAGGCTAGGATGTAGGTGAACACTAGCAAAACCAAAGTAATGATCTTCTCTTTGAAAAGAAAAAAGAAGCAATTTAACTTTACTTTCGAAGGCAACCCGTTGGAGATAGTTGAGGAGTACAAGTACCTCGAGCTTGATTTCCACTACAAGCTCAACTGGGAAACATGTAGAGCAAAAAGAATTCGAGGAGCTTGGAAAGCATTGCACTCTCTTCAAAATGGGTGCAGGATTGTGGCGTTATGGGATTGGAAGACCAAAAGAATACTCTTTGGTTTGCTGGTCACTTCCGGTGATCCTATATGGGTGTGAAATCTGGGGCAGCAGTATGTCAGATCAGAAATGGAAACAGATAGAAAGAATTTAGAAACACTTCATCATCAGCAGTCTCAAAGTCAAGAATGTTGTCCTGTATGAGATCTTACTAGCTGAAATGGGGTCCTTCCCCTTAGAGGCATCAGTGATGGTTCAGTTGTTAAGCTACCTCAAAAAGATTCAAAATATGAAGAGCCATTGGTGGCCTAGGTTAATTATGGAGGGAGAGTTAACTAGAAGAAAGAACACTTGGAGGAAACAAAATCACAAATAGATAAAGAAGTGGGATATTAGTATGTAAGATTGCCCAAATACTAATGAAGAAATAAAAAAATATGTAAGAGAAAAATTCAAGTACACCATGTGGACAAAACAAATGGGCCGTAAAAAGGATACTATATCAAAGAACTTAACCCCACGGGTGATCATGAAGAAAAAGTCTATATAGGAGCGGATATTAAGTGGAAAGCGAAAATGCTAATTGCTCAACTTAGGATGAGCTCGCACCATCTTAGGTGTGAAACGGGTAGATGGCTAACCCCTAAAGAGGAGTGGGAAAAGAGAATATGCCTTTTTTGCAACAAAGGTGTAGTGGAAACGGAATGATATTTCCTCTTGGAGTGCGAGGCTTACAATGACATTCATTCCAGTGATGGCGACGCTTTGAAAGTCACCAAACTTGGCACCTTGTTTGAAGAGGTTGTGTAGTACAACGAACCTTGTGATCAAACTACACAACAAAAGGGAGGATCTCAAGAAAGAGGGGCAGGTGACTTAGGGGATGTGTGGGCTGATGTTTCTGTTGTTCCATTTTTGACAGGGTTGCGTGCGACTACTGGGTTCCATAGGCTACTGCGGCCTTGTGGACGTTATTAAAATTCTTCATTCATTCATTCATTCAATATTTTCAATGGTGTGCTTTTAACTTGGACCACTAATGTGAAGACTCTTGGAAAAGAGGACCACACAAAGGCCTTGTGGACATCACCACATCATACACATGCTATGTCATTTGCTTCATTGACCTACACACTTCATAATGCATTCGTGAACCCACCATGTATCGGCTTAGCCAATGGGCCTCAACCACCTATTAACCCACTCTAGCTGAGCCTTAAGCTTTATGCGCTTGGCACTTAGCACTTTAAGTGGAGCATATACACTACACTAATGTGCCAATGTGCTTAGTCAAACCTGCCTGCCTACTTCTGACTCGACACATTTTGCGCAACTGTGGATTCTCTACCCTCTTAGTGATAGCCACACAATGAATCCTGACCTGCTCAAGTTTTAATGACCTTAGGCACACATGGCCCCTCTTTGTCACTGCAATAAATTTGAGTGTCCACCCTCTTTGATAATGATGTCCCTGTGCATGCCACGAGTATCGTTGAAGGCAATTTTGCCCGTTCAAATGCCCAATCAATCTTGTTTGCATGCCATCTTTTGTAGGCAAATATTTTAAAATGTGGATATGTTATATGAGCCCAATTTAGATGCAAAATTAAATGATTAATTTAAAAATCAAAATCTTTGAATTAAATCTTGTTTTTCTCGACTATGTAGGACATTTGGTTGATGACATGGATGATTCTCAACCTAAGTAGTTGGGGAAATTTAATGAGGGTGCAACCACCATCATCCTAAAGATTTTCAAATCCATAAGAGGAGCTGCAACATTTAATTCATGATTGACTGAGGTTTATTCTTGTAAAAACCTTTTGTACCCATATCAAAAGATGTCCACGTGGTTGAGCCAAATTTGTTTAGTATCTAGTGTTCGGTATGTGTGAAGCCAAGTCTTGTAATGGCTGGAATAATCTTGTAACTAATATTCTTTGTAACCGCTACCTACTGTTGGTATTGGCAGCATCTCTGTGTATCTGCAGTCTCTTCCACTGTGCATGCCAGGCAAATGGCATCTTCTTTGTTAAGAAGGATAAAATGAAGATTGTTGCTGTAATATATTATTCGGAGATATACTGAGTCTTTGTACGGTGTAAAACTAGTGATAAATAAAAGGAGAGTCCCCTGCTGTTGATAGTGGATGTAGCCTTTCATGGTGAACCAGGTTAAAACTGTGTTCTGTGTCTGATCTTGTTTTAGATTGTTTTATTTGCTTTCTGCAATCTTTCTTTCATTTATCTGTTGCTATTTTAAATCAACAATTGGTATCAGAGCCTGGTGGATCAGAGCCTGGTGGAGAAGCCTGGTGAAGAAACCTGGTGAAGAAGCTTGGTGAAGAAGCTTGAGGCATGGAAGAATTTTTCAGAGCTATGGATGAAGCAGATATGGAAGAGAGTCCCAACTAGGAAGATTGGGTTCAAGATCTCATGTCTTGGTCATGTGGCTCTGAACTGAGTCATGCTAAAGTGGGAGCTATTCATCAGATGTTTTTGAATGAATTAATTGATGAAGCTGATTCTATTATTGAGGAGTTTCTTGGCATGATGGAATCTGGGAGTGACATGGAGCAGATGCAAGAAATACAAGGTGTTGTGGCTCAGTCTGAAGTGAAGAAAAAGGTTAGATTTAATTTGCCAATGGAAATAAATGATCCTCTTGTCTATTTGGCTGCTGTAGAGGATTTGCATGTTTTGGTAGAAGCTGAGACGGATGAGTTTCACACGAGGTTGAAGAAGGAGACGGAGGCAATCCGTGAGGTTGCAAGCCGTATAGTGAAAGATCTTCCCAATTCATTGGAAGTCAGTGTGTCAGTGGCGCAAGAGTCTCTGGAGAGCATCGGCCAAGATATGGATGAGTTCGATAGCTCCGTTTGGCGCAGAACCACTGATATTTTGACAGAAGGTAAGGATTTAATCTCAAAGCTTGACGAAGAGAAGGAAAATTTGAGAAATGATCAGGTCAAGTTGTCTTCTTCCTCTTCTATTTATAGTAATGTCAGTGTCCAAAAATACAGTAGGTTTGAGGCTCAAATTAGAGCCATGCAACTTGATAGCAATTCTTATTACCGAGAGCCTAAGGATGCCGAGGACTTTAAGGCTTGGAAATCTGGGTTTAGATTGGAGGAGAAGGTCGAGGTTGTGGAGGCTTTGTTGGAGAGAAATGAAGAGGATAAGTTAGTTAAGGATTTGGTCGTGTTGCTGTTTGAGACTGATTTGCTAACCTCTGGGTTTAGTTTAGATGATCCCAACATGTTTGGCAGTAGGATTCCCAGGATGCTCAAGCTGGGTCTTAGCATTGATGATGTTGAGGGGCTTGCACCAGCTGATGTGGATGATATGCCTCCACTTGAGGACAATGATGCAAAGGGCCCCAGAATAGAGGTTATTAAATTCGAAGTGCTTTGGAGGAGATTCATTCGGAGCTTTCTTGAACAGCAGTTAAAGCCTTGCAATGCGGGCTTGTTTTCAAAATGATGATCGGATTGGAAATGTAGGGGATCTCTTGGCAGCACTGGTATGACTTGTCTTCAAGTGGGAGATTGTTGGGTACATGTGAAGCCAAGTCTTGTAACGGCTGGAATAATCTTGTAACTAATATTCTTTGTAACCACTGCCTACTGTTGGTATTGGCAGCATCTCTGTGTATCTGCAGTCTCTTCCACTGTGAATGCCAGGCAAATGGCATCTTCTTTGTTAAGAAGGATAAAATGAAGATTGTTACTATAATATATTATTCAGAGATATACTGAGTCTTTGTATGGTGTAAAACTAGTGATAAATAAAAGGAGAGTCCCCTACTGTTGATAGTGGATGTAGCCTTACATGGTGAACCACATTAGGACTGTGTTCTATGTCTAATCTTGTTTTAGATTGTTTTATTTGCTTTCTGCAATCTTTCTTTCATTTATCTGCTGCTATTTTAAATCAACATCTAGAAGGGTCCATGATTAAAATATTTAGTCATGTACAATGAATGTAGGTATTGGTCTTTCTTTTGTAAGAAAGGGATTAGTAGCTTCCAGGAGTTTTCATGGAGTCTTAGAGTTTTAGGTGGTGGAAAAATAAGTCTAAGAGGGAGGCAATTCTTCTCTTGCGCATGTAACATGGGATGACATTGTATCTATGATTGTGCCTAGTTATCTGTAACCATGAATTGTATTTTGTATTAGTTTCCTTGGTAAACATACTTTCATTGAGCTTAATAGATAATTGTTTATGAATGCATTGGTTATCATTTGCACAAGCAACTTGGTGGTTAGTTTTGTGGTTGTCTTCATTTACAATTACTTTCATGAAATTGAATGAATTCCTTAGACTCTTGCATACCTCATGCCATGTGTTGAGTCAGGATTGACAATGGCCCGAGCTGTTAATTTTATGTTTACTGAGAATTTTATAAGTCTGACTATTTTATGGATATCTGGTTCACTTTCTCTCATTTCTTCCCTTTCTTGTTTTCTTTTCCTTTCCTCTTCCCTTTAATCTTTTGCTATTTCTTTGAAATATGTTTTGTTATTGTTTTCATTTACAATTACTTTCATAAAATTGAATGAATTCCTTAAGACT
Source organism: Cunninghamia lanceolata (assembly GCA_027924645.1). Taxonomy (NCBI): domain Eukaryota; kingdom Viridiplantae; phylum Streptophyta; class Pinopsida; order Cupressales; family Cupressaceae; genus Cunninghamia; species Cunninghamia lanceolata. Next base: position 1,685,430 of record BSBN01001103.1, on the reverse strand, counting down.
CTTGCATAGCTCATGTCATGTGTTGAGCCAGAATTGACAATGGCTTGAGCTGTTAATTTTATGTTTATAGAAAAGGTTTCGTCTCTCTATTTTTTTCTTTTCCTTTCTTTTTCCCTTTAATCATTTGTTATTTCATTTAAATCTATTAGAATAGATTTAGTTATTTTTTAATTTTAGTTCTTGTTACATCCCTTGCGCTGAGCTTCCTTGACCTTGTGATTCCTTTGTTTCAATTTTCATCATTCTCTTTGTTAAAACATCTCATTTGCCAAAGTGCTATCCTTGTATAGCCAAGACTCGACAACCCTGGGAGGCTTTGTAGTCTCCTTTCAAGAGAGGAGCTGATCTTCCATCTCTTGAGTTGGTGGACACCTTGACCATATCATTTGTACACATCAATAGAGGGGATATAGAGGAGAAGAAAGGTAATGATGAGATGGAGGAGGGAGAAGAGATATGAGGAAGAGAGGAAGAGGGAGAATGGGAAGAAGGTAAATGAAGAGAGGAAGAAGTGGAAGGAGGGGGAGGAAATGACAGAGAGAAAAGAGAAAGGAATAAAGGTGGGCTTGACAAATGAAAAGAGACAACGTCCTCAAGACACAAGGTCCTCAAGATCAAAAGGGTGCTGACTAAAGAAAGAGGCAAAGGTATGAAAGTATGAAAGAATCAAGAAGGAAATTGAAAGTGAGAGAAGAATGGGAGGAAGGAAAGAAAGAAAGTATGATCTAAGATATGGGGATGAGAAGCAATGAATAAACAAGAGAAATGTGGATTAAGGAAATGAAGAAGAAGAGAGGAAAGAGAGAAGCCATGAGAAGGGGAAAGTGAGTGTATTAGGAAGGACAAAGATTGATAAGGAAAGAATGGAGAAGGGCATGTAGTGAGGGGATATTGTTGACAAGGGGAGAAGGTTGAGAAAGTAGAGAGAGAGAAGAGGAAGGAATGAGGATGTGGAAACTAAGTGTTGGAAGAGGCAAGCCAGGTGTTGTAAGGATGTAAGAAATGGTGTGATGAAGATAGGATAGGAAAAGGTGAGCTAGTGTTGTTTGTGATAGAGGAAAGGATGAGAAGGAAAGAGATTAGTTGAAGAAAGTGTATTAGGGTTTTAGAAACGTGAATAAAAATGTTTTGGGAAAGTGGAGGTTGTTGGTTTTGACTCAAAAAATAAAAAAAGGGCAGGTGTATTACCTAAAAGATAGTCTATTTCACTTTCAATTGTACTTAAAGATAAATCAGATTTATAACAGGAACACATAACAAAACTATCTAAATTTGATCTATGAAAGTAAGTACATGAATTAGGAAATGAGAAGTGTAAACTAATTTAGGTTACAAAAAAGAAATGGGAAAATAGAGTTCATACCTATAAAAGCGATTGGTTTGATGCTGGAAATGGGTTCAAGAGGTTTGGATAATGGTACCAGGTAAATTTTAAGTCAAATGGAGAACTTTAAAATCTGTGACCTTCAAATTTTCTACAGTTATTTGCTAAAAATCTATGATTCTCCCTTTGTTGCAAGATGCACAAGCTGTCATGTGAACTCGAGATATCTTAAGCTGAAGTTGGGGACAAGGGAAAAAGGGTGTGCTATTTGGGAACTTGCCTCAGTTAGCCCCCTAAGATGGTGTATTTCAACCTGAACAATAGCATTATAGAAATTTTAGAATGTGTGCAATCCTAATGATAGTGTGCAGAGATTTAGTTTTCTAAAACACAAACCATAGAGGAAAAACTATGCAATAGTGGTGTCAATGGTGGAGGGCAAATGAGATGGTTAGAATCACAAAAAGGAAACAATGGAGAGGGGAAAGATAGGAAAATGTTTCAAATTTGGATAGGGAAGGCTATGGCAATGGTTTTGGTATATGGTTCCAAGAGGGAAAGAGAAATGAAGATCTATGGCTCTCAAAAGGGAAATAATAAGATTAAAGAATGAAAGAATGAGTGAGGAGAAGGATTAGGATAGAATCGCGGCTTGGATGAGGCTATAAGATCCTAAATTTACAGTCCCTAGAAATGTTACTTTTTGCCTTGTTCTCTAATGGAGCTCTTATTGATCTCCTATAAGTACTGGATAGAGAACAAGTGATTGAAACTTTGTATTTTCTTTCAACCTAGCAAATGTAGCGTATAACTACTAGGTTTATAATGAGTTTTGGGCAAGATGACCATTGAAAATGTAGTAAGTATTAGGGCACTAGAAGTCAAATTTTGAAATTTTAACACAAACATTAGTGCCCATTCGATGTTGTTGTCTTGACACTAGCACCCAACCCCTTGAAGAGTCAAGTGTTAAAAGTTTTAGGGATGTTTGATAAGGTGTTCCTAAGATTAGGTTTCCATGTTTTTTATCTTTTTGTGATCTAGGAAAAGGCCAAAAATAGGTCAAATGGTCCCTCAACATATCTAAGGGGATGGACACCAAAATGAGTATAGAAATGTAAGGTGGAAGTTGCAAAGTAGGCAATTTCTGACTTTACAGTTACCAGAGAATTGTGGTTAGACTGCTGGGTTTTGCAAAATATGTTGTCTAGTCCACTATGGGACTACATATTTTCTAAAATTATGTGGTCTTGTCTTTTGTCAAGTTGCAACTTTATCCATAAGGGTTAAATGATGAATTTTTACTCTATTTTCTATAAAATGTCTTTCTTGATTTGTTCTTGGTCTTGTAAACTATCATCACACTCATAAAATACCATTTGAATACTCATGCAATTCATTCTCAAGATTTACACAAGGGTTTACTTGCTTTCCAAGAAATATTTTAAGTTCTTGTATAGAAAACACAACGCTGGAGGATAAATCCCACTAACTTGTCCATTAGTAATTGGTAGACCTTTGAGGTGTTGTCAACTAGGCTTCCTTAGCATTTTGAATCACAATTCTCTCTTTCTTTCCTTCTTTGTTATCTTCCTTCACCTTCCTTTTAAAACCTGTGTCAAAAGTCCTTGCCAAAATATCTCCTTTTGTATTTATAAGCGCCTCAATAATGATTTTTTATATATTATATTCAATTCATAAGCTTCCACGAATTATTTCATGGATATCCATCTATTTACATGCTAGCTTTATTTTTGCATGAATCATAACAACAACACTTGTTATTAATCCTCAATAAATCTATTATTTATTATTTGAATATAATTTCTGTTAGGGTAAATAGCTTTTACCTTGCTTAAGTTTTACTTAGGCAAATAATTATTCAATAGTTATAGTGGGGAAGTTATTCCCGTAACCAGTTAGGGTGGTTAATTCACGGGAATGAAAGGCTATATAAGACATATATCACATTTGTAAAATAAGAGAGTAATTCATTGTAATATATATCAATTTATTCTCCATCTTCATCTTTTTCTCTCCTTATGCAAACTCATGCTCGAGCATTCTCCTGTGGTAGTTTGTTTCTTGGTTTGATCCTTGAAGACTGCAACTTCATAATGGCTCCCTGTGTATATCCCTACATGGTATCAGAGATAGAATTAAGGATCTTTCTACCCATATTAGAGAATTGAGTTGCTGAGAGAAAGAGAAGCAATCATATATGCATCAATCTGTGCCTACGTCAGTTTTTGGAGGCATCAATCCATGTCGATCTGGAGCTGAGAGGAGAAGCAATCATCCCAGGCATTAATCCATGCCTGAACCATTTGAAGGAAATTGTGTGAGGTGTCCAGACACCACAATTTCTCATTGCCGTCTCTCTTCACATCATGCAGAGGCAGCCACGCCTGGATTCCTATCATAAGGACGATCAATATTTTTCTGCTAGTAGAGGCGAATGGTGAAATTTTTTACGAAGGAGAGATTTTGTGTGCTCGTGAGAAAGGCAAAGGGCAATTTTGTGTTTTGATTGATAGGCCCAATTATATAAGCACCATTATCACTGTAAAGATCAGACGCCTCAATCACTTAAGATCACCTCGTCCAGCACCATGTTTAGGTGATTTTGAGAGAATTGATATCATTAAAATCATTTTATACTGCACCTTTTCCAAAAGTCTGCAAATTTATCAAATTCAGATAATAAATGTTCGAGGATTCCTTGGCACAGAGGAAGCACGCGTGGTCTCTCACTGAAGGGTGCAATTTGCAATCAAGCCCTCATGGCTCTAAAATTACATATTCAATCTGGTAAAATAAAAAGCTTATATATTCCTAAAGTTTCAATCAAAATTTTTGCAAATTTTAGGGTTTGTGCACCGAAAACGGTGTGGGCCCATTCGCTGCTGTCTTTGGCACAGTATAAGGGACTTTAGTCCCACATCAGCTGGGCAATTGCATTCTTTTAGATTTATATAGTCCAGCACCTCATTTGTGTATCATGAGCTCTTGAAAGAGACTCATGCCTGCGCGCTTGGAGGATTCTTTGACATTCATGTGTCAAGCCTAGCATTAGTTAGTGTGTGTTCTTGGTGACTAGACTTGCATTGTAGATTGATCTTTTGTGATGGTGACATATCATTGGTGTGGGTATCCTGCCAACATTTCGACTAGCCCATTCGGTGGGCCCCCTATATTGCACCCAATCACGGTGCTCCATTTTTAGCCTTATAGGCTATTTTTTTCCCATTCTTAGCAGGTGGTCACGTGCGTGATCAAGGGTCAATCTGCCCTAGGGCTCAATCCGACCCCCTCTATTATTCAGTGGGCTCCATATTAGCGATTTATTTCCAAGGAGGATATCTTGGGCATTCGGAGTCAAAATTTTGAGTTCCATATATCATCAGAAAGGTGATTCCGCCAACCTCGCAGTGGTGCAAGTCAACCTGCCTGATTTAACTGTCTATCAGTATCTATTGCAGATTGAAGTCAACCTTCTTTGGACTCCTAAGCTTGTAACTTGGTGCTTCAATCTCTGATTTCTGTCATTCTTGTGGCATCAGAAAGGTGTTGAGGAGCTCTTTCATCCAGTCCATGCCCTCTTTTCCTATTCAACACAAGGTACTATCTGTTGAGTTTTGTGTTTTTTGGGCACTTATTGTTGCAAGTATGGGCCTAACCGGTTTTGTCATTGATGTCAACATACTCCTGTTGCATTAATGATAAGGATTGGATGATCCAGTTGCTGAGGATATTGAGAAAATTAGTCCTAATCAAGAACAGAGAAGAACAGTGAAAACAGTAAGGTAAAAGCTCAAGATAAGATGAGGATCAGAGGATGCGGTTTAAAGGGTTTGTAGATATATGTCTTAAGGTGTTCTAGTAAAGATTTTAGAGGTCCGTATAAAGATCTGAAGAATTTGTGGCTGTTCAAGTAAAACCGGTTCCGACAGGTGTGCAGAGGTGACAGAGTGACATAGATAGGTCTGGTGAGCTCTGGAAATGTATTTTCCTATTCTGAAGATTTGAGGGAGTGTTGAGGAAGTCCTTGTGAAGTGTCAACTCGATTGGTTCATGGTTTTAAGGTCTGCAAGCATCTATTCCTTTGTGATAGTGGTGACAGACTGTGCTCTTAAGGTTTCAGATGAAGGAGAGAAGGATTTCAGTATGAAAAGGAAGTGCGGATGTTCTTGGTGATTCAGGCAATCTTGTGGAGGTCTTTGGATTGTGTCTAGATCGTGTTGGTGGTCTGCATTGGAGTTGGAGCTTGTAATTGAAGAACCTCCGGATGATGGTGTTCTTCCTGAGACTGGCTGACCGGATGAGTTACACATCTTGCGGATGTTCTTGTAGATGTTTGCCAACTTAGATGATTATTCCTAAGTTAATGTCTTGTATAAATAAGGGGTTGCGAAGTCATTTCAAAGGTGTCCTTGTGTAGATGAGTGTGTGGTAGCAAGGAGGAGAGAGAAAGGTAGAGTAGAAGTATTGGGCTTAAATGGAACTGACTCAAGCATGGTGAAGATGCTATTTTCTAGTTCAAGCATGTGATACTTATTCTTTTGTAGACAGTGTGTCTCTTGTAGGTAGTGGGCCTCTTGTGAGTAGTGTGCTCGGGCAGTGAGCCCTAATTGGCATGTACGATTTTGTTCTTTCTATTCTTCTAACAGAGAATACAATCTTGGGTTAATCACCCCGTGGTTTTTTCCCTTAACTGGGCTTTCCATGTCAAAATCTTGGTGTCTTATATGTTTCTGCTCTTGATTTAATGCATTATGTTTCCATGATTGATTTATTGATATGCTGCTAAATCACTAAGAGGACTTAAGTGTGTAATTGGGAAGAAAGTTTTGGACAACTAATTCACCCCCCCTCTCAGTTGTCTGCCCTAAGACTAACAATTGGTATCAGAGCCAAGTTCCTCTGAAAAGAGCTTAACCGCTTGAGGAGATCCAGGATGTCCTACAAGAAGGATAGTCTGAAGTTTGATGGAACCAATTTTAATCTTTGGAAAAGTCACATGAAATGTCACTTGTAGTGTATGGGAATGCAGTACTGGAACATGGCTTCAATAAAGTATACTCCTCTTCAGGGTGGTCTGAAATCCCTAAATGAAATCACAGATGCTGAAAACAATCTGTGAACTATAGAAGCTCTTCTAAGCGCGCTATCCGATTCAGAGTTTTCAAATGTTGTTGACCTCCCAACTACTTTTGAGATTTGGCAAAAACTGGAACTTCTGCATGAAGGAGACAAGTATGTTAAATGTGCAAGGTTACAGAGTCTGAAAGGGAAATTTGAAAATCTGAAGACGAGAGATGATGAAAATATTACAACTTTTATGCCAAGAGTAAATGAGATCGTTTGTGGAATTAGAAATGCTGGTGGAGTCTTGGATGAAGATGAGATTGTTGGCAAAATTCTTAGATCCCTTCCTGCTACTTATAAAATCAAGGCTGCTGCCATTAAAGAATTCAGAGCCCATACAACTGTCACAAGAGATCAATTGGCTGGTAAATTGGCTGCATTTGAAATGACCAATTTTGGAGATGCCCCTCCTAAGACTGAATTTGCATTCAAAGCCAGTGCCTCTGTGAAAGAGAAACAAAGGTTTGATCCGGGAGAGAACTCTTCAAGAAAACTCTCATGGTATGAAAAAGAAAGAAAAGACCTAGAAGAAGAGGAAACAAAAACTACTCAACTTGAAGCCCTTATTGCAAAAATACTGCCAAGAGGATCTGGTAAGTATGAAGGAAAATTGCCTTTTGAGTGTTTTAACTGCAATAGGATTGGTCATTTTGCCTCAAAGTGTCCGGAAAGATTTTCAAGGCCAAATCCTAATAGATCAAGGTTCCAAAAGAATTGTTATATGTTCATGAGGAAGATGATAATGAAGGAGTAACAGATGATGAATCAGAGACATGAAACAAATCTGGAAGTGATTGGGTGTTTATTTCCATCAAGGAAGAAGAGCCACTGTCCTCTGAATCTATCAATCATAAAGTTGTAGAAAGAGCTCTGGCTGCCCAAGTTGAAGAAAAAGATGATTGGGTCATTGATAGTGGATGCTCTCACCATATGACAGGTGACAAAAATAAGTTTATAGATCTGGAAAGGTATGAAGGAAGAGTGGTAAAGTTTGGTGATAATTTTGTTGGTAGAATCAGAGGAAGAGGAACTATTTCTTTTGATGGAAGGAACAAAACCGGTAATGTACTATATGTTGAAGGGCTGAAGCACAATCTTCTCAGTGTTGGTCAATTGGTGGACAAAGGCTATGATCTCTGATTCAAGAATGGAAAATGCAAGATCTTTGAAAGTTTCGGAATAGAGATTGCATCCAGTACTCAAACTAAAGGTAATATCTTCCACTTGGTTGGTACTGGTAAAAGCTATTTATTTGTTCAAGTTGATCAGAGCTGGTTATGGCTTAGGAGAATGTGTCATGTGAATTTTGATAATATCATCAAGATAAGCAATACTCAGGCTGTAAGAGATCTTCCAAAACTGGTGAAACCTACAAATAGTTTGTGCAAGGAATGTCAGTTGGGAAAACAAAGCAGAGTCTTATTTAAAATCAAGGAACAGTCTTCTACCAGATTATTGGACTTAGTTCATACTGATCTTTGTGGTCTGGCAAGAATCAGGAGTGTGCAAGGTGATAGATACTTCATGTTACTAATTGATGACTATTCCTAGATGATGTGGGTAACCTTTCTGAAAGAGAAATCAGAAGCTCTTGAGAAATTCAAAATATTCAAGGCTATGGTAGAGAATGAAACCATATTAAAATTAAAATGTCTGAGGTCTGATAGAGGTGGAGAATTCACATCCGGTGAGTTCATAGATTTCTATGAGAAACATGGAATTAAGAGATAGTTGTCTGCTCCTAGGACTCCACAACAGAATGGAGTAGTTGAGAGAAAGAACCGGACCATCCAAAAAGCATCTAGGACAATGATGATGGAAGCAAATGTTCCTCAGATCTATTGGAGAGAAGCTATCAGCACTGCAGTCTATACTCTCAATCGAGTTCAAATCAGAAGCAATACCGATACGACTTCTTCTGAACTTTGGTTTGGCATCACTCTTACTGTGAGGTATTTCAGAGTTTTGGTAGCAAATGTTACATTAAAAGAGATGAAGATTTAGGAAAGTTTGATGCTAGAAGTGATGAAGGAATATTCTTGGGCTACTCTACTCAAAGCAAAGCATATCGATGTTATAACAAGAGACTGAGAAAGATGATAGAAAGTACAAATGTGAAGGTTGATGAAGGAATTGAAAAACCCTCAAGATTTTATGAATATGATGAAGATGATCAGAATGGTGTTCTGACTCAAGGAGCCCAAGCCTCTTCTGAGATTCAGATCTAGATTGATCCGGTAAATCAGGAAGAAGAGATAAGTTTGAATGAGCCTGATCAAGAAGCAAAAGTGCAAGAAACTCCCAAAGTGCCTAGGTATGTAAGACTGAACCACTCTGAAGATCAGATCATAGGTGAAAAAAGCAAAGGTGTGTAAATTAGAAGGAGAATTGCTCAAAATTTAGATGAGTATTGTTTGATTTCAAAGATTGAACCTAAGACAATAGATGAAGCCTGCAATGATGAAAACTAGACCAAAGCAATGGAGGAAGAGCTGATGCAAATTGAGAAAAATCACACTTGGGATCTTATTCCCAGACCTAGAAAAAAGAATGTGATTGGAAGCAAATGGGTCTTCCGGAACAAACTGAATGAAGTTGGTGAAGTAATTAGAAATAAAGCCAGACTGGTCTGCAAGGGCTATTCTCAAATAGAAGGAGTTGATTTTGAAGAAACTTTTGCTCTGGTGGCAAGAATTGAAGTAGTTAGATTATTTCTTGCATTTGCTTCCTTCAAAGATTTCAAAGTGTATCAGATGGATGTCAAGTTTGCTTTGCTAAATGGTGACTTGGAAGAAGTGTACATTGAGCAACTGGATGGATTTCAATTGTCTGATCATGGTGATATGGTCTGCAATTTGAAGAAGGCACTGTATGGACTGAAGCAAGCCCCAAGAGCCTGGTATGAAAGATTGGATAAACATCTTTTGAAGATTGGTTTCAACAAAGGTACTGCTGACAGTAATTTGTATTTCAAAATTGACCATGAAAATATCTTGATTGTTGAAGTGTTTTTTGATGATATCATTTTTGGAGGAAGAGATAGTATGTGTAAAACCTTTGCAAATCAAATGAAAAGTGAATTTGAGATGTCCATGCTTGGGGAAATGAATTTCTTCTTGGGTCTACAAATCACTCAAACAAAGAAAGGAATCTTCATTTCTCAGACCAAATATGTGAAAGAATTGTTGAAGAAATTTGGGATGGAAGACTCAAAGCAAATGAGTACTCCCATGACAACCGGATGTAAGTTGAGCAAGGATGATGACTCTCCCAAGGCTGATCAGAAAAAGTATAGATCAATGATTAGAGGACTGTTGTATCTTACTCAAACTAGACCAGACATTATGCAGGCTATTGGTCTTGTTGCTAGAGAATCTCATGTCATGGCAATCAAGAGGATTTTTAGATGTCTAAAAGGGACAGTTGAGTATGGTCTGTGGTATCCTAGAGATTATGATTTCTCTCTTCATGCATATACAGATGCTGATTGGGCAGGAGATGTGGATGTCCGGAAGAGTACCAGTGGTGGAGCATTCTTTTTGGGGAATAGATTAATTTTTTGGCTGAGCAAGAAATAAGAGGCAATATCTCTGTCCACTACAGAAGCAGAATATATTGCAACAGTAGGTAGTTGCACTCAAGTTTTGTGGATGAAGCAGATGCTAAGAGACATTAGAGTAGAGTATGAGGAACCTATCACAATCTTCTATGATAATTCAAGTACAATAAATATATCTAAGAATCCAGTGTTGCATTCAAAGACTAAGCATATATCCATCAAGTTTCACTTTTTGAGAGAGCAAGTGAAAAATAATGAAGTCAGATTGGAGTTTGTGCCTTCCAAGGATCAAATTGCAGACATCTTTACTAAACCTTTACCTAAGGACTCTTTTGAGTATCTCAGGGAGAAGTTAGGGGTTATTTCCCCTCCAGTGATGAACTAAGGAGCACCGATGTGCATCAGTCTAGAGGATATCACTGTCATATCTTGTGGTCTGGATTGATGATGGGGAGCTGCTACTCAGGGGGAGCAACTAAAGTGGTGAAATTACAAGTATGTGCCCTTTGCCATTGATGCCAAAGGGGGAGAGAAGATATGTGAAAAACAAGTAGTTGCTAATCAAAGGGGGAGCAGGAAGGAAAGAGAAGGCATGTGAATAGTTGTTGCTGATAGGGGGAGTTGTGACAGTAAGAAGGAGTTCTTGTCCTGATGGTCAAAATAGTTTTTCACATCATATGTTGCCATCAATGACAAAGGGGGAGATTGTTGCAAGTATGGGCCTAAACGGTGTTGTCATTGATGTCAACATACTCCTGTTGCATTAATGATAAGGATTGGATGATCCGGTTGCTGAGGATATTGAGAAAATTAGTCCTAATCAGGAACAAAGAAGAACAGTGAAAACAATAAGGTAAAAGCTAAAGATAAGATGAGGATCAGAGGATGCGGTTTAAAGGGTTTGTAGATATATGTCTTAAGGTGTTTTAGTAAAGATTTCAGAGGTCTGCATAAAAATTTGAAGAAGTTGTGGCCGTTCAAGTAAAACTGGTTCTGATAGGTGTGCAAAGGTGACACAGATAGGTCCGGTGAGCTCCGGAAATGCATTTTCCTATTCTGTGGATTTGAGGGAGTGTTGAGGAAGTCCTTGTGAAGTGTCAACTTGATTGGTTCATGGTTTTAAGGTCCGCAAACATCTATTTGTAGGGGGACTTCATTTTTAGTTGCATATCTTATTTGGAAGTTCTACATATAGAAGGTACTATCTTTGTGTTTTAAAGAATTAAAGCTTAATGAATTTTTCTTTGGAGAAAGGGAACTATGAACAATGGAGTGAATCCATCCTCATTCATCTTAGTGAGCACAATCTATTGTCGTATCTCTATAATGATGTTCCTATTCCTGGCACACCTCATGAGTATCATATTTGGAAAGGCTATAGGGATAAAGTCTTTAGAGTTATTTTCGGGCATGTAGATGATGACCTTTTGGATTCACTTGTTCATTTTGATTGCCCTTATTCTCTTTGGACTTACATTCGAGAATCATATGGAGATCATGATCCTCCACCATCTCTTGATGCTTCTCTTTCCAACTTCGATGTGCCTCATTATTCTTCAGAGAAGATAAACCATACTTGTGATCCTTTGGAGGTTTTTGAGACTTCAAATGAGCTTGCAGTTGCTTCAGAGGTTCTTGATTCTTCTTCAAAGATAGTTGGTCCACCTTCACATCCATTAGCTTCTTATCCAGAGTCATTGATTGAGACTTCCATCATTCCTGATCAGCAGGACAATCATTGTCTTTCAAATTTGGTTGGAAGACATATTTTAGTATTTTCATCTTTGGAGTTTGCTCTATGTCAGTTTCCACATAGTTCCAGTTTGTTACCTTCTTTATTGTTTGGGGAAGTACCTAATTGGATTGTGGCATCATCATTCTATCTGGACAAGGAGACACATGAGCATTTTTTAGAGACAACATCATCATCATCATTTTTCAAGCTTCCATCTTTCAAAGCATATCTTGAATGGGAATTATACCTGCATCTATACATGGTTTTATTTCTTCCTAAGGGGAGACAAGTGGTTTGTAAGGATTGGATTTTGTTTTGCCTTCAGACACTTACCATCTTTGCAGGACATTATTTATTATGGGGGGCTATGTAGTCTCCTTCTTTCCTTCCTATGGGAGGACCATTGAATGTACACACCTGATGTATGTAGTCCTTGGGGGGTATTAGTTAGTCCTCCATACATGCATTTTGTTTTCTTTTTTTTTCTCTCTTTTGGAGAGGAGTTTTCTCCCATAGGGTTTTTCTCCTTTTCTCCCATTGTGAGAGATTGCATCACATTTTGCATTGTAAATGGGTACCTAACATGGTTGTGTAGCCGGGACCCATATTGCATCTTGCATCTCATAATAATTATTCTCGTAAGTTGCACTTAATGGGGGTGTTAGGGTAAATAGATTTTACCTTGCTTAAGTTTTACTTAGGAAAATAATTATTCAATAGTTATAGTTGGGAAGTTATTCCCATAACCAGTTAGGGTGGTTAATTCATGGGAATGAAACGGGAATGAAAGGCTATATAAGCCATATATCACATTTGTAAAATAAGAGAGCAATTCATTGTAATATATATCAATTTATTCTCCATCTTCATCTTTTTCTTTCCTTATGCAAACTCATGCTCGAGCATTCTCTTGTGGTGGTTTGTTTCTTGGTTTGATCCTTGAAGACTGCAGCTTCATAATGGCTCCCTGTGTCTATCCTTACAATTTCCAACTCAATGATAAGATATTATTGACCATTCCATCTAAGGGGTTGAGCTTAATTGGTTGAAACATTAGGTTCTTGTTGAGGAGACCCAAGTTCAAATCCTCATAGGGACATCTAAGTGAATCTTGGTCTTCCATGGTTAGTGGAATTCTAAGTTGTGACTCTTGGCTTTTAATGTGGATGTGTTTTGATTTCTAAGTGTTCATGCTTGGGGATGAGGAGCCCCGTGTTGTGGCCTCACCGATTCATAGCTCCGGTCAAAAGTGTTCACTCAACAAAAAAGAAGAAGATATTATTGACCATTCCTCAATTATTGAATTAAATTCATATTTAGAGGAAATGCAAATATATATATTCTTTTATTTATTTCACTTGATAAAATAAACTCTTCATTTTTCTAATAATCTATAATTGTCATTTGCACCCAAATAATTTATTCTAAAATCCTTCATGGATAATTCTTGGCTCCTTAAAAGGAAAACAACACCTTGTCCAAAATTAGTAGGTCACATCTCATTGTAAGCCCCATCTCACTTACTAAGATTTCATTTTAATTTTTGAAGAAAAATATCATATTATATAAAATAATGTGTTAGCGTTTTATTTTGCACCTTTTGGTGGGAAAGCAAAACGGACAGATGTGCAGTAGAGACGCTCTTCGAATTTGTAGGGGAAGATCCCTGTAAAATAAAACAACCTTAAAACTACAAAGTATGTACTCACAATTTACAACCTTTACAATGTCTTCAGGGGATTTTTCATACTTATGCTGCTGAATGGAAGGGAAATTTGCAATCTTTTTGGTTTTGCAATGAGTAGAAAGGTAGAGACACACATTCATCAGCGAAGCAAAGATTTTTATGCTTTTTGACTGAAAATAGAACCTAGGCTAAACGCTTACGCTATTCAACTAAATACAAAGGTTGAATAAAGCAAGTACACAATTTGGATTGATTGAACAAACTAACACCACACAATTATGAATGCCAAGACTAGATCAACTGTAAGGTAATGCAAAGATACAACTTATTCCTTCAATTTCACCTACAAAGCAAAGTTTACAGATTTGTTGAATCAACCTAACCTTTAGCACAAATAATACATTTTAATGGATATTTGGAAGCAAAACAGGTGTACTGGAATCCATTAAATGAATAAATGAGAACACGATTAGGTAAATATTGCACGAATAACAATTTAAGCAAGTAGAGGCACGTGAATTGTCATTGCTTTTATTCGTTTACAACACTGGATACTAAACACTTGAATATTGAAAAAGCTAATTGTTAGAAAGCTTCTAAAAAAGCTGACTAACAATGAAATTTAATACCAAAAACTAGATCTCTGAAAATCTCTTCTAAAAATCCTGCCTAAAAATCCCTAAATGAATGTGTGAGATCATGATGGGCCAAACCAATGGAGAAAAAAGTTGCTGGTTTAAAAAAGTGCTAACATTTAGAGTAATATTTAGATTTGGATAGAAAGGATGTTAATATTTTTAGTTCAAATATGGGTTCCCTCCAAAAATGCCTTAGGATTACCTCATATTTAGGCAAGTGGGAGTCCCAAAACTTGCCAAAGAAACTTGCAAAAACCACCCATTTAGTGTTATCCTAGAATTTTCTACAATTTCATCATTGAAGATGATAGACTTTTTTGTAACTAAATTTAATCAAATGAAAAGAGTTTATAGAGGAAACTATTAAGATTCTAAAAATATAATATACGCCTTAGAATAAGCTTAATAGGTAATTATTATTAATTTTCTACATACGCTATGTCTGATTTCCTGATAGATATACATATTGAAAAACATCCATAACTTTCAACATATTAATCCTTTTTTAAATCCAAAAGATGTGTCACATTCTAGGATTTATTGGGTATACATTAAAATTTAAATTTTTTGAGTTTCATATATTTTTGACCAAGTTAGGTTGGCTGAAAAATTAAATTTTAAAATTTTAAAAAAGCCACAGTAACAAATTCATAAATAATTATTTATTTATTTAAAAAATTCAAAAAAATATGCGTCACATCTGCTCATGTGTCCTTTTCTTAAATCTAAATCATGGAGGAAAAATATTATCTTTTTCTCATATGGTTGGTAGGAAAGACACCTACTTTTTATGTTTTGTTGAAAATTTTAGTAGTGCTTCATTGAAATATTTAATTTTTACCAAAATATTTTTAAATTTTATTTAAAAAAAAGTAGTAGCCCATAAAATGCATTCAATTTATTACAAATTTTATTGCTACCTTATTTCTAGATTGTGTAGATGACTCATTCAATTTTTGACATGAAGTTACTTAAGTTTGTTTTTCACATTTATATTGCCACTTAGGTCTAGTGTTTGGTCCATCATGATCCTGCACTCTTATTTAAATACTATTACAAAGTAATTGCATGAGAAAAATTAACTGAACTTCTAACTGGATTCTAACTGATTGCATGAAATGTAATTTTATTACAAATAAATCTTCTCCAATTAAAACGGAATTGAAAACATGCAACTGAAGATCCACTGAGGATTGAGCATGCGACCTCCAGTTGTCTTGCCTCGTAAATATCTTGTTTTGAAAAATAATATTTCTTTATTTACTTGGACCTGTTGACTGCATGGATGTTGACTGATTTAGATTGAGCCATCTCCTTGTATTAGTGCACTAGATATTTGGCAAACTTTTGTGTTTTATCTTGGAATGCTTGATGTGGGGTCTTCCTTATCTGACTGAAGTTCATTTGCTGATGTAGAAAAATTGGACCTTCATTTGCTTGCACATATGAACAAAATTGGATGTGTTTGTAATAATTTTAGGTCCCTGATTTCTAAAGCAACTTAAGTGTGTTTTTCTCCTTTTATGCTAGCTTGATTTAGAGGACACTTTAAGCACTTGAATTATCTGATTTGGCCTTTTGGAAGGTGTTAGGTCTCAAAAACGTAGGTCGTTAACCCTAAGAGGTTGCTAGGCTCTCTTGACGTTTTTGGCTAACTGACACGGGGTAGATATGGCTAAACCCCCTTCACTTCAAGCTCTGCCAGACCTAGGCGGGTAGACCTCTAATTAATAAAGTAGATAAAGAGATGATCACTACTTCAATCAGAATTAATCTAACTATTGATAATGGCATAAATTATAAAACAAATGAAAAGACAACAAATTAATTCTAAATGATCTAAAGTATAATGCTAAAACAATAATGCAATCTAACTAAGTAAATTTGAAGTGAATTTGTATAAGTGAAAATGAAAGAAATAGACCAGTGCCTTATTGAATATAGAGTTAGTGCAATTATGAAATTAATGATTGTTTGTTTGGTAAAAACTCGAACTATCTAGCATGAATGAATAGGTATGTAACTTGTACAACCCTGCAAGGAAATAGTTAGTATTCCATACTTATATCCAATTGACAAAATATTACTTACATTCATCTAAAAGGATTTAATCCTTGCTTGAAGGAACCTATCCGAATGATACTATAGTTGTAACAGATTTATCAAAAAAAATTAGAGACAGAATACAAACCCTAACTACATGACTCTTCTTACAGATCCATGACAATGTTTTCTGAGTTACTGTGATAAATTTAAAGCATTTAATTCTGAAAATAGAAACCAATTAATCGTATCACACTATAACAACAGATGTGCATAGACAACTTGAAGCTATACTTGATAATTCAAATTGAATAACGAAAAAAACTTTGAAAGGAGACAGTCATATAATTGAAAAAATTTAACAGATAATTGATACCGAAATCTTGCAGTCACTGCTTCATGCTTACAGATTTGAATTCATCAGAGAATCCTTGCACATGATCTACCAGAAATAAAATATATTAAAAATGAACTAGCATTGCCGTTCAAATCTAATCTATCGTATCTCTTATTCTATCCTGTTATATAATAACCCCTTCTATCTCTGGTCTTGGTCATCTCTTATAGAGGCATACAAGCTTTAGACCAATTACAATGGTTGTGACGGTTGATAACCGAACAACAATATTAGTTCTAATAAAACAGATCTATGAAATTTAATACTGGCCACTAATCATCAAATGGATAACCATTTCAGGGTCGAAAAAGTCTTTAATTGTAGTCCAGCCCAATATCCTTCGAGGGTTTCTTCATTATTCCTAAAAAATCCAGATAAAACACAAATTAATGTCTGATCAAACAATCCAAACAAATTTATTTAAACAAATGTATTTATTTGAGTAATTACTTCCCTTATCGATATTTTATTTAGTTCATCGGGATCCTTTCGTGGGTGTTTTATAGTTTAATCGCCGCTTTGTATATCTTGCAAAAATCCATATTTCAAATGTCAAAAGAATATATTAAACATTCAGATTAAATGTCATTTTTAGGGTTTCCTTCATCGGTGTGACCTCGCAGTTGGGTTGAAAAAACTTCCCGCCTTTTCGCTTTCTTTTTCTTTGTATATTTGACATGTTTATTGCAACATACAATCGATAAAACATACAAAGAGTTTTTAACATTTAACTTTTCCTTCGCGTCCGGTCCTTGTACATCCTTTTGTATCTGTAGCTTGTATCCCGAAGAATGTATGTTCGCTACATACAAAGCATTGAATATACAAGCGCTTAACTCTTTTGAATAACCCTTTCGGTTCCGCCACTTGTATGTTACATTGTATATGGGCAATGTATGTCTGATAGGCACAAATCACAAACATACAATGGATGTTTCATTTTTAATAACTTTTGGGGTCCGTGTTGTGTGTATCGACGTATATCTCTCACAAAAATACATACAAAGTTCCTTGTATATCCCCTTCGGACTCCAACTGTTTTATAAACCGCAGCTTACTCTCTTTTGATTATGACATCTATAAAGCAATGTATATCGGATATACATTAAGTGAAGTTACATGGCATTAACCGAATTTTAATCTTCTTCGAATTCCGGTGCTTGTATGTATCGGGCAATATATATCAGATACATACAAACGGGAAACATACAACGGTTTTACCGTATTTCATAAACATTTTACATCCGGCTTGCATAAAATGCAATGTATATTTCTGATATACATTTAGTCTGGATACATTGGTTTATATAAACTTTAATCTTTTTGGATTCCGCATTGTATGTAGCCATGCTTTGTATGTTTAAACAATCATAAGGTGCATTCAACGGATTTTAAATAACTATTCACTTAAACTTTGAACTTTTCGGGCCCGACTTATATGTGCAACCTCCGATGTACATAAAACCTCTGTAGACACCCTAAAATGACCAACTTGTCATGCTACTTGCATTTCATAATCTGTCTAATCACCTGCATTTCACACATTAATTAAATAATCTAATTATTTAATTAATTATCATCAAATTCTTCTAAATCTCCTAAATTCAACATTAATTAAATAAATCCTCTTTATTTAATTAATTAAATTAAATTCCTCTATATTCTTCCACAATTAAATAATTTTAATTATTTAATTTGATCATTATCCTCCTTCCAAAATTCACATCCACATTAATTAAATATATCCCATTATTTAATTAATTCATCACAATTCTATCTTATCTACAATTAAATAATTTACATTATTTAATTAAATCAATTGTTCTTCTAAATTTAAATAAATCAAATCAAATTTATTTAAATTATCTCAATCCTCTAAAAATAAATAAAATCAAATATTTTATTTATAATCTTCTGTTCTTCCAAAATCATGCACAAGAATTAAATAAATTTATTTATTTAATTTGCTTTTCAAATCTTCTAAATTAAATAATTCTAATTATTTAATTGTTTCTTCCAAAATATCTTCTCTAAATTTAAATAAATCAATTATTTATTTAAATTGCTTTTTCTTCTAATTTGAGTTATCTCTAAAATAACTCAAGCTTTCTTGCTCATCAATTAAATATTTCTATATTTAATAAAGCAAAATATCTTCTTTTCTCATGCAAATCTCTTCTTCTTGTTTTAAATCACTTAACTGATTGCTTTATTCTTTTAATTGATTTATCTCTTCAGTTAACTTATTCTTCTATTCTTGATAACTCCTCTCATGCAAAAGCAAGCAAGACACATGTCTTCTTCTCATTCGTTGCACATTCCTCAACTTGTCTCCTCCATTGATTCTTCTGAATTATCTGGACCGTTGATCGATCTTTAACGAAACCTATATAAACCCCCCTCATCTCCTTCATTTACTCTCTCTCTTCGATCGTATTCTCAGGCATACTTAACAGAGCTTTGAGCATACACAACGCGTCGATTGAGCACTATAACGATCTTTTGACATTGATCTCTTGAGCACATACTTGCTTGTTGCAGCCATGGCTTTGCAACTACATTGAGCAATCCACATATCTCCAAAGGGAACAATACAGGTTTTGGTAAGAGTTTTCATTTATCTTTGATTTGTGATTTATGGCTTTTACTTAGATTCGTTTCCTTTATGTTATTGGGTTCTTTGGTTTTATTTAGTTTAGATTTAATCCATTTTTCCATATACACATTCTGGCATGCCCGGTGGGACCCACTAATCCCTTGGTTTCTTTGAGAAATTTGTTTTTTTGAAGACAGTACGGCACGGCGCTTACGGCACTTTACAGCGCTTCTGGCAGTATCTTACAGCGCTTTTGCAGGAACAGTTCAGCGCTCTTCGCAGCACGGCCGCACTTCTGGCAGTACAGAGAAGCGCTATCGGTAGCACAGAGAAGCGCTACTGGCGTGCTATTAGGCGCTTTTGGTTAAAATTAGGTTTTTGACTTCATTCAGGGTTTTGCAGTAATTTCTCATTTCAGATCTGTTGTTTTGTCGGACAAGTTGTTGTATTTGTCCTCCAAACCTGATTTTCGATATCTCCTAAACTGATTTATTTAGAAATATCCTTATTTTTTGTGCTAATCTATTGGGCTGATCCATTTTTCTGAGTTTTCCAGATTACACAACCCAGATCTATCAGATATCATCCTTCAGATAATAGGTCCACCATGAAAAGTTATTTTGACCTGGTTATTGTTAACAAAACTAATATTTTCTGTATCTGAGACAGAACAGCGCGTTTGGCCACATAGTATCGCGCTCTCGGTTACACAGTAAAGCGCTCCTGGATCTTTTATAGCGCTTTTGTTATTATCGTTGCACGCTTTTGGTATTTATCACAGCGCTTTTGGAATCATACTACCACGCTTCTGGTTATTCTGCAACGCGTTTGGCTATATTCTCTAACGCTTCTGGTCTGTCTGTAAGCGCTGTTTGTTTACAGTGAATCGCGTCTGGTAAGATAGTAACACGCCTTTGGTCAAAGTTGATTTATTTTTGCTAACTTGTGAATTTTTGGTGGAACTAACGGAATTGTTGCAGCTTCTTATTACTCACACAGAGCCAATAGGTATTTTTTTAACATGTTTATGCAGGACAAGCGTTGAAGACCCTTTTTGTTTTACCTTACTAAGTCTTAGAAACACATTGCATGCTTAAAAGGAGTAATTGAACAAATCTTTTTTGCAAATCTAAGTCTTAGGAACATACTGATTTTCTTAAGGGACAATGGACATGTATGGACAAATACCTCAATTTTCTAAGGGACAATGGACATGAATGCCAAACACTTCATTTCATAAGGGACAATTTACAACTACAATCATGTGTGTGCATAGCTTAGTTGCACCTTATTTTTCTTATAACGGGACAATTGAACCATTGTTTGACGTGCTTGATTTTACATTTTTTTTGTACTTCCTTTAGAAGGGCCTACTTTTGGATTGCGCTTCATCCAAAAGGGACGACCCTAAGCGGAATTTTGCTTTGAACCGCTATATAAAAGGGATAAGGCGAAAGCCAAGTCCTAACCGACGTCAGCCTTACCTTGTGATGTCAAACTGAAAAGAGGTGTACTAGCCCTTTGTGGAAATGATTTTCACATTGACCGAAGTGTTTGAAACTCTTAGTAGGATTGGTTAAAGCTTTTAGTAGCTTGTCGCATTGCTCGTAAGGCGTTGGTCCCTCAAAGTCACTAAGAACCAATTTAGATAGAGACTACCCGACCTACCTCCGAACATTGCGGTAATCATCAGTGCAAGGGAAATTGATTTAAACCCTTAAGACACTCACCATTGGCTCCCTTGAGAAGAGATAGTATTCCCTCGGACATAAAGCTCTTGTGACCTACTTGAGCTTTCCAAGGGGAGGGTGAGATATCCCTACCTATCGTCTCTCGCAAAGATACTAAATATCCGACACCTTTATGGAATGATATTTTTATCGACGGAGTATTAAGCTGTGAGCTGATCTACTGCAATGAAACCTTGTCTCTAGGGATAAAAAAGTGCTTGTTATTGATTGCAATTGTTCTATACCTGTGGAAACATTGGGCTTGTTTGGAGCCTTGAACATACACTATATGTTGTGTCAGTCCCTTGCTTTTTGACCACTTGTTTGCTGTGTTTTCTCTTGCCAAAGACAAAATCCAACCATAAATCTGTCAAAATTGCCTTTACAAACATCAGACACTACTTCAGCGCCCTTGGTATTACAGCAGCTCGCTTTTGGTCATACAGTAGATCGCCTTTGGTATAGCAGTACCTCGCCTCTGGCTAACACTCTACTTCAGCGCCCTCGGTATAACAGTAGCTTGCTTTTGGTCACTGTAGCTCGCCTTTGGCATAGCAGTAACTCGCTATTGGCAACTCAGTCCGTCGCCTCTGGCCCACAGTAGCACGCTTTTGGTAGCACAGTCCTGCGCCTCTGGTCAAACAGTATAGCACTTTTGGCCCAGTACTTTGTGCATCAGAGTTTGTCCGTTTCTTCAAAGCATCTCACAGATTCCCAGCATTACATTGTCCTAAGTGTATCCCATGGTCACCACCAGGCTACAGCAAACCATGAAGTCTAGGCAAGTTGTCCCTAAGAAGCACAAGTCACCCCCTCGCACACCACAATCAGGTCGTCTCAACGTTACTCCTAAAGTGACTCCTAGTACACCCGCGGCAAAACCAATCGGCTCTCCAAACATGCCACACATAGAGGAACCAAGCAATCCTCATGAGGATAGAACCCCATTGCTAAATGCACCGCAGTATACCACAGGCTTGCCTCCGGATTTTGTCCCACAAGGTTATGTCATAGATCAACCCCCATCTCAAGAAGAGCGACACTTTGAAATAGGTCAATCCTCTCAAGAAGATGGGCAAGACCTTGATGAATTTATACAAGATCCTAGAGCTATAGCTGCTTTGATAAAATCCTTAGTGAGAACCAGGATCATTTCTTTCGCTTGCTTGCAAAGCAAGGGGCCAAGTTACCTCCAGATTTTGATGTGTCCACTCTCAAGGAGAGCAACAACACCCAAGAAACCATACAAGTGGTGCAAACCATGTCCACGGTCACTACGCCCTTACCTACTCAAAGCTCACAGTATAGGAATCCCCTCTTTCAAAATCCAACAGAGGGGAGGCCCGTATCACCACTGTTGACTCCTATGGAGATCTATCAAAGCCAACAAGAAACTCTCCAACGTCAAGCAGAGTTAGCTAAGCAAGCCACCTTAGCTCGATCCGATGTGCAACCACCGCCCAAAGTGTCCACCCCAAGCGCAAGTGGAATCTTGGTTACCCCATCACGCGTAGGTTTCCCACCCAATTACAATCCGGGGAACACGTATGTAGCCATGCAACAAGGGTCTCAACATATGCCACCTCCTATATCATCACACTTGCATGTCTCTCAACCAATTGGAGTCACGCAACCCCAACCACAACATTCTTCTACTCTCATCCTCAAGCAACCCCAACCGTCGCAAAACACTTCTACCTATGTTCCTCCACCACAACATTCTTCTACTCTCATCTTCAATCAACCCCCACCGTCGCAAATCACTTCTACCTATGTTCCTCCTCCACAACGTTCATCCACGCTCAACTTCTTTCATACATTGCCTAGCCACTCTCAACATTCCCAACATCAGGTTTCCCAAAGCTATGTGCCACCATCACAACCTAATCAAACGCACTTTAGCTTTCCGCCCCCCAATACTTTTCTTCAACCATCACAAAGCCAACATTCTTACCTAGCGCCACCTCCACCTCTGCCTAATCAAGGCCTCCAATTCCAACCCAATCTGAACCAATCATACAATCCATACAATCCCAATCAATCTTACGACCCTTACAATACCACTGCGCATGGCTCACATTATAATCTTCCATATGGGCAACACCAACCGCTTTTTGGACAACAGGAGACGTTACCAACCCCTCCCATGACTATGGAACTAAAGATTGCGGAGGTACAACAACAGCTATTTGATCTTACGTTTGGCCACACCAAAAAGACCTTCTGCTTGGAGGAAGTGTGCCCTTATCCTTTTGATCGGTCGTTACCAATGATCCCTTTTCCTCAAAATTTCACTATTCCCAAGTTCGATAAGTACAAAGGAAAAGGTGACCCAAAAGACCATCTTAGGGAATTCTATCTTGCTTGCTTTGAGGTCTCTCACAACGACACATATCTTATGCGTCTTTTTCCTCGCAGTCTTGGAGGACAAGCAATAGAATGGTTCTCACACTTACCTACGGGTATCAAGTCTTTCAACGAGCTAGCAGAAAAGTTTACCACCCATTTTTCTTACAACGCAGAGCATGAGATTTCCATGACGGACCTATGCAACAATAAACAGAAAAATGGTGAAACTTTCGTTTCTTTCCTCCAACGATGGAGACAAATGGCTAGTAAATTCCCTTTCAAGATTCCAGAGAAACAGCTTGTTAGCATCTTTGTGCAGAACCTCAACCAAGAGTTAGGTTTCCATTTGCAAATCCTTAGTGCTACAACCTTCGATGAAATCACATACAAGGGTATCAACATAGAGAAGGCCCTCATTGCTAAAGGTGTGGTCAAAATCTTTAAAGAGACGAAAGATAGCTCTTCTCATCAACAATCGAACGATAAACCCAAATATTGGAACAAGAACAAAAACGTGGTCAATGATGGAGTGGTCGATACTAAGCATGTCCAAACGTTGCAAACACCACTGCAACTCTCCAAACCAAGTCAAGCTCCACCTCAACAACAGCAGCAACAAGGGCTGCCTTATCAAAATCAACGACAACAAGAGCGGCCCCAACAAGATTACCCTCCGCGACGTCAGTTTACTCCTTTGGGAGTGCCCATCGAATCGGTCTTACAGCAAGCTTTGCTGAAAGGGCTCATCACCTTACCTGATGCTCCCCCATATGGAGAACCTGTCTACAAAACTGCACGTTACAGAGACAATGAGTATTGTGAGTTCCATAGGAGCAAAGGTCATAGAACTGCGTCTTGCATGAAGCTTAAGCACCTCATCCAAAACCTCATCGACGGTAATCAAATCACCTTTGAGAATGAATCACCACCGCAACACATGAACAAGGATCTCGATATGTACAAGGAACCATTCCCTCATCACAGTCCACCTCCTCCTCAGGATAGAGGTAAAGGTATCAATCACGCGTCCACATCTTTCGATTCCATTGTCGGTCATCTTGAAGAGAGTCGAGTGTCTACCCTCACCATCAAAGGCAAATCTACGGATTGTGCTGTTACTACTTGTCGAGGTCATGTCACCATTCGTGCACCTACACCTAGGCTTCCGGTTCAGTCTGATTATAATCTTGTCGAACATCTAGGGAGAACACCAGCGCAGATCTCTATTTTGGACCTTCTACGGTCATCACCTGCACATAGAGTGGTGTTAGAAAAAGCCCTCCAAGAGTCGTCTGTTCCTAACAACATAGCAGTCGCAGATTTCCAAGCTATAGTGGGTAATATTGCTTCGCCTTACAATGTGGTCTTCTCTGAGAAAGACCTCCCCTCCCATGATCCTTGTCACAACGATGCCCTGCATATTGAAGTTCTCATACATAAGCGCAAAATCAAACGCATCCTCATAGATGGTGGTGCTGGTCTCAACATAT
Source organism: Cunninghamia lanceolata (assembly GCA_027924645.1). Taxonomy (NCBI): domain Eukaryota; kingdom Viridiplantae; phylum Streptophyta; class Pinopsida; order Cupressales; family Cupressaceae; genus Cunninghamia; species Cunninghamia lanceolata. The sequence continues at coordinate 1,660,734 of BSBN01001103.1, read as the reverse complement.
GTTCTTTAAAGTTACTAAAGCAATTGGGATACTCTGAGGATCACGTCAACACTGATCATAGTATTACAATCAAGGGGTATGATGATGCAGAACGCCGTCAGAAGGTGTTATTCACTTGCCTATACAACTGGGCCCCGTTATGCTTGAAACTAGGTGTCAAGTCCTTGATATTGAGCTGCCTTACAACATTATTCTGGGCCGCCCATGGATCCATGCAATGAAAGCTGTTCCCTCCACGTACCATCAGTCCCTAAAGTTCCCATACAATGGTACGAAGATCACTATCCCAGGAGATCCTAATCCTTTTGAATTTTGCCGTGTCTTGCAAGGAAGCTATAAGAATTGCAACCAAGTGCCTAAAAATGACAAAGCCCTTGAGTCCCCTCTCTATGTTGACCTTGAAACTCTCACGCAAGCCTCTACAAGCAAGCCTACACCCCTCCCCAAAATCACAGCACGCGTCCGAGATATAGGCTTTGGCACTTATGATATCTCTGAATCTTGTTGTGTAGGGCGGATGCCTTTATCTCCAAAATCTTACGGCAAACCACCCATTGCTAAAGTTACCAAAAAAGCAGCTATTCCTCCCCCAACATTCCTAACCCAATTCCAACGGGGACGGTTATTGGAAGAGGAAACTATTGAGGACATCTCTTATTGGCTCTACAAGGAGAAAGAACCAGTCACAATACCAGTCAAGCAGTATGGCAATGGCTTAAGGATAGTGAAAAACATGGGCTATAAAGGCAAAGGTGGCCTTGGGAAACAGAATCAAGGCACTATGGAGCCCATTGTGGTAACAAAGAAGCTAGACAAGAAAGGATTAGGATTTGGTAAGAAGGTACCACGCGCCTCGGACATCGAGTATATCCTCGACGAGGTAGCTGACAAGTTTCCCACCGATTCGACATCTACAGAGGATATCATCGATGACTCTTCCCTCCACATAACCAATCTATTCGCGGAATCCTCCATTTTTACACTATCCTCCGTATCCTTAACTTCCACCACCAGCACCCAGAATGTCACGCTTGTCTACCCTGAACTTATCGATTGGGACCAACAAGGGGCCCCCGTTATAGATGTATTTCAGAATGACGAAGCTCTAGCTGAGTTCATGGGACTTCAGGAAGGTATCCCTCTTGGCGATCACAAGGCAGGTTTTGTAATGGAACTAGAGCCCACGGCTTATTTTGGTGAGAATGCCAAATCCTCCAGTCGCAAAAGCGCACATAAAGAAAGATCTCTAGGTGAAAACCACACTGTGGCACCTCCTGATCATAAAATAGTAAAAATAAAGGACGTATCCAAAGGTGAAAACCCAACTGTGGCACCTGAGGATGGAGGATTTGACCTTCCCTTACCTTCTAAGTATCAAGAGAAATCAGCTCTACTAGTGGAAGATTCTACAGAGATCAACCTAGGTACAGAACAGAATCCAAAGACAACATTTCTAGCAGCATCATTATCTGATACAGAGCACAGAAACCTTAACAACTTCTTCTTGCAACGAACCATCAACTTTGCATGGACCTATGTGGATATGCCAGGGCTCGACCCTAAGCTGGTAGTTCATTATCTCACAGTTGATCCCAAAGTGAAACCAGTCAAGCAGAAATTGAGAAAAATGCATCCACAGATAGCTCTTTTGGTGAAGGTGGAAGTACAAAAGCTATTAGACGCAAAGTTCATACGACCTATTAACTATTCAGATTGGGTCTCAAACATTGTACCTGTGTCTAAGCCTAATGGGCGCATCCGCATGAGTAATGATTTCAGAGATCTCAATAAGGCATGTCCTAAAGACGACTTTCCACTACCAAACATTGACATTATAGTGGACTTGACAGCAGGTCACGAGATGCTTTCTCTCATGGACGGATTCTCGGGTTATAATCAGATAAGGATAGCTGAAGAAGACCAACATAAGACAACCTTTACTTGTCCTTGGGGCAATTATTGTTGGTGTGTCATGCCGTTTGGTCTCAAGAATGCAGGAGCAACCTGTCAGCAAGCAATGCCAGTGATCTTCCACGATCTATTTCATCACATCATGGAAGACTATGTGGATGATATATTGGCTAAATCTTCTAGAGCAGAACATATACAGGTCCTCGGACAGATCTTCGACAGGCTTGAAAAATACCAAGTAAGACTCAATCCTAAGAAGTGTGTCTTCGGTGTCACATCAGGGAAGCTGTTGGGATACATTGTATCTCGTAGAGGTATCGAAGTAGATCCAGCGAAAGTAAAGGCTATAGTGGAGATGCCTCCACCAAAGAACCTAAAAGCATTAAGGAGCCTCCAAGGAAGGTTACAGTCCATCAGGTGTTTTATCTCACAGCTAGCAGATAAATGTCAACCCTTTCAACACTTGCTCCGAAAGGATGTCTCGTTTCGATGGGACAACAAGTGTCAGGTAGCGTTTGATCAACTTAAGGAGTATCTAGCTACGCCTCCTGTATTGGTTCCACCAGTTGCAGACAAACCTTTGATATTGTACATCTCCACTACAAACTCAGCCCTAGGGGCCCTGCTAGCACAGAATGATGACACAGGAAAGGAGCATGCAATTTATTACATTAGTAGAACCTTGGTGGGATATGAGCTCAATTATTCATCAATGGAAAGGGCTTGTTTAGCAGTAGTGTTCGCCTCCCAAAAGTTGCGGCATTACATGCTGAACCAACACACAAATCTGATAGCTAAGATTGATCCCTTGAAGTATCTACTAGCAAAAGCAGCTCTCACAGGCAGACTGGCTAAATGGGTTATGATCCTTAGTGAGTTCGACATTGAGTACACTGATCGTAAAGCAATTAAAGGACAAGCCCTCGCAGATCAACTAGTAGAAGCACCTATGAAAGATACACATCCTATGGTAGCAGACTTTCCTGATGAGAATCTCTTCACTCTTTCCAACTCCATAATGTGGAAGTTGTATTTTGATGGCTCTTACACACAGCATGGATCAGGAGCTGGTATCTTATTTGTTACACCTCAGAATGATTACATTCCAAAGTCATATCGGCTTGCATTCCCTTGCACCAACAATATAGCCGAGTATGAAGCACTCCTTATAGGTCTCAATACAGCAGTTCAATGGGACATCACAGAATTACAAGTATATGGAGACTCACAGCTAGTCATCCGCCAAGTCACGGATGAATACCAAACAAAGGATGAAAAGTTGGTCCCCTACAAGCAACTAGTGGATGCCTACAAACCACATTTTTCTAGCATCACATTTGAGCAAATTCCAAGAGAACATAACAAAGCTGCAGATTCTATGGCTTCTGTAGGGTCACTAATTGATATGCCTGCAAATACACAGAAGTGTGAATTCTTGATTGAGCAATTGTTGATACTAGCCGTCGATGTTCCTGTTACTGAAATCATCTGCGAACTTGTTGGTCCCAATTCCCCATGGTATGAAGATATCTATGAATACCTCAAGAACAAAACCTTTCCCCCTGACCTATCATCCACTCAACGCAAAACCTTTATCCGTCGATCCTCTCGTTACATCATTCTGGGTGATACACTATATCGCCGGAGTCTCGATGGTATCCTCTTACGATGTCTTAACGCGGAAGAAGCTAAAGCTACCTTACGAGACATACACGAAGGTGTCTGTGGTGCACATTCTACCGGTCCTAATCTTGCTAAGAAGATACTCAGAACAGGTTATTACTGGCCTACAATAGAGCAAGATGCTGCACAGTTTGCTAAGAAGTGTCTACAATGTCAGCAGCATGGAGATTTGATTCACGCACCAGCTCATGAGTTACAACCTGTGACAACTCCATGGCCCTTTTCTCAATGGGGTCTCGACCTCGTAGGACAAATCCACCCTTCCTCCTCAAATGGCCACAAGTTCATCATTACCGCCACTGAGTATTTCACGAAGTGGGTGGAAGCCATTCCTATGACCTATATCACCGGTAAGCAAATAGCCAAGTTTATCCTAAACTACCTCATATGCTGGTATGGTATTCCCCAAGCCATTGTCACTGATAATGGGAGACCATTCAAGAACCAAGATGTCCGTGCCTTATGCATACAGTACAATATCCAACATTGCTTTTCAACTCCCTACTATCCGCAGAGTAACGGCCAAGCGGAGGCTTCAAATAAAACCATTCTCAAGATCCTAAAGAAAACGGTCAATGAAGCTGGTCGTGATTGGCACTTGCAACTCAATCCCGCCCTATGGGCCTACCGCACTAGTATCAGAACACCAACTGGTGCCACACCATATGCCTTGGTCTTTGGCTCTGAAGCCATCCTACCTATAGAGGTCGAGATCCCATCCCTCAGAGTATCCATGCAGGACCTGATCGGCGGAGATGAGTATCGCACTTCTCGATTAGCTGAGCTTGAACTACTAGATGAGAGGCGTCTTGTGCACTTAATCATCTCCATGTCTATCAAAACCGCCTCCGGCGTAATTACAACAAAAAGATCAAAGAAAGACAGTTTCAAGTTGGTGATCTTGTACTTAAGGAGAATCAGAGAAATCAAGCAGATCGAGAGAAGAAGGGCAAGTTTGAGCCTAACTGGTTAGGTCCCTTCATTGTCACAGCAGCATATGGATCGGGAGCTTATACTTTAGCTACACCTGACGGCATTCCTCTAGATGAGCCACTTAACAGTGTCCATCTCAAGAAGTTCTATGCCTGATCCTCAGAGTATTCCCACAAAAAATAAAAAAAAAATCAAAAAAAAAAAAAAAACAAACAAAAATAAAAAATCCAAAAAAATCCATCCTCTGGTGAAAACCTGGCAAACAGGCGCCTTGGATAAGTACCATAGTGAAAACCTGGCAAATAGGCGCTATGCGTAGAGTCAGCATCCATCGTCTATCGAGTCCTGTCCACTCCTTGTCCAGTTCGCAACCTGCTTCATCCATCCATCCATAATAAAACCATTGACTTTGTTTGCATTTCCATCTCCCTACCTAGTATAGCTTGGAAATTTGTCAGTGTCCCTCATCGTCATCCCACGTCTTGATCTGTGTCTACAGTTAACACTGTCTTATCCTAGGTCAAGTCTTTCGGTGTCTTCTTCGGCGGTCGCCCCTACAGTTTCCTCTGCCAGAATGGGGGTAACTCTTTCCTTAGCGTCGTCTAGGATGGGTTCCTTGTTCGTGGTTCGCAGCGCATTCTTCAATCTTTTCTCATTTCTACAGGTAACACCCTTTAACGGACGCATCGCTCCTATGATAAGGCGGTTATCTTCTCAACACTTGTTCTACATCATCACACTAACCAGAACTACATATCATCTTTTCAATCTTAAGGTACCTTGATCCCATGGATATGGGTATGTAGGCAGTCTGGAATACGAAGGAAGTATCCAGTACTCAGGTACATAAGATCACCTCTTCTCCGCTCTTTTCCCACATCATCACACTAACCAAAACTACATATCATCATCTTCCCAGTCTTAAGGTACCTTGATCCCATGGATATGGGTATGTAGGCAGTCTGGAATATGAAGGAAGTATCCAGTACTCAGGTACATAAGATCCCCTCCTTTCACCTTGACCCATTCATCACTCTATCCAGAACTACATATTTATCACATTCATCTTCCATCGTAAGTGTGCCTTGATCCCGTGGATACAGGGTATGTAGGCAGTCTGGAATACGAAGGATGTATCCAGTACTCAGGCACACACGATCCATCATTCTCCACCCGTCCCAATCCATTAGCATTCCATCCTTCTAGTCTTCCGTTTGTCAAAATCCATTCGCCTTGACTTGACTAACTCAAGCAGCAAGCTAGCACATCCTTTCAAAGCAAAAGTCCTTAACAAACTTGAAGCAAAGAGGCCTACTTCCAGAGTCATCTACTGTCCTGCATACCTATTGCCAACATCAACTAAGTACCGCTTCACCAAGCCCTAGATCCACAAGCTTGTCTTCTGCGAAGTGTTCCATTGTCGAGACCAACACACGCGTCTCCTACAACATGTGGCATTTCCTGCAAGTGAGACATTGTCTTTTTAGGTAGATAGCCCCCTTTAACGGACACAGAGCTCCTACGATAAGGCTGTTATCTTTCCTACCCAATCTATCCTGAGCAACCTCTTTGGCAAGAGAATATGTTGGCTGTATGTTTACTTTGTAAGTCAGTCAATTTGTGTTATGGTTTATCTTTTGTTCCCTATTCCCATACCTATTCAAAGCTACCTTGATTTATCTATAATCTTGGTATGTTGCGATGCAGTACGGACTGGGGGCATAGTCATTGCTTTCTGTGTGCCGTGTTTGAGGAATGATCTTTAGTATCTTTCTTAGCATCATATCTATCTTGTGTGTGTTACGACCTAGCATCTTACATATTAATATTTCTTCTTGCATTTACATGTATTGAAGTTTATTTTATGTTCAAGACTATGGCTTATTCGCATGTTCCAACAAGGTGATATTATGTCTAATGGATCTAATTTCAAACCGCTTGCTTGCAGAGTCAACGTCCACGCACTCGGATATTACTGCACCTTGGTCTTTGATACCTTGGTGGCGAACTATCCACGTGCTATATCAAACTAAGGATTGCTCTTTATATACAAATGTGAAGCCATTGCAACAAGCTCATTCATCCATTCCCACACCCTTTATATCGTTTTCATTGCAGTAATCGATCAACAGTCTGTGTCCTCCATCTCCTCCTGTTCTCCTCTCTGGTGCATATCTGCAAAACCCACATGTTAGATATCACTAGTCATCACATCTATATCATCATACATCTCTATCATCATACATCTATAAGCATCATATAAGCAACATATGTCATCACATGAATCCATAATCATACATACATATCATCACATCCATGACATCAGATAATGCATACACAAAAGCATGAACGGCAGTGAATCGAACAGATCATCATATATATACATCATGTAATGGTCATCATAATACCAAGTGTCTGTGTCTACATCAATAATACAAAATGTGTATACATCCAAATATACATCAGTATAGTACATCAAGGCTATCAAGATCCCTCGAAATATACATCAGAATGCACGCAGGCATCTGTCCGAAATAATACAATATGATACAGTATACATGAGTATGCCCTAGTGAGTAGAGCTACCCTCCTGCTGTGGCCCCTGGCCTCCCCCTGTGCTCGGTGGAGGTCCCCCTGATGCTCCTCCTCCTTCCCCTGGCGGCAAAAGTGGCCCTCTGACCGAGGACGCTGACTGCCCTGTCCTCTGGGATCCTGATGCCCCCGACCTGCTCCTGTCTCTGTAGCTCGGTGCCTGCTGCGCTGCCGGCACCGCACCCACATACAGCCCCCTGTAATACTCTGCCTCCCTGCCAGCTGATACCAGCTCACCCTGCACTCGGACGAGCTCACTGTATAGGGTCCTCTGGTCTGCTCCCAGTGCATGGTGTGCCTCCTCTCTCTCCTGCCTCACTCTAAAGAGTGTCGCCTCTGCTATCAGCCGTAGCTATACCTCGGCATCTCTCTCTCGTCTAGCCTGTGCTACCGCCTCGGTGTCGGCTGCTGGTGTGGCCGGTGGCTGCATCTGTGCCTGTGCCTGTGCATGCACCTGGGCCTGTAACTACCTGTATGCCTGCACCTGTGCCAGGGCTGTCTGTGCGGCTGTGGCTGCCTGTGTCTGTGCCTGGGCTGTGGCCTCTGCCTGTCTAGCCTCTGCCCGCGCTGTATCCCGGTCTCTCCTCAGTCTAACCATCCGGAGCTCTAGTCGAGTTCTCCGGGCTATCTCCTCCTGCAGTAGTCGCTCGACCCTCTGCAGATCAGTCTCTACGACTGGGCCCAATGCCTCTGCCATCTCAGCATCCTCCTGCTGGCCGCCTGCCTGCTGTCCACCTGCCTGCTGTCCGGCTGCCCTGGCCTGCCGCCTCATCCTGGCCTCTCCGCCAAGTACTATAACCTCTCCCACTGCTCCTACTGCACCTGGAGTCGTCAGTCTCATTGCCCTGTGGGTCTGCCAGTACTGATCATAGTCTGGCAGTGTCCCTGGGTCTGCTAGCCCTGTGTCCCAATCCCATCTCACGGGGATAAGTCCCCGCACCTCTGCTAATGCTGTCGCCACTGGGATCACGGGGTCCCAGTCTCCTGTCTCTCTCCGCGTCCTGGCATGTGTGGCCTCCCCCACTGGTAGCCCCTGTGGTAGTCCAAACTGTCTCAGTACCCGCTCCGGAAGATATCTCTCTATCATATCTGTCCGTCTACCGAACAGATAGCGAGCCTGTCTACAGTACATGAGCTGCTCGTGCTCATCCGGCCACTCCTCGCATAATAACCACGGCCTCCAGATGAATATGTCCATCTCGTCAATCTGTCGCCGCCAGTAGCTGACAGATCCCATCCTCCTGTGTGTCATCACCCCATCGTATAGAAATGCATACGGCTCCCCTCTGTCTCGGTGGCACTGCGCCATGGGTCGAATAACTGGAATGTGCTCCCACGCCCACACCTGTAGTAGAGTCACCCCTGCTGAGAGGCTCCTGCCTCTCCTGTATACACAGTAATGCATATCATGGTATAGCTGGCCTAACACGCAAGGGCCCCACGCGTACTGTCTGCCATGGGTGAACATCCCAGACAGGACTGTCCCCCAGCCAACTGATAACCCTCTAGATCTCCTGTCCGGGCACAGGAAGCCGCCAATCAACGATGCCACGATCCAACGGATCCTATCCCAGAGTCTCGGGACGTCTGCCCACCTGATCTCCCCATCATCTATCCATAGGTCATCTGTGCAGAAGACCTCCTCCAAGCCTGCCTGGCCTTGTGCCGGGTCAAAGTCAACAATCTCCCCGTCTACCCGGATCCGCAGGATGCGATATACATCCTCCAGTGTCACTGTAGCCTCCCCTGTCGGGAAGTGAAATGACGAGGTCTCGCTGTGATACCTCTCCACGACTGCTGTCAATAGGGCGAGATTCACCCTAATGTGAGTCAAGTGTGCCACGTGCCATAGCCCTGCATGCTCTAAAAATGCATCCTCCTCCCAAGTCAGCTGTACAACCTCCTGCGCGATCGCGTGGTGTCGCTCCCGCGACATCAACGGTGGTAGAATCCTCTGCATCCATAAACATATCACTTGTCAGTTTCATAACCAAATCCCTCCAATCCTACCTACCCATGGGCTATGCTATGCAAACCCCCAGCTATCCCTTTTCCCCTTTTGTCCGCTAGGCTAGGTGTTTTTCTTCTACGCCCCCACATTCTCCGCAATCCTAACTTTTCTATTTCTCCACCAGAGGCGCTATGTTTCTACAAACGCGCTGTATTTCCATACCACTGGCGCTTTCCTGTCCCCCAACCGCGATCTGATTTCTACCCCAACTGCGCTTTGTTTTTCAACTGCGCTTTATCCCATGCCGAAAGTGCTATTCTGCACTACCAAGCGCGCTTCGATTTTTTCCACCACCCGCCTATTGCGCTAACCTGCTTTACCAGGCGCGCTGTTCTGACTAGCCAAACGCGCTGCGGTATTTCCCACATGCACTGCGGCGCTAGCATACCTCACCAGATGCGACGCGATTTCCCCAACCGCGCTGCCCGCGACTGCCAGCCACGCTACAGCGCGCCATAAGCGCGGCGCTCGACTACCACCCGCGCTGCAGAATTTTCAAGTGCTTTTGGCTCAAATTGCAAAACCTACCTAAATCTAGCCCTAATCTACCCCTAATCGACAAATTAAAAGGGGGTTTTCGATCACTTACCGCTGCCGGAGCTCCTGCTGGCCTCCCGTAGGTCCGCACCAGCTCCGCCCGATGTCTGTGCACTGGAATCGGCATCTCTCCGCGCTATCTGCTCACCTCTCTCTCAACTAAGTTTAGAAGCTCTTTTCTCTAAATTTAGAATCTCAATGGGTGCAAATGAGGATTGTGGTCCCCATGGGACCTATTTATAGTGTCCCCACCCTTCAGTTTTTCTTCCCCCCCCTGTTTCGGCTTTTTCTTCCTACTGGTCGCGCACCTTTCTTGTCGAGCGTCAACACCTTTCCTCTGTCGCCTCCCTGTCTTCCCGCTCGAGGGGGCATACACTGGGGCAACTCGATACACTGGGGCATCAAAAAATTGTATCACGTCTTCAACAATCATTTTCTTTGACGCAACGCTACATGCTGCATTGCATTAAAGAGGGGCAAAATGTAGACACCCTAAAATGACCAACTTGTCATGCTACTTGCATTTCATAATCTGTCTAATCACCTGCATTTCACACATTAATTAAATAATCTAATTATTTAATTAATGATCATCAAATTCTTCTAAATCTCCTAAATTCAACATTAATTAAATAAATCCTCTTTATTTAATTAATTAAATTAAATTACTCTATATTCTTCCACAATTAAATAATTTTAATTATTTAATTTGATCATTATCCTCCTTCCAAAATTTACATCCACATTAATTAAATATATCCCATTATTTAATTAATTCATCACAATTCTATCTTATCTATAATTAAATAATTTACATTATTTAATTAAATCAATTGTTCTTCTAAATTTAAATAAATCAAATCAAATTTATTTAAATTATCTCAATCCTCTAAAAATAAATAAAATCAAATATTTTATTTATAATCTTCTGTTCTTCCAAAATCATGCACAAGAATTAAATAAATTTATTTATTTAATTTGCTTTTCAAATCTTCTAAATTAAATAATTCTAATTATTTAATTGTTTCTTCCAAAATATCTTCTCTAAATTTAAATAAATCAATTATTTATTTAAATTGCTTTTTCTTCTAATTTGAGTTATCTCTAAAATAACTCAAGCTTTCTTGCTCATCAATTAAATATTTCTATATTTAATAAAGCAAAATATCTTCTTTTCTCATGCAAATCTCTTCTTCTTGTTTTAAATCACTTAACTGATTGCTTTATTTTTTTAATTGATTTATCTCTTCAGTTAACTTATTCTTCTATTCTTGATAACTCCTCTCATGCAAAAGCAAGCAAGACACATGTCTTCTTCTCATTCGTTGCACATTCCTCAACTTGTCTCCTCCATTGATTCTTCTGAATTATCTGGACCGTTGATCGATCTTTGACGAAACCTATATAAACCCCCCTCATCTCCTTCATTTACTCTCTCTTCAATCGTATTCTCAGGCATACTTAACAGAGCTTTGAGCATACACAACGCGTCGATTGAGCACTATAACGATCTTTTGACATTGATCTCTTGAGCACATACTTGCTTGTTGCAGCCATGGCTTTGCAACTACATTGAGCAATCCACATATCTCCAAAAGGAACAATACAGGTTTTGGTAAGAGTTTTCATTTATCTTTGATTTGTGATTTATGGCTTTTACTTAGATTCGTTTCCTTTATGTTACTGGGTTCTTTGGTTTTATTTAGTTTAGATTTAATCCATTTTTTCATATACACAACCTCGATGCATCCCTTTAGCCCGATTTAATTTTTTCCTGAGTTCCGCCTTGTATGTGTGCAGTGATGTATAACCCAAAACATACAAATACAAAACATAAAAAGACTTATTGTTATTTCACAATTATTTCAGTTCTGGCTTGTATGTCGGCATTGTATTTCAGCGATGTATGTATATTTAAATTGTATGTCTCAAAAGCATACACATACAAGGCATGATACATACAACAAGTTAACTTTTAATTTATAAACATTTCAATTCCACGGTATGTATATTAGCCTTGTATAACCCGAAACATACAAGACGCAAAACATACAACGATTTCACCATATTTAATAATATTTAAGTTCCGCGCTATATATATTGAGTTGTATGTATTGCGTTGTATGTTGTACTTTGCCGAACATGCAAACATAATATACAAGCAATGGACCCAACATAATATATACTTCAACTTTTAATCTCGTCAGGTCCACTTTGTATGGAGCAGTAAAACGTTAGCCAAATGCATATAATTAAACGATGTATCAGCCCGATGACTCCTTTATGCGACCATACCGTGACCTGATATACGAGAGACTTAGTACATGCATCATACAATGACAGAACATACAAACCACTTTGTATATGAGAGATTTTGTATATACAAACGACTTTGTATATACAAACATACAAACCCATACCACAATGTATTTTATCAAAGCATACATAACTTGCAAAATACAAGGAATTTTAAGATGGTTCAAAAAGCAACCCTTATTCATTTTCGACAAGGAATTCACCCGTATTCAGTTCTGGTACTTAACACTATTTTTTGTTAACTTTCAACACTGTTTGATCAAGATAGATCAAATCCAAATATTTCTATCAGCTCACTTGTTAATTTCTGCTTGAAAACAACTGTGGATTTTTTCATATACATTGACATACTGAGATCTTTGGATGATTGAAACTTAATATTTGCTAAAAACAACCTAGAAATGTCAGTCCCAATAGTGGCTCTTTCTGGGAATGTATGCTCTTTGCGGGCATAGTAAGATTCCAGATTTCTGGAGGAGCAGACCAATGCCTTTTACGACGGGTGAACTATGATGGGTGCTGGAGATCCTGGGTTATCGCTTTATGAAAAACTTTTATTTCTTGATAAGAGATATCTTTAAGCATGTCATTTGATTCTTCTAAACTACTGTGCATGGAAAAGACCATTTAGAGAGTTTAATCAGAATTGTCCATGCAATGGCAATTCTTTTTCTCTCGGGTTCTTTTAAGAGAAGAAATGTTTCAAAAACTGTCCATGTACTGGCAGCTCTTGCTCCTTACCTGACATGTTCTGTACATAATATGAATCCTCCCCTGCCTTACCATTTATGACAAAAGGTCCAATCCATAGGGCATCAAATTTTCCATGCTTCCCCTTTTCTTGATTTCTGGCATTCCAGATAAGCACTATGTCACCTATCTTGAATTTTCTGAATGTTGCCTTTTTGTCATACAGGTACTTCATCTGCATTTGCATTTTTTTATTTTGATGTATTGCTTGTTCCCTCATTTCGTTCAACTCCATTAGCTATTCTAGCCTTTCCTCCATTAGTTCTGGGACATCCCAATCCTCTTGGAGAATAAACTTACACACTGGCAGTAGGTTGTGTATCGGGAGTCTGGCATGAGTTCCATATACTAATTCAAATGGTGATTTGCCAATTGATTTCTTTACTGCGATCCTATCAGCCCACAGTGCTAATCTCAACTTAGAATCCCAAATTTTCTTATTGTTATCCAACATTCTCTTTATAATTTTTAGGATACTTTTATTGTTGGACTCAGCTTGCCCATTACCCTGTGGGTGGTAAGGAGAAGAATATGAAATTATAATACCATAAGATTTACAAAATTTTTTAAACTCATCCGATCTAAAACACATTCCATTGTCAGTTATAAGCCTCAAAGGTACCCCAAATCCAATTAAAATGTTTTCCAATAGGAAGTTAATCACAACCTTGCTGGTTGCTTGTTTAGTGGGCACTGCTTCTACCCATTTCGTGAAATAGTCGGTGGCCACCAATATCCATCTGTGGCCGCCACTTGATTTTTCCATAATTTCTCCTATAAAGTCAATTCCCCATTGGTGAAACAGGGCATCAACTTGCATAGGTCTTAGGGGTAATGCACCTTGATATTTTAATTTTTTGGAGAATTTTTGACAAGCTTCACATTTCCTTGTAAAGTTATAAGCATCATTGAAAACCTTGGGCCAATAATAACCAACCCTTAATATCTGGTGTGCTATAGTTTTAGCTGAGAAATGGCCACCACACACTCCTTGATGCATTTCTTTCAAAGCAGATTTAGCTTGCTCTTCATCTAAACAAAACAATAAGATACCATCATTATTTTTCCAAAAAACATCTCCTTCTATAAGCACATATTTAGAAGCATGCAATTTTAGAGTTCTTTTCTTATTATCATCAAATCCTTTAGGGCATCTCATGTACTTGAGGTAATACACTATTTCAGTGTACCAAGGAGTTTTCTCGATACTTGTTATCATGTCCTCTTCATTTTCAATATTACATACCTGGGTAGCCTCAAGATTTGTTTCAGTCATCAGTTTTGATAACCCTTGTCCCCTTACTAGTTTTGTGATTTGAATTTCTATATCAAACTCTTGAAGTCGATTTATCCACCTACATCTTTTCCCAGTTACCTCGTTCTGCATGAACACATCTTTGACTACTGCATTTGGTACATAAGCTATCACCTTAGCCCCAACCAAGTAAGGTCTAAATGCCTTGACAACTTTTACCAATGCATAAGCTTGTTTTTCTGTAATATCATAGTTAAGTTCTGCATGTTGGAGTGATTTACTGAAAAAAGAAACAAGCTGCTCATAACCCTCATTATTCTTTTGTAACATAACTACCACTACTGTATGAAAAGATGCAAAGGAAAAGATCTGGAAAAGGTTTATTAAAATTGAGAGATTTTAGCACTGGAGCTTCTTTAATTGCTTTCTTTATGGATGCAAAAGCTTCTATGCATTCATCTGTCTAACTAACCTTTGCATTCTTCTTCAACATTCTAGATATAGGGTTAATTATTTCTGCAAAGTTTGGTATGAACCTTCTCGCAAAGTTTATTTGTCCAAAGAATGATTGTATGGCTTTGACTGTCTTTGGGATAGGAACTCTATCTATTGCATCTACTCTTTCGGGATCAATCCTAAATCCATCTTTGGATACTATATGCCCAAGCAATTTCCCTTATGTAACTGCAAATTTGCACTTTTTGGGGTTCAAGGAAACACCATATTCTAATGCTCTGATAAATATCTTCTCAAGGTGATTCACATGATCCTCGACCCTTTTCGAGTATGCAGTAAGGTCATCCTGATATACAACCATGATATCATTTATTAGACCTGCAAAAGCAACGTCCATTGTCCTCTGGAATGTGGCTCCAACATTTGTAAGGCCAAATGGCATTCTCACGTATATATAAGTTCCCCATGGGGTTGTAAAGGCTGTTTTATATTGTTCAGATTCTTTAACCTTTACTTGGTTGTATCCAAAGAACCCATCCATCAACCAATAACTCTCTGCAGTAAAGCTTCCATATTGGGTAACGGATAGTTATCTTTTAAGGAAGAAATATTCAAATTCCTAAAGTCGACACAAAGTCTAATATCTCCATTCTTCTTCCTAATAGGAACAAGATTCAAGACCCAGGATGAATGCCTAATAGGCTTAATTATGCCAGCTTCCTTGAGTTTTATAAGTTCCTCGTGCATTTTAGTTTCTAACATAGGGTTGATGGGTCTTTGTTTTTGTCTATAGGGTTTAGCATTGGATTTAAGTGGAATTTCATGTTGGAACAAATCTTCCCTATATGCTTTAAGATCATCACAAGACAGGCAAACACATGTTTATATTTTCTCAATAATGTAACTAACATGCTTCTGATTGCAGGGGTTATTTTCTTTCCAATGTAGACCTTTTTAGGTGCTAATTCAGTTCCCAAATTTATTTCTTCCACATCATCCTCCTTTTTTGTTACTTCTTTGGTAATGGATCGATCATTTGCATCAAAAACTCTTTCTAATGCTACCAAGCCCTTTGGAATTTTATTTGTTTTAAGCTGGACAATCTCTTTCCCAAATAAAGTCTCTTTACCATCATTCTTTTCAACAAAAGCATTGAAATCAATTTCTTGATTCTCATACTGATCTATACAGTGCAGGAATTTGAGTAAATCAACATCACTATCAAAAACCTGCTAGTTATATATGTTGTCTGGGATAGTTGGTCTAGTTTTAAGCTCAACTTCTAAAATACCTGTCAAGGTAATGTCATCCCTTTTCAGAGCTATGTTTGCAAGGAAATTAGCCATTATATTTTTTGACCTATATATCCAACTTATTGAAAAAGCATCAAACAACTCTATATCATCCAGGATTGCATTTCTGTATTGTTTCAGTCTTTTGTTTTTTGAGGAATATTTACCTTTGACTTGTGAAACAATCAGCTCAGAATCTCCATATACTGCTAACAATTTGATTTTGTGTTTTCGAGCAATGTTTAGCCCAATTAAAAGTGCTTCATATTCAACTATATTATTTGTGCACTCAAAATTCAGAGAAAAAGAATATTTGAATGTTTTTCTTGACGGTGATATAAACAATACCCTGGCTCCATTTCCTGCCTTGCTGCATGCACCATCAAAATACATGGTCCATACACTGTTTTCATCAAGTTGGGCTTCATGGTGAATTGGGTCTGTATTATACAATTTAGATTGTTCTTCCACCTTGAATGTACTAAGGTCTGTGTCACAGAAACAAATCATTTGATTTGGATCAATTTTCTCTATAATGTCCTCATACCTTGGCTCCCTATAGAGCTTAATTGCCTGTGTTCCCAATGGGATAGTAGCATAAGATAAATCTAATTGTACACTTCCCCCTACCATGGCAGTCCATTGTCTAGATAACAACATTCCATAGTTAGGTGGGATATCTACCACAGTGATGTCAATTTTATAAGAAGCTTCAGGATGAGATGCTAATTTTATTTCAACATCTTTCATGATTCCAACAAGGACAGATCTGTTATCCATTGCATAACATTTACCAAATGTAGTATCCACCCACATTCCTAACTTTTTATAACAGCCAGGGGCATTATGTTTACTGCTGCTCCTGAATCAAGCATGCAATTCCTGACTAATTTGTTGTTAATTAGCAAAGTGATATAGAATGGATCTACTTGAGACGGGTTTTTCATTAATGTTTCACCCAGGTATACTTCAGGTATTTTGATAGATTCTTGTTGCGTATTTATTTTAGAACCATGTTGTTCAGGTCTTTTGTCTGATACATTTGATATCATCTTCACCACTATATTTTTATATTTTTCTACCTTCATCATTTCTAGAAGTGGCACAGATATTTTTATTTGAGAAACAACTTGAGCAATATCAAATGAAGGATTTAGTTCTGACCTATCAAATTTTGTTTGTCCCTTTTCCTAAGTTTTTGTGCTGTCCTTTTTTTTGTTCTGTGTGTCGATAGGAGGTATATCATGAGGTGTTTTTTCATCTTTACTTTTATCATTTTTACTGGAAGTCTGATTTTTTATAAATACACTTTTGGGAGTTCCTTGTTCAACATTTACTGTTCTGTTTCTCAAATTATAGCTATTTTTGGCTTGTGCTACTGCAGCTAGTGTTAAGGCTCTTCTGTCTTCCTTAGAAGGTTTTTGCCAATTGTAACTTTGTGCTGCGTTGAGGTCATATCCACAATTTCCTAAGTTTTCTCCATGGTCAGAAAACACTTCTTGTTGTCCTATGTTCACATTGTATTTTTGTGCTCCTACATCATATTCATACCCTGCTTCCTCATCGGACGAATAATCTTCTTCAACCGTGAAAGGTGTGACACCCAACATATTTATGGTGTGATGATCCATCTCAGGGTTATAAGATATCTTATCTTTTTGTATTGATTGTGCTACCACACAATAATCAGGAGAGTGTGGCAAATTACAGGGCGTACACCATGGATTATTTTTTGTCATATGGATTCCACTTTTCTTCAAAGGGTCAGGGGTGTCTTTTCCATAGTTATGTCTCCTATTAGTATCCACGGGCTTTCCATATTTCCAGTTTGTATGATATGGCATGTCATGGAGTCTTGGTCTTTCATTCTTATGTGAGTATTCTTGTTTGTTTGTAGGAGGATTAGGATCTTGAGGAACTCTTATTGTCTCTTTTTCTGATCATCTCAGCAGCCTTTTTATTGTTTTCAATAGTGAGAGCCATTTTTTGTGCTTCTGCCAAGGTTCTAGGACCTTTGCCCTTGAGTTCATAACCTGTCTTCAGGTCAAATGCTTTCAAGTATATGCTAAGGGCTGCTTGGTTGTTCAATTTGGATTCTTGTGGGACCTTGTTATACAGTTTAGTGAATCTCAAATTAAAATCATACACCTATTCATTTTGATATTTTTGAATAGTTATTAGTTCATGAAGAGCAAATTCTGGGGCACATTGATTTTTGAATTGTTCTAAAAATTGATCGTGGAAGTCTCTCAAGGAATATATTGAAGCGTCTGGTAAGCTATTTACCCAATCTCTTGCTTCATTAGTAAGAGATATCATAAATAGTTTCATTTTTATATCTTCATATTCGTTCCCAATATCCTGCATAAAAGCATTGAATCTTTTGATATGTTCTTCAGTAGTCAATTCACTACTACCTGTAAACTTAGGGACATTTTTCCTCCAACTATTATCCATGGGATAAGGATATAGCTGACATCTAGTCAAATCAAATTGTCTGGCCATACTTGTAGAATTAGGAGGAGGTATATTTGGGTATGGCGGATAATATTGGTATCCAAATGGAGGTTGAGGATACATATTGGGTCAGACATATTGCTGATGATACATATTCTGTTGTGGAGGAGGTCGCGGTTGTTGATTGTTAAGTCTATGCCCTGGCGGTGGATGCTGTTGGTGAACATTCCCAGTATTTGCAGATGGAGGTTCTTGCATTTGCCTATTTTGTAGAGGATGATTATTATGTGTATTGTGGGGTGCTGTGTTTACATTTTGATGGTGAGGTGGAATATGGTGATGACCAGGTGGTGGATGAGGATTAGCTATATGCTGAGATGGGTTGCGTGCATTGGATGGTCTTAGATTTTGTGGTGGAATATTTTGTTGGGCATGTGGCATTGCTGAAGTATGTGAACTACTTGCATTTTGATGTAACCCTATTTGATTGTTCATCTGAACATGTCCACCCTGCCTATGGGGAGCCGCATACTTTGAACTGGTTACATTAGTTCTAGATATTATTTGTTGTAGTTCTTGTTTCATCTTTTCTTCTTCTTCTTTCAATCTAGCCCGCTCAAGTTTTTCCCGCAATTCAAGTACCTCTTGCTGTATCTGATCCTTAGCTCTCATGTCTTCTGGTTGACTATTAATGATTTGTGTGGATGTTACTTGATCTATGAATTCATCTGGAGCTACTTCACCCTGTTGCAGTGACGCTTGGTAGCTATGCTCTACTTGATTTCAGTCTATCTCTGTCATAATCTGAGCCTGATGTTGAAGCTATTCCTCAAGGGAAGGTCTGTACCGGGCAAGGGCATCATCAGATCTGTCATGAACAGGCTAAGCATACTGATTGTTGGATTGGAATTCATCTGATTCATGCAAGGGAGTGAAGCTGTTATGAATTATTAGTGTCTGTTCTAAGGTATTATCTGGAGGAGTTTGGTTATTAGTACTACGAGACTGACTTGATATCCCAATCTTCTTAGTAGGAGCCTTTAAAGGTGGGGATGATAGTTTGTTACCATCAGCTTTAGATCTCTTACCATCCATTATGACACTTTTATCAGAAAAGCAATTTAGGTTTAGTGTAGAGTCGCCACCTCTATTTAGAGGACTAATCAATCTTTTGGGTTTTTCCTTCCACCAGTAGAGTTATACCTTTTAATTCTTTGACTCTAATAACATGGTCTACTACCAGGTTTCTCTATGTGTTCTCCCTAGTAGAGTTGCCAATTCTATTAGGTCTCAAAAACATAGGTCGTTAACCCTAAGAGGTTGCCAGACTCTCTTGACATTTTTGGCTAACTGACATGGGGTAGATATGGCTAAACCCCCTTCACTTCAGGCTCTGCCAGACCTAGGTGGGTAAACCTCTAATTAATAAAGCATATAAAGAGATGATCACTACTTCAATCAGAATTAATCTAACTATTGATAATGGCATAAATTACAAAACAAATGAAAAGACAACAAATTAATTCTAAATGATCTAAAGTATAATGCTAAAACAATAATGCAATCTAACTAAGTAAATTTGAAGTGAATTTGTATAAGTAAAAATGAAAGAAATAGACCAGTGCCTTATTGAATATAGAGTCAGTGCAATCATGAAATTAATGACTGTTTGTTTGGTAAAAACTTGAACTATCTGGCATGAATGAATAGGTATGTAACTTGTACAACCCTGTACGGAAATAGCTAGTATTCCATACTTACATATATCCAATTGATAAAATATTACCTGCATTCATCTGAAAGGATTTAATCCTTGCTTGAAGGAACCTATCAGAATGATACTACAATTGTAATAGATTTATCAAAAAAAACTGGAGACATAATACAAACCCTAACTACATGACTCTTCTTACAGATCCATGACAATGTTTTCTGAGTTACTGTGATAAATTTAAAGGATTTAATTCTGAAAACAAAAACTAATTAATCGTATCACACTATAACAGTAGATGTGCATAGACAACTTGAAGCTATACTTGATAATTCAAATTGAATAATGAAGAAAACTTTGAAAGGAGACAGTCATATAATTGAACAAATTTAACATATAATTGATACCAAAATTTTGCAGTCACTGCTTCATGCTTACAGATTTGACTTCATCAAAAAATCCTTGCACATGATCTACCAGAAATAAAATATATTAAAAATGAACTAGCATTGCCATTCAAATCTAATCTATCGTATCTCCTATTCTATCCTGTTATATAATAACCCCTTCTATCTCTGGTCTTGGTCATCTCTTATAAAGAGAGGCATACAAGCTTCAGACCAGTTACAATGGTTGTGACGGTTGATAACCGAACAACAATATTAGTTCTAATAAAACAGATCTATGAAATTTAATACTAGCCACTAATCATCAAATGGATAACTATTTCAGGGTCGAAAAAGTCTTTAATTGTAGTCCAGCCCAATATCCTTTGAGGGTTTCTTCATTATTCCTAAAAAATCCAGATAAAACACAAATTAATGTCTGATCAAACAATCCAAACAAATTTATTTAAACAAATGTATTTATTTGAGTAATTACTTCCCTTATCGATATTTTATTTAGTTCATCAAGATCCTTTCATGGGTGTTTTATAGTTTAATCCCCGCTGTGTATATCCTGCAAAAATCCATATTTCAAATGTCAGAAGAATATATTAAACATTCAGATTAAATATCATTTTTAGGGTTTCCTTCATCGGCGTGACCTCGCAGTCGAGTTGAAAAAACTTCCCGCCTTTTCGCTTTCTTTTTCTTTGTATATTTGACATGTTTATTGCAACATACAATCACTGAAACATACAAAGAGTTTTTAACATTTAACTTTTCCTTCGCGTCCGGTCCTTGTACATCCTTTTGTATCTGTAGCTTGTATCCCGAAGAATGTATGTTCGCTACATACAAAGCATTGAATATACAAGCACTTAACTCTTTTGAATAACCCTTTCAGTTCCGCCACTTGTATGTTACATTGTATATGGGCAATGTATGTCTGATAGGCACAAATCACAAACATACAATGGATGTTTCATTTTTAATAACTTTTGGGGTTTGTGTTGTGTGTATCGGCGTGTATCTCTCGCAAAAATACATACAAAGTTCCTTGTATATCCCCTTCGGACTCCAACCGTTTTATAAACCGCAGCTTACTCTCTTTTGATTCTGACATGTATAAAGCAATGTATATCGGATATACATTAAGTGAAGATACATGGCATTAACCAAATTTTAATCTTCTTCAAATTCTGACGCTTGTATGTATCGGGCAATATATATTAGATACATACAAACGGGAAACATACAACGGTTTTACCGTATTTCATAAACATTTTACATCTGGCTTGCATAAAATGCAATGTATATTTCCGATATACATTTAGTCTGGATACATTGGTTTATATAAACTTTAATCTTTTTGGATTCCTCGTTGTATGTAGCCGTTCTTTGTATGTTTAAACAATCATAAGGTGCATTCAACGGATTTTAAATAACTATTCACTTAAACTTTGAACTTTTCGGGCCCGACTTGTATGTGCAACCTCCGATGTACATAAAACCTCGATGCATCCCTTTAGCCTGATTTAATTTTTTCCTGAGTTCCGCCTTGTATGTGTGCAGCGATGTATAACCCAAAACATACAAATACGAAACATACAAAGACTTAACGTTATTTCACAATTATTTCAGTTTCGGCTTGTATGTGGGCATTGTATTTCGGCGATGTATGTATATTTAAATCGTATGTCTCCAAAAGCATACACATACAAGGCGTGATACATACAACAAGTTAACTTTTAATTTATAAACATTTCAATTCCACGGTATGTATATTAGCCTTGTATAACCCGAAACATACAAGACGCAAAACATACAACGATTTCACCATATTTAATAATATTTAAGTTCCGCGCTATATTTTTTGAGTTGTATGTATTGCGTTGTATGTTGTGCTCTGCCGAACATACAAACATAATATACAAGCAATGGACCCGACATAATATATACTTCAACTTTTAATCTCGTCAGGTCCACTTTGTATGGAGCAGTGAAACGTTAGCCAAATGCATATAATTAAACGATGTATCAGCCCGATGACTCATTTATGCGACCATACCGTGACCCGATATACGAGAGACTTAGCACATGCATCATATAATGACAAAACATACAAACCACTTTGTATATGAGAGATTTTATACAAACGACTTTGTATATACAAACATACAAACCCATACCACAATGTATTTTATCAAAGCATACATAACTCACAAAATATAGGGAATTTTAAGATGGTTCAAAAAACAACCCTTATTCATTTTCGACAAGGAATTCACCCGTATTCAGTTCTGATACTTAATGCTATTTTTTGTTAACTTTCAACACGGTTTGATCAGGATAGATCAAATCCAAATATTTCTATCAGCTCATTTGTTAATTTCTGCTTGAAAACAACTGTGGATTTTTCCATATACGCTCACATACTAAGATCTTTGGATGATTGAAACTTAATATTTGCTAAAAACAACCTAGAAATTTCAGTCCCAACAGAAGGCACGTCTCTATGCTGAGTAAACGCTTTGTTTCCTGTAGACTTGAAAACTGGTGTAACAAATTCCTTGATACAATGCGTGGGACAGGTTTGTGAAGCGCTTATGTAGATTGAAGGCCTATGTATTGAAATGGAGGTATGTTTGAAGTTCCATGCATGATGGATTTATATAGGTGTGAGTTAGGGAACTTGAAGGTGTTCTCACATTTGTTTGAAATACTTTTCCCTTGAACGAGCACTTGTGAATTTCACCTGTAGATCAATCTGGATGCATTTTTACTTCAAAGAGACATGGGGAATGCTGTGAATGAAGCACTGAATCTTTTGTGAAGTTGCTAATTTCATTTTCTTTGAATGAGCATTGACTCCTCCCAAATGCTTGGCGTCTGAATTTTTAAACTTGGATTGGCGCTTGTCTCCCATATGTGTGTTTTACCCTTGATTGGCGATTGAAAATCCATTTTGATAGGTGTGTTGGTTGATACATGAAGCGCTTTTGATCTGAACTGGTGCATTGGAGTCCTTAAATAAGTGCTTTATTCTTCTTGTAGGTGCTTTTCAATTGATGTTGGGCGTGAGTAAACCCTCCAGGCATGATTTGGTGAACCTGGACGTGTGAGAAGTTCTTGAAGCACCCTCATCCTCAAACTGGCATGCTGGGTACCAGGCCTGGAATTTGATGGTCTATTTGGCCGTTTTTGCCATTTTAGACCGTATTTTACAACTATAAAATTTATTGAACCGTATACCTTGACTTGCTAAATTTTTATATAACCATACATATGACTCTTTAGATTATTAGTAAACCGTAAAATTTTATAATAAGCAAATATAATATAATATTCTTAGTTATAATATATATATATATATATATATATATATATATATATATATATATATCTTGAATATATATTTTTTTAATAAAAATATAAATAATGTATCTTGAATATATATTAAATTAGAATGTTTACAAAGAATTTTTTTTTTACATTATAAAAATATAAATAATGTTTTCTATTGCAATGTTTATCAACTTTATCTTTATCTTTAATAAATTTTAAAAATTACAACAAATCTTTTTCTTGTTTTTTTATTTTTAAAAATTAGAAATTTTTTTTTGCTTTCTCTATAATTTCTAATTTAGAAAAAAACAAAGCACAATTTTTTTTATTTTTAATTCATTGTTTATTATATATGAAATAAGGATAACTTTACAAATTACAATTACAAATACACATATTAAAGAAGTTGATTTACAACTATTTATAGGGATAAAAAAAATTGCTGCTACTTCTTCTATTTTTTTTCAAGCCATGAGACTATTTTTTTCAAGCCATAAGACTCCAAGAGCAATTGTTAAGGTATGGCTAGAAACTTATTGCTCTGTCTTATTAAAAACATTAGTTTGATTTGTTTTAATTATAATTGAGTTTTATTAACAATATTTCAGAACTGGTGCTGGAATTAGATTTAGAACTGTAAATTCATGCCGAACCTGAGGAATGGGGATAGGGTATATTGGGTTCTTGTTTACAATTTTTTTCTCCCATTTTAATTGTGCAGAGAATGAGATTTAAAACAACAACAAAGCTAAATTTTTTCTCCCATTTTAAAGCTAAAATAAAGCTAAACTTATGGTAATTAAATCTTTTTGTTTTTTTGGACATATCGCTGGAATTTTTAGAAAGCATTTAGGTAGCCGCCTGGTAAATTGGGAATTTGGGAATAGATTTAAAACAACAATTTGCTTTTAAAACATGATCTCCTAGAAATTTAGAAATTTAGAAATTTGTAAAAGTGATGGTGAATGCATTTAATAGTCAATTTTGAGAAAGGTTTTGGTGTGAAAGATTCAAGGAAATGGGTAATTGATTTGTGAAAGCCCCCTCGTATTCCACAGACCTGCTTAACAATGGTCCTTTTTTTTAACCTGCATTTTTTAGTATAAAAAAATTCACTCAAAACATTTTTTTGACAATTAATTTTTTTTCTAAAACGTCAATTGAAAGGTAATTAAATGATAAAACCGTCATAAAAATTTTATATGACAGGCAGGGGTGACCGTCAAATTCCAGGCCTACTGGGTACCTTCTCCCTCTGATGGCGCGTGGATTTCATTCGCTGTACGCTAAAAATTTTCCCCGCACGTGACATCCTTGTTTGACGCATTTGAGGCGTGAGGAGGGCGAGAGAAACGCTTTAGGAGCGTTTTGTCTTTGCAGAGCGCTCCTTTATTTACTTTGTTTTTTCATTGTTTTGCACTTAAGCGTTTTAAAAATTTATCTTATTTTTATCTTTTGATAAAGCATTTAAAATTATTAATGTGCGCTTTAATATTTTCTTGAGCGCTTTGGATTTTATATTTTTTAATTTCCTTTGATCATACCTTATGACTTTAGCTTTTTTAATTTTGATTTTGATTTGCCTTACATAAGGCACGTTAAATTTGCATAGGAGGAGCTTGGATTTTTATGCAAGCCACGGGGAAGCTTTGATTTTATTTAACATTGCCTTTTATTCAAATGTTTTATTTTTAGATTTTTTACTTGCTTTTTAAATAATAGTTAAAAATAACTATTCTAAAAACAATAAAACAATAATTTATTTTTTGATTTTCTATTTATTATTTTAATAATATTACTATAATAATATTATTAAAAACAATAATAGTTTTTTAATTTTAATAGATTTTTAAATTTTGACACAAACAATACTTGACACAACTAATTTTAATAATAATAATTAATTAATAATAAATTATTAATTAAATATTAAATCATCAAAATTTTACGAACAATTAATACAACAATACTTAATTTTAATATTAATTAATTAAAAAATTAATAATTAAATTATCAATTATAAATCAATATATTAAATTTAAGATTTTACGACAAAAACATGAACATTTGATTTTGACAAAATACGACATTTTGGGACTAGATAACAACCTCTAGATCATGACTAATCTTTTTACAATGATGACTTGATACGACAACTTGATGGACATGAAATTTTGATATAGACGATTATAACAAGACATGACTGTCCATATGATGACACAACTTGACATTTTAATGATTTGAACAAGTGACATACATGAACTTGCATCATAGTTTGAAATTTTTTGGATGGGTACAACATAATGCAAAGGTGCTTCCAATCCAAAGTCACCAAGTCATAAAATATTCTAGTTAATATTTGGATTAGGTGCCATTCACCTTGCAAATTCCTAGACAAGTTTAAATGTATTTAATTATTGTTGTTGACAAATAATGTTGTATCTCCAAAGATCACGAAGAGGGTAGACATGGACACCCCTCCTCGGTGGTAGACAAAATTATTTATTATTATTTATCCTCCCACAAGTATTTGTAATGGGGTTTCAGTCGAGAAGTTACAATTGGGAGAATTTTGGAAATCGATCAAGATTAGATGTAAGAGGATGTAAAAAGATCTTCTACACTTCGATTTTATGAAAGATTTGGTCAATCTTTCCATGGAGTGCCTAGGAATGGGAAAGTGGCCATAATGAAATAACTTGATTGTTTTGATGAGATTTATGATGTGTACGTAGTGTAAGAGGAGTCACATACTATTAAAGGTTGTTGATCATGTGTAGTGAGTTGTGAGATTCACCATGATGGAGATGGATACCTAGATTTGGGAAAGTGGTATTTGCCACTTGTTTTGGAATACCATTCATGGTATCTTGTATCCATATTTTCTATATATTGGTGCCTTGGAATAGTGCTAAAGAGAGATTATTTTATAGGTCATTTGAACACCGTTATTTTGTTGAACTTTAGAGGGATAAACAAATTGTATTGATGCAACTATTTTCATGATTAATACAAGCTTGGATCTCTCTGGGTGTGGAGATTTTTCTTGAAAGGGTTTCTCCACGTAAACATTGTGTTGTGGTTTACATTTGTGTTTCATTATTGATTTAATTTCATCTTATGATCTATCACTGTTTAATAAATCTGGATGCATTAAACAACATATCTTGTTGTATTGTTTCACCTTGTTTTCAACATTTGGTATTAGAGCACGGTTGGCTTGATTAGAGAGGGATGCCTCTTTTAGAGTGTTTGATTGTTTTTTTTTTGTAGTGAGAGTTTGTTGTGTTTTTCTTGTAGATTTAGATTTTGGGTGATAGAGATAATGGCTAGTTCATCCTGTTTGAAGATTGAAAAGTTCAATGGCCCAGGTTTTAAACTTTGGAAGCTAAAGATGGAGGATCTCTTGGAAGAAGAGATTGATGGATTGCTGTGAAAAATGAAAGTAAACTATAAAAGATACCTGATAAAGATTTGACAAAAGTTAACAAAAGGCCCGTGGCACTATATGGTTGTGTCTATTTGATTTTGTTTTTTTGAATGTTTCTAACCAAACTACTACATATAATTTATGGAAAAGAATATGAGAAATTTACCAAACTAAGAGTTTTGTTAATACTGTCTAAAATGAAAGATGGAGACTCGATTTCATAACACTTCAATTGTAAAGTACGCAATCCATAACAAAAGTTATATAAGTAAATAACCCACTTATTTACATCCACTCAAGTAAAAAGATAGATCTCATAATCATTAATCAATAATATCATTAAATCTTACAAATCACGTGTTAAATCCAGGTGTTAGTACTATAAATAATATACAATGTCCATTGACTCTCATGCCATAAATCATCCAATGTTAAATACAAGATATAATAATTATGTACAATATAAGAAATAATAAATCAATCAAACTCTCCAGCCACCATGAACCCACATGGTCCTCTTGCAAGCCAAGAGACGAGAACATGGCTCATGGGCTTTTCCGCCCAACCATGAAGTAATTACACTTCCTTGGATCCCTTCATAACATGAAGGAAACCCAACCCTACACAAAATGTATAGCAACCTGGAAACAACTAGTAGGAGGGAACACCCGACGCAACCTAGTGTCTAATGTACAAATCTAAATAATGATATGCAAATTGTCTCACAACAGGATGTGATATATATATAAAGTTTTGCTAGACAAATTTTCATCTATTTCAATGAATCCCAGCTTGGCCAAGCATGTAAAATAGTTTAAGGTTCAATTCCCAAAAAGAGGAAAATCCATCTCTGATATTCCACATTCGACATCCTAGCCTAGAAAGCAACCCTAATCACACACAAAGATATACGACTTTCTTTCAAAGCAAACTAATTCTTTTCCTTTGCACAATCAAAATGAATTCACTTTCAAGCAATTGATTCTAATAAAAAAAGGCTTAAAGCACATGTTTGTTCAAGATACATAATTAAGACATAAACTGAAGATAACCCATTACCTCAAAAGAATCTAGTGTCTAGATCCTATAACACATACTTTTCCTAGATATAGTTACTACATCATTTCTGTGCTCAATCAATGAGAATACATTTCTAGCAATATTTCTATCAAAGAGGTGTATTAATCATTCACAAAATACATAGATTGCTATAAAAATGGTTATAACTTTTATCCCATAATTCATTCATAATTTCACAAAGTAAAATAAAATAAATAACTCTCGATTTGCCTAACCACAGGTAGGCTTATAATTTATCTCAATTAAGGTCATAACAAGGATTTAAAAGAACTACTACTTAACAATATCAAGATTACCAATAAAACATCATTTACAACAAGGTAAAAGCAGAAAAGTATTTAAATATATCCTACGTCTATCACAAGAACCTTGTTGTCTACCATAGGGTTACTATCAAGTTTGCAACAGGAAGAGAGTTCAGTTCGCTACAGGAAAGACAAATAAATCTGCGTCAGGGATTAAAGATATACTATTGTGAAAGATATTAAAACTACTGCTTCAGGTATAAAATTAACTACTACACGGAGTTGGTATGCAGCTACAAGAGTAAGGCTAAATCTTCTACATAAAGATAGAAAAACTGTGACAGGAACACATAAATACTATTCTGTGACAAGAACCCAGAAATATTATTTTGCGATAGAACCCTGGAAATATGTTCTGCGATAGGAATTGGTTAAAATCTTCTATAGGACTGAAATAAGTCTTCTATGACAGGAAGAAATAATGATGACAAGGATAAGTTAACTGCTGGTACATAGATAGAGTTTAGCTAGAGGATAAGGAAATCTAACTCAGAGATTTAATAAGTAAGCTATAGAAATAGATAACTATGACAACAAAATATCAATGACAGGAACAACCATGACATGATAAAATATAATTGTAGTGATAGGAACCAGATAAGTGTGTTTAGTTATCTAAAATTATCACCCAATAGTAGTAAAATATGCATATCCATGACAAAGCATTTTTGGCAGGGGTAGTTTGATAAGATAAATTAATTTGGGATAGGAATTTATAAGTTTGCTACAAGATAAAATAGACAGAAAAATAGCTACATCAGGAACTTATACATCTGTGATAGGATGGTTTAAGCTTGTTGTGCTAGGAACTTCTAGTAGAAAAAGAAGAACATAGGTAAAACTAGCAAGAATTCTGGCAATAATGTGAAGAGTAACTCAGGCTGATTATCAATGAGGCTATTGTCTTTGAGTTGGTTGATCTAGACCATAACAGAGAATAAAAACAATTTAGCAATTTATTATTCAAAATGAATGGGATTAAAGTAGGTGCCCAAGGCTGACATAAGGATGGTACTGGTTGAAAAGTTTCTGACCAAACAGTGATAGAAAGACTTGAAATTTTCTACAAGCTAACATTTAACTAATTTTGGGAAAATGGTTCAGACCAGCTGCATGCTGAAAGTGTTGATTTAACCCAGGTCGACCCAAACATAAGGATGGTTGATCCTCAAACAGTAATAGAGGATGGTAAAAGTAGGCAACTATTGTTTTATAAGAGCCTGATTAGAGAAAGTTTAGAGGTGATTTAACATGGCAGTCCAAATGACGGATAACAATAGAGAAAAGGAAACACCAAGCTTTGATATAAACACAATCTTAGAACCATAGTGAGTCGATAATTCTCAAGGTGATCACCAAACATGAAGCATAAACATCTAGATGATAGTAAAATACTCTAAGGCATCTGGGATAAACAAGGCATGGAGGAAATAAACAACAGATTGTCTAAACTACTACAAACACCAAAGAGAAGATAAAACACAGGCCTACGTTCAGATAGTATAAGAAATCAGAACTTTGCAAAATGATTCAAGATAAATACCTAGTTTTATTTTAAAGTCATTTGTAGATTACAGATCTCCTAATGTCCAGATAATGGTTTGCCCTATGTTTTCTTCTGTCCTATCACTATTGTCCAAGATAAAATGGAGTCTTTTCCGTTGTTGCTAAAATTTTATATGGTCTGGTCTATCGCTGGAAAAAAATGAAGAGCCTATTCTCTACCTTCCCATCCTGCTTTTCTTACCATCCCTTTGATTAAGTTTAGATTGCTAGTTTATACTGCCAGTTTGCATGACGCTTCAACCATCAAAAAAATGGATTTTGCTTAAAAAATAAACTATTAAAATATTTCTTATTGCCGCTCCTCCCTTTTGCATGGTAGGAATTTATTTAATTATTATATTTTTAGCCCTCTATTTATAATATAGATTAATATAATGTTGTTATCTTTTATAAATAATGAAGAATATTTTATTTAAGTATAACAAGAATAATAATATACTTCAAATGAGAAGGTTAAATGCCTATTTTCTATTTCTTCAAGGGATATGCGTTGATTTGCAGATAACATATTGAGGGCTTTCCACATGAACTCCTTCCTACCATTTTGTACATAGGTTGTCACATAATCACAAAGCTTTTCACCCATGACTGCGGATGCCTGCCTAGATGCTTCCTCCATTCCTAGAAGGCTGACCAGTAGTACATAGCCATTCCACGAGTCATGCCAAAAAGTTGTTTTCTCTCCATCACCAATTGACCACGTCCGGTTATCGGTTATCAGAGGCTGACTTTCCATTATAAAATTCCATAGGGCCGAACCTCTGCGTGGATTTGTAATTGTTAAGACTCGCTCTTCCTCATGAGAGTTAAGGTATTTTTCTCTCAGCACCTTCCCCCATAGAGCTTCCAACCTAGCAAACATGTTCCACACCATTTTTGCACCTAAGGCTTTATTCTGTAAACTCATATTTTTCACACCTTCCCCGCCCTCATACTTCAATCGTTGAACTTTCATCCAACCAAGCAGCGAAATCTTGTAATGATCTTTGGCCCCTTCTCATAGCATTTTCCTCTGTATATCCACCATTCGTTGCTCTGCCTTCCTAGTTAAAGCCACACAAGTCATCATGTATATCGGAACCACTGCTAACACCAACTTTAGAAGCGTTATCTTGCCTGCAAACGATAGCCATCGACCACTCCAATTTCTAATTTTACCTCTGCATTTTTGAATCGTTGCTTCACATAACTCTATTTTTGAAGAGCCTGTGAATAACGGAATACCCAAATATTTTGATGGTAGTGTCTCTTTGCTAAGACTGAGGAGAGCTTGAATCTCCCTTTGAGCCCTTTTACCAACGTTGAAGAAAAATATGCTTGATTTTGCCCCATTCACCTCCTGCCCAGACTCCTTTCCAAACAAATTGATGGCAATCCGCAACGCTTCAGCTTCCCTTACTGAGCCTTCACCGTATAGAAGAGTGTCATTTGCAAAGAGTTGGTGTGATACCGGAGGGAAGGAGTTTGAAATTTTTATTCCTTTCCATATTTGGCGAGTGTACAAATTTGAAATATGGCAATTGAGCGCATCATTAAGAGTTACAAAAAGAAATGGTGATATTGGATCACCCTGGTGCAAGCCCTTGGACCCTTGGAAGAATCCACAGGAATTAACACCGAGTATCTCGATGTGGAGATGCAAGTGAACGTCCACTTCAACCATTTCTCCTTAAAGCCCAATTTTCCTAGAACTTTAATCAGGAAATGCCCTCTGCACTCTATCATAAGCTTTGCTTAGATCAAGTTTGACAATCATTCCTGCACGCCCTATGGATTTTAAAGTGTCCATCACCTCATGTGTAATCACTATCCCATCTGTTATATTTCTACCTGGCACCAAACTGCTCTGCTCCTTTGAGATAATCCTAGGCAATAACTTCTTCATTCTATTCGCCATTACCTTGGTTATTATCTTGTATATCAAATTACATAAGGAGATAGGTCTGTAATCCAAAAACTCCTCACAATTATCTTTTTTAGGGATTAGAACAATATTGGTGTTGTTAAAGTCTTTCAGGATAACCTCCTTTCTTTGCGATTCCTCCACTACCCCTATAATCTCCTCTCCCATGAAATCCCAGCATGATTGGTAAAATAGAGCATTGAAGCTATCGGGCCCCAGTGCCTTTTCTAGCTTCATTTCAAATAATGCCTTCTTAACTTCCTCCAGTTTTATTTGATCTGTTAATATAGCATTATCCACCTCTGAAATCTTACTTTGCATGCTGTCCAGAATACTGTAATTTAGAGGGTCAACTATGTTTAGACTGCCTAGCATCCCTTCAAAGTATTCAACCCCAAGCCTCTGAATCTCTTTGTCATCCATCACTATATTACCCATACCATCTTTCGACTGCACAATCCTATTCTAGCTGCGCCTATTTCTTGTTGAATTGTGGAAGTAGCTTGTGTTCAAATCTCCTTCCTCAAGCGAGGACTCCTGCGACTTGGTCTTCCAATACACTTCCTCACGGGACAGCACTTCATTATACTTTGCCATGAGTTTTTTTCCTCCTCAAATTCCTCCAGCTTCATCCCACCTTTCAGTATTCTTTCGCCTAAAGAGTCCAACTTCTCCTCCAATCTGGACTTTTCCTCAAAGATATTTTTAGAAATGCTAACGTTCCATTCTTTCAGCCTTTCCTTCATTTTTATCAGTTTCTTTTGAAACAAAAACATCTTGGTACCCCGAATTTGCAAAGGTTCCTTCTACCATTCCTTCACTGTGTCCATCAAACCTTCATGCCTTAACCACATCTTCTCAAACCTAAATTGCCCTTTTGTTGGGTTTGTGTTAAAGCATAAAGAGAGTTCTACCAGAAAATGATCAGAGATAAAAATTGGCCTTATCGTGGCCCTTGGAGGAACATTTTCCTACAGCCAATCTTCTGACATTAAATACCTATCCAGCCTTTCTGCGATATCGGTAAATCCCTTCCTCCTATTGGTCGAGGTATAGATTCTGTTTATAGTTTTTATATCAAGCAAGTTGTTGGTTTCCACAAAATTTGTGAAATCCTTCTGAACCTGCGATAGATTCCTGCACCCTCCACTCTTTTCACTCAAGTCCAAGATTGCATTAAAGTCCCCGCCTAGAATCACCTTAACTTGCCTAATCGAAGCACTTATTTCTTCCCAAACTTTTACTTTATCCTACGTTTTTGTTGGGCCATATACATTAAAAATTGTAAAGACAAAGGCTGAGGGTATGATTTTTACCTTTAATTTCATCTAATGATGTTTCAAATCTTCCAAGGTTACTTTGACAGAGGATGGATTCTACAGAGCACCCAAGCCGCCCGAAGCTCCAACACCATCCACAAATTTGCCTTCCCACTTTTTGCATGATTTTATAAAACTTTCCTTC
Organism: Cunninghamia lanceolata; assembly: GCA_027924645.1. Lineage (NCBI taxonomy): Eukaryota > Viridiplantae > Streptophyta > Pinopsida > Cupressales > Cupressaceae > Cunninghamia > Cunninghamia lanceolata. Next base: position 1,627,351 of record BSBN01001103.1, on the reverse strand, counting down.
TCATCGCCTACGAATTTTGTCTCTTGAAATAGCAGCAGATCTGCCTTTTGAACTTCCAACTGGAATTTAACCAGTTGCCTCTTGTTAGGGGCATTTAAACCCCTAACGTTCCATATAAGGATCTTCATCTTTTTCCAAGGGAGGGATTGCCTCCCTTGGATCTAGTCATATACATCTTAATCAACAGCTGATTGCCTTTTAGAACTTCCTCCTCCCATTTTTGCGGCAAAATCTAGTTCCTATTCAGTAAAAATTGGTTACGAGGTTCTTGCACGTGATAGGGTGGAAGGTGGGTGGTCGAGTAAGCTGTGTTGGGGTAAGTTTGTCCTGCCTAAAGTCGGTGCCTTTGCCTGGATGACACTACATGGTCGTATCCTAACAGGTGAACTCTTGAATAGGCTGGGTTTCCAGGGACTGTATAGGTGTGCTTTCTGTTTGAACAAAGAGGAAACCACTAACCATATCTTAATAGAGTGTTCATTTGCACAAGAGTGTTGGAGGTTTTTTTGTAGGAAGCTGAATTGGCAGGGTCCCCTATAGAACAACATAAAGGAGGTTTTTGTGGCTTGGCCACAGTTGGGGAAGGGCTCAGCTTTGGCGGGTCTATGGATGGAAGTCCTGACGATGATAATTTGACATTTGTGGCATGAGAGGAACATGAGGATTTTCAGTGAGAAGACAGTACCGGTTGTATCAGTTATCAACAAAATTGAAAGCGAGGTGTGTGAGCATTTTAACATGAAGGGCTCTAACCAAAAATTTAAATTTTTCTCAGCTTGGGATGAAGCAATGTTGAAGAATTGGCCCCTGATTAAAACCCCAAAGGGTTCCCAAATGAAAGGCAAGTCCTAGAGAGTGAATGCAAAGTGGGAGTTGCCCCCGAGGGGCAGTCTCAAACTAAATTTTGATGGTGCCTCGAGGGGCAACCCCATCCCCTTGGGGGTAAGGTTTGCAGTTCGTGATTCAAAAGGTGGCTTGGTCTGGGTAGCGTTAATAAAACTACAAACTGGTACAAACAACGAGGCGGAGACGGCGGGTCTGCTAGAAGGTTTAAAATTCTATGTTGACAAAAATTTGAATGACATAGATATTGAAGGAGATTCTGAAGTAATCGTGAGGGCAGCGTGCTCTCGTAAGGCGGTGAGTTAGAAGCTTCAAGCATGGTTAAGCTTGATTGATCCTTTGCTGTCCCAATTGGAAAACTTTACTATCAGCCATGTATTCAGGGAAGCCAATAGTTTGGCAGATCACTTGGTCAACACTAGTGTAGATCAACCCATGCAAATAAAGGCCTCACATAATATTTGAGGTTTGGCTGGTTGGTGCAGTGATTTTGAGTAAGGAAAATGAAATGCTGGCTAGGAATGGTACATAGTTGGCATAATAGATATCAAGACTTTGTAAGAAACAATGAAAATGTACTGACAGAGACCCAAATCAGTAGAATGATTGATATTGGGCTTGGCCTTATAACAATCCTTGTGAACTTGTTGTGAGGGATGAATGTAATCTCAGTTTATTGTATCTGGTTTTAAATGAATGGAAAGAATGCTACCCTCTCTGGTAGCGATTTGCCAAAACAAAAAAAAATATACTTCAAATAATATACTTTATATATAAAATTACTTTATTTAGATTATTTTCAAATAATAATATTATATTTATATATATATGGAAAAACATTTAAATTATTTATTTAATAATTTAAAGCAAATAACTTATGCAATTATAATATGTGTCTAAGTCGAATAACATAATACAAACATGGTTACCTATGTATTCCAAATAAACATATCATAGGAATGAAAAACACATATATAATTATTTAAACATCAATCATGTCCATTCACCAAATAAAATGCACAAACAAGACTAATAACCACAGGACGATGCATAATAAAACCATTCAATGATGCAGTATGATATAAAACTATGTGAGTGTGTGCATGCATCAGATCTATCCATCCCAATAGTTCTTGCAGAGTGGCTAGAACATCTTTACCTCAACCATGTTCTCGTCTTCAAAATTTCTTCTGCACTTACTCGCACTTAGATTTTCATTAATAGGTTAGTTCCTTAAAAATCATAGCTGAAGCAAAACAAAATGTACATCTATAATCGTACTAATAATATTCATTTATTAAACTGACTTTCAAAATTATGCATTGATAACATTCACGATATTTACTTTCACACACATGGAATCACTCATAGTAAAATGTCCAATTAAATAAATTCCAAAAATGAGATGTGACATCCTTCCCCACTAAGAAGAGACATCACCCCGATGTCTTATCACACACATGTAAAAATAATAGAAGTATATCACTATAATAATCAAAGTATCAATAAAGTATTATCAAATCAGAAAAAAAGATCTCTACTAATGCCCTTTACATCTTCTCATGTGGCACCCTCCATAAAATATTGGTCCTACTCGACCTTATACTGAATAATATCTTTATTATGCTCTTAACTTGTGTCTATAAAAAATTCAAGTATATATCAATCAATATAATCAATACACATGGCACAACTACCAATACATTGTATAAACCATCACATGGTACAAACGCCACTCAATTGCATAAATCATAGTTCATCATAGGCACATACAAGCATGAATCAACATCAAAATGCACATGCAATCTCATGATAGCACAATATAATATCAAAATATCAGTCCTTTGAACCAACACTAGGTCAAAGTCTAAAAACAATAAAACAATCTCCAAAGGTGTACCGACTAGGTCATAACTGATGATTGTGCAAACAACTCCTTTGAGACTACACCACTCCATCCTCCAACTACTCTTGTAATGAAAAGAGGCTTTAGCCAAAGATGCAACAAACTACAAGCAAGTCAAGTCCGCAAAACTTAGGACCACAACTATGCTAGGATAACATCCCAAGCTATCTACTAAGTCTAAGGAAACTCACAAGGCTATCATACACATTCTCAAACAAAAGATTACTCTCTCAACATTCCTTCCTCAGGCACTACCCGCAACAAAAGAACTCAAGGTTCATAAAAAGTTAACTCGAAAAGGTTATAGGCATCACTACCGCACCTTTATCTTGACCAAAAGCATGCTTCAACTCTAGACATGGTTTCTCTACATGAGTTACTTTCTCATGTTTCACCCTAAAAGAGCGGGTTTCTCTAACACTCAGGCTATATACTACCAAAACTAGGATCAACCAAATAAGTTCTTAGAGGGAAGAATCTAACCACATCTTCTATCAACATAAGAAATTCCATCAAGCAAGGCTTAGCAACCTATCTCTCACTAGGGTACATCTAAGGTGACCACAACACACCAACAAGGTGCAAGACTACTCATAACACCACTTCAACTCTTAACTAAGCTAGAAGAAAAGGTCAACAATACAACACAATCATGAGTTCATGATCGATTAGGCAACACAAGGTTTCCTCGTGGCCTAACACCAAGTATCTATAAAATGGAATACAAGGGACAACAACTTTATCACACAAGAATTGCATCCCTTCTAGCATAAAGCTAGGAAACCTCCAACTACTAAGGAGAAACTCTAAAAGCAACCCAATTCCCAAGGTTGGAAAACTCAAAAGTAAGAAAACTTCTATCATACCATAAATATATACATTACGTGCTCATGTACTACCTAAGGTTTCATCTCACCCTATGCTATGTCAAAACATAAGTGTAGTTATGAAACTCCCAAACAAGGACACACCAACACAACATTCTCCAAAAGCAAGATTCAATCCAACGAGCTCTCTACATATCGTGTTCACATAGACAACATTTAATTTCACACAAAATTTAACTCATATGAAGTGATCCATAGTGACATAAAAATCCATTTTAGAACTTTCTCAATGTTTCAAACAATGTTCATTACGTCTAACAACAATTAATGAATTCAATCTACCAAAGCTCTTAGTAACACACACGCCATGAAACAATATATTCTTCGCATCCTACTCCCTTATACACCCATCAGAGGCCCATCATGGACATAATAGAAAACATAACATGATACATGACCAACAATTTAAAACATTCAAGCATAGCCACCAATAATAAATAAATAAATAAATTTCGAAGAAAAGAAAAAGTCAATTCCAACAATAAGGCATAAAATGAGCTCAATTTCAACAGTAAATCAAACATGACCATCAAGGTCACAAGACAAGTAAATATCAAATTTTGATGGCTATACTTTATTCATAATAAGAATAAAAATTTGATGTTGGTCCTTACAACATTTAGAGAAATTACCGAAGTCAAATGAATAAAAATATGAAAATTCAAAAAGTTCCACATCACATGAACTATGTGATTAATTCTAGCCACTAGAGAGGGAGTACGATGCTACACTACACCTAGGTCGCAAGCTGAGGTGAGTAAGAGAATATACTCAATTACACCAAACATACAAGTCCTCTAAGACTCCAAACACATCTATAACATAAGATCATTTCTACTTAACCACACGATCATCACTTGAGTTGCCCAACAACAAAGGTTGCATCCCATTGAAGGGAATCATAATTATCATGCAAAGGCACACAATCATAAAACACCTAGCAACCAAGATTAAGCTAGGACAAAATCAGGTTCACCAACCGAGATATCTCAACACACTAATCTTTCCAACAAGTAGCGGTTAACATTTCTCACCAAACAAGGATTCCCAAGCATATGAATAATGCATTAATGCAACATTCACATGAGATCAAATTTCTTCACAACATGATGACACGCATACTAAATGCACACTAAGCAAGTCAAGATTATAACACCTCAACATCACAAGGACTATGCAAATAACCCTTTTCACAACCCCTTTTTCCTCTTTATATTAAACAATTCAATGCAATAATTACACCTAGGTTCCCACATGAATCCTAGGGAAAATACAATCTGGGAACATAAGTCTTTACCAATCTATGTAGCAATGCAACACAACACTATCTTTCTTACAATTGCATAATGAATCCATACTCAGAATCATGCTCTCTATAAGACAATGCAATATGCATTTCAAGCAAGCATTTACCAAAAGACAATTATTAAAATATGAAAAGCATATGATCAAACATCCTCTTTCACATACTGATGCATAACTCTTAAAAGAGTGAACCAAGTTCAATCACACTCAAGAACATAGTATTTCCTTTCATACAACGTTCTCATAACTCCACTACCACAAGTGGTCATACAAGCACGTACATGACCCTACAATGGTCACTCGTGCACTCACACACACACTGCAAAGGCTCCTGACAAGCCTTCAGGATATCAAGAAGAAAAACACACATAAGCAACTTCTCAACAATCACCAGGGTCTATCTAACCTAAAAATCAATGTATTCCATACCACACACATGCAAGGAAGACATAACAAAAGAAAGCACATGCCACTCATATCAAACCAACACACAAGGTCCCACTCATGCTTGAACAAACCGAGCAATCACACACACCTAGAGCTCCCAATGTTGGAACCGTGTTCTGATACCCAATGTAAAGCACACAATCCATAACAAAAGTTACATAAGTAAATAACCCACTTATTTACATCCACTCAAGTAAAAAGATAGATCTCATAATCATTAATCAATAATATCATTAAATCTTACAAATCGTGTGCTTAATCCAGGTGTTAACACTATAAATAATCAAGGTGTTAGCACTATAAATCTTGGAAAAATGTGAAGCAAAGAAGGGATTGAGCATTCTGGAAGGCTAAAGAACTATTCAAGATAAGAATTTCCCTCAAACTTACAGTTACAATACATATTTTCCAATTTTCTACAAATAGTTGTAGACAAACGATGTGTGCAGAATACACCCAAAGTGTTCTACAAAATGCCTGTCATCATATATTCAATTGATGGAGATGCAGAACTGAAGTGAATGACTGTAATAGTAGAAGACTAGTATGTAAGAAGAGGAATGCATGTGTGCAAGTTATGTAAATAGGTTACAGGTACAAATTAGATCCCTGTTCAGTTAACACAAAATATTCCCACCTTCCTGCACCATATTATTCTTATTATAGTAATCAGATTTAATAAACAAAGCAAAATTGTCAATGTAAAAAGTATTGCTAAGATCAAGAGTAATCTAACCATAAAATTATGCAAAACAAAACAAATGCAAGAGTTAAGAATTTTGATCCCATATATGGAATCCTAAAATAATTCTACAACGAAAACCCAAATTCCTCAGCCATTGGGAGCCTAAATACAGGGCAAGTAAATACTAAGAAGAAAACAATGCAAATCATGACGATATCTACTAGAAACATAAAAACAAGAACTAATGTTGAGTTAGGAATTTACAATTTATGCATGTGAATGTGAAATATACCAAACTGGCAATGAAATTATATATCAAAATGATCTGAATACTCAAGTTGTGATAACATAGAAACATAAAGACCATCTTTGGAAAATCCCAAAGAAGATATAAAATGAAAAGGATGACAGCAACAGTGATAGCATGTCCAACCCTAGGAGCACCAGAATTGGAAATGGGATTCATTATGAAATTAGCTCAATTGGATTCATTTGACTAATAGCTTTGCTGTGAGCATACATATCAATTGTGTTGGATAATTGCTGGCACTGTGCTAGATTTGCAATTTCTATTTTAGAATTTCTATTTTCTTAGTTAGTTTCAGTTAGATGCTTTTGGGAATTTGCCAACTTTTGTGTTGCATGATGTTGCATGTAAATCATGCTATCTTTGGTTTCTTGTTTCTATTTTTTCTATATAGTTTCCTTTGTAGCAAATTCATATACATTGTAATAAAGAGATGTAGCTCTCTGGTTTTTCAATTGCAATAAAAATGTTTATTCTCTGTGTCTGCATATATCTTTTTACGTTTATTTGTTTGCTCCTCTTAAAATTTTCTGTCATATTTGTTTGTTTAAAAATCTTCATTTGGTATCAGAGCCAAGTTAATTTGTTAGAAAATTTATCATGTCAAATTCTAACTCTTTGCCAATCCCAGAATTTAATGGATCTGATTATGATTATTGGTGCATTAAGATGATGACTTTTTTGATAGGAAAAGATTTATGGGAAATTGTAGAAACAGGATATGAAGAGCCAGCTGATTGGAATGTTCTTGCAGCCAATGATAGAACAGCTAAGAAGGAAGCTAAGAAGAAGAATGCACAGGCTTTATTTCACATCCAAATAGCTCTTGATAAGAGCCTATTTCCAAGAATTGCAGGTGCACAGACAGCTAAAGATGCCTAGAAGACTCTAAAAGAAGCTTACCAAGGTAGTGATCAAGTCAAAGTTGTGAAGTTGCAGACATTAAAAAGAGAATTTGAGAATTTGAAGATGCAAGAAAGTGAAAATGTGAGTGATTATTGTGTAAGAGTAAAAGATGTGGTTAATAAAATGGCTACTCTTGGAGAAACTATGGACAATGAAGTTGTGATCAAAAAGGTGTTGAGGTCTCTAACACCAAGGTGGAACAATGTTGCCATCATCATTGAAGAAAGCAAGGATTTGACTGCTCTTCAGTTTGATCAGCTTATTGGATCTCTCATGTCTCATGAAGAAAGATTGAGAGATTCATCTGGAGAAAGTAATGAGAAGGCTTTTGCTTCCAAAGTACAAGTTACAAAGAATGAAAATGCTAGCACAAGCACCAAAAATAATCAAGGCCAAGGCAGAGGTCAAAATCAAAATTCTTTAAGAGGAAACAAAGGACGAAGAGGTGGTCCAAGAGCAAGAGGTAGAGGCAGATTTGATAAAAGAAATGTTCAATGTTATCACTGTAATAGGTATGGTCACTTTGAAAGGGAATGCAAATTAAAAGAAGGTAATAACAATAGAAGTGCTAATTTTGCTAATGAGAATGATGAAGCTTCTCCTAGTAATTTATTCTTATCATATGACAAAGCTGAAAATAGTTCTAAAGAAGTCTGGTATTTAGATTCAGGTTGTTCTAACCACATGTCAGGAAATAATGAGATTTTTTCTACAATGGATAAAAGTTTCAAATCTAAAATTAAGCTCGGTGATGAAAAGTCCTTGGAGGTTGCAACTAAAAGAGCTATGGAGGTGAATACAAAAGAAGACATGAAATGTGTGACTGATATTTATTACACTCCACAATTAAAACATAATTTATTGAGTGTTGGGCAGTTGTGTGAGAAGAATTATAAGGTGGTATTTGAAAATCAGCAATGTACAATTTATGATAAAAATCAAGGCAATAGGGTGGTTATAGTAGTGCCTATGTCAAAGAATAGGATGTTCCCATTGAAGTTTGGTGAACATAGCAGCCATCTTGCCAATATGGCATATGAGGATAAGAGTTGGCTATATAGCATCTGAGATATGGACATTTGAATTTTCATAGTTTGATGTTTCTCACTTCAAAAGCTTTGGTTTATAGTTTGCCTAAGGTTCAAGAACACAAGGAAGTTTGTGCAGGTTGTGCTAAAGGAAAACATGCAAGAGAGTCATTTCCAAAAGGCAATGCATGGAGGGCCCATTACCCACTTCAATTGGTTCATTCAGATATTTGTGGTCCTATGTAGACAAAGAGTTTGGGTAAGTCATCATATTTCATTACTTTTATTGATGATTACTCACGTAAGTGTTGGGTTTATTTTTTGAAGACCAAGGATGAAGCCTTTGATACATTCAAAAGGTTTAAAGCCCTTGTGGAAAATGAAAAGGGTTGTAAGATCAAATGCTTAAGGACAGATCGTGGAGGAGAATTTTTCTCAAGAGATTTTAAGAATTATTGTGATATGAATGGTATCAAAAGGCAACTCACCATTGCTTACACACCTCAACAAAATGGGGTAGCTGAAAGGAAAAATCGTACAGTGGTGGAAATGGTAAGGAGTATGCTACATACCAATGGATTAGACAATTCTTTTTGGGGTGATGTAGTTGCTACAACAGTGTACATTCTCAATCGGAGTCGTACTAGAGCACTTGACATGTTGACTCCTTATGAAGCCTGGTATGAAAAAAAGCCTAATGTTAATCATTTTAGAGTTTTTGGTTGTTTAGCCTATGTTCATGTGGCTGATCAAAAGAGACAAAAATTAGATCCCAAAAGTGAGTCATGCATTTTTGTTGGATATAGTGAGCAAAGTAAGGCTTACAGGTTGTATAACCCTCGTACTAATAGCATTATTGTTTCAAAAGATGTGATTTTTGATGAAGGGGGAGTTTATGGTCATCAAAAAGGCCATGTTGAAAAGTCTAAATCTGTTTTGAATGGTGGTATTATTGCTGATATTGATCATGAGCAACCAACTAATACTTCAATTCCAAGTGCTATACATCCACCAAATAGCCCCTCATCTAGTTCTTCAGTTTCAAGTACAAGTCCAAATTCAAGTCCAAGTCCTACAAGGAAGGTAAGAAGCTTAAGTGATATCTATCAAAGAAGTACAATCCAAGCACATGAAGAGAATCCTATAGGTGAAACAATAAATTTTGCTTTATTCTCACAATCTATTTTTGAACCATCATGTTATGAAGATGCATGTGTTAATGAAGTTTGGGTGCAAGCAATGCAAGAAGAGATGGATGCTATTCATAGGAATGGTACTTGGGAGCTTATAGAGCTTCCTCATGACAAGAAAAAGATTGGCACTAAATGGGTCTACAAGACTAAGTACCATAGTGATGGAAGTGTTGAAAGACACAAAGTAAGATTAGTTGCTAAAGGCTTCACACAGAGGTATGGCATTGATTGTGAAGAAACATTTGCACCAGTAGCCCGACAAGAGACTATTAGAATGTTGATTTCCCTTGCAGCCCAAAAGAAATGGAGCATTCATCACATGGATGTGAAAAGTGCCTTCCTGAATGGGTACTTAGATGAAGAAATTTATGTGGAACAGCCACAAGGTTTTGAGGTGCAAGGAAAAGAACATCATGTCTACAAGCTGAAGAAGGCCTTGTGTGGCCTCAAGCAAGCACCAAGAGCTTGATATGCTAGGATTGATGGGTATTTTCAACAAAATGGCTTCAAGAGAAGTAAGAGTGAGCCTACCCTCTACTACAAACAAGAAGGTAATGATATTCTTATTGTGAGTTTGTACGTTGATGATTTGTTGTATATGGGCAGTAGTTCTAAGATGAAGGATGAATTCGAGCATGCTATGATGAATGAGTTTGAAATGAAAGATTTAGGCCTTATGCAATATTTTCTAGGCATGGAGGTTTATCAAAGTAAGGATGGAATTTTCCTTTGTCAAACAAAATATGCCAAGGATATGTTGAAGAAGTTTGATATGGTTGATTGTAAATCAGCCTCCACTCCAATTTCTCATGGAGTTGTGTTGTGTAAAGAGGATGGTGCTAAAAGAGTTGATGGGATAGCTTATAGAAGTGTTGTTGGCAGTCTAATGTTTCTAACCCACACAAGGCCTGATATTGCTTATGCAGTTTCTCTTGCTTCAAGGTACATGACAGAACTTTCTGAATTACATATGAAGGCTGCTAAAAGAATTTTGAGGTATGTGAAAGGAACTCTTGCTTTTGGCATTCATTACTACAGTTCTAAAGGATTTAATCTAGTTGGTTTCAGTGATTCTGATTGGGGAGATAGTGTGGATGACCGAAAGTCTACCTCTGGTAATTGTTTTACTTTTGGTTCTGGTTTGGTTTCTTGGAGTTCAAAGAAACAAAGCATAGTTTCTTTTTCTTCTACAGAGGCAGAATATGTTGCAGTCATCTCTGCAGGCACTCAAGCATTATGGCTTAGAAAAATTCTTGAAGAGATTGGAGAAAAACAAGTTCAGCCTACAGTTCTCTTTTGTGATAATATGAGCACAATCAAATTGGCAAAAAATCCCGTGCATCATAGTAGAACTAAACACTTTGATCTGAAATATCATTTTATCAGAGATTTGGTACAAAAGAAAGAAGTAGAACTTAGGTATATCAAGACTACAGAACAACTTGCAGACATTTTCACCAAGGCAGTTGCAAAGGTTCAATTTTTGATGCTTCGAGATCGTATTGTGACTCCTCTCTGCATCAAGGGGGAGTATGTTGGATAATTGCTGACATTGTGCCAGATTTGCAGTTTCTATTTTAGAATTTCTATTTTCTTAGTTAGTTTCAGTTAGATGCTTTTAGGAATTTGCCAACTTTTGTGTTGCATGATGTTGCATGTAAATCATGCTATCTTTGGTTTCTTGTTTCTGTTTTTTCTATATAGTTTCCTTTGTAGCAAATTCATATACATTGTAATAAAGAGCTGTAGCTCTCTGGTTTTTCAATTGCAATAAAAAGGTTTATTCTCTGTGTCTGCATATATCTTTTTATATTTATTTGTTTGCTCCTCTTAAAATTTGCTGTCATATTTGTTTGTTTAAAAATCTTCAAATTGATAGAGATACAGGAACAATTCCAACCTCCCTACGACCTTATTACTATTTTTATAGCAATTAAAATTTAAAACACAACACAAAACAATCGAACTAAAAACACCCGTCTAAGTGCAACCATTGCTATTTTTAATCTTTCTTTCTCTGCAACAAACAAACAAAACATCTTCTGAGCTCTCTTGTAGTTTGTTCACTCTTTTCATTTGAAATCTACCTTGAACAAACTCTCTGTAGTCATCTGTGTAAGCCTATGAATAAAAGGAAACCAAAAACAGAGGACAAATCTGCGCGGTTTTGGATTTCAATCCTTCAACTGTGTATTTATATATTTTTTATTTTAATAGTATCGTTTTATAGAAAAGAAACGCTACAGGGCTATCTCACATCGCGGTGTAATCCGGCTCTAGAATCTAGGCAAACAAAAGCTTTTATCATTAAAAATTAAAAATAAAGCCAACAGAGCAAATACCCACAGAAGGAGAGTTTCCAAAACCGTTAGGGTTTGAAGAAAGGGTTAAAACTTGGAGCACGCTGTGTGATGTACAAATTCGTTTATCGCTCCATTGCAATGCATATCAGTGAAAACTTACCAACCTTTTCTGCATTGAAACACAAAATCTATGTCGCAAACTATGAATGAAAATTGTAGTTCCTCTGGAGAAAGGCAGGTAGGAATTAGTACAGAAGCGATGGCCGAGAGATCCACCTTAAACTGAACAGCAGACGATTTGATAAGGTCCCCCATATCCAAGCTCGCAGAGCCCACCTGTATTTTAATAATGTTCCTGCACTACAAATATGAGATTGTCGCAAGGGGTTTTCGCTATTATGGTTGCAACTGTATGCAAAATGTGGAAACATAGACAAGGCACGTGAACTGTTAGGGTTACAGCCAAGCGCACATACGCGTCTGTATGCTGCAAGCGGAAAAAAAACTTTAGGAAAGCTGTTTAATTTTTTACTCCCGTCTGAGATTTTCCTTCTGCACGCCAATCAAGGCAAGCAACCATTGCAAAACATTACAAACATTACAAAACAACCAAATATTTCCTCGACATTGTTTTCAAGGAGCAACTAATAGAGCTTTTAGAAGTGAAAACATTAGCTCCCACCTTAAGGCAGGGAGTAATAAATAAACATGAAAATAACTACATATAAAGTCAAACATATCAATCACAAAATCAATCAATAATTTCACCGTAGTTCAAAGTACACCGAAACTACGAGTGTTTGCACAAGTTCTTATTCTCAACCTAATTCAAATTACACCGAGACTACGGAGTGTTCATACAAGTTCTTAGTCAAGGTTTGGGACCTCAGGCCATGGAAGATTGTTACTTTCACAATGAAGTCGAAATTGTTGAAATAACTGAATGGCTTCCATTGAAACATCTCTAATTTCCAACGCTTCTTTTAGCTTGGACCAATTGTTTGGGGATGTACCTTCATTAACTCTTTCATTATCCCTATATAAGCATAACATTGCATTCATAGAAGGATCTTGTCTTAAAGACCTCCTTAGTTTCATAAAACCTTCTTGTCTCTCTGTTGTATTATTTCCTTCTGGTACCGAACTTTGTGAAATATTGATACATTCAGCAACGATTTCACTAAGTAGAAGGTCTCGGCAATGTCTTTGCTTTCTATCTTTATTCTGCTTAGAAATAAGTGCCTTAGTTGTGTATTCCTCCCAACCCTGTGTTACACAAAATTGTAGCTGTTAGATTTGGCTTTGTAATATTTATCAATTTATAAGAAAGTCTCTTATTGTTCTTCTTACCTTGATTAGATAGTTCATTTCATGTTTCCATTGCCAACAAACAAATATCCATCCAATTAGTTCCTCCTTCCATGTTGATAAGCTGTATATGTTTCCCATTCGGAATATAACATACCATGCAAATTTGTGGTAGTCCAATAAGCGTTTCCACTCTCGGGGGAGTTTTTGGTTTTCTGTAGCGAATTTACTCAACTCATACAAGAGGAAAGCTTCTTCTTCGGTATAGTTTGGCAACAGTAATTCTCTAATTAACTTTACGCCTTCTGCAGATCTCAATGAATTAAAACTTTCCTCGTATGACTGTTCACTTGAAATGTTCCAAGCAAAATTCGAAAGGCAACCAGACCAGTTAACTGCATTTTTTATAATTCCTGTTCAATAGCAATTTATTCAGTAATTAACTTTAATAGTTCAAATAGGTCATGTGTAAACATCATGCTCTCATTGTTTTTTAAAAAATAAAAAATTCTTGTTTCCTACCTCTATACCCTCGTTCCAGTTCATTGCAAGGAGCTATATTTATATTGTGTTGGTTTGTAGCAACATTTTCCGTCTCGCTTGTAGAATTTTGTTCCTCTTCTATATCTGTGCAATGGGGGCAATCCATTTAATTAATATAACAAATCATATTATTATATTATAAACATTCATAACGGAATCAAAATATACATCCAAATTTTTTTTATTGAGGGGGTCTTACCATTATATTTAGTTAGTAATGGTCAGTAGTAATTGTTGAAAATATTAAGTTCAGTACTTAAAATAGATCACCATGAAAACAATGATACTGGCGATGTTAAAAACAGTCAGTTACTTACCTCTTGAAGGTTCTGCAGGCACAGCTACTACTATACCGCGAGGGCTTCCAAAAACTTTCTCCGTTTTTAAATCTGCACAATGGAACAGAAATATAATAAAATCATTTCCGATAGAATGAAACTACATATATTAAAACAAAATTTATTGAGGGCTGCTCCTATGTTACCATAACATGCACTACTATAATGAGTATTTCAATGGCCTTCAACTTCAAACTTACATTTAGCTGGGAGTTTATGTCCTAATCGGTATTCCAGAAAGTGATTTGTTTCTTGTTCTGTGAGATCTACCAAGCTTAATGGAATTTGAATAATTTTGCTGATAAACTTTTCTGCAAGATCTTCATCATCTGCATGTTCAAAGTTTCTTCTAATTGCTCTTTCAATCATTTTTTTATCGGTCCCCAGTATGACATTGATTTTACATTCGGCTAAGACCAGATTTACTGCTGATAATACCTGTGTAAGCAAGACAAACTTAGTGTGACCCATCAAAAGAATGTCAAGAAAACCATTAAATGACCCAAAATTTTGAATTCACATACCTGCAATATGACCTTTTCTTCGCACCTATCTAAATCGTCCACAAAGGCCACTATTCGAATTTGATCTTCAGAGGCTGGCATGAATTTCGGAATTCTTATATTTTCAATTTTGTCGGCATATAAACCAAACCAGTTGCAACACCATACGCCTAAAATTAAGGAGAAAAACCAATGTGGTTTTTGTCCGAGATTTTTTTTCAAAAAATTGATGTCGGCAATGACATATTCTTGATAACCAAGGTGACTTGTATGGTCTGGTGAGGTGATATACCCCAGCATTTGTGTGCTCACGGGTTTGACAACAGAAATAACTGATCTTAACACAACCCATACAATTGCTATTACAGTAAAAGGAATCGATCCATATTTTAAACCTTCAAATTTTGCTTTCTTCTCTAGCATCCAGACTATCCAAGCAACCCATCCAGCAAGAGATATGCTGAGCAGACAAGGTAAAAATACTTGTATCCAAATGTTGGCACTGTGCTTGGCCCAAGTATATCTCCAGCACGTACTCATCCATTGAGCTCTTGTCATTGCATTCTCAATTTCTTTGCTGATTGCTACTCCTAGTCCTGCCCAAGCTTCATTTCGATCTCTATAATGCCATGCATTGTATCGAATTGTCAAAATTCGAGGGACTCCTCTCATTGCATGCTCTTCTTGTTGTGCTACTGACTTTGACTGTAACTGAACAAGAACCAAGAGAACAATGTCAATAAATCCATATAGTATTAATGAACTTGTTTTATAAATTGGATTGCGTTTCCCACTTACCATCTGGTTATTATCCATGCATGCTAGTGACTTATAAACAGCATGATATCGAGGTTGATATTCCCCGAGCAAAGTGACAAGCGGGTTCGGATTCTGTTTCAAATAGGCAATTAATTTTTTGACAATACTTCTAACTAATTTGTACAATTAAATTGAACACAGACCTCTGATTTATGTTTTGACAAAGTTAAAAAGTTGTGTGCCCATCTTCTAATCTGTCGATAAATTTGGTTAGCTATTGTACAAAGAGAGATATTATGTACCTCTCTTGGGGGTTTATCTTTTGATGGAGCTAATAATTTGTGAACCCCTCTTTGAATCTGTTGATATATTTTTCTGCCTCTTGTACTAAGAGAGATTTTTTGAGCTCCAACAAATTGCTCCGAAGGAAGAAGATTTGGAAATGCTAGCTGGGCTGCTGTAATGAGTAGAAGCTTTTCGGTCTAACAAACACGTTCGAGTTATTATTAATTTTCAAATTCAACATTTCCATATTAAGTTTGTTTTCAATTTCGAGTTTTGAATACACTTAAAGAATCGCAGTGCATTAAAATCATTTATTATATGAACACTTGAAAGTTTTCACATAAAATCATTATATGTACCTGAATCATGAGACTTGATTTTCCCATACCCCATTCTCCAAAAATGCCCACCGTAATTGGGGATTCAATAAATCGATTTAAAAATAGAGCAGCTAGACCTTCGGCATAAACATGCCTTCCTGCACCAACTCGAACATACCGTTTGTGTCAGCAGATGCATTTAAAGTTATAAATTTATAGCTTTAGAGAATTTATATTTACCAAGTTTGTCCTCCATACATGGTTGATCTCGTCCTTGCTCTTTCATTCTCTCCACGTGATTTATTACTTCCACAAAAAATACAACTGTAAGTAAAATGTTTTACAAGGTTAAAAGAGAATTTCAAATAGAAAGAGGACAGGCCTTGACCAGACATACCATTTTTAACGGACTGCTTCCATTTCGCTGACTCCAACTTCTTTCTCCAATCCTGATCAAGAATGTCTAATATGTTAGCGCCTCTATTGATCATCTCCCATGCCATTTCAGCATTGTTATTAACTGCAGCTGCTCTTAACAAATGTTCTTCATCTTCTTCCTTTCGGTTTCGAAGATAGGTTTTAACATCAGTATGCACATCTTCCATCTCGTCTGCAGTCCCAATGCCAGTTGCAGAGGCCCACAACAAAAGTGACCGCTTAGAAGATATTGCATCCCAATCCTCTAACATTGCTTTGCAGGTGGCAAGTGCTGTCTTTGGATCCTTCACTTGAGCCGCATGGTGTAATGCTGTTTTCCTACGGCCATCACGTTCCTTTACCGGGTTGGACCCTTTACGTAGAAGAGTATTGACTGAACCTGCATGACCTTCACCTGCTGCCATGTGGAGTGCTGTTTCACCAGAGGAATCAGTTTCCTCAATGTACTTCATTCTTTCTTCGCCTTGAAAATGAGCTAGTAGTTTTTCAATCATTCCAGTATCGCCTTTGGATGCAGCGATGTGCAGTGGTGTCCTTCCTTGGTCATTCCTCTGATGAAATAGGATTTGGCGCTTATCTGGAGAAATAGACTCTAGTATATCATACACGACTTCTGAGTCACAAGCTCCTTTTGCTGCCAAATGAAGAATGTTTCTTCCAAATTTATCCTGTATTGTGATGATGTTGTCACTCAAATCTTTATATGTTTGTTGAAGTAGATGAAAGACTTGTAAATGTAGCAAGGCATAATGGAAGAGCGTCTTTCCTTTGTCGTCCACTTCAATTGGGAGCTCAACTCCATCCCTGCTCTTTAACAAATCTAATAAGCTTCTCACCAAATCAATGTACCCTACACCAACTGCCGCTCTTAAAGCCCGCCCACAGTCATGTGTGGTGATGTGGGCAATATCATTTTTGAACTCCAACATCTTTCCCACAAGCGGCCTATACCCTCTCTCAACTGCCTCAATCAAAACCTCTGCAAAGCGAGTTTTAATGTTGGGAATCTGGTTTTCTAGTTGATGTAGAGATAGAGATAAGACCTTTGTGAGTATGGAAACGTTTTTTGTGGTTGTGAATGCGATTTCTTTGGCTATTTCGATGAAGCCTGGCCAGCATACTTCTATTAACTCGATCACAGCAACACACCATGGGGCTTCTTGGGCGATTGCATAGTTTAACATTATTAGGGCTTCTTTCCTGTCATCTTCCATTTGCAGCCGAAATCTGGGCCCGTGAGACCCTAACCTTCTCACCATTTTCTTCAAAGGACTTTGATCATCGATCTGGATATTACTGCGAGTAAAGTTTTCCGCATAATCAATCTGATTTATGAACCGGTCTGATCTGATTGGTTGTCTATGATTTTGCCACAACCAATACAGTAGCTCCACATCTTCATAGATGTAGGCGTGGATCCATGCAGCTTCTATCCCTTGTGTCGTGCGAAGAGTGATTCCATCGTAGAGTTGTTTTCTCAACGAATTACCATTTGATGAGTAGAAAGCTGTAATATCACATTGCATGAAATTATAAAGTGATATAAATGTAAAACTAACAACTCACTCTCATGAATAAAATACCATCTAAAACATTCGATTAGATTACTAACAGATCTCTATACCTGAGCAGTTCCGCCATTTCTTTACACCACTATCCCACTCTTTTTTCTTAACCACTGCGTCCCGTCGACATACAGGGAGGGACGTCATAGCTTCGAAGCCTTCGTTTAGTTGAAAGTCACCATCAGCCCTTATAAATCCGTCCAACAGACGTATGTTGTAAGCCCTACGCTCCTCAAAAGAACGTCCAGTCGTTTTAATGGGCAGTCCCCATTTCTTAAGGATGTCTAAATTGTTTCTGATTTCTTCAACTGTTGCCAAACGGTACCCTTTGGGCAACAAACATGATTCTCGCCCGTCGAAATACCCCTCATAAATCATCTTGAATTTAAGTCTCACTTTCTCCCGTGGCTCTGCCATACCAATCGGGCAAACAAAACAAGACTACAATGAAACAATGACATGCAGAAAATCAAATTTGAATAGCAGAAGATCGATAATTTAGAAAGCAAAAATAAATAATCTCTTATTTCATAAATTATTCTTCTATTCTATACACAGAAAGTCACAGAAAGTTGTAGCCCAGGCAGACCAGGGTTTCGGATTGTGGGACCGGCACGGAAAACGACGACAAACTTTGTGGGTTCTGCTGCAGACGAGAGTTTGGAGGGCCAGAGCAGACAGAGGTGAGTTCCCGAAACGTTATTATCTGCAGTCTTTGTTTAACTTTTCTTTTAAGGAAGTGGGTCCTCTCTTTTGTGCTGTGGGTTTCTGCGCATAGTAAACTCCAGTTAAGACACTAGATATTATGTGTGGGCCCCTTTCTTTTGAAAGCTTTGTAAACAATGGTGACGGTGCAAAATAGACTAGGATATGAGATGGATACTAGCACACTGCAGGTTATAGGTTCTCTGACGGATAATTTCAAGCTGCAGGGTATAGGTCTGACAACAAACCACTTAAAACTTAGGGAGGGTTTAAGTAGGGTTTCCTTGGGGACTACGGAATCAAGAGAGAGAGATAGGGAGCATAACTGAGAATGGAAAAACACCCTAGGCCGGTATGATGGTACCTTATGTTGCACCGTACCCCACAAAAAATTAGGACACCTATTCACTCATAACAACAGGAGTGGTAGAGGCACTCCTACATTCGCAAAAACAGGGTCTCGCGCAAGTCAAAGACTCAGACACATGAAACAAGCTGACATTTGTTAATGCCAAGCAGTACAGGAGGATCTTACAATGAAGACATGCCAAAATAGCAAGAAGGTTAAAATGGGTGGGGAAAAATAAATTTGTGGCAATACTTCCAAAACTAACAAACTTTATTCGAGTAGCAACAAGGTACGAGACACCACAAGAGCAAGTAAAACCACCCGCAGAAGGACAAGAAAACAACGGAAACCACGAAAAACCAAGAAAATCAGTCAGAAGGGGTGGCACGACAAGGTATAGAACCAGCTCAACATCAGAAACTCCACTTCCAAATTGGTTATACGGAAGGAGGGCACTCGGAGAACTGCAACAGGTGTAGCAAGGGTGTGAAGTAGCGGGTTAGGGAGATGGACCTAGAGCTTGAGAATAAGGATAGACATGAGCAATATAGTCCTAGCTCTACTCCGCTTATTTGGTCCTTAGAGTTGTATGTGGGGGAACTAATGGGCCTAAAGAAGAGGCTCGAAGCCATAGAGATGTCGGAACAGGTGAAAGATAATAAAGTGCAGGAGATCATGGCTACAAATTGAAAACTCACTCATGAAAACAACTAGCTCAAAGATGAAATAACCAAATTGCAAACCAATATGAAAACAGGCTAGCAATAAATCTTGACCATAAAACAAGAGTTAAAACAAGTCAACGACAGAAATACTTCTTGAACAACAAAGGAGAAAGGCATCTTAGATTTAAAAGATTTCCAATCAGCCATAGCAAGTGTGGAGGCTAAAGAAGCTAAACTAAAGGAACAATTAGAAGAGGCAAAGTCATGGGCACAAATGGCAAGAGGGCAATAGTGAGTCAAAAATAACTCATAGAGAAACAAGTCAAACTGCAAATGTGGGAGGAAAGAAATAGGCACGATAGGGCAGCAAATATAATAATTAAAGCGCTGAAAGATTTTGGGGAAGGTGAGCACACCAACAAGCTAGTAAAAGACTTTCTTGCAGACAAGTTGGAATGGACAGGACATATCCACCAAGCAATCAGAGTCGGAAGAACGACGCAACAGGGTAGAAATAGGAATGTAAGAGTATCATTGAAAAGCATAGAGGACAGGAATAGAATTTTAAGAAACAAAAGATTTCTTAAAGGCACACAATACTACATTGATGAAGATTTAACTCCGTCATGATTAGATGAAAGAAGGAAAGAATGGGAGAAAGTGGTAACGATTAGAAATGTAGGTAATGATGCGTGGTTGTATAGAGGGAAAGCCTAGATTAGCTTTAAAACAAAACATAGTATATAGGAAGGCAGGCCCCCCTAGGAGCATGGATTTTTTTAGTGGTGAATCTTTGCCAATTGGCGAATAGTTCATTTTCGTGAATGAGGAATTGGCGAATACATTACCATCGGCGGAGGGCTAATTCGCCCGGTTTTTACAGATTTTTAGTCAAATGCGTTCAATTCGCCACCCTATTAATTTTTGAGTCATTTATAGTTAGTATTTTCACCATGGTATAATACGCAGTTCTAACGGTGCTTCGCCTGGAATTTCAGAGGCATGTTTTAATTCACCGACTTATTCGCCAATATCATTAAATGGTTGACACACATGAGGACCCAATTCGCCAATATCATTAAATGGTTGGCATGCACGAGGACCAATTTCGCCAGTACAATTAAACGGTTCACATGTATAAGGACCAACTTCGCCAATACCATTATAACTCCATGCTAATTGTAGGGCCATATTTGCCTACAAAATTACTATATATATGTGTTTGATTGAGGTCCATTTCGCCTAACATTTATAAGTGTCCTATTAATAGTATGCAGGGATCACCATATTATTATAATAGCATTTGAAAATCCCGCATTATTCACCAAATATGCATTGATATAAATGCATTTGAAACTCTAATTAATCATTTAAGTTTACACATTTTGTTCAGCTCAGCGCTTGAATCCTCAATTCATTTCGGATCATAGAGAAGTTACAACTACAGGCATTGGCGAGTCACTGAAAGGTAAGTGATCATTTCTTTACAAGTTGACTATGTAATAATATAAGATTCATGTTGATTATTTGTGTCTTTGTTATAGATGATATTGATTAAGTAGGAATTAGGACTAGGGAGATATCTTAATCTAGGAGTCTAGGACCCAGGGATCTATATTCTATCATCTATGATTGCATCTTGAACAAAATGACATTATTTTTGTAGCTTTTAATTTGTGAGAGATGTCGAGCAAGAAGTTGTATGAGGGTGGTGAAGGGACTCAAGATGAAGGGAGGTCAAGGCCATCAAAACTGAGAAACAATAACATAAAGTCATACTTTGGCAATGTTGGCGGTCCAACGGATGTAGCTACAACATCAGAACCTGTACCATCTATTGACTTGCATCATAATGGGACGAATGATATTCCAGGGAATACCTAATGTAGTAGGAATGATGACAATGACACCGCTGATATTCCAGGGAATACCCAATGAATCGGGATTGATGAGAATGCCATAGATGATGTTCCAGGGAATACCCAATGTACCGGGAATGATGAGAATGCCGCAAATGATGTTCCAAATCTAGGGAATACCCAATGTACCAGGAATGATGAGAATGCCATAGATGATGTTCGAGGGAGTACCCAAGGTAGCCGGAATGATGGCAATTCCACAGATGATGTTCCAAGAATAAACGATAATGAAGCTAATGAAGTTATAGAAATCAATGAAGATGAAGATCCTACAAGTGCACGCAAGGGGAAAAGAAAAGCCAAATAAAAAAAGGGGTGTGAGTGGGAAATGTCAAGGAGTTTTTAGATTGATTGGGTGTCAAAATTCCCATTCATTGAACTAGTGGAGAATAAAAACAAAGATGAACCTCCCACATAATGCAAGTGTAAGATTTGCAGTTGGAAATATCATAGGGAGAAGAGGTTGCAGTTAAAACTTGACACCATAGAAAAACATATTGGAAAAGTTTATGAAAAACAAATCATAGATGGACAGGAAAAATCAGTGATAAGATAGAAAACGAAGGAAGAATGTCTTCATGTAAAGAATGCCTTTGAATATGAAGCGCATTTGCAAAGAAAGGCAAAGATTCATGCAGGTGGAGGTTCAATTGAAGCTCAATTTGGAAAGATGATGGGAGAATTACAAATGGCAAAAACTGTTCAGTTGGGTGTTGTTTTTCATATTTTGAGCAGAGGGCGTCCTATGACAGACTACCCTAAATATAATAGTTTATTATCTTTTATGGGCATTCCTAATTTTCCCAACTCACACTGGTCAATAAATAGTGGATGGGAATGGGCAAGTTCTCTTGGTG
This sequence comes from Cunninghamia lanceolata, assembly GCA_027924645.1. Lineage (NCBI taxonomy): Eukaryota > Viridiplantae > Streptophyta > Pinopsida > Cupressales > Cupressaceae > Cunninghamia > Cunninghamia lanceolata. Next base: position 1,604,987 of record BSBN01001103.1, on the reverse strand, counting down.
AGGTGGAAAATATGATTTATAGGAAAAAATAAAAGAGTCAACTTTTATTGCATTATCTCTAGATGAAGTTACATCAATAGATAATACTTCCTGGGTATGTATGCATGTGTATGCTGTGGCAAATCATGTCCACCAACCTCATCTACTCTTTGTTTAGAAAATGAAGGAGAATGCAACATCACAAAATCTATTTGAGATAGTTAAGAAATCTTTGAATGAAATTGGAGGTATGGATGACTGCACAATTGCAAGAAAGTTGGTGTGTGTAGGGGCGGATGGAGCTTCAGTAATACAAGGTCATAGGAATGGTTTGTGTGTGAAGCTACAAACTTCTATTTCACCATACATGATTGGCATTCACTACATGGTCCACATAATGAATTTAGCATTTAAAATTGTGAGCAAGTTTCCTGCAGTTGAAGATCTAGTCCGCGAGCTCTACTCATACTTCTGCCGAAGTCCCAAAAGGTTTTTGGAATTTCAACATTTTGCTGAGGGAATAACTGCAGGAAACAAGCTTCTTAAGGATGTTGATACCAGATGGATCTCCTTGCTTGAACTAGCTAAAAGAGTATTTGCAGAATATCAATCCTTGATTGGTTTAATGTATGAACATCGCTTCACAGTTGACAAGGCTCTTGACCTCTTACATAGGTTAAGTGACATAGAGACACTCCTCGTTTTAGCTGGTATTCTTCCCATGCTGGAGGAAATGAACATGCTTGTGAAAAAAGCCCAAGAAAGGTCTATGTATATTTCTGAATATACTAAACTGCGTAGAATGATATGCATGACCCTTGATAGTCTATATCTATCAAACTAGTCCTTCATAAGTCTAAAATTTAGCAGTTGGCATTTGATAACAAATGTGACTAATAATGCTAATTTTTTACTGTTTAATGGTAGTGGGGAGTTATGTGTCTCTGTAAAGGGATTTGAGATACCAATGTACTATTTAAACAAGGTCAAGCGCACTATCAGAGAAGAACCTGTTTCAAGGGAAGCTTTTGACAAGATTGTTAATTCTATAAGTACTACTTTAAAGAGTATTGCGAGATCTCTTTCCTCGGAGATTAGAGATCGATTCCCTCGTGATGAACTACTTGAAGCCATGTCTATAGTGTATCCTCAATATTGGGTCAACTGTGAACCAAATGATTTTCACAACAAGATAAAGACCTTAACAAATCATTTTTGCAAAAGTATAGAATTCAATGGACAAGTAATAGAAGGAATTTTAAATCAAACTAAGCTCAGTGATCAATCAGGTCGATTTGCAATTTCAATGAGGGAACAATTTAAACTCATGGAGGCTCCCCACCAACATGGATCGATAACAAAGCTTCGGGCAACTTTCAGTCAAAGCAAAATATTGCGTGATGCATTATTAGAATTTTTCAAACTTGCTGATTTATGTCAAACCATGATATTGGGGTCGGTGGAGGATGAGAGAGTTTTCAGTGTATTGGGTTTCTTGAAATCAAAGATAAGAAATAAACTTGACAAGAATTTGGAAAATTGCTTGAATATGTATACAACTTGACATGATATCCGGAGTTTTCCTTTTGATAGGGCACTCACAATCTGGAGGTCCTCATGTGAAAGAAGAGGGTTGTGCAATACTTCAAACAATAATAGCATACATGACAGTGACACAATGAATACTAGTGCCACATGTAGTAGTAGTGGTGATGATGAGATGCTCTTAAGTGGAGATATGGAGATAGAAGAAATTGAAGAACATCATCAAGATGATTCTAGATATCATGGTCACAGGGAGGGTCGGGAGAATCTAAATGACGAGATGATTTGGCAATTTGAAGGGATTTAGAAGCTACTAGGTATTTATACTGTATTACATGTTCCAAACTCCAAAATGTTGTTGATGGCATTTTATTTCAATTTGTCTATCTGTGATGTACATTTTTTATTTTTGATCAAAAAAATTAATATTTTCATTTATTATTGTGTGATTCTGATAATTTTTACAAGCATTCAACTAAATGTGAAGTAATTTTTCTTCTCTATAATCACAGTAGTGTTTCATTTGTTTTCCTTTATTGCATTGTGATATCTTTTTAAATTCCCAGGCTCCAGCTCTTGTAAACTATAGAATAATGCGTTACATAATTGCATTACCATACTTTGATCAGTTCTTAAACCAACTCTACTTAAGAATCCTTGTAATCACCCAGAACACTCAATATCTTCTTAAAGCATTAAATTTACTCTGAGTATAACCATTAAGATAAATATTCAAACACTAAATTTTGGTTCCTCGGTCATAGTGTTTTATCAATTTTAAAATAGCAGACCCCAGCAGATTGTTCCATGATGTCCAACAGAACATCTTGGTGGTGCTTCCTTAGGATTTAGGGTTTCTAGTTCGCTTGGTTTCATCTATTTGAATTTTGAATCCCTAAAATTCTAAGTGTTTATGCTTTGTGCTTCCTGCACTTTTTCTTCTTTCCCTCTGTTGACTGTCTGTCGAAGGTGACCGGTCGCTTAAGTCACAACTTAATGTCTTCACACCTGTGAGTTGACCGACCCCTAATCCTAGCCTTACCTGATGTCGCCTGTAAAAATCAAAGCCTTAAGTCTTAGGTTAAAGCTTAATAAAGCGCATTTCGCAGCTTCACAGCGCTTTTTTCATGATGTCACACCCCCCCGCGACTATGCGAAATGATTGTCATCTGTCAATCGATACGACAGTGGTCCACGGAAGAACTTTTGAGCCAACGGCTGCGCTCCATCGCAGAGGTATCTCTTTGAGGGGAATATTCGTTGCGTTGTCGTGAGATGGTGACACGTGGCGCTCCTCTATTAAAGAAGTGAAAAGCAAGGCATTTCATAGTGCCTTTTTCATGACGTCACACCCCCCCACGATGATGCAAAATGACTGCCATCTATCAACCGATATGACAGTGGTCCACAGAAGAACTTTTGATCCAATGGTTGCGCTCCATTGCAGAGGTATCTCTTTGAGGGGAATATTCACTATGCTGTTGCAAGATGGCAACGTGACGCTCCTCTATTAAAGAAATGAAAAATAAGGCCCCACGCGTCTGGTCTGGTGATGTGATATGCAGAGAGGGTATAGTTGATTCAACTTATTCTAATTGGTCAAGGTCTTTTCAAACATGGTGACGAAGATTTTCAAATCTAGTCATGTGATCTCAGCCATTGATTGTAGAACTGAAGGCAAGGATCAACGATCCCATTTCAAATTTCCTACGAATGAGGATTTTTCAACTGTCCGTGGCACGATCTTATTAATGGTCATCGCCGCCACCATTAATACTGCAAATGGCAAGAAATCCAACATTATAAGGGCATAAATTAAGGCATTGTCTGTCATTTTGGAGAGCACAGTTGCATTCCTAGCAAAAGGATCTTTGAAACGAACAAGTTGATGTGATTCCAAGCCTTTGTTAGCCTCAAAAACTAGTAAGTGGCTTCTATTCCTCTATGCCCCATCAATTCAGCTATTTGTTCGTTTCAAAGTGTTAAGAAGTAATTTATAGTTGCAGAAGCCCTAAGTTAATTGCATAAACATAGTTTAGAAGGATGAGTCAGTCTAGTCAACCTTCCACCTCAAAATGTAGTCTAGACGAAGACCTCATGATCCAATGTCCCAGGTCATTGAGGAAAGTTGCAATAGGGCTAGGACAAGTAGGAAAAAATGATAAAATCTATGACTTGTGTGTGAATTGTATAGATGCTAGGATACCCGTATCAACATGGAGCCTATTTGAGCATTGGCATAACAGAGAAGACTATAGAGCCCCTATTCGCCATGCCTGGAAGCTTGATTTGGCCAAGTTGATTTTCCCCAACATTTTTGTCAATCCAGACCTGGTCAGAGCAACTGCAAGTAGATATGACCCCAAAACTAGGTCTGTTCTATCTAGAAATGGTTCTATCATAATTAGATTCACAAAAGCCTATATTTCAACTGTGTTCAATTTAGACCCTACTGCCAGTATGCCCATTGACATGAATGCCTTCAGAGAGAAGTATAAGATTGTCAGATATGCCTATAGATCATTCAAACTGGCCAAGCATAGACCAAGGGGAATTGATGGAGGCCTGATAAAAATTTCTGAGAGAGAAGAGGAGCCCTTCTATTGTAATTTGTTCATGGAATATTTTGTTAGAACTTACCATAGTTTATGCCATGTGCTTGGGAGGGATGCAGTTGACAGAATGCTAGTATCCTTGATGATGATGGCAATTTGCATTCAAGATCTTGGAACCAGACATCCATATGATTATGCGGGTTACTTGGCTTAGAAAATGCACAAGCAGATGGTGACAATAAAAAATAACCTGTATATTGTAGGTCCCCATGTGGAATTCACATGGTATTCTTTGATGTGCCACATGATCCTATTTTCTCTGTCAGGCCACTACCAGTGGCATAAAGATTTACATGTGAGGATGACAGATGAACAAGGTAACATGATGCCAGTGCAAATGTGGACTTGCATGCTTGACATGCATTTTACAGATGCTAGTTATGTTGTTTTTGAGGAGCATTTTGTAAGGAAGGTCTTAGGTTTCTTGAAACCTGAGGGGGACAAAATACCTAAAGAAGTTAAGGATTTATTGAGACATTTGGAAAGAGCCCCACACTTGAACATAGAACACAACTGGGGAGATTGGTTTCTGCATACAAACACTACTTGCATCAGGATTTATGGTTGTGAGGCTCCACCTTACACTCTACCTAAGTTTGTGCCCAAGAGGCTTGCTTTCATGGAAATCATAAGGCAATTAAATGAAGCTGACAAGGAGCATTTCAGAAAGCACAAGAAGGGGTCACTCATCCCTACTTCATTGATGCTCAGTGATTTTATAATAATTGATAAGAATGGATTAGATCAGATTGGCTCCATGCTTCAGTGTTATAGGATGGATAAGGAGCAAGTGAGAGCATTTGACCTTGAGTGTTTTATTCACAAAACAAAGGTGAAGGTCAGTAGGCCTGGTTACCCCCACTGAGTCATCTTCGATGAAGATATAGTAAGAAACTGCTAGGAAATGCAGGAGATATATCTTTTGAGAAATAAATGGAATGCAATGATTGAGGGAGAGAGGATGAAGAGAAATGCCAATCCTGCATACCCTGGTGCTTTTTCTGAAGTGCAAGATCCCATAAGGAGAATTGAGATGATCTTTGCCAAGGCAGCCGAACTGATAGCTAGTGCACCTGCAGGTGAGGAGAGGCCATCTTACCAACCAAGCAGTTCTAGGGGTAAGTATGTAAGAGAAGAAGAATCCCCTGATTCCCCTGCTCCAAAGAGAGCAAAAATCATTGACCTTGAGGTAGAGGTGGAGGCATAAGTTGTGGAACAGATGGAAGAAGCAGTAGAAGAACAAATTTAGGAGCCTTCCCATCAAGTGAGTTCCCCATTAAGGATAAGGCCATACTCTTCACCAGATAATAGGTTGACAAGGTCAACAATTAAAAATGAAGTTGATATAGAAGATACGAGAGTACTGGCATGTAACCAATTTATTGCAGATGATGCATTTGTCAGCACACTTGAATTTAGGTCTTTCGTGCTGAGGACAAAGAATGAAGAATTTTAAAGGAGAATTGAGGAAGCAAGGAGTGGTGCTAACCCCTCTGAGTATGATACTATTACTCAAAGGGTTTTGAGTGAGGTTAATAAGGATATCAGTGCAATAACCCCACAGGAGGGCAGGGCTCTTGTAGCTAGAAGCAACATCCTACTGCTACCATAGTGGACTCTATCAGATGCAAATGCATTTGATACCATAACAAGGGATGACTATGATATGACAGATGAACAAGTTAGCAAAGCTTGGCAGGGTGTTGCATTTGACCCAAGGTTTGAAACCTTGGTAATTTGGGCATTGGCCCCCAGTGATAAGAAACCAAAAGTTGGTTTGGAGGAATTGACTGGCAATGTCATAATTAGAAGGGTGTTAGACACCCCTGCCCCTCAAGCTACCAGTCTAAATGTGCAAACTGCACAATTTTTTTAGGCAACAACAATTAAACTATAGAAAGACTACAATGAATTGTTGGAGAAATATGCAATGGCCATGGCCAGGTTCAACAAATATGAAGGGCAACCACAATTAGAACCTGGTCCATCTCAGAGTCCTCCTATCATTCAGACTGCAGAGTCACTTCCAGTTGACACACAACCTCTCCTTTCAGACATGGGAGAATTGAAGGAGGATAACAAAAAATTGAAAGAAGAAAATGAGAACAAATTAAAGGACATGGTCACCAATTTGATAAAAAACAGAGTGACCAAACTCTTGGATAGAGTGGAGGAGGCCTAGATGACTTACTCAAAATTAAGGATAGCCTATGAGAAACATGCATCTAATAAGCAGAGACTATCAAGTGTGAAAGCTAAGTGGCTAACAAGAACTTTACAGGTCAGAGATTTTCTTAGGTGTTCTAGATTTGATGCAAATGCACCTCCTAAGTTGAATTTGGTGTCAGATATACTGAAACATCTCGAGGATGTGGCCAGTTTTCAATTGAAATTGGATACAATTTTGAGGGAAAAGATGCAGTCAATAGAAATGATGGACACTAAATGGTTGCCACATATTTTGGAGGGTGATGGGAAGGCTAAGGACCTGGACAAGTGGAAGAGAGAAATAATAGATAATGGTCATCAATTAATTCTTGCTTGTTGTGATGAAGGTGATCCAACCATGTAGGTGCTGGGTTTATCACTTGACAAGCTGCAATTGGTTGAATTTACTTTTGATACATTCTGCAAGAATGTAAAGTCTATTTTGGATGCCAACTATGTCAGTCATAATGGCAAGATCACAGAGGTTATCTCATTCCCCTAGCCACTTGAAAAGACATACAGTGAATGGAAGGACAAGTATGGGTCGCAGGATTGAATAGGCTAACCACCTTTTCCCCAACATTAACGAGGCAGATCTTCAAGCGGCTACACATCTCCCAAAGTCCATCTACTCCTCTTTTCTTTTCTCAAATGAAATTAATGTTCTCAACTGTGTTAATCATTCTTGTGTGGTTGGAAGATTTTGGAAATTTTGAGAAGTAAATAAGATACAAGTACTACTGTGTAATGTTGTTGGAAGATTGGGGAAGTTTTGAACAGTGAAATATAATACAATTTTGATAGGTTGCCCATATTTCTGGAGTTGTAAGTTTCAGTTTCTTGCATGTTGCATAATTTTTTATGAGCATTTTATTAGTTCTAGATTGAAATATATGAATAATGCTATAGCATATTATATTATTAATAAACACCATTAGCAAATATTTAATATGAAGTGGGCAATTAAATAATACAGACAATTTCAACACATAAAAGGATTTCAGTGTTATATTGATTTTCAAATGAACATTGAAGGTTCGAAGGAAATTAGAATACATTGAAGACTGAAGTATTACATTTACAATGTATAATAACTTGCTCAAAACCAACTCTGCACAATGCTCTATTGGAACTTGAAAACACATATTTTTGATTAGATAAGAGGCAAGCCAAGGGTGTCGAACCCATTACAAAGCAACCCCTAGGGCAGTCTAGATAGACAACAAAAAGAATGGATGCCAAAAAACCAGAGACAACATTCCAACAGCCTAGTCATTCTGGTATTGATGTCATTGGAAACACATGTTACTAAATCATTGTATCAACTTTTGTAGAGTGTTCCACTCTTCATCTTATGGAAGTGTAATTTTTCTTAACCCATGGTTACTAAGTTGTAACTGTGATAATATTTTATAACTAATATTGTTACTTGACTTGAATGTATCACTCAAAGTTGCATTCAAGGTTATCAGTGGTAGGATGGAATCCATAAAAATTGCCTCATTAAGATTTTGAGGAAACTAGTCCTTGTCGAAGTTCATTTTATCCTTCATTTTATTTTTGAAAGCATTCTTTCCAATGTATCAATTTGATGGGTCAAAAGCCATCGGCAAACCAAGCTTTTTGAAGTATTCTACATTTGTTTGTAGTTGCTTTGTCAATAATGCAGCTTGTACCAAAAGTTCATGTGCTTGTTCCAGCTTCGTACATTTTTCAATGATAGTTGAGGCCTTTATTGTGGCATCAATACGGTTATGAATTCCTTTGGATTCCAATTCTTCACCTCTAGCTATGTAGATTGATTGCAAAATTTTATTTGCATCTGATTGTCTTGAAGTTGCCATGTCTCCATTTTCAGCAATGTATTGTTTGAGTGTATTACTACATAATACTAGATCATCAATGAATTCAAACATTTTAGACAAATCATCAATCCTCTTCATTATTTTCTCCCAAATGTTACTTTTTATATAAACCATTGTGTTTCTATATAATTCAGATACTTTGTTTTGGTAGGATTTTATTTCATTCTCTGCATTCTTCAGTTTGTTCTGTAAATTTTCAGAGAATTTTCTCTCTCCACATTTTCTTGCCACAAATGTCCTACTTTTTCTAATTGTTCTAGTTTGGTAGTGGCTTCAATCAAGGATTGTTCTAATTTTTTTGAATTGGCTGTTTGAATATCATAATTTTTTTTACTTTCACTTAACATTTTCTTTAGTTTATTCACTTCCTCCTCTGTCTATTTATTCACTTCACTTGTAGATGTAGAGTCAGAGTTTTTTGTCCTTTTCTCTAATTCTTTGGTCTTGTTCTCTACTCCTTTCCTCTTGGCTTTTTCACTTGCTATGTCTGCCTATAACTTTCCTATAAGAGTCTCCAACCTGTTACGTAAATCACAAAGTCAAATGAAAAAGAGCAATATGAATGGAATTAACATCACTGAATATATTTTCCTTCTGTTGTAACTCAATTACTGGAAGATGTGACCTATCTATCTTACAATTCTAATTTGTAGACAATATATTCAACAAGGTTACCAGGAAATTAAAAATAATCATACCTTTTTTTCTCTCTCTTGCTTTAACAATGATGTGTACACCACTTCATTGTTCTTTTTTGATATATTAATTTTGTTAGACTTTTTCATTCCAGAAAAATCCACTTGGATGGTGCTCACCTCATAGTCAGATTGTTGCATCTGGTCCTCTAGTTTATCTTGAACTTTGGGCACAATAATCATGTAATCCATTTTTTTGTTTTCCAGGTCAAATGTAGTCAATACCCTGGTTGTTGTAGGCTTTGAAGTTGTAGTAGTCTCTATCTCTAGCACTTGCTTCTTGTGACTTTTAGATAATTTTGCTTTCTTTTCAAACTCAGCGTTGTAATCACAATCTGTGACACTTGACATAACTTTGATTGGCGAAGGAGTAGTTGTAGTTTTGGTGGCATCTCTAATTAATTGTGGCTAAGTATTAGCCATTCTTATCCCAGTCAAATTAATGATAGGAGGGGGGTGCCTTCTGGAAATAACTACTTTGATGTGGATGTGGAATCAAAACTTGCCATAACCTTTTGCTTCTTAGTCTTCACAAGGCCTTCCTCTTTAAGTTTGTCTATAGTTTCATTTAATGTTATTGATGGCCTCTTCTGAGTTTGTTGTTGCATCTCTTGCTGACCACTACTACTACTAATACCTATACCATCAACAGAAATGCCACTAGTAGCATTAGAATGTCCACCATCTCCTGCAAGAAAAGAATGAGAAACATGTAGATCAGAAGACCCTTATGGTATTGTTAGTGATTGAATCTCACTCTGAGGATTTAAAGCTAGAACAAATCTAATCTCTTGACCTGTATGTATATGCCCTTTGGCTTGTTCATCACTTCCAATGCCGAGTAGAAGATCATTAGGTTTTCTAGGGTATACCTCTGGTACCGTCCAAATGCCTTCTCTTGTGGGCCCCAAACCACCACCTTCATAACCCAATATTTGGGCTATTGATGCCCCTTTAGTATATGATTGTCTTGCGGTCTCACTCATACAAGGTTTGAATACATAGGCACTAAGATCTTTGGGTTGGTTTTCATCATCATAATCACTTTCAACATTAGTTGCTTGAGCTTCAGAGGGATGTTCTTTATCCCACAATTTGATAAACTATTCATCTTCTGAGACGTCTTCGAGATCTGTAGTAGCTTTTAGATCATCAAGATCCTTCCTAATAGACCAAAACGTAGAAATTTTTGACGGTGTCCAACGTTCCTCTATACAAGCTTGTTTTAGAGTCTCTGGAATCTTTGTACACTTAGATTTTTTAGCAGCTTTGTTATAGAAATTATTGAATCTCTTGTTTGCCAGTGCATCTCTCTGTGTTTGTGGATTTGGATGCAATCCCATTATTTCTGATGATAATTTTTCAAAAGAAATACCTCTTTGAGCAGTAGTTTCTTCCATGACTTTTCTCACCTCCTCCCAAGAATTCTTGTTTTTCAACATTTCTAGTAGGGGTTTACTTTCATGTTGAATTTTAGTTGGAGCATTCTTATTGGCCATAAGCCTTCTTTTAATCACGTCACATGGGTCATACTGCCAGTGAGAGTCAACATCAAATTTAAAAAGTTGTAGAATTTCATGTGCCATAGTGAATGCTTTTCTCTCGAATGTGAACCCTCCACATGAAAAAGGTAAAGAAGGAAATATGCTCTTCTTTTGCTGACTAACAAAGTACAACTGATTAGTACTCTCCATTTTCTGTATGTATTCCAATACAAAAACCCTCTCTGTCACATGTATTGGAAGTTTGTGGGGTTGTGCTCCTGATCCATAAAATCTTAGGACAATATATTCCTCCATGAAGTACCAGTCAGCAAATTGTATTGCTTTTCCTAGTTGAATGCAATTTCTACAAGGCTCGGGCAATCTAGGCATTGGAGTATTTGTAATGGTTTCATACAATGGAGCCAAAAAGTAGTCCACAAAATGATTGTAGTTCTTTTGATTATGATACATCTTTATCTTATGGGTCCAATCCAGTAGTCTAATTTTATCTTGCTGATGCTGAATTTGAAGCTTGTTGTCCTCAAACATCCCAGCAAACTACACTAGAAAAAAATTGCACAAGTAGGTTGTGAACCTAAATATCTTTTTGTTGGCACTAGGAGTGGGAGGTTCACTTTGGCTTCGTTTAATCATTAAAAACTGACAATGCATGGATTTTGCAATGTGCTCAAGAAATCTGTATTTAGCAGGTGGCATGAATTGATGGATATTGTATACCATTTCAGGGAGGCTTGCATCCACTTCACTATTATTATCCAATCCAAGGCAAAACACTAGCATTGAAACAGTATCCTCGACCCATGATCTAAAAATATCAAATTTATAAGGAGGCTTATGATTCTGATTGAGTTGGACACCATCCGCTATTAGAGATTTGATAAATCTTATTTTGTTATTTTCAATAACTACTTCATAAGTATTAGCAAGTTTTTCTAGGTTTATGAGGACTGCACCACATTCTTCAGTGGTAAAACCCAACAATTTGCCAAATGTTCTCCATTAATGGGAAGAATTATGTCCTGGCTATCTTTTTTAACTATTGCTTTTCTTTTTTCATCATAATTCTGGGCACAGACCATAATAAATTCAAGGCAAGGGAAAACCTTAGGTAACATCAAGCGTCCCAATCCAACCACCCATGGTGCAGTCATCCCGTTAATTGGTATTGGTTTTTTTGGGTCAGGTTGCTTAACTTGCGCTTGACGTACCTTATTCTCCAATGAAAACCTAAGTACTGAAGTAAACCTTCCAAAAATTACAGGGTCATAAATATCATGGTATTCATCTGTAAAACCTGGGGCTTTAAAGCAGTCTGACATAGTCTATTTTTTCTTTTTCTTTGGTTTTCCCAATTTTGGGTCTGGTTGTGTTGATAGACATGCTTGTAAACACTCAACCCTAAACCCCAAGATTGAAAAAACTAAAGTCTCAAGGACAATAGTAACAACAATAATAATAGGAATAAAGTATATCTGTATTTCACTTACCCGGATAAGATGAATACAAAGACTCGCACTGGATGAATCCGTGACATCGTACAATCAATATTAAAATTTCTGGTGCACTGCAATCTCCTTGTCACTTGAGTCCTTGAACCTCTCGGCTCTCGCTTCCAAGTAGTATCAATTAAAATTGCTAAATGCTAAGTGCCAATTGTGAAGTAAAGCGAGTGAAACGTGGTTATTTCTTTTATTAAAGTTCGATACAAGTATGTAGTTTTAGTTTTACACGTGTACTGAGTACTCCCACTTTAAAGTTCAAATGAAATTTAACGATGGCATGCAAGTCTGTAGCCTAAATTAATTATTTAATACAGCATGTACATCAAGCGGTGGAATTGAAAATTTTAAAACTATTGTATAATCTCAACTGTTGATCTTTGTAAATCTAATGGTTCTTGATTGATTCCAGAGGTTTGAGATCGCAAGTCTTGCGCTCCGGACTTTCGTTCTAAAATTCAACTACACCCGTCCATCTAGCATCGAAACATTTCGCTAGAGTCTGCAGCTCCTTTAATAATTATGTGAAGATAGACCCACTTTGATGATATAATAACTAATAGAATAAGAACTAAAAGAATAAAATGAACACATTGACATCATTGCATCAATAATAAAGTAGAAATTATATTAATACAAAATGATTTACACTTGTGCCTTGAGTCTTGGGTAATTATATTAATACAAAAAGATTTACACTCGGGAAATTATATTACCCATATTGGGGAATCCATGGCCTATTTCGATAAATAAACCTTGACACAAGGATCATATAATGGACTTCTAGAGCATTTAAATAGTATTGTACATTTGGTATTGAATAGTAATATATTGTTCTTTAAGCTCTTAAGTTAGCTGAAAAATATTGATCATATGATCTATAAGAACTGTACTCCAAATTTTCTTTGTGTGAAATTAATTGAATTTTGTTATTGGTAGGCTTTGGTGCTTGTTGTAATAAAGTAAGTTGTATGACTTTTCTTTATATTCCCCACTTTATTGTGTGCCCTCTGTTATCCAATAAGGTTAGGGTTTGAATTAATTTAAACCCTAAAGTCTTTAATTATAATTAGGATTAGAATTAAGATTAGGGATATAATTATAATTATGATTAAAACTAAGGTTAGGGTTACAATTAGGGTTAGGTTTAGGGTTAGGATTAGGATTAGAATCAGAATCAATGCTAGGGATAGGGTTAGGGCTACCATTAGGGATAGGTTTAGGTTTAGAATTAGAGTTAGGATTAAAAGTAGGATTAAATATGTTAGGAAACTTTAAAATAATTATTCTAATTTAAATTATTTATTGTAATTTAAAATATGAAATAATTATTCTAATTTAAATTGATTATTCTAATTTAAAATATGAAACTATTTGCTCATAAAATAATAAACATTTATAATAAATTAATAATATAAATACATTATTAAAATGTTTACTAATATTATACTACTTTATTATAATTTAAAATTATTAAAGTATACAATAATTACAATTATAATTTAAAATAAATTGATTAAAAGACCCTCGAGATGGATACTTCTTGGCGTAACTTAGATATATTTTTTAAATATAGCTATACTAGTAACTAATAGAATAATAACTAATAGAATAAAATGAACACATTGAGATCATTGCATCAATAATATAGTAGAAATTATATTAATACAAAAAGATTTACACTTGGGTAATTATATTAATACAAAAAGATATACACTCGGGAAATTATATCAATACAAAAACCACTCCAACGGCCAGCCCAGGCTCCAAAAAACACATAGCACCAGAGAGGCTACCATAGTACCATAGAAATCCCTAGCCCCTTGACTGAGCGACTCCTTGGAAACTTGCCACCCTACCACCCCAGCACGGAAATCACCAAAAGAAGTGGCCCTGGGAGCCCGACCACTCCTACGACCACTGCAAGTAGAATCCCCTTGCACTCACAATGGCTACAAAGTATTCAAGCCATATAGGAGTCTCCTCTATGTCCATTCTAATTACCCGCCGAAGAAAGTGTCTCCCACGAGCCACCCAAAACTTGTGCCTTCCCAGTTGTTGATCATTCATGTTTAGCAGGAACGACTACCTAGCTACGCCCACCTGTCCCTCCCGCAGCTTCTCCAGGTCTCTCGGCCATGGGATACCGACCCCCAATTCTACATAAATCAACACGTCTATGTCGTCCAAAAGAATATCTGGAGTGAATACCTCCCATAGAATCCTCAGTGCATCCACCTTTGCCTCTCCTAGATCCAACAAAGAAGCCAGAAAGCGTGAGGAAATGCTTGAATTTACCCTATATCTATCCTTGGAGACCAAGTCTTTATCGAGGACCATCTTCACTGCCTTAAGGAAGAATCAGTTTTGCTATTTACAAATGTTCATCAGTCTGCCATCTCTGATATGGCCCAGAAAGGCGACCTGATGCTTATTGCAGCGGAGCCTTATGGGAGTCTCCATGCTATATTTTGAGCAAGCGAGCCGAGTGCCGTTTTGTTGGAGACCTCCAAGATTTAAAGGAAGATTGTTAATGACCACATGCCTCAACTGACAGATGCATTTATTTGTTGTCCAGATTTTTTGTAGTGTCAATCTTTGGCTCATGTAAGGATCGACCAATAACAAACTTGTCAGAACTATTTAATAAATTAAAAATTAATGCCTGGGAAAAGTATTTTGCAGCCCACCAAATGAAATCGATATCAATATATAAATTTATAATAATATCATATGATATTATTTTATATAATATAATTATAATTTATTATTATATTATTAATAATTATTATCATATATAATATGTAATATCATATATTATAATATATAATAATATAATATATGATGTTAATCATATAATGTAATTATTATTATTATATGGTTAGACTTAGAATAAAATAAAGGGGCTCGTGGCCGGTAACTTAGAGCAAAGGGGCCAGTAACTCGACGACAACCAAGGAGATAAAAGAACAACTTAAGTTGGGGAAACCGACTACATAGGTCAACAATGAATTAGAAGGTCAACCATAAACACCTTAGACAAAAACAACAATAGTGTTATTTAACATTGAAAATTTGATTCTTTGAAACATATATGATCTATATACATTGCAATTTTCCATTGAACTCATGTCAATTTCAAACCGTAATTACTTCTATATTATTTACTAAAATTTAACACCACCCTTCAAAAAGATTGGGGAATTACATCATACATGAACCTCTAACCAACCTCAAAGTTCCAAACAAAACTCCTATCCTTCGACCTTCAAACCTTGCTTTGATCCTCCAAAATCTTTTTGGCTCCTCTTTTCGACGACGCGTAATGAATATTTCATTGTAGTCCATAATTATCCTATTAACAGGCAATGGGTCCATTACAAATTTAATTATGTCCTCATTCACAATGATAGTCAATGATTTACTATAGAACCTTGCTTTATATGTACAAGAAACCGCTAGGTATGGGTAGCAATAAGGCCAGTAAAGGAGAATTAAATTGATTTTCTCAAGGTCACTGACAATTGAGTTGCAATACCAATTCCATGCGTCAATTTGAATTTCCAGTTTCTCATACATGCATGCATGTGTGGGAGGTTCAATCCACCACCCATAATAGAATGTATCATTTGCAAATGTTAAAAGTGTCGATTCTTGACACGATTTATTCCACTTGATGAATGCTTGTATTTCTTCATTCCGAGACATGCAAAGCAATAACATCCTGCATTGCCACACACAAACAAAATTTTCCATCATCTTATTACTATTCTACATCTGTGAACTGAGAACTCTATCACACAGTTAAATTCAAAATCATGAATGATCACAAAATAAATATTTGGTAACTTACTTTCTTCGCACAGCTGCTGTAATGAAAGCCATTACTTCAAACTTTTACAGTCTATTGATTTTTGACCTATCTAAAACTTAGTAATGCAATATAAGGTTGAAACAATAAAGACTATCATATATACATTATATGTACATCCATGACAAGTGGGTAATAAATAACAAGCAACTCTGTTTAATTACCTTTGTTGTATTGTGGAAATTCATATTGGCTAATCTGTGCGGTTTGTCATGACTCAGTACTCTCTTGCCATTAATGAACTTAATTGAGCATTGGCTAATCTATTCAGTTAAGTGCGTTCAATCAAATCAATCGTACCACCACTGACCATTTGATGAACCCCAGAATGAAAGATCAACGGTTGTAGTTCAATTCTAGAAGGTAGATCTCCAACGTTGCACATTGCTAACAAAATCCTTCGGAATCAACTAGCAGCTGTTAGATATTATTAGATCAACGGTTGACAAATTGACATATATATAAAATATATAATATATTTATATTGAGTATTCTACAAAGGTCAAGGTGGCAGCGTGGTAGAGTGCAAGTCCTCGACTGTACAACTACAAATTTGGGAAATTAGGTGTGTCAGTACTTTTGCCCCAAATAGAACTTATGCCGTCAATTTGCGATCATCTGACAATCAAAATCTAATAGAATATTTTCCATTTAATGACATCCACATGACGGAAGTGACCTCTGTCCCTTCGTAATAAATAAGGAATGTTTGAAAAGCACAATAAGACATTTTTGAGAAGGCAATTTATGCATCTCAATTATGAATTGTACAATGGTACATGCCGCCAAAAATTAATTCAATTTATTGGGTTTACAACCCTTGCAGACACGTTATTCTACATTTTCAATTTTTCACTAGTGTGCTTTTAGTTTGGAGGAGCTCTGGACTATGTCTTCTACAGGTGTTGAACATGAGCTTTCACAACCAGGTTGGCTAATTTGTGCTCTTTCTTGCCCATTTCTTATAGTGACAAATTTGAATACTTTAAGTCAACTGGGTGGGAATTGGGAAGAACAATTAATTTTCATGAGTCCAGACTATTTGTTTACCCAAAATCTTTTGGAGATTTATTTGGCACCCTTAGCAGTTACAAAAGCTTTTGTTTACTGGTTTCTCAAACAAGTAAAGATGAAGCTTTTGTTTATTGAGAATGATTTAGCTAAGGTGAAGGATACCGATCTAAGTCATATAGATTTCAACTTGGTTGATTCCTGGGCTCAATTAGAGCAAAACCCCAAGTCACCTATAGCCTAGAAAATCCTTACAAGTGGGTTAGCTTGTGCTCGAGGTTTTCCACCTATTGTACCATGTCTAAACCTAGTTGTTGCATGTGTAAAGAACTATTATCCTGATACTAAAGGGAAATTTCAAGAGCATGCTAGTTCTTCTTCTGTGCATAAAGAATCAGGAATAAGAGAGCAAGGAACCTCCCAGCCTTCCAGAATTTAGAAAACTTCAACTGGTGTGGAGAAACCTCATCACAGAGTTGGTTCACAATCTAGTAGTGGTGGGGATGGAGAGCAGCCTGAAGATAATAGGAAACTAAAACTAAAAGGTGTATGTGAATAGGATGGTCAGCCTTCATTCATTAAACCACGAGTGGAGAAGAAGTTGGATGCCTTACAACAATTGCAGGTAGATCACATGACTTCTGCTGTCTCCTTCACCTAGTAATGATTCTTCCATTTACCAACAGATTGTTGATGAGGGTACTTTTAGTTTTCGTTCCTTGTTTGAGGATCCAACTTCCCTCGTATCAAATGAAACTCCCATGCAAGATACTCCTAATCAACCAGAGAGAGTTGTCTTGGGTGCAAGTGAGAGTGGTACAGTTTTGTCTTCCCCTTCCTGGCTAAAGAAAGTTTTTGAGAAAAAGAGGAGATATCCCCCAGCACTAACAATAGACATAAACATTGATGCTGTAACTACACCTAAGCCTAAGAAGGCTAAGAGGATGTCTCAGATTGTAACAGATTCTTCTTTAGGGCATAGGATCTTGGAGATTGTAGACCCCATCAGGGATAAAAATGAAAATGAAGTCACAGAAGCAGATTTCAATATGACCAAGATTGACATGGGTCCTCCTACGGTGGAAGGTGATTTATATCATTTAAAATTTTCTCAATGCATGCTAGCAAAGAGAGTTAAAGCTCAGCAACAACATAATGCAAAGCTGCAAGCCCAGGTGAATTCTCTGACATCTTTCATTCAATCTACTTTCAATATTACTTCTATTGATGGAATGGATCCTAGCATGTTGCAACAAATCAAGAGATATCAAAATCTAGGTAAGGCCACTGAGTAATGGGTAGAGTGAGTCACCATTGATGGTTTGTTGTACATCGAGGAGGTCATGAAACTATATCCCCTCCTTTTTGATAAAAGGAAAGGGTTAATTGCAGAGTTACGAAATTTAAAAAGGGAAGACAAAAATCTGCTCATAGACTTTACATAGATACAAGAAATGATGAAAATTGATACAAATATTCTTGTAGCTAAGAAAGTTTTTAATGATCCAAATGAGAATGATTTTGCGTCTTGGCTAGATGCACTAGAGTGGAAGAGATCTGTGCTAGGGGATTTTAGTGGACAAATAAGAAGAATTTTGGCTCAACATTTCACTACTATGACTGATCTTAAAAATAATTGTACCATCTTAGATGTAGAGATTTCAGATGAAAGTGGAGAGAACTTGCTTGATGTCAAGGAAGTAAAGCAAAATTTTAAGAAGAGGCTTACTGAAGAGCATGTTGCCATAGTTAATGGTGAATCACTAGGGAAGCTTGGGCATATAGCATCGTATCTCACAACTTTTAGGCATGGAATTGATGATGTCTATATGAGAGTAACAGATGCAGAGAGAATGATAGATAAGTTGAAAGTTCAGGCAAAGAACACATGTAAACCAAGTTCCAGGACTTTAAAACCCATAATTAGTAGGTTCAGGAGATACAAGGTGAAACTGAGAGCACAGGTGGACTCGACTGCTGCTGGTGAACAAGACAAGGAAAATGAAGCGACTCAGGAGGAAGACCAAACGATTGCCACGTGATGGCATTTCTTAGTTTTATGTTATTTCTTTAAACATGCTTTGAATTCTCTTATGGCAAAAGACTTATTATTATATATTTCAATATTTATATAATTTAGTGTTACTATATATTTCTGTTATTTTCAATATATGTATTATGAATGAAAGCTTGAGGAGTTGATTTCTGAAGTTGTAAAGTTTATGTTATAGTGGATGAATCTGTATTCTTTTTATGTATCCTTTTGAATTTTCTTTTTTAAATAATTATCTATTAATTTTCGTTAATCAAAATCGTTATTACTTGACACTTGTCTCTATTCTAGAGACTTTATGTAGAAAGATGGATGTGTTAGAACTATAGCCTGAAATGGAACTTCAACTGATGCCATTGATTCTGATACTGAATAAACTATAAATTCTCCAAGAAGATTACACATTATAATATAGCATTTGATATTTTCACCAACCACACTCTGACTTTTCAAAAAATTGCCAACACAATCGCCAAATATTCTATTTTATATTTTTGAATCTATATAATTTGCCACCTAATTTATTAATTTTTTTGGAATACAACTATAATTCGCCAAGGAAATTATTATTATTTTTATAAAATATATACAATTCACCAGTAAAATAGATAGTGTCGACAAATTTGAAAAAATTCGCCAATGAAATTTTTTTTTTTTCGAAATAGGCATAGATTAGCTAGCATTTTTTTGGTGTTAAGCTAGGATTCACTAGGATTTTATAGGTTTTTTTAGGGGGGGTTCCTTAAAGTTATCCCCGCCCAGGAGCACCTCACAATGGTATGCTGGAATTGTAAAGGCTACCCATGGAGGAGAGGTCCTGGGTTAGGGCCCATAGCGGAGGGAAAGGACATCATTGTCCTCAGTGAAACTCATGAGCATGAAGGATGTAAGGTCCCAAATTTCAAAGGTTATAGAAAGATTTCAATTTGGAATGAGATAACTAAAAATGGCAAAGGGCATGGAGGTGTGACAATTCTAGTGAAAGAATCGTGGGAAAGAATCATACAAGTTGGAAAGGTGAATCCAAGTAGTCAGTACATATGGATGAAGACAACAGATAGAGATTCAGTTATTTATCTTTTTGCATGTTAGTTTGCACCTCATGGCTCAAAGTCATACAAGAAAAAGAACCTAGACAAAGAAGACCCATTTGCAGCACTAAAAAATGACATATCGACATATAGTACCTCAGGAGAAATCATTTTAGTAGGAGACTTTAATGCAAGAATAGCTAACAGTCAAGATCTCTGCCTTCGAAATGAGGAGGGAGTAAAAGACAACCCTTTATGGTTAGAAGAGGTAGAAAATCAAAACTGGGAAAGAGACTCTCAAGACACAAAAGGAGGGATCACGCAATACATAGTAGAATTGTTGGGGATATGCAGCATATATGATTTGATTATATGCAATGGTATAAAATCTTGACTGAGTTTTGGGAACTTTACCTATCAAACTTACAATGTGCAAAGCATGGTAGATTATGTTATTTGCTCTCAAAAGCTAATGCCAAGGTTAATGGAAGTAGATGTGAAGGACTGTCCTATAGAAATGAATTTTGATCACAATCCTCTTTATGTAAAGATTAGTATGTGGCAAGGCAGTCAAAGCCAAGGTAGATCACAACAAAACCAAAAGGAGGCACCTCAAGGCACAATCCTTTTGACGTTTGAAAATCAAGACATTTTCCAGATAATACTAGAACAACAATTACAAGAAATAAGTGACATTAGGTTGGCTGATATAAACAAGAGAACAATATACAACAAAGAGTTGACAACTATAATCCACAAGGCTCTTAGTGTGTGCAAAAGGTCTAGGCCTAAGAGAGACATCAAAAATAGTGCTCTGATAAACCCTTGGTATGATGAAGACTACAAGATAACAAAGAGAACGCTGAAAATAAAAGGAAACAAGAAGGAATATGAAAAACTAGTGAGATCGAAAAAAGAGTATTACATGCAAACAAGGAGGAAAGATCTGATTTATCTTGGGAAGCACAATCTGAGGGTCTTCTAGAAAGAATTACAACAAAAAAAATGTAGTTACCAAGAACAATATCATGAACCTCCAATGGCTTGATTATGCAAAGCTACTATATGAAAGAGATCAAAATAAAAATGACCCCCCAGTGATCAATTCAATGGCCAAACTCTTCTCCACGAAAGACATTAAGGAAGGAATTAAAAAGCTTGCTGTGGGTAAAGTGCAAGATATAGATGGTCTACAAGTAGAATATATAAAATGGGGCATGGAACTCCTCACACTGCACATCAAAAGAATATTTAATGGGGTCATTCAAAATGGTTTTCCAATGGATTGGACAACCAGTGTCGTTATTCCTTTGCTTAAAAGTGGGGATGCCAACAACCCTTCAAATTACCATACTATAATGATCAATCCCCTTTTTGGAAAACTCTTTGGGAGCATGATAGAGCATTGGATTAGTATTTGGGCAAAAAAGGAGGGAAAGAGAGAAAAAGGGCAAGCTAGTTTTAGACCAAAATACTCTACAATTGACCACTACATTACCCTCAAACACTTGATTAAGAAGGTTTGGGACAAATGGGGTGAAGAGGTTTTTTGTTGCTTCATCAATTTCAAGAAAGCATTTGATAGTACCGTTTGTAGAAACAAATTATGGAAGTAGAATGGAAGAATTAAGGATTCCAGAAATGTATAGGGCTACTGTCCATAGGTTGTCTGATCAAGTTCGGGCCAAGATTAGAACCAAGCAAGGTTTCTCAAAATGCTTTGGGAGTGACATTGGGATCAAATAGGGGTGCCCACTATTGCCTACCTTGTTTGGGATTTACATTGACAAATTAGAGGATTGGATAGACAAGTTTGGTGGTGGAGGAGTCCACTTGACCAACTATGTAATAAAGCTACTCCTTTATGTGGATGATCTTATTCTAATGGCAAAAACAAACCATGATTTAAGAGAACACCTGAAGGCTTTAGAAATGTTTTGCCAAGAGGTTGGGATGCAGGTGAACACTAGCAAAACTAAGGTCATGATCTTTACCTTGAAAAGAAAGAAGGCTCATATTGAATTGGTTTTTGAAGGCAACCCCTTGCAGGTGGTTAATGAATACAAATACCTTGGCCTTGATTTCAACAATAAGCTCAGTTGGGATATGTGTAGAGCAAAAAGAATACAAGGAGGATGGAAAGCTTTATACTCATTGCATAACAGATGTAGAAGCACCGAACTGTGGGATTGGAAAACTAAGAAAACTCTTTTCAGGTTCTTGGTGGTGCTGGTGGTGCTATATGGGTGTGAGGTGTGGGGTGGCAACACGTCAGCGTTGAAATGGAGACAAATAGAGAGGTTACAAAAGCACCTAATCACAAGCAGCCTTAAGATAAAAACATCAGTTCCATATGAGATCACTCTAGCTGAGGCCGGTGCCTTTTTGTTGGAAGCATCAACTTTGATTCAGCTGCTAAGTTACTTAAAGAGGATTGAGAACATGGGGCTGCTACGTTGGCCCAAAATGGCAGCAGAAGAAAAATTAGATAGAAGGAAGAGCACATGGATGAAACAAAATGACAAGTGGATGAATAAGTGGGATATCAATATGAAAGAGTGTCCAAACATGATTGGTGCAATTAAGTAGTACGTCCAGGATAAAGTCAAAGCAAGCATGTGGATGAGGTAACTTGGGAGGAAAAGAGAGTACTATATCAAACATTTTAATCCTTCATATGACCACACACAAAAGACATATATAGGGGCATAAATAAAATGGAAAGTGAAAAATGTTAATAGCTCAGCTAAGGACTAGCTCACACCAGCTCAAGTGTGAAACCAGTAGGTGGACAAGGCTGAAAGAGGAGTGGATAGATATGATATGTTGTTTTTGTACTTTGGGGCTTGTGGAAATGGAATGACACTATATCATGGAATCTAGCCTATGAGGATATTCAGGCCATTTACATTAATATTTTGAATGTGGTCTCCTTGAATAACTTGTTCGAAGAAGAAAGGATAACAAATACTACAGTTTATTTGACTAAGATTCATAGCAGAAGATCGAGGATTCTGAAAGAAAAAGAGGGCAACAAGAAGATGTTGTTTGGGGAGCAGTCCCATATAGAGCTTTTGTTATTGGCAACGTTGTTGATATCTGTGGGTCCCATAGGCTATTTGGCCTCGTGGATGTTATTAAAAATCTTCATTCATTCCTCCAAGAGTCCACCTATATACAGAACAAAAGTACATTCTAATCAAATACTAAAATTTCCTTTACACATTTTCTGTTGCCTTTTCCTTTTACATGATGTGATGGTCCAATGCATTTTCCACTGTATTGTGATGCTCTAATGCATTTTCCTTTTAAATGATGTGATGTCAACTCTTGCTCCCATCAGAATTCAAATTAGTCCCACTACATTATTTCAAAATACTAATTGAAATGCCATAAAGTAAAGTCATTACTTGTTTTGCAAGGCTGTGTGGGAATCTTTCTTTACTTTTTTTAAGAGTGGAATTATTGGTGCACAACCAAATTTAGTGACAATTACAACAAACTTTGTTATTTTCAACACTCATTAAGAAAAGGTATGGTTTCCATATTTTATTAGTTTCTCTAATGGATACATAGTAGTGTTGATGGTGGTTTTAGCACACAACAACGCAAGTATGATTGCTGGTATCACACCTCTCATGAAAAGTATCTTACCCTAGGTAAGACTACTCCAGGGTTTCTATAGCTAGGTCTTAGCTTGCATGGAATAACTTTAGTGGAATATCTAGCTGTGCCAACAAGGGGTCTTACATGAAATGCAGGGTTTATGGAAGATGGCAGCAATGTATATGCAGAAAGCCTAGTGGTTTAGACTGTAAAGTCTAAAATTTTCTAGCAGATGGGCAATGAAATGCTGCTTATAACCTAACCTAACAAACTTGATGTAAAGAAAATACAAAAGGAAAGGGAGAGAGAGAGAGAGAGAGAGAGAGAGAGAGAGAGAGAGAGAGAGAGAGAGAGAGAGAGAGAGAGAGAGAGAGAGGATAAGAGATCCTAAGTGACAGTCACAATGGGGTAAAATGCTGCAGATAGACAAATACTTTCAATAAACCATTCCTTGTTTCACCAGGATAGGAAACCCACAATGTTGCAAGAAATGATGCAATCTTTAAAGGATCCTTATGATTTTCAAGTTGCATTTACTCATTAAGCACCTAGACAATGGCGTAGCTTAACTAGTGGAATGCAACCGAACTATGTTCAATGATAGGGCCCGGACTAACTATACACAACAACTTACCATCAACAAGTACTAATAGTATGGACTAAAGCATTCATCAGATATCTTAACATTTACCCATCATTGCAAAAGCACAACTATTTAAATTCAAATTGATATGAATCATGAAAACCAAAGAGGATAACACAAGAACACAAATTCCTAGCAACCTGCAAAACTTGCTTTGTATTGATCACAATTTGGTAGAGTCTCAACAATTCAGTATCTAATCTTACTTACAAATGAGAGAAAAGGATGGCCCTTTTATAGACAAGGCACCATACTGAGTTTTTTAATGGATGGTGGAGATTAACTCGGCACCAACGGTCCAGATTACATGGCATTTAATGAGATACATCAATTTGTTACATTTTTAGATTTGCCTTTGTCTTGTAGGAAAAAGACAAAATATAGCTTGCAAATACATTGAATCTAGACAAAATGGAAACTCATTTGGTTGTACATGATGAAAAGTCAATTTTCAAGGCCCAATGAAGCCAAAATAGAGTCACATGACACTTGAAAACTTGAGCTGATGAGTATTCATGAGATTCCAAGTGCTGGCTAGACCAAGAGGAGTATGTGGCACATTATTAGTGAAGATATATCAAACCAGATGCTTGTTGGACCAATTCTCGATGACTGGACTGCTAGAACAACTATATGCATGTCTTAGTGATCAAGTCCATGGTCATTTGAGTGGTATTTTTGGATATTTTCTACATCGTAGTAAATTGTATTTTTAGAGGCCTTCGGAGCGGAATGGGGGCTCAAAACTTTGGGTAGCTCAAACTATATAATCATTTTATCTTCGCAATGAGTCCAAGAAGTTTAAATTCTGATAGAATAGCTAGGAGTTATGACCCCCAGACTGGATCACTTAGACATTAGACTAGATCTGCAGGAATAACAATGATTTGACATGATCTTCTATGTATTTCAGCTCTTGAGACTCATCTTTATCATCTTGGACATTATACTGACTTCCTTTTACATGTGCAACAGTAATTTGGTTGATAGAATGTTGATTCTGCATCTTTGGATCAGCAGGGTACCTCTATATGTTCATCCTTCCAAGATGGCTCCAGTTGGCTCCTTTGTGCTTTTAGACCTATAATAAACAATACCAAGCATCAATTTTATCATAAAAAAGTCATTTTCCATCAATTTGGATCAAAACATGTCCATTTGCAGTCATGGGTTAGTAAAAAACAACTCATTGTCAATGCCATCTTCTTATAAACAACCTCTTAAATCTAGTGATTTTCACATGATTTTCTGCATTTTTCATTATTTTTGAGTACCCATTTGGCCAATATGATGATTAGGGAAGCTTTTGGGGTCAATAGAATCCATTTGCAGACTTTTATTTCATGTTTTTCTAGCATTTTCTACAAAAAACATGATTTTTGGGGGTCACGGACTTTTCATGTGCAGTGGCATTAATTATCGTAAAACATGCCAAAAATCCACACAAACCTAATAAAATATTTATCATGATGTGAAAAATAGATATGCAATTCAAATCCATCAAGAAAATCCAAGTTGTACCTTCAAAAACTCAATTTTTGGGCCAAAATATGAAAAAGCGCTGATTTTGGGGTTTATCGACTAAAAGTCGGTGCAATGCAATTCTAGCACAGGTTAGAGAGGTTCGCTTTTAGTGCAAAATGCTTTTGTGCTACTTTTGGGTGCCACCGACTTGTGCAAGTTTGGGCTTGGACCGACTAATAGCATCTCATAAGGTCGGTTGGGGTGGATTGTAGCGCAAGTTGATAAGGTCAATTTTTAGCGCAAAACATAAAAGGCCTAGTCGGCGGGGATTTTCAATGCAACCGACTAGTGCGGGTTTTAGCACCGACCGACCTACGCAACTTAAGTCAGTGGAAGGCCATTTCAGCGCAAGTTTGCGAAGTGGGTTTTTAGCGCTAAGGTCGGTAGAGGTTGTTTTTAGCACTAAGGTCGGTAGAGGCTATTTTTAGCGCTAGATTTTGAATTGGTCAGGGTGAAAGTATATTTAAAAATATATTTAAGTATAAGTTTAGATATGGACTTTCTTATACTTTAGATATGGAATTTCTTATACTTTAGATATGAAATTTCTTATACTTTAAATATTTTTAAATATACTTTTAGGATGTTTGAGATAGGTTCCAGATCCATATGATTTCATATGGAGATTCTAGAATTTTGTGGTTCCACCAGATTCTAGAATTTAGCTTCTACCAAGTGAAAGCACAATATGACCCTCAAAGGAAAGAAATATACTTTTCTCACATGATGCTCACAACAAGCAAGCCTGAAGGCCAAATTTTACAAAAGAACATAATGTGTCAACACTAAAGCATAAGTCTAAAGAAAGCCTATCCAAAGGATAAAGTTGAGCTCCTTGCATAAAGTACCAAATCAGTGACTACAAGATACTTGGATGTGGAGAAGAAACTAAAGAATAAAGAAATAGACTTGCAAGTGGTATATTAAAATCTACAAGTGGCTAACTTGAAGACCAAATCACTAGAACTCTAGGTAGATACTTTGAATGAATCCATTTGAAAAAAGTACTTGATATGCAAATAAATGCAAAAAAGGACAAGAGTAAGGGGTTGCAAGTGAAGTTACATTAACTATTTTAATAACTTAATTACACATTTCCTATGCTAATGGCAATATCTAATGGTCTCTTCAATCGTAATTCACAAGCATCATTTGCAAGATAAAAATGTTTCTTTAAAACTCCATTTGTCATAATTCAAAAGATAAATATTTGAACCTAGGGATTCAAATGAAGGTATGATTCTGGTGAGTTTGTAGAGTCAAACCTTTTGAACACCTTGCATCTAGCACTAAAAGACTTATAAGCTTCTTCATTGTGAATTAAGAATCTTCATAAAACTACCATACCATCTCTTAGATCTTTCTTGTAAACCAATCCAAATCTACCTACTCCAATTAACTTGTTCTTACTTAATCCATCAATTGCACTAATAACACCTTCATAAGAAATTTTCTAGTGACCTAACTTTTGCAAATTAGCTCTTTGGGAGAGCATATATTGCCAAAGTGCATCTCCACAAGAAATCTAATGGCTAAAACTAAGCAACATATCACAAAAGCATTGGCACTAGAAACTATTATGTATGCATGCTACAATCACTAATCTCAAAATTAACGAGAGAAATCTATATTTTAAAATTTATGATGTACAATATCCTTTACTTTCACCAACTCTTTTTTCATTTGGGATGGTTTTAAATATAGAAAAGCACTTTAATATTCAATATTTTTGGGATTCCAAATATCCCAATATTGTTGCAAGAAAAATATTTACTTCAATGGGTAATTCTAGTTTGTATTATCCTCAATATCAAATAGAAGAGTAGAATTCAAATTAAATTAAACTTACACAATATACACCAATAAGAGCAAGTCCAGAAAAGCTAAACCCTATTAACTAAGTGGGTAAAAATTTAAGAATTAAAGATTGTGCTTTATATTATGCTAAAGTCAAGCAAAATGTAATTTTGCCCTAATACACCTCCTAGTGGATGCCCAAATTTTTTTCTCCATCTATCTATTGAAACCCCATTCAATCTAATGTAATAATAACATAACTTACGATTGATGATGAGCTTGTTTGAGTCCAAAAAAGACCTCACAAACATCATTACACACCTTAATAACTTTTAGAATTCTAACCCATAAACAACAATCACCTTGATCAAGACAATAATCTATTTGATCAAGAGGAATCAATATTAACATATTGTATCCAATTAATTCTAGATGCCCCTAATTTTCTCTCTTAGTTCAAATGTAGATAAGTGGTGAAATAAAAAAAATCATATCAATGTTGTATAAATAGGTTTAGAGGGAATGGTGATACACCCAAAAAGAGTTTTAACATTTGATTAAAAGAAGATGACACTAGGTGCAACCCAATTTAAGGGTTTTAACATTTGATTAAATGAAGACAACACTTGGTACAACCCATGAGCCACATTTATAGAAATCCAAAGACTTTCACCCTTATGTATATTGAGGTACTTGTATAATTACTTATTGTTTTATTGTAGTAAGTAGATTTAAATATATGCTACACCCTTATGCCTGTTCAGTTATTGTGTTTTGGGATAAATTTAAGTCATTGTTATTTAGACAAATATATGTTACACCCTTATCTATATTTAAATCTACTTCCATAAGTCAAGTCAATGTGGAGAGGACCTTGAGGATAAGCGGACAAGCATAAGAGTGTAACATATATTTAAATCTACTAGCTACAATAAAACAACAAATAAGTATACATTTACCTTAAAGGTTGCCTTGGAATCTACTCACTACAATAAGATAGTATAAAACATGTATTTGCAGATTAATCTGCCTAACTTTACTAAGCATACAATGTTAAATTTTAGATTAAAGGAATATTGATTTCTTCTATAATCATTACCCTGATTAAGATAAGTATCCAAAATGCTCACAATAAATTCCACAACCCACATAAATCTAACAAACTGCAATAAGAATAAATTTAGGCACAAACCTTGAATGTCCATTGCACAATTACAAGGTTTATTACAAGCAATAGTAATTAAAAAAAACATTGGAAACATTTTTAGCTATTTCTCTTTTCAATAAAAAAATTGCTTGGATGCCTAGATTCATCCAACCTTCCATGTTTTTCAAATGCTTAAATATTGTGGCCTTCCTAATGATGGCCAAGTAACACAATAATTAATTTACCAAGACTGTCAAACTAAAAAAATAGCATTTCAACACTCATTTTTTCTAAGAATCTACAAGGCACAATCAAAAAGATCATCAAAGATCACGTTTCTAGGTGTAGAACAAGGTTGCATCTCCAAACTAGTTCTAAAACAACAAATTTAACCTTGTAAAAAACAAAAAAAAGATTCTTATCCACATAGCAACTATCTAAGACATATCCAGATCCCCAGGTATACAAATCTCATTGTCTACAAAAACCAACAATCATTCTTCAATTACAAAGCTAAGCAATCTATCTCTTTAATTACTTTAAAGCATGATTATTATTATTTTTTATATTACTTCATCTGATCCACTCCATGTAACTAGCAAATCAATTTAATCTAAGTTAATTTGTATGTGATTACTTTATTTAATTAAATAACCTAAGTTACCTCTGAAACAAGTTTATTACTATTTTTTGTTGTACTCATTTCCTACAATTCCTCACTAAATTCAAGTGCCTATCAACGTGTCCATTGCACTTCAGGTTGTAATTGCTAATGATATCTATGGTGGGAGAATCTAGTCAACATAGTAATGATAACAAGAAAATGACTAAAAGTTTTTTCCAATACTTGTAGGGACGAATTACCATGTTAATAGCTTTTCTTAGCATGTTAATAGAGACGAAAATTATCTATCAATAAGATTAGCTTGTTAATAGTAAGACATAAATCCCTACATTCTCTATTGCATTTACAGTCACAAATAAATAATTAAGCAAAAAGCTATAAATATTTGTGCCATTTTTTATTGTTGAGGTAACCGCCCAATGCTATTGCTTACTTACACTGAGAGTCCAACATTTTGCATGATCAATGCAGCAATCTACCATCTCATCCTTCTTATGAAGAAACTTGCAAATTTTCTATCAATTTTAGGATTCAAAATATGCTATTCAACTGCAAATGGGCAAGAGTTTTTATAAGAAAAAACTTGTGCAACAAGGAGGGCCTTCTTTGTCCAAGTACGAGCACTGAAACATGGAGTTTTTTAGCCTAGTTGACAATGGTAGTAGCCTTTTCACTAGCCTGTATGACAACTGCTTGCACATCCACCTAACGAACACAAAACCAAGTACCATATCCATCAAATATTTATCCTATAGTGACCTTGAAAGGGGTTTGCATTTCTTATTTCTCTCAAATAAAATAATATCTTTCAAAATCATGTCCAATATTGAAATGAGTCAAAATAAATTGAGAGAGAAAATAAAATGTTTCTTAAGTGTAACTGTGCAATGTGAAAAATTCTCAAAATTACATACAGTAACATTTTCAATCTCCCAAAAAATGTTTTTCCCTTCCTCTCCACACTCAATATATATAATGCTGATTCTTAACATTTTCATTTATGACTCTTAATTTATTTTTACATTTTAGTGATCTAGAATTTGTAGTGAGGCTTCATGATTTAGCCTTGAGTTTATATAGTTCCATTTTAGGAAAGACTAAACCATCTACCGTTGTGGGTTGTCCATCTTACTAGGGTAATGTTCCCCATTCTTAAGCTAGACGTGGTCCATGCATTAGAAGTTTTAAAAAAGAAAAAAAAAGTAATAAAGTATAGAATACTTTACCTACAGCGTACCTGCCTTGTAGAGCGATATGAGATAGTTTTGTTTGCAATATGGTTGCATTGATGTCAACACTAATGAGCATTGCACATATGTTACCTAAGGTTTTCACTGACATGGTTGTGTGGTTGTCATTGATGTCAACACTATGTTTGGATGCCTATGATTATGATATACTATGTTTGATGGTGTGCTAACAAGGGTCGTTGATGTTCATAATTGGTTGCTGATGTTCATGGTTGGTTGCTGATGTTCATGGTTGGATTTCATGCCTTGATTAATGTCAAGTAAATTGGTATTGAGCATGTTTGTTATCAGTAGAGATGATTTCATGATGGTATATTAAGATGGGAATTGGAATCATTAAGATGAATGCTGATATATTAAGATGGGAACTAGAAGCTATGCTGAGGTTGAGAAGATGTTTCTAATGACCTATAGCATGTTGTATGATCCTTTTAGTTGTTCCTAAGGAAGTATGTGTTTATACAAGAAGGTTCTGATCTTCAGATGTTGGTAAAGGTTGTTGTTGTAGGAAGCTACCTAGAAGACTGCTCAATAAAATGTTCTGCATTCCTTCGCATTTGAAGATATGATCATGCAGTTTAGAAGGTGAGTTTAGTATGTTCTAAAGGTGCTATATCCAAGAGTTCAAGTCATTATACCTTCAACATTGTTCAAGTTATAAGTGATAGAGTTCTAATCTGTGCTATGGTAGTATAATGTGTTAATGAAGGCTGATTGGAATGCTCCGCATTCCTCTGCAAGTGAAGATTTACTCATGTGGTTTTGAGGATATGTTCAAAGTAGTGTATGAGTGCATCCATATGAGTTTCAGATGATTTGGGGGTCCACAAGTTTAGTTTTCAAATGACAGAAGTGATATAGATAGTTTCAGATACCTAATTATTTTTAGGATATATGTTTGAGCACCTGCATCAGTGGAAGAGTATACAGACCAGTTATATGAGTTTTTGTGGACATCCTACATGTCTCAGAGTGTTTCAAGTTTGAAGGGCATAAAGATCTTTCATGTTTCTAGTACTGCACAAAGTTTTCAAGTCAGTTTATGAAGAGTTGTTGTTGAGGCTGACTGAGGAATGTTGATGATGTGTGCCACAATGTTCTTGTTGTGCAGAGTTCAAGCAGCATTTGGAGATATTGTGTAGGTCCTACCAACTCATCTGGAAGAAGAACAAGTAATGTTTAATCATTCATGAGTACTACCAAGATTGTAAAGACTGATGCGCTACATGCTTCATGTTTTCTTGCTTAAGGGAAACCTAATTTAAATTTGTGAAGTGTGCGGATGTTGTTCCTTGAAGAATGATGTTGTGAAGATGTTTAGGACCAGGTTAAGCATGTGTTGGGGTCCACAAGGCATGTGTTTCTTTCTGGAGTGGCATGTAGTTCATGTTAGGGCTTTCCCTATGCATGTTTCATGTTGTGTGATCTCTAGATAACTTGTAAATTATAATATTCTTGTTGTATTGGCCGAATTGTAATGTAATCAATGTAATGTCATGTATTTATTGTAAACCTAGTTAATCTAGGTGAGGTATGATTGTGAAAAATGAAATTATGAATGTGTGAAGAGCAGAATATGAACATGATATGCATTATGATGTGCAACTGAAGGAGAAAGACAAGAAGCAATAAGGTCTGTCTTGATTCATCTTGAGGACATTTTTGTGACAGAAGGGAAGTGAATAATGTGCCTAATTGATTCAATCATCAAAAGAAGAGTGAAGAGGTATAAGGGAAATCATCAAAAGAATAGAGCTTCAAAGTCAATTTGAGGTAGTGGAAGGATTGTGACGCTATAATCATTTCTGAGCTTGTTCTTAGTTTAGGGAGTAGTTGCTTCCTTGGGTTGTTGCACTAAAACAAAGTCAGTAGGGAGTTGTAGCTTCCTTGGAAGTGACCTTAAGACCTTTCTTTAGGGAGTAGTAGCTTCCTTGGGTTGTATCCCTAAAATAAAGTTGTAATCTTTTATTGCAGTGAGCTTCATATATTGTGAGTTAATCCTCATTGTGGTTTTTTACCTCTTGGGGTTTTCCATGTATATCTGGTGTTATGTGTTGATGTGCATTGTGTTGATCTTTCATGTTTATGTTAATGTTGTAATGTTTAAGTTTTAATCTGCTCTGAAGGATTTGAAGTTTGCTTGGATACTGATTCACCCCCCTCTTAGTATCTTGGTGTGTACAACAATTGGTATCAAAGCCAAGTTACTTAGAAGAAGCTTAACCGCTTGAGGAAGATCTGGGATGGCTCATAATGGATCTCACAAGGCACCTATGTTTGATGGAACAAATTATACCTTCTGGAAGTTAAGGATGGAAAACTATTTATCTTCTCTAGGGTATGGTATTTGGCAATCTGTCAAGAAGGGTTACACTGCTCCTGCTAGTGATCCTACAGATGCAAATGATATTAATTTGTATGAGAACAATGCCAAGGCAAAGAGTGCTATCATGAGTGGGATAGTTGATTCATAACTTATGAAGGTAATGGGTTGTAAATCTGCTAAGGATGTATGGGTAAAACTTGAAAGCATTTATGAAGGAGATAGTAAAGTGAAGTAGGCCAAGATGCAAATCTTCAAGAGTAAATTTGAGACCCTGAGGATGTCAGAAGAAGAAGACATTGTCATTTATATGCTCTAGGTAGATGGAATAGTTAATGGCATCAGAGGACTTGGTGGAGAAGTGAAAGAAGATGAGATTGTGAAGAAGGTTCTAAGATCTCTCCCTAAATCCTATAGTCATAAGGTTTCTGCTATTGAGGAAACTCGGGATTTAGATAAATATATAGTAGATCATTTGTTTGGCTCTCTCAAAGCCTTTGAAATGAGAGAATTTGACAAAGGTGCTCCAAAGAAGGAAGCAACATTCAAAGCAAGTAAGAAGATAGGAGATGAAGCAACTGATCAAGATGATGACCTTGATGAGGTAGAGGCAAACTTTGTAAGAAGATTGAAAAAGGGAACATGCAAATACAAAGGTAAGTTACCTTTTAAATGTTTCAATTGTGGTAAAATTGGGCACATTTCTTTAAAGTGCAAACTAAGAACTAGTAGCAAGAAGAATAGTTTGTATGCTGAGGAAGAAGGCTACTCATCTGAGGAATATGATGGAGATCACTACTCATCTGATGATGAAAAATAAAAAGTCTTATTCACGGAAACAAAAGAAAATAAGGGAAAAGGAAATAATAATAAGAACATTGGTCAACAAGCACCCACAAAACCAAAGGCAAGTGATGTGAGCAAAAATTATGAGGTGGCAATAAGTTTAAATGCCAAACTCAATGACAAATCAAATGAATGCTCCAAACTTGAAGAAATTGTCTTTTTGAGAAAAGAACTAGTAAAAGAAAAAGAACAAATTGACAAGGGTTTAAAACTAAAAGGATATTTTGAAATTCTTGATGAGTTGATTAACTCCCAAAAGCCATCAAAAGAAAAAATTAGTCTTGGTTTTAAAAAGGGGAAAAATCCTATAACCAGTGTATTTGCAAACTTGTATGATAACTTCAAAGCAGAAGGAAAGTTTGAAATAAAGAAAGAAAAATCTTGCATTGAAGATCCTAAGAAGAATGCCTTTGGAGATGCAAAAGAAGATGAATTCATTCCTGTTCAGAGACAAAGAAAGAATAACTTCACATAGGTTTGGAATAAGAAGAAGAACTTTAGAAAGCCTGCTCCTAAATAAACTACTTGTACCAGGTACTCTCAAACTTTTAATGGTAGTTATTATGCTTGTAATAAGATTGGTCACAAGGATGTTGAATGTAGAAGCAAGATGAATCATAATTCATTTAGGCCTCCAAGGCACAATATTGTGAAATATTATTCATTTCATGGTCAGTGTTATGCTTGCAACAAAGTTAAGGCAAATTAATGTAGAAGTAAAATGATGAGGAATGGTTTTAGGCATAAGAATAATGCTATGACTTCCCAACCCTTCTATGGTTATTGTTACACATGCAATAAGTATGGTCATAAGGCTACTAATTGTAGATCTAATGTAAGAAGAGGTGGTTATGCTCCGCAATCCAATATCACATGCTACAACTGCAATAAATTAGGACACATTGCAAGGTTCTGCAAGGGAAAAATGTAAGACCTGCTCCTTAAAAGAAGATTGACATTGGTCAGCAAAAGAAGGAAATGAACAAGACATGGAAGAAGAAGGAAGAAGGTGAAGTAAAGGAAGGATTTGTACCTCTGCCTGGTGTAAATGGATCTTCTGGTAACTAAAAGGGAAGTATTGGCTCATGGGGAGTTGCAATTACAAATATTTTTCAAATCCCTAAATGCATAAGATGCTGAAATCCTCAGCATATTGGCTGATAGTGGCATAGATATGTTTGGCTAGCAATTTTATGACTTTTGATCAAAGTTCCAGAACAAACTGAATGAAGATGGTGAAGTTGTGAGGAACAAAGAAAGATTGGTGTGTAAGGGTTATTCACAAGTTGAAGGTATTGATTGTGAAGAGACTTTTTCTCCAGTAGCCAGGATGGAGGCAATTGAAATGTTTCTTGCCCTTGCTGCTCACAAGAACTTCAAGTTTTATCAGATGGATGTCAAGTCAACATTTTTGGTTGGTGATCTAGAGGAAGAGGTCTACATTGAGTGACTGGATGGGTTTTAGTTGACAAAAGATCTGGACATGGTGTGTAGACTCAAAAAGGCTTTGTATGGACTCAAGCAAGCTCGTAGAGCTTGGTATGCTAGGTTGGATAAATACTTACTTCATTAAGGCTTCAAGAAAGGTACCACAGATAGTAATCTTTATATTAAGGAAGAAGGAGACATGATTTTGATAGTTGCAGTATATGTTGATGACATTATTTTTGGTGGAGATGATAATATGTGTAAGTGGTTTGTAGAAGAAATGTAGAAAGAGTTTGAGATGTCTATGATTGGTGAGATGTCTTTCTTCCTTGGAATTCAAATTGCTTAGCTACATGATAGTATCTTTATTTCTCAGGCTAAGTATGTTAGAGAGATGTTGAAGAAGTTTGGTATGGAGGACTCCAAACTAGTAAGTACTCCTATGGTTATTGGTTGTCACTTGAACAAGAATTATGAGTCTCTAGAGGTTGATCAGACTCTTTATAGATCTATGATTGGAGGATTATTGTACTTGATTACTTCTAGATTTGATATTATGCATGCAGTTTGTGTGGTTGCTAGATATCAAGCTAATCCTAAGAAAACTCATGAGAAGGCAAGGAAAAGAATATTTAGTTACTTGAAGGGAACACTGGATTATGGTTTATGATGTCCAAGAGGTAATGAATTTGATCTGAGTTCTTACACTGATGGTGTTGATGATAGAAGAAGTACAAGTGGTGGTGCTTTCTTTTTAGGAAGTAGAATGGTTTCATGGCAGAGAAAGAAACAAGATTTAGTATCTCTATCAATTGCAGAGGCAGGGTATTGTTGATAACTGAGAGGGGGGGGTGAATCAGTTATCCTAATTATTTCCCTTATTAAACTTTCCTTTTAATTGAAGCAGCATAAAATCAAACACAAAACATTAACCATGAAATAAGAAACACATGACACAGTATTTTTGACGTGGAAACCCTGTTAAGGGAGAAAACCACGGGGTGATTAACCCAAGAATTATTCTCTGTTAGAAGAATAGGAAATTACAAAAATGGCACTTGCCAATTAGGGCTCACTGCCCGAGCACACTGCTCACAAGAGGCTCACTGCCTACAAGAAGACACACTGTCTTACAAAGTGATAAGAATCACAGTCTTGAACTGATTGGAAGCATCTGCATATGCTGGAGTTCAGTTCCGGTTAGGTTCAGTATACTGATCTGCTGCACTTCATCTTTCCTCTGTTCTTTAGTCTGCTGTCCTTTCACATACCGGATCTTTCTTGTTTCTTCTGCTCTATTCTGGACTTGTTCGCATATCCTCTCATACACTTTTTCACACTTTACAACTAAATCCATCCTCTATATATATCCGCACAAGTAATTTCATCATCTTTCTAGTCGGCATCCGGAACAGTCTAGTTTCTTACAAACTTAGTTCTGTCGGCTGAATCCTTGCTCACCAAGCAATGCGGATCAAGCATATACTTGTAGATATCATCAATTATGTTGGCCAAACATGATTCATGCCTCCGCAACCTTTATCATCATCTGTAACACATCCGGAAAGTAGTTTGATACTCAGTCAGTCAGTTCTTCCTCTGTTTTCACTGTCTCTCAGGAATCCGGTACTCAACTACTCATATCTTTTTCTTTGTCCATCTCCGGAGGCTAAATCCTTGGAATATACTACTCAAGATAGTCCTCTTGACTTCCCCAGATCCGCACTGTGCCAAGACACTTCCTCTGAGAGATCCGGACCAATCTGTCGGACCTTGCCACATGCTCTGTTCTTGTTCACCGGACCACAACAATCTTCAATCTGACTTCCGGTAGAGATATATCATGACTTGCGGATATGTGGAATGACCTTTGTTGCCATCAATGACAACAATCATGAATCCATATAGTGTCTCTTGCCAACAATCTCCCCCTTTGGCATTGATGGCAACACTTAGTGAAAAATGACTAAGTGTTTACACTATGCTCCCCCTTTGCTGATGCTCTGTCTTTATATACAATTTCCGGAACTCCCCCTGAGTTGGATTCCTCATTTTTCACTGCTCCTCACTCCCCCTTTGACATCAATGGCAAAGGGTAGGGTCCGCACACCAAAATTTTCAAAAATTTTCTATATATAGCCGCATATTTACATACTCACATATATTGCAGAATGTCTGCAAAGGATGTCTGCAGTTGAACCATTTCAGTAGCCCAACTTAGCTTCATTCTGTCCAAGATTGAAATGTGACCACTCAACAAAAATGCAAAAGCTTCTGCCCGCCTGAGATCTGTCGGATCTTTTGTATGGGCGGTGGTCTGGGCATCACTGATGGCCTCATGCATAGTTTCCAACTTAGGGACTATAATCCTTCTAAGTTCTCCCATCCGGTTGGTAATGTTCTTCCTCTCCTTCTCAAGATTCTTTATTTCATTCAAGACTGCAATAGTCTGACATTCTTGATTTATTATAGAGGAAGAGAGAGGGTCAAAACTTTGAGATAAGCTTTGAAGCTTGTCCTGTTCCTCTTTTATTTTCTTGTCAATTGCAGCTGTTGCCTTTGACCAAGATATACAAAATTTGTAGATGTCACCGCCATCCTTAAGAGCATTTTCTAAGCTCTTTATTCCAATGCTTACAATCTTCCTATCCTTAGAGATTAATTCTAATATTTCAGAAAATCTCTTATCCAAAAATTCCTTCCGGACCTTTTCTTCAGCTGATTTTTCTAGAGAATTAAAATGTGTGTCAATACTGCTGACTAAGGTTTTTAGATTACCGGAAGTGGAGGCTGTCGGATCTATTTGGATTGATGGCATGATCTTTACAAGTACTCCGGAGGCAGCCTCTATCAACTCACAGTCTTCCATATGAGACTTCAGGAGCTTTTCATTTGCCTTGGCATTTGCAAATGAAGCTATCTTCATTGTTTGTACCGGAGAGAGAGAGTCAAAATCAAATGGACCTTTTAGAAGCTCCGGTTCATCAATCTCTAGAGTTTCTTTGCTCAAAAATTGTTGAACAGTTTGTGCAGTGTCTCTTGCCGGAGACAGATGTTTCTTTTCTTCTGCAGTCTTAGAACTGTCAACCTCTTTGTCTGTCACCACTGCTTCCTTCTCCTGCAATTGCTCTTCTTCTTTGGATCCGGAGACTGTAGGGGAAACCGGAGGAGAGATGCTTGCTTGTTCATGGGCCACTTCTTCTGGAGCAGAGGGTCCCAAGTCCTCACTTGTCTGTTCATGGCTCACTTCTTCCGGAACAGAAGATTCCAAATTAGCAGCTGTTTCTGCACCTAAGTCCTCTACAACAGGAAGATTGAACCTTTTGAAGGCCTTCCGGAGGATCTCTTCTGTCTCTTGTGCCACTTTGTCAGTCTCACCAAGCATGAGCTGATTCATCCTGGCTTTACTTCTGAACTCATCTCTGCAGTCCTTGAAGATCATGTTCATTGTCTTGGGATCAATTTGAGGATATAGCTGAATAGCTATCTGCTCCCGGATCTCAAGATCTTTGGCATGAGCATTATTCTTTCTTACTTCCATTTCCTTCTCTAGGCTTTTAGGAATGAGAGATATGATCTCAATGAAAGCCTTATTGTATGTGTTCAGATATTTAACTGTGGCTTCCTGCAGAGTCTTTTGGTCTGCCTCACTGAAGTCATCATAGGATTCAGTCATTGGTTGAAGGTTTCCATCCACCGTGACCGACTTGATTATGCTCTCTAGTGACAGAGTGGGCTTTTCAACAGTTACCTCTGCCATTTCCTCCTTGTCTTGGCCTGTGGAGAGCTTACCGGATCCTTTCTTTTTCTATTTCTTTACTTCTCTTACTCCTTCATCTGATTCTGTCTCCTCTTCATCCTTTTGGCTTCCATAAGCCCTTGTGGCTTTTGCCTTTGATCTCTTTCCGGATGCCTGGACTTCCGGTTTTGAACTTTTGGTTGAGGGAGGTGCAGATCTCTTTGTTGATCTGGTCCGGGTGGGAGCTCCAACCGGAGCACTTTCTTTGCTTTTCTCTTCTTCCTCAGCCTTTCTCCTCTTTTCCCGGCTGGCATCAAGTGCCTCTTTTGAGATGCCTAGGCCTTGAGCAATGTGCTCTACTTCTTTTCTTACTTTTCTCTTAATCTCAGGTTCCCTGAGTTCTACATGTAATTTCACGCTCAGCTCCTCAAAGGTTCCAAACCTTTCTGCCTTAGGATCTTTGGGCTGACTTAGCATGTGTTGAACATGCAGTTCTACTAT
This sequence comes from Cunninghamia lanceolata, assembly GCA_027924645.1. Lineage (NCBI taxonomy): Eukaryota > Viridiplantae > Streptophyta > Pinopsida > Cupressales > Cupressaceae > Cunninghamia > Cunninghamia lanceolata. Next base: position 1,565,681 of record BSBN01001103.1, on the reverse strand, counting down.
CTGTTCATCAACTTCATACCCCATGGGCATGATCCAGACAGTCCTTGGCTCCACTGCCTCCATTAGGCACTGATCAGTGTCAACCATAAAACATACTGAGTCCTTGTATTTCTCAATGAGAGACTGGGGAATTCTCTCTCTTGCTTGCATCATGCTCTGAAAGTTTTTGAAGTATCCCCATAGAGCTGTATTTCTCGCTTTTGCATCCCCAAGTCCATGCAAATAGTCTCTTATCTGGACTGCAACAGGTTTGTCATTCTGCCATACCCATCCACTTGTTCCGGGTAGCTCATTCATGAAGTAAAAGAATAGACATACAATGAGAGTACCAAACTTAAAGGAGTTCTTCTTGTCTTTCTTGATTTTCTGTACATTTTCCATCAATTGGCTTAGTAGTAGTTCACAAAGATCATAATCTGCATTCTTTCTTAGCATTTCATATGCTGTGTATATTGCAGTTCCGGATACAGAATTCTCCCTGCTGGAGTGATAGATCTTGTATCCTATTATCATTGATGCATATTTGATATCCGGATCCGAAATATCTTCAATGGTCATTGCCCTCTTATCATATTTTGATCCGGTGGCCTCAGTTACAACGTTGTTCTTGACAGATTTGAGGATAGGTACCCCCCCGGAAGAGTATAGACCAGTTACTGCTCTAATTGCTTCTTTTGTGATCTTACAGGGTCTATCTAGCCAAAGGAAGTTGTCATGCATCCTGCTCAGTACATACCGGACCCATTCATCTTCTTCAAAGCTAGGGAAATGAATGAATTGCTCAAATTGTTTCTTCTGGATACCCTTATACTCTGGTTTGAGCTCAAAAGCATTGTCTATCAGTTGCTTGTGATAGAGGTCTCTTAATTTGAATTCCCCAAATTCCTCAATGTTTGCGTGTATGTAAACCCTAATATCTTCAGTATGTAAGACTCCGTGGGGAACACTAGAGAAGGCTCCTAGTGGGTCTACCTCCAATGATTTGTAGGGATGTTTCTTGAATGAGGGGCGAGGTCTATCAGAAATCTTAACTATGTTTGGAGTAGCCATTCTTCAAAGATTTGCAGTGAGGCAATGAAAAACGAAGAATACCTTATGCGCCTTCGGTTTGCACGGAGTGGTTGGATTGATTTCTTTATGCAATAGCTTCGGCAGGAGATCCTTGGTGTGCTTGATGAACCTTGTTGCAGAGCTCCACTATTCGCTTCTTCTCAAGTGTAGAATGAGCAGATAACTTTTGAGAAATCCCTTATATTGCTCCGCAAACCCTAATATCTGTCTGCAATAAATGCTTCACCTGTATTATTCCGGTTTACCATGTCTGGACAGCTTGGAGTATCCCGGATTAGTCCTGATCACTGAATATCATCCGGATCTTTAAATCATGAATAAATCTAGGTAACATATTACAAGAACATCCCAAACACTCTGTCCAATCCGCAAGACAAGATCGTGCACTTCCGGATCTCTCCGGACCTTTTTGTAATCCTTTATCATACCGGAGCACCTCCCTGAACAGGTCTAACTTAATCGAACACAGCTTCTTCATAACTCCATGCGGACCTCTGAAAACTTGACTGAAGCATCTCAGGACTTATATCTACAAACCCTTTAATCCGCATCTTGTGCCACATCCGGCACAACTTGTTTGGCTGGGGGAACAGAATCTTCCTTGAGTCTCCCCCTGAGCCTGAGCTCACTTTTTAATTTCTGGAAGAAATATCAGCACCAGAATCTGGTGCGGATCCAATCTCTACATTCTCTGAGCTTTTCTTCACCCAAATCTTGCTCATCTGATTCCTAACTTCATCCGCATTCATCTTTTGTTTACCCTTTTCTTGATTCTGATTATATACCGGACCTCTTTTGTCCTGATTCTTGTTTCTGCAGACTTTAGCATTATGACCGGACCTATTGCAGATTTGGCAAATAACATTTCTTTGCATATTTAACTGATATCCCCTTGATCTGCATTGATTAGCCATATGACCTACTCTATTGCATGTAAAGCATCTACCTTTGAATGATTTGTTTACTTGCATAATTCTGCATTCATGGGATTTGTGTCCATACCTTTTGCAGTTGAAGCACTGTCCGGAGAAGGATGAATTAATCTGATTCATTCTCATTCTGCACTGATTAGCTTTGTGACCAAAATGGTTGCAGCTGTGGCAGTATCCATTGAAGGATGGATATTTTTGAGCATTTGGCTGTCTTACCGGAGGTCTTCTAGGCCTGCTCCTTGGATTTTCTGATCCAAGATTCTTCTGACCGGATCCGGAGCTTTCTCCTTTCTCATATCCCAAGCCATACTTGTCATCTGTCCTCTTTTGACTTCCAAGAAGAACTTCAAGTTGAGCAGAACTTATCTTGAATTTCTCTTTATATTCATTTGCTGTTTGAAGGTCTCTTTTGAGAGAGGCAATTTGATCCTCAAGTTTTCCTTCATTATCTTTGGAATCTTCAAGATCAGATTCAAGGTGTCTGATAATCCTGTCCATCTGGTGGCATTCTTCTGATTTTTCTTTAAGAGATTGTCTTAGATTGTCTTCAGCCTTTCTTTTTTCTTCAATCTCTTGAGTAAACTTTATAGTTCCTGATTCCATTTCATGTCTTAACATAATGACTTCTTTTGATAACTTTTCACATAACTTGGTTTGCTCAGTCAATTCCTCACTTGTATTGCTTTCTTCACTTTGTCTTGCCAACTGTTGAAGCAGCTCCTTTCTCTTTTTCATAGAGAGACTTAATTTGTCTTTTAATTCTCTCATGAATTCATCAGCCTGTTTGAGTCTTTCCTTTAATTCACTGACTTCAGAATTTGACTGTTCAAGATCCTCAAGGGCAGTCTTGAGTTGCTCCCTTAAACCATATGCATCCATTTGAAATCCTAGATCTTCCTCAAGCTGTTAGGCTCTATTAGGAGGAACTTAGCTCTGATACCAATTGTTGATAACTGAGAGGGGGGGGTGAATCAGTTATCCTAATTATTTCCCTTATTAAACTTTCCTTTTAATTGAAGCAGCATAAAATCAAACACAAAACATTAACCATGAAATAAGAAACACATGACACAGTATTTTTGACGTGGAAACCCTGTTAAGGGAGAAAACCACGGGGTGATTAACCCAAGAATTATTCTCTGTTAGAAGAATAGGAAATTACAAAAATGGCACTTGCCAATTAGGGCTCACTGCCCGAGCACACTGCTCACAAGAGGCTCACTGCCTACAAGAAGACACACTGTCTTACAAAGTGATAAGAATCACAGTCTTGAACTGATTGGAAGCATCTGCATATGCTGGAGTTCAGTTCCGGTTAGGTTCAGTATACTGATCTGCTGCACTTCATCTTTCCTCTGTTCTTTAGTCTGCTGTCCTTTCACATACCGGATCTTTCTTGTTTCTTCTGCTCTATTCTGGACTTGTTCGCATATCCTCTCATACACTTTTTCACACTTTACAACTAAATCCATCCTCTATATATATCCGCACAAGTAATTTCATCATCTTTCTAGTCGGCATCCGGAACAGTCTAGTTTCTTACAAACTTAGTTCTGTCGGCTGAATCCTTGCTCACCAAGCAATGCGGATCAAGCATATACTTGTAGATATCATCAATTATGTTGGCCAAACATGATTCATGCCTCCGCAACCTTTATCATCATCTGTAACACATCCGGAAAGTAGTTTGATACTCAGTCAGTCAGTTCTTCCTCTGTTTTCACTGTCTCTCAGGAATCCGGTACTCAACTACTCATATCTTTTTCTTTGTCCATCTCCGGAGGCTAAATCCTTGGAATATACTACTCAAGATAGTCCTCTTGACTTCCCCAGATCCGCACTGTGCCAAGACACTTCCTCTGAGAGATCCGGACCAATCTGTCGGACCTTGCCACATGCTCTGTTCTTGTTCACCGGACCACAACAATCTTCAATCTGACTTCCGGTAGAGATATATCATGACTTGCGGATATGTGGAATGACCTTTGTTGCCATCAATGACAAAAATCATGAATCCATATAGTGTCTCTTGCCAACAGGTATATTGCAGCAACATCCTGCTACACATAAGTGTTGTGGATGAAGCAAACTTTGAAGGATATAAAATTACTGTATGATGAGCCTATTCCTATCTTGTGTGACAATACTAGTTCTATCAATATTTCTAACAATCCAGTGATACATTTTAGAACCAAGCATATATCAATTAGGTATTACTTTTTGAGAGAGAAGGTTTTAGAGAAAGAAGTGAAGTTGGAATATGTTCCAACAAAGGATTGGATTGTAGACATTTTCATAAAGGCTCTTACAAAGGATACTTTTGAGTATCTCCGACAAAAGTTAGGGGTAATTGCCCCTCCTTCTTGCTAGATGCATAGTTGGTGCATCTATCTAGGGAGAGTTCATGCTATATCTATTTCCTGGACTGATGGTGGCTACCTCTCAGGGGGAGCAGGTAGTGGTTGTTGCTGATAGGGGGAGAAGGTTGAAAAGGAGAGTTTGTAACCTAAGAGGGAGAGGAAGTTGCCCTTTGTCCTTGATGTCAAAGGGGGAGAATGAGTTGTGCTGCCATCAATGCTAAAGGGGGAGATTATTGGCAATATGGTTGTCATTGATGTCAACACTAATGATCATTGCACATATGTTACCTAAGGTTGTCACTAACATGGTTGTGTGGTTCTCATTGATGTCAATACTATGCGTGGATGCCTATAATGATGATATACTATGATTGATGGTGTGCTAATAGTGGTTGCTAATGTTATGATTGTTTGCTGATGTTGATGGTTGGATGTCATGCCTTGATTAATGTCAAGTAAAGTGGTATTGAGCATGTTTGTGGTCAGTAGAGATGATTTCACATGATGATATATTAAGATGGAAATTGGAAGCATTAAGATGAATGATGCTATATTAAGATGGGAATTAGAAGCTATGCTGAGGTTGAGAAGATGTTGTTGATGAAATGTAGCATGTTGTATGATCCTTTCAATTGTTCCTAAGGAAGTATGTGTTGATACAAGAAGGTTCTGATCTCTGGATGTTGGCAAAGGTTTCTATTGCAAGAAGCTGCCTGGAAGACTGCTCAGTAAAATGCTTCACATTCCTCCGCATTTGAAGATATGGTCATGCAGTTTAGAAGTTGAGTTTAGTATGTTCTAAACTTGTGTTATATCTAAGAGTTCAAGTCATTATACCTTCAGTAGTGAATGTTATAAGTGACAGAGTTCTAGTTTGTGCTCTGATAGTATAATGTGTTAATGAAGGTTGATTGGAATGCTCTGCATTCCTCCACAAGTGAAGATTTTCTCATGCAGTTTTGAGGATATGTTCAAAGTAGTGTATGAGTGCATCCATGTGACTTTCAGATGATTTAGAGGTCCGCAAGTTCAATTTTCAAATGACAAAAGTGATACAGATGGTTTTGAATACCTAATTGTTTTTAGGATATATGTTTGAGCACTTGTTCTAGTGGAAGAGTATACATATCAGTTGTATGAGTTTGTGTGGATACTATACATGTTTCAGAGGTTTTAGGTTTGAAGGGCACAAAGATCTTTCATGTTTTCAGTACCATACAAAGTTTTCAAGTCAGTTTGTGAAGAGTTGTTGTTGAGGCTGGCTGAGGAATGTTGATGATGTGTGCCACAATGTTCTTGTTGTGTAGAGTTCAAGGAGTGTTTGGAGATGTTATGTAGGTCCTACCAAACCATCTTGAAGAAGAAAAAGTAATGTTTAATTATTCATGAGTACCACCAAGATTATAAATACCGATGTGCTACATGCTTCATGTTTTCTTTCTTAAGGGTGACCTAATTCAAATATGTGAAGCATGCGGATGTTGTTCCTTGAAGAATGATGTTGTGAAGGATGTTTAGGACCGGGTTAAGCATGTGTTGGGGTCTGCAAGGCATGTGTTTCTTTCTGGAGTGGTGTAGTTTAGGTTAGGGCTTTCCCTCTACATGTTTCATGTTGTGTGATCTCTGAACGACTTGTAAATTGTAATATTCTTGTTGTATTAGCCAACTTGTAATGTAATCAATGTAATGTCATGTATATATTGTAAACCTAGTTGATCTAGGTGAGGTATGATTTTGAAAAATGAGAATATGAATGTGTGAAGAGTAGAATATGAACATGATATGCATTATGATGTGTGACTGAATGAGAAAGACCATAAGCAATAAGGTTTGTCCTAATTCATCTTGAAGAAATTTTTGTGACAGAAGGGAAGTGAAGAGTGTGCCTAATTGGTTCAATCATCAAAAGAAGAGTGAAGAGGTAGAAGGGAAATCATCAAAAGAAAAGAGCTTCAAAGTTAGTTTGACGCAGTGGAAGGACTGTCATGCTATAATCATTTCTGAGCTTGTTCTCAGTTCAAGGAGTAGTTGCTTCCTTGGGCTGTTGCCCTAAAACAAAGTCAGTAGGGAGTTGTAGCTTCGGTGGAAGTGACCCTAAGACCTTTCTTCAGGGAGTAGTAGCTTCCGTGGGTTGTAGCCCTAAAACAAAGTTGTAATCTTTTATTGTAGTGAGCTTCATATATTGTGAGTTAATCCTCATTGTGGTTTTTCACCTCTTGGGGTTTTCCATGTATATCTGGTGTTATGTGTTGATGTGCATTATGTTGATCTTTCATGTTTATGTTAATGCTGTAATGTTTAAGTTTTAATCTGCTCCAAAGAATTTGAAGTTTGTTTGGATACTGATTCACCCCCTCTCAGTATTTTGGTGTGTACAACAAGTTTTACCATGACGATCCATCTACACACTTGGATGCGATCAAGTGAGTGGTGTTGATGACATGCAGTAAGATGAGGGTGTCTAGGTTGTTTACAAGATTGCCTAGAGCCCACAACATTGCTATGTTTGCCTCTATAGAGGCATCCACCATCGCCATTGCATTCTTTATATTCCTATAGAGATCTTGCTCTCCATCTCCCAACTTTGTAAAGTTTTTATAGTTACTCCACCTCTTACTCCACACTGCATTGCTCAAAGAATCTCATCATCTACTATTTGCCTCAACTTAACAGTAGCACAAGCATATGTATTGGTTTGCGATGCTGGATTCTTGACTCCATCTCTCTCTTTCTCATCCCTTGCTCTTTTCCATCACCATTACATGGTAGCTCTTGTACACAAGGTAAGTGCAAAGAGTTTTGGGACCAAAAAGTTGCCACATGAATTTTTGGTCCCATAAAAGGAAAAACACGAGCACGTAATAACACGCTCATGTTTTAAACTATCAAAATTCAAAATAAGAACAAAAAATAGAAAGGCAGTGGCTCATTTGTTCATTTTGGTAAGCAAATTTTAGGTTTTACAGCGCAAGTGCATTACAAGAAGAAGGATTCAAGCAATTTCTAAGTGGAATCAACATTTTCACCATGCCACCTTGCCAATCCCGTTCCTAAAGATGTCATGAATAAAGTGTAGAGGGTGTAGCAACTGAACAAGGTAGAGTTTGATTCATTTTTTGTGAATTTGAAAAGAAATTTTTACTTTTACAATGTTTGATTGGTTTTATATATTGAATTTACAGTCAATGAAGCACCACAAAACACTAATCTAGTAGATGAGGCTCAAAACAATCCCCAAACCCTCAAAATCCTTTAAACCCCCACCTTCATGTCCTCACCATGAAAGAGACACACAAGAAAACTATTTAGGGAAAATTGAAGAAAACAAAAAATATCTTAAAACCCTAATTGAAACGTTAAATAGTCCAAGTGCAAGCACCGATCATAGGAGAGCCCTTGCCAAGTCATTAGAGGCGATTATTTCTCACATTGAATTGGTGAGAAACCAAATCACTGAATGGAATGACTATAGGGAGAGGAGTCACCAATACTATGTTGATAAATTGTCTTACAAACAAGTGAAGGACAAAAAAAATTACAAAATCTGCATTATGTTCACAATTTATCAATCCTAAAACTAGCCAAACACTAGAAGAGACTTGCAAACGATTCCTGATTCATTGGTGTGTGAACCAAGATATATCCCAAAATTTTTGGGATAGATGGTACATGGTCTTTGATAAGAGTCCATGCAATAACAATGAGGTGCCACAATCTTTCTTGAGGAAACTCTATTGTGAGTTTGTCCTCAAGGAGATTCCTAATTACTTTGATATTCGAGAGTTCCAAGGCAGAGGTGGTGGCTTTGCCCAAGATAGAGAGGGGGCACATCGAGACCAGAACCACATACCAAGACCTCTCATTAGGAAAGAACATGTCTCACTCCCTTTGACTTTGAAGGAGAGTGTTGAGGTGGAGACACTACATTCATTGAGTTCTCTCACCCAGTCTTTAGCACAACACACCGATGATCTCACCTAGGCCGATGAGGGTGAGAGTAGTAGGTGTTGTTTGTCCCCACATCTTTGCAATTCATGTGGGACTTATGCATTATGGGATGCATGACTCTCGGTAGGATGCTACGATGCAGGGGCATCAACTAGTGATGGACACATCTGTATTGGATGATATTGTTCTCACATATGACCTCTTATAACATACGTTTGGTATTGACTCCCAGGTAATTTTTTACAAGGTTCATCTTGATTTAATATATTTGTATTTGAAATTTGTAATTAATTTTTATATGACTATCTATATTATAAGTCAAAATTAATGTATGTAATTGTCTATACTATGAAATTCCAGGGTCAAAGTCTTCATCCTACATTTGTTAGCCATCCAGTGTAGGGTTATGAGAGGTGGTCAAGTCAACATGTATGTAATTTATCACATGATCATAAATATAGTACATATATCAATGGTAATCTTATTTAGTGACAATTTGATAATTAACAGGGAGCTTCACCAGCACCTCCTTGATTTCCTTGGTCCCCTGGATGTGGAACCACTTTCATAGAGGTAAATTTAACCATTTGTAATAATTAAGCATTTAAATAATGTTATGTATCTATTTTGGTCAAATAACCTTGAACTCTTTTTTCATATGTTGAATATGGAGACTCCTCATCTTCGTTAGTCAATAGAGGTAGGCATTGTTGCAGTTGTGTTGTCTGCAAATTCTTTGACCGAGGTATGAACAGTAACATTTAAATGTCATTTTGTATTTCTTGTTTTATCTCATGTCATTTGATGTACATAAATGATATTTATGTTTACTCAATTTTGCTTCTTGATACTTCTCATAGGATGTCACATGATATAGAAGCATCCCTAGTTCAAGAGCAATCTTGCATCAACCAAAAATATTTGCATTGCAGTTTGTTTGTAGTTCAGTTTGTTTCCTTTCATTTTCCAATTTAGTTCAGTTAGTTCAGTCAGAAGCAGTTTCTATATTTTGGTGCGCATTCTACCATAGTTGCATTTCACATTTTGTGGAACTGGACTTAGCATCTAGATTCATTCATCTACATCATATCTAGAATTCAAAGTAGTTGGATCAAGCACCGGAAAGTTATCACTATCAGAAGATCAACTATTTTCTTAGAACAAAGCATCCTGACAGTCTCTGATAATCAGCTAAAGGAGAAGACTTGTAGAGCATTCCTTGACTTATGGAGCTTAATGACACATCATTCAATGATCTTTGGTTCATGGCTGACCTTCCCTAAGATCCGTACATCATTCCATACATTCGTGGAGGAATTATACATGATTAGGTCCGACCTATCCGTGTACACATGTTACAACTCTTCATTGGAGTTTGAGATCTTCCTTGGCTGACGCAAAGGAACCCTATGTTCCAAAGATGATATATAAGGATGTAATAGATCCCTAGGAAAGTAGTTAGCATGATTCTAAGGATTTAGAGGTTATATACTTTTGCTCCTTCGCAAAGGGAATTTAAAAAGCTATATCTTGGGCATATTATGATTTTCTATAATTAGGCCTTTGAGCCCTAATTGTAAGCCCACATGTTGCCGGCTAGATTGTATTTGAATTCTATGAGATACTAAATGACTGAATCAGCATTTGTTTCATATCTTTGAGTTGTTTCCATTGTGTTTAATCTTACTGCATGGCCTAGATAGTTCATTCTGTGAACCCTCATACCGTGATTGCACCAAGTGGTATTAGAGCAAAAGTTTGAATCTTTGGGAGTGAATGGAGCAAAGTTGGTGAGGGAATTCCATAAGATCTTGCTGTGGATAGATCACCGAATTGAGGCAGGTTACTTCTATTGCAACCGATTACTGATTGTGAGGCAATTGTCACCTTGTAGCCCGATCACTGAACTTGAAGTAGTTTGCACTTGATCCTAGGAAGATGCCACCGAGGAGAGTTGCCGCTATTAGAACAATGGCTGGTAGAATGGATGAGATGATGGAAATGATGAAAACAATGAGAATTTGATTGGATGCTATTGAAGAGGATAGGCGAAGAGGATTGACACCAAGACCTAATGTTGAAAGTGATGATGAAGAAGAATTTCCATCTATTGAACAGATTGGCAAAACCCTAGGAGGTGACGAAGAAGAAGAATCAGATCAAGTCAAGATGTTGTAAGCTATTTCAAATATTAGAAAGAGACCTAGAGTTGATGTACCTAATTACACTGGCAATTTGAATCCAGAGGAGTTGATTGAATGGATAAATGACATGGAAGAATACTTTGAATATGAAGAAGTTGAAGATCCAGAGAAGGTGAAATTTGCAAAGATAAAGTTGAAAGGACATGCTACTATACAATGGAAAGAAGTTTAGTTGGATAGAAACAAAAGAGGAAAAGAAAAGATTACAAAGTGGGATAGAATGATGATAAAATTGAAGAACTAGTTTATACCTGTTGACTATGAGTTAGAACTGTTGAAAAGATTGCAGAACCTGAGACAAAAGGAGAAATCTGTGAAGGAGTATACTAAAGAATTTCATAAGATGATCATAAGAATAGGACATAGTGAAGCAAGCAAATAGAAAGTGGCTAGATACATCAATGGACTGAGATTGAACATTTAAGAAGAACTAAGCTTGGTAAGGATGACATCTTTGGAGGAAGCATATCAGTTTACCTTGAAAGTTGAAGAGAAGCTGAATAAAAGGCATGATCAGAGACAAAGAGGCAAAGGAGGTAAATTTAAAAGAGGTAGAACATTTTCTGGAGGAGACAGATCACATCCAGAGAAAAATAATTTTGACAACCCATTCAAGAAGGAGGATAGAGATAGCGGTGCATACCGGAGTAATAACATAAATTTTCATCATAGAGGTAACTACAACTCACACCAGAATGAAGGATATAGAAGAGAGGGAAGAGGATTTTATAAGAGAACAATCAGAGGCACTTGTTCCAAGTGTGAAGGTGAAGGACATAGAGCATTTGAGTGTAATTAGGGTAGTACAAGCAAGAAGACAAAGAACAGTGGAAGAGCAACCTATGTGGAAGAATAACCTATTGGATCCCCTAGTTCAGTTGGTAAACCTGAGAAGGGAGAATTAATTGTGATGAGGAGATCACTATTTCAAATAGAGACAAATGAGGAACCAACGCAGAGGAAAAGTTTGTTCAGAACCTATTGTCCTCAAAATCAGTTGCACTCATTTTGTAGGACGACCCCTATGAAACTTCTCCATTTCGTAGCCTACACTCTAAGTTCACAAATCAAGGTGAGTCATCTCATCCTCGTGCATAGTCCTCTAACACCTAACAATAGCTTGTAACATTCTCCTACGACAATTCCTTGAAATTCGTAAAAATCGGCTAAGTTACAAGCTTGTCAAAATATTAATTTTGACCTTTTTAGGAGTTAGAAAATTTTCATTATTCACATGCTAGGGCAGCGAAAATGATCACTTATGCATGTTTTTAGAGTTTTCCCTTTTGCATGCAAGAGCGGCTAATTTCACCACCCTAGCATGATTGTTTCCACCTTTATATGTGTTGGCGGTAAAATTTACTGCTATAGCATGTTGTTTCCTTTTAAGTGTTTTGGGGTAAAAATGGCCACCGATACACTTAATAAATGTCGCATTGAGTTAACTCGTGTGACATTAATTATGAACTTTTAGTTTTTGTTTTAGGTTTTTAAAGGTCTTTTAAATCATTTTAATTTTGTTTTTCTTTATATCCTACCTTCGTTTCTTGCTCTGGGTGTGTCAAGCCATCAGTTCAAATCGGTTCAGCAAATTTTGGAGGCATTCTTCGTCGGAGTTTGACTGTGTTATTTCCATTCATTTTTATCAAGGTTAGTTTATTTTTCTTCCTTTCCTAGTCATTTCATGCTTAGGGTTTTTTATAAATGGATGAAGTGTGAACAAATTCATCATTTCCGTTGTTTATTCTTCTTTGTTTTGACATCTGGTTTCTAGGTTTTTATCTTTGTTTTTAAGTTTTCATTTTATGTTTTTGTCTTTCTTGTATCGTGAGTTCTAAGAGTTTCTTGTTTAGTTTTAGTATTTTTCTTTTCAAAGTCCTTTGCATGAGTGGTGAATATTGCCACTTGAACATAAAAACTTCAAACTTCCCTCATATGTTGAGTCGGCAAAATTTGCCGCTCAGACATGTGATCCCAATGGTCCTGTGTAAAAGCGATGAATGTTGCCATCGACACATGTTTTTAAAGTTTTTGTCAAGTGTTATGTCAAAAAAATCACCATTAGTACATGAATTCCTGCTTGAGCTCTTGAAATTTCCATCCCAAGGTGTATGGGCGGAAAAATTTGCTGCCCTTACACAAAGCAAACCAATTAACTTTCATATGCAATGTCAGTGGATTTCACCACTCAAGTGCTTACTAGACAAGATTTCTTTCATGTATAGATGGCAAAATTTGCCGCTCTTACATAAACCTTGCAAATCTTTCAATCTACTTGTAGGAGCGGCAATTTTTACCATCCTGACATTTGCAACTCCCCTTAACATGCAAGAACGGCAAAGTTTGCCACCCGTGCATTCACTCTCCTGAATTTTTCTAACTTTGGAGAACTTTTTGAATTGCTATTCTGAGCCCGCTTTCCTCCATTTTTTTTGACCCGCTTTCTCTTTAGCCCTTTCAAGCACACTCCTGTGATCATGATCATCAACATGCAGTTTCCCAAAATTACCAGTATTTCTCCTAACTGCAAGGTCATGACTTCTTGTTACAGTTTCTCCTGCAAGCTACCGAGGACTTCAATCCATTTGAAGGAGCCCTCTTTCCAGATGACTGATCCGTCTCTGAAGAAAGACAAAGCAATGAAATACAAATATCAAGGTGTCTTTCCTGCAACTTTAGTGACATCAAATGTTGATGAAATATGGGATACAGAGATTGGCCATGGATATGGCTGAATTTGTTGAGAGAACAAAATCATATAAACCCAGTCCCTATATGTAGAAGATTGTTAAAAGTAACATTCATCTGGTGTCTTCATTCCTTGTTGCTGCACACAATATGGAGTTTGTTCTCCAAGTTCCTCATTTCTACAATAGAGATACCAGGGCAGTGGTAGATGCTCACGGCAATGTCATCATGCGGCTTGATCTAGAATTCATAGATAAGGTGTTTATGTGTCCAACAGCTAAAGATGTTACCGAGTTGGATTTCTCAATTGCCCAAGGAGATTATGAAAGAGATGTGGAAAAGGCGAAGAAGGTGATAAACACTAAGTGGTTCAAGACTGCTAGACCAAATTTTTCTAAATGGCCCAGGAGTTTTCCCAGGAGTGACTTTGTGGAGGAAGTAAGTGATCTAATAACCCTTCTTAGTAGAGTTAGAGGTCTTTCTTCATCATCAAATTTTCATGAATGGATGTACCCATACATCAAGATCATACTCCAAGGTAAACAAGCTATATTCTAGGGAGAACAAGTTAGTAATGCTCTTCATGAGTAGCTAACTAAGGTGTCAACTACTTGAAAGTTCTACATGACTTTATATCTAGTGTACATAGCAGCTTCTATGAGAAGTTTTCCAGGCTTAACATCTGATGGAGATAGTAGAGATGTACCAATTTATCAGTACTATCCTTAGCTCACCTTGAAAGGCTCAATTCATCATTTTAGGAGGGTGAATGATGCCTTCTTTGTTGTTTTCTTATGTCTTTTTGATCCACAGTTGAACCAGAGAAGAGTCTCAGATGAAGCTTAGGCAGTGGTGAATGGTTATGGCTGCTTGTTTCTTCAATTCTCCACTTTCACATATTTAAGAGTTGGCTTTTATCAGGGTTATCCTTATATGATTCCAAAATTCCCCTCTAATAAACTTGTCCTGATGGAGTTGTGTCGATAGATGATTGTTGTTCATAACAAACAGATGGAGTTGAAAATGCATAGATTTAGGTTTCCTATTGAGATTGGTAGATATTATGTAGCAACTGCTACTAAGGCCAAGATAATGGAAATAGAAATGCAGATGGCCACTATGAAGGTGTTCAAAAAGAGACCCCCGGTTTGATTATAAGGGAGTGAAAGACAGAATAAAGAGAAAGACTCAATTTCATGAGCCAATGGTCGAAGATATCTGGGATGATTTAAGAATAGAAGAGGAGATCAAAAAATTGGACTACAAGAGGTTGACCTTGAATCAAATTGAATATCTAGGTTTGGATGATATTCTAGAGCATATGGTGGATGATGAAGTTGTCAGTTCAAGCTATGTCAATGAAAATATTGCTAACTCTCCCTTGCTTGTTGTACAATGGTCAAAGAAGGAGGTAACTTCTTTGAGGAATAGTTTTGAGCCAATTCTGGTTAATACGAATCTGTGGCTTTAGAGAAAAGGTGTTCCTTTGAAGGATTTCATAACTGGATCTGAGGAAGAAGTCTTAGAGCAAATAGGAAAAAAGGTTGAGTTGAGAACAAAGAATAAAAGTGATACTCCAAGCACATCCAAGGTTTCCAAACCAAGGATCAGATTTGTGTCTAAAGGAAAAAAAGCCAAGGTTGCAAAAGAAGAGTTTGATGCCAAGGAAATGGAAGTTTAAGAACATGGTATTAATGAACAAGATGCTGAAGAAATGGATATTGAAGATAAGTCTTTAGGGGAGAAAAGAGATGAACATGAGAAAGGAGGAGATAGTCAGAGAGGTCTATAGGATACAACCATCTCTCCACAAAGGGATATGCCACAAGCAACCGAAAGTCCTTCTCCCCTACCTAATGTATGTATTTCGACTCCTTTGTCTGTTCTTCATTCTACCCTAGTTTCACCCATTAATATTCCATCTTCTGAGTCACCATCATCTTCAAGAACAATTTTTGATAATCCTCAAGCTGCTTTTGATAATGTTCTTCGTTCTTCAGATTCAATTCCTAGTTTGTCCTCACCCTCTTATGACATTGGTGATTCTTCAATCTTTGAACATTTTGTTTTGAGTACTAAGCAAGTTGGTAATGTGGATGTGCCAAGTGTTGTGTTTACTAATACTCCTCCTATCATTACTACCACAAGTGTGGATGTAGAGTGGCACAAAGGAAGCAACAAGGTTTTCTCTTCTCTACCCACTCACCCACTTCACCACTTCACCCAACCAAGGTCACACCTATGGGCAAATTAGGGATTTGTTATCCAAGCTATTATCCAATCCTCAAGACTCCTTCCACACCTTAAGACAGGTCTACAAATACCTTCCCCATAGTTGGTTTGATTCCCAACCTCTCACAACTCTCCAACCCTTGTTTGGCCTAGTGAGGCTACTAGCCATCCTAATCCGGTTTTCACTACACAACTTGACAAAACCCTTAAGGATTAGGCAAATAAATGGTGGATTCAAATACCCTTTAGGGAACTCCAATAGATCTCCAAGCCTCTAGTTCCAACTCTACTCCAGCAACTCAACACACCCACTAGGTCTCTAGGCCTAATTGATTAAGTTAGGTCTAGGTTACAAAGCAAGTGGTCTAAATTAGGGTCATAAACCTAGGATAGGAACTTGGATCATTGTCACAACCTCCAAAAATCTCAAAAACCACCATCCATTCATCCACCCTATCAGATTTTGTCAATTACATCACCAAATTGCACAATTTTGGTCAAATACATAGAGATATTCGACCTAGGGCATCACTCCAAAACTTGAGGACTGTCTTTCCCAACAAAATGCTTTTGAAATCATACAATATACATCCCTAACCTACATTTCACTGAGTGGCATGAAGTTTCATCGGTTAGAATGCATTCTAGGGCTAAATTTGTATGATAGACCCTAGGAATGAGGGTTTCAAACCAGTTTGAATTCAAAATACAATATCTTCCTACTGAGATCACTTCAAGACTTCAAACTTGATGCATTAGAATCTTGATTCCAACTAGTTTCAGAAAAACCACATCAATCCACTTGGCCAATCCGTATAGGCCGTACACCAATAGGAATTCTTGGAAAAATAGTTAGTTTTATTGGTTTTTGTGCCCAAATCTCTATATAGAATCTTCTCCCTAGTCCTAGAGTGAGAGGACAATACTATAAACTGATCCAAGTCAGTAGGCAACTTCCAAAAAGAGTTTCAACTATCAAAAGTGAGTTGCAACCGTCTAAATGTGTCATGACAACATTGACAACATTTGACAACTATGGTATTTTGCATTAACACAAAGATCCCGATTGGTTTAACTTGTCCAATGGAACCCAAACAACCACTATCCTCTCTAAAACATGCCAAAACATAAAAACTACCAAATAGACTCAAAAAACCATCATTAGACCTACTAGGCCTAAGTGACACAACTAGGGTCCAAATGGACTAAGAATGGTTTGAGGTTTATATGGTTACCCCAAACCTCTTGACCATACAAAATGGACCTTACAATCATGGCTTAGAAAGCCTTATTACAAAACACACTGAACAATAACCTCAACTTATCAAAATGCTCTTAGGAATCAAAATGCTCTTAGGTGCCCTGCACCATACACCCCCTGTCAAACAGAACTCAAGTCTCTTGAGTTGGGAATGTTGTCAAATGTAAATCCTACCTTCTCAATGGCTTCTCTACTCATCCAAGTGGCATCTTCCTGAGGCTTATTGAGCCACTTCACCAAATACTCATAATAGATGTGCCTCCTAGTCTGTTTAGTAATCCTGTGATCCAAAATACATTCAATCTGATCAGGAGATGAAGGAATCAAGTCCTGAAGTGTCTGATCAGTTTGTTCCTCTACAACAGCTATCTGAGGATCA
Organism: Cunninghamia lanceolata; assembly: GCA_027924645.1. NCBI lineage: Eukaryota > Viridiplantae > Streptophyta > Pinopsida > Cupressales > Cupressaceae > Cunninghamia > Cunninghamia lanceolata. Next base: position 1,548,606 of record BSBN01001103.1, on the reverse strand, counting down.
GATCCCTTATAGGGATAGAGGTCTGATACATTGAAGATTGGTGATAAAGCAATACCATCTGGTAGCCTGACTTTGTAGGCATTTTCTCCACATTTCTTTAGCACTTCACAAGGCCCAATCTTCTTCATAATCAACTTAGTGTATTTACTTGTAGGGAGTCTCTCCTTTTTAAGATGTACCATGACCAAATCTCCTTCCTTGAACTGAAGATCCCTTCTCTTTTTGTCAGCAATCTGTTTGTACTTTTTAGAGGTAGATTGTAATTTCTCCTTTACTTGCTCATGGATATCTCTCATCACTTCGACAAAATCTTTAGCTAATGCACTGCTCTTCTCTAGTCCTCTAACATCTTTGAGTTCCAAAATACCCCTTGGGTGAGTGCCATAAATTATTTGAAAAGGTGACATGCTGGTACTCCTGTTCACAGTGTCATTGTAGGAGTATTCTGCCTGAGCCAAAACTGAGTCCCAACTAGTACCTTGCTCCTTAGTTAGGCATCTTAGAAGGTTGCCAAGTGACCTGTTAATCACCTCAGTCTGACCATCAGACTGAGGATGATAAGTTAATGATAATGACAAATTTGCACCTAGTCTTTTCCAAAGTGTCCTCCAGAAGTGTCCTATAAACTTGGGGTCTCTATCAGAGATTATTGACAAAGGCAAACCATGTAATCTAACTATTTCTTTGAAGAAAAGACCAGCAACATGTGAGGCATCATGTGTGGTTTTACATGGGACAAAATGACCCATTTTGGAGAACCTATCAACAACCACAAAGATGCTATCATGTCCATTCTTGGTCCTAGGCAAACCAAGTACAAAATCCATGCTTATGGAATCCCAAGGCTTTGAAGGGATAGGTAGTAAAGTGTATAGACCTGCATTTGATGTATGCCCCTTGGCTCTCTGGCAAATTTGACAAGTTTCTACAAACTTTCTTACATCAGTTGGTAACTTTGGCCAATAGTAGTAGCTTCTAACCAAGTCTAGGGTCTTATCAATGCGAAAGTGGCCTGCCATGCTGCCACAATGCTTTTCCTTAATGATGTTCTCTCTAATAGACCCTCTTGGGATACACAACAAACTACCCTTGAAAAGAAATCCATCTTGTATCAGAAAATCACAAAAATCAATATTATACCGGCCTGTCATGGCTTTGCAAGCTTGGTAAGGTTCCTTGAAGTCTTCATCTTCTTCATATTGATCTTTAATGGCATGTATACCTGTACTCTCCAACTGAATGGTTTGAACAACAAGATTCCTCCTACTTAAGGCATCAGCTACCTTATTGGCCACTCCCTTCTTGTGCTTAATGGAGAAAGTATATGCTTGGATGTACTCCATCCACTTGATATGCTTGTGGTTTAACTTCTCCTGCCTATTCAAGAAGCTCAAAGCATGGTTATCAGTAAAAACAACAAACTCCTTGGGTAATAAATAGTGTCTCCACTGCCTCAATGATTGGACCATTGCATATAATTCTAGATCACAGGTAGAATAGTTCTATTTTGCTTCATTTAACTTCTCACTAAAGAAGGCTACAGGCCTCCCATCTTGACTTAGGACTCCCCCAACAGCCCTCTTACTTGCATCACACTCAACAACAAAGACCTTCTCAAAATCAGGCAGTACAAGTACCGGTTGTTCTGATATTTTCTTCTTTAACAGTTCAAAGGCTTGTTTGGCCTCATTTGTCCACACAAATACACATTTCCTGCCCCCTTTTATAGTGTCAACAAGTGGAGCACAAATAGCACTAAACCCTCTAATGAACTTCCTATAAAAACTGCATAAACCATGGAAACTTCTTACCTCAGAGGCTGTAGTAGGTGTGGGCCAATTAAGAATGGCTTCCACCTTGCTTGGGTCCATCTTGAGGTTGCCCTTAGAGATGACAAACCCCAAGAATGCCAATTCTTCTTGTAGGAATACACATTTGTCAAGGTTGATTCTCAATTTCTCCTCTTGAAGCCTCCTGAGCACTTGATGGATATGTCTTATGTGATCTTCCTTGCTGTCACTAAAAACCAATATATCATCCAAATATACAACAATGAACTTATTAAGGAAAGGTTTTAGCACCTCATTCATCAACCTCATGAAGGTGATTGGTGCATTTGATAAGCCAAAAGGCATCACAACCCATTCAAATAGACCTTCATTGGTTTTGAAGGTAGTTTTCCACTCATCCCTCTCCCTTATCCTAATTTGGTGATAACCACTTTTCAGATCCATCTTGGTAAAATATTTAGCCCTACCCAAGCAATCCTTTAAATCTTCTATCCTAGGCATTGGAAATCTATACCTGATAGTAATCTTGTTGATGGCCCTGGAATTAGTGCATAGTCTCCATGTGCCTGCCTTCTTTGGTGCAAGTACTGCAGGTACTGCACATGGGCTAATACTCCTCCTTATAAGCCCTCTATCCAACAAGTCTTGGATTTGTCTTGCCACTTCTGCATTTTGCTCTGGGGTCAGCTTGTAGGCTACTTGGTTTGGTAGGGTGGATCTAGGGATGAGATCAATGCAATGACTAATCTCCCTCTTTAGTGGAAGGGCATCCTTACTTTCATCTGCTATCACATCATGGAACTTCTCCAATAGTTCCTCCACTTCTTTTGGTCCAATCCTTCTAAGAAGCTGCTGTACTTTGATCTTCTTAGGATTTGCATCCTTGGGCTTGATGACCATTGCAAAACATGGCACCTTCTCTCCTTGAGGTTAGCCAAAAACTCCTTTTCACCTACCAACATAACTGAGCTAGGAATGATCTTTTCCTTGCAGTCATCAATCAAAGGGGTCATTGTGAAATTTTCACCATTTTTAGACAAATGAATCACATTTTTCTTACCATCATGTTGGGCACTTGTATCATGTTGCCAAGGCCTTCCAAGAAGAAGGTGGCATGCATCCATATCTACTATCTCACAAAGGATCCTATCACAATATTCACCTATCTTAAGTTCAACCCAACATTGTTCTTTCACCACAATTTGTTGGTCCTTGGTTAACCAAAAGACCCTATAGGGGTTAGGATGAGGTATCCTTTGCAATCCTAATTTATTCACCATGTCATTAGAAGCTAAATTCTCAGAAGAACCTGAATCAACAATTACCTTGCAGACTTTCCCTTTCACCTTGCAAGTGGTTCTAAACAGATTGTTCCTTTGGGGTTGCTCCTTGGTGGCAGGCATGATGAGAGATCGATTAAACATGATGCATTCTCCACTCTCTGGTGCTGCAAGCTTGGAAGAGGTAGTTTGATAAGATGTGGTGCTTTGATAGTCATCCTCTTGAAGGAGCTGCACCCTCCTGTCTTTTTGATTTGCAGAATTATTCCCCATCTTCTCCGGGCATCTAAAGGACTGATGTCCTATTTGATTGTAGGAAAAGCACCTTCCTGTGAACACATTGGAACCCCTGCCTCCACTTCTTCCTCTACCATTACCTCTCTCTCTAAACTGGCCCTTATTAGTACTGTTTCTATCAGCCTACACTTGACTGCCTTCTTGTGATTTGCCATCTTGGGGTCTAGAAAAGTTGTCCCTGTTTTGAAACCTGCCTGCCTCTAAAATTCATATTACCTCTACCCCTACTATTTGAATCACCTTTCCTCCTTTGTTTGTCCTCAATCCTCAATGCCATTTGAAAACATTTATGCACTGTCTCAGGGTTAAAGACACTTAGTTCATCTTGAATGGAGAACTTAAGACCATTTAGATACCTTGCAAGCTTTTGCTTTTCATTCTCAGGCATTTTGGCTTTCAAGGTCATCTTGTGAAACTCCTTGGTGTAGGTGCTCACATCCATTTCCTTCTGTCTCAAGTTTTCAAGCTTTTTGTGCAAGTTGACTTCATAATCTTCAGGAACAAATTGTTTCTTTATTTCAAACACCATCTTCCTCCATGTAGTGATAGGGTTCCTATAATCCTCTATCCTCTCATTTTGAATGAAGTTCCACCAACTCAAGGCTAGCCCTTTCATTCTAGATTTGGTAATCCTCACCTTCTGATTTTCTGCCACTTCCTCACACTTAAAATAGTTCTCCATTGCCTCTATCCAATCGAGGCACTCCTCTGGGTTCATCTTGCCAGGAAACATAGGTAAATCCACCTTACTGTCCTTCCTACTCAACTTTCCAAGTGCATCTAGGAATTGTTTTTCTAACATGCCTCCTTGTGGCTCTTCCATGGGCACTCCTTTTTCTTCATCTTGATCCTCTTCATCTGAATCTAATATGACCTTTGGTTTCTTCTTCTTATCCTTATCCTTCTTCAACTTCTCTATCTCAGCCTCCATCCTTTTGTTCTTAGCTGCTTGTTCTCTGACTATCTTTGCCAATTCAGCATTAGTCACCCTTTGAGGAACTTCCTCCTCTTCTTCTCTATCTCCCATCTCTTTGATGGATCTAATACCACCTAATACAGAGTGGCACAAAGGAAGCAACAAGGTTTTCTCTTCTCTGCCCACTCACCCACTTCACCACTTCATCCAACCAAGGTCACACCTATGGGCAAATTAGGGATTTGTTATCCAGGCTATTATCCAATCCTCAAGACTCCTTCCACACCTTAAGACAGGTCTACAAACACCTTCCCCATAGTTGGTTTGATTCCCAACCTCTCACAACTCTCCAACCCTTGTTTGGCCTAGTGAGGCTACTAGCCCTCCTAATCTGGTTTTCACTACACAACTTGAAAAAACCCTTAAGGATCAGGCAAATAAATGGTGGATTCAAATACCCTTTAGGGAACTCCAATAGACCTCCAAGCCTTCAGTTCCAACTCTACTCCAACAACTCAACACACCCACTAGGTCTCTAGGCCTAATTGATCAAGTTAGGTCTAGGTTACAAAGCAAGTGGTCTAAATTGGGGTCATAAACCTGGGATAGGAACTTGGATCACTTCCATAACCTCCAAACATCTCAAAAACCACCATCCATTCATCCACCCTATCAGATTTTGTCAATTACATCACCAAATTGCACAATTTTGGTCAAATACATAGAGATATTCGACCTAGGGCATCACTCCAAAACTTGAGGACTGTCTTTTCCAACAAAATGCTTTTGAAATCATACAATATACATCCCTAGCCTACATGTCACTGAGTGGCATGAAGTTTCATCAGTTAGAATGCATTCTAGGGCTAAATTTGTATGACAGACCCTAGGAATGAGGGTTTTAGACCAATTTGAATTCAAAATGCAATATCTTCCTACTGAGATCACTTCAAGACTTCAACCTTTATGCATTAGAATCTTGATTCCAACTAGTTTCAGAAAAACCACATCGATCCACTTGGCCAATCCGTACAAGCCGTACACCAACATGAATTCTTGGAAAAATAGTCAGTTTTATTGGTTTTTGTGCCCAAATCTCTGTACAAAATCTTCTCCCCAGTCTTGGAGTAAGAGGACAACAGTATAAACCAATCCAAGTCGGTAGGCAACTTCCAAAAATAGTTTCAACTATTAGAAGTGAGTTGCAACCATCCAAATGTGTCATGACAACATTTGACAACTATGGTATTTTGCATTAACACAAAGATCCCGATTGGTTCAACTTGTCCAATGGAACCAAAACAACCACTATACTCTCTAAAACATGCCAAAACATAAAAACTACCAAATAGACTCAAAAAAACCATCATTAGACCTACTAGGCCTAAGTGACACAACTAGGGTCCAAATGGACTAAGAATGGTTTGAGGTTTATATGGTTACCCCAAACCTCTTGACCATACAAAATGGACCTTACAATCATGGCTTAGAAAGCCTTATTACAAAACACACTGAACAAGAACCTCAACTTAGCAAAATGCTCTTAGGAATCAAAATGCTCTTAGGTGCCCTGCACCACAAGGAAATGGAAGTTTAAGAATAGGGTGTTAATGAACAAGATGCTGAAGAAATGGATATTGAAGATAAGTCTTTAGGGGAGAAAAGAGATGAACATGAGAAAGAAGGAGGAGATAGTCAGAGAGGTCTATAGGATACAACCATCTCTCCACAAAGGGATATGCCACAAGCAACCGAAAGTCCTTCTCCCCTACCTAATGTATCTATTTTGACTCCTTTGTCTGTTCTTCATTCTACCCTAGTTTCACCCATTAATATTCCATATTCTGAGTCACCATCATCTTCAAGAACAATTTTTGATAATCCTTAAGCTGCTTTTGATAATGTTCTTCGTTCTTCAGATTCAATTCCTAGTTTGTCCTCACCCTCTTATGACATTGGTGATTCTTCAATCTTTGAACATTTTGTTTTGAGTACTAAGCAAGTTGCTAATGTGGATGTGCCAGGTGTTGTGTTTACTAATACTCCTCCTATCATTACAACCACAAGTGTGAGTACAGTTCCTCCTACACCAACAATGGGTTCTGATCCAAATGTTAGTACATCAATGCTTCCTCCATGGCTTTTTGCATATACACCTAAGAGGAAGAAACAAGTCATCTCTCCAGATGACTTTTGTGTATGAGGAAAAATTGATTAAATCTAACTAATAAAACCAAAGAACCCAATAACATAAAGAAAATGAATTTAAATAAAAGCCAATGACAAATAATCAATGAAATAAAGACTTTTACCAAAATTTGTATTGTTTCCTTTGGATTGAATGTGGATTGCTCAATGAAGTTGCGAAGCCATAGCTGCAACAAGCAAGTAGTGTGCTCAAGAGATCAATGTCAAAATATCGTAAGTGTGCTCAATCAACGCGTTTTGTATGCTCGAAGCTTTGTTAAGTATGCCTGAGAATACGATCGAAGAGAGAGACTCAATGAAGGAGATGAGGGGGGTTTATATAGATTTCCAGGAAGATCGATCAATGGTCCAGATAATTCAGAAGAATCAACGGAGGAGATAAGTTGAGGAATGTGCAACGAATGAGAAGAAGACATGTGTCTTGCTTTCTTTTGCATGAGAGGAGTTATCAAGAATAGAAGAATGAGGTAACTGAAGAGATAAATCAATTAAAAGAATAAAGCAATCAGTTAAGTGATTTAAAACAAGAAGAATAGATTTGCATGAGAAAAGAAGATATTTTGCTTTATTAAATATAGAAAACTTGAGTTATTTTGGAAGAAATAATTAAATAATTGGAATTATTTAATTTAGAAGATTTGAAAGCAAATTAAATAAATAAATTTATTTAATTGTTGTGCATGATTTTGGAAGAATAATTTTGGCTTAATTAAATAATTTAAATTATTTAATTGTAGATAAGAGGGAATTTGTTGAATTAATTAAATAATTGGATTTATTTAATTAATGTGGACTTGATTTTTAGAAAGAGGATAATTATCTAATTAAATAATTAAAATTATTTAATGTTGGAAGAATAACAGAGGAATTTAATTTAATTAATTAAATAAAGGGAATTTATTTAATTAATGTCGAAAGTATGTGATTTAGAAGAATTTGGTGAAATTAATTAAATAATTAGATAATTTAATTAATGTGGGAAATGCAGGTGATTAGACAGATAACGGAATGCCAGTGATTTGACAACACGGTCATTTTAGGGTGTCTACATTTTGCCCCTCTTTGATGCAATGCAGTTTACAGCATTGTGTCAAAGAAATCAATAGTTGAAGACATGATACAATTTTTGATGCCCCAGTGTAGGTAGTTGCCCCAGCGTATGGCCCCTCAAAAGGAAAGACAGGGAAGTGACAGAAGAAGTGTGTTGACGCTCGACTAGAAGATTTTGTTGGAGACAGATAAGGTTGGGTTGATGATAGATAGAAGAAAGTGGAGATAGAAGAGAACATGAGAGAAAGACGGGTGATTGATCTTTGCTGGAAAACTATATAAGGCCATGGAAAAATGGATCGGTAAATGAATGAGCTTGTTGCAATGGTTTCACAAATGTATATAAAGAGTAATCCTTATTTTGATATAGCACGTAGATAGTTCACCACCAAGGTATAGAAGACCAAGGTGCAGTAATATCCGAGTGCGTGGACGTTGACTCTGCAAGCAAACGGTTTGAACTTAGATCCTTTAGACATAATATAACCTTGTTGGAACATATGAATAAGCCATAGTCTTGAACATAAAATAAACTTCAATACATGTAAATGCAAGAAGAATTATTAATATGTAAGATGCTAGGTCCTAACACACACAAGATAAATAGAATGCCAAGAAAGATACTAAAGATCATTCCTCAAACACGGCACACAGAAAGCAATGACTATGCCCCCAATCCGTATTGCATCGCAACATACCAAGATTATAGATAAATCAAGGTAGCTTTGAATAGGTATTGGATAAAGAAACAAAAGATAAACCATAAACACAAATTGATTGACTTACAAAGTAGACATACAACCAACATATTCTCTTGCCAAAGAGGTTGCTCAGGATAGATTGGATAGGAAAGATAACAACCTTATCGTAGGAACTCTATGTCCATTAAAGGGTGCTATTTACCTAAAAAGACAATGTCTTGCTGCAGGAAATGCTACATGTCGCAGGAGACGCGTGTGTTGGTCTCGACAATGGAACATTTTGCAGAAGACAAGCTTGTTGATCTAGGGCTTGGTTAAGCGGTACCTAGTTGATGTTGGCAATTGGTATGCAGGATAGTAGTTGACTCTGGAAGGAAGCTGCTTTGCTTCAAGTTTGTTAAGGACTTTTGCTTAGAAAGGATGTGTTAGCTTGCTGCTTGAGTTAGTCAAGTCGAGGCGAAATGGATTTCGACAAACGGAAGACTAGAAGGATGAAGTGCAACTGGATTGAGACGGGCGGAGAATGATGGATCGTGTGTGCCTGAGTATTGGATACATCCTTCGTATTCCAGACTGCCTACATACCCTGTATCCACGGGATCAAGGCACACGACGATGAAAGACGAATGTGATAAATATGTAGTTCTGGATAGAGTGATGAGATGGATCGAGGTGAAAAGAGGGGATCTTATGTACCTGAGTACTGGATACTTCCTTCGTAATCCAGACTGCCTACATACCCATATCCATGGGATCAAGGTACCTTAAGATTGAAATGATGATAATATGTAGTTCTGGTTGGTGTGATGATGGGGGAAAAGAGTGTTTTGAGAAGATAACATCCTTATCGTAGGAGCGAGGCATCCATTAAAGGGTGTTACCTGTGAACAATGAGCAGGAGATTGAAGTATGCGTTGCGAACCGCGAACAAGGAACCTCCCCTAGACCTAAGTTAAGGAAAGAGGTGCCCCCATTCTGGTAGAGGAAATTATAGGGGTGACTACCGAAGCAGACACTGAAAGACTTGACCTAGGACAAGACAGTGTTAACTGTAGACACAGATCAAGACGTGGGATGACGACGAGGGACATTGACAAATTTCCAAGCTATACTAGATAGGGAGATGGAAATGCAAACAAGGTCAATGGTTTTATTATGGATGGATGGAGAGGCGCTGCGAATTGGACAAGGAGTGGACAGGACTCGACAGACGATGGCTGCTGACTCTACACATAGCGCTTGTTTGCCAGGTTTTCACTATGGTACTTATCCAAGGTGCCTGTTTGCTAGGTTTTCACCAGAGGACGGATTTTTTTTTTTTTTTGGAATACTCTGAGGATCAGGCATAGAACTTCTTGAGATGGACACTGTTAAGTGGCTCGTTAAGAGGAATGCCGTCAGGTGTAGCTAAAGTATAAGCTCCTGATCCATATGCCGCTGTCACAATGAAGGGACCTAACCAGTTAGGCTCAAACTTGCCCTTCTTTTCTCGATCTGCTTGATTTCTCTAATTTTCCTTAAGTACAAGATCACCAACTTGAAACTGTCTTTCTTTGATCTTTTTGTTGTAATTACGTCGGAGGCAGTTTTGATAGACATGGAGATGATTAAGTGCGGCGAGGCGCCTCTCATCTAGTAGTTCAAGCTCATCTAATCTGGTAGTGTGATACTCGTCTCCACTGATCAGGTCCTGCATGGAAACTCTGAGGGATGGGATCTCGACCTCTATAGGTAGGATGGCTTCAGAGCCAAAGACCAAGGCATATGGGGTGGCACCAGTTGGTGTTCTGATACTTGTGCGGTAGGCCCATAGGGCGGGATTGAGTCGCAAGTGCCAATCACGACCAGCTTCATTGACTATTTTCTTGAGGATTTTGAGAATGGTCTTATTGGAAGCCTCAGCTTGGCCGTTACTTTGCGGATAGTAGGGAGTGGAAAAGCGATGTTGGATATTGTATTATGTGCACAAGGCATAGACATCTTGGTTCTTGAATGGTCTCCCATTATCAGTGACAATGGCTTGGGGAATACCATACCGGCATATGAGGTAGTTTAGAATAAACTTGGCTATTTGCTTACCGGTGATATAGGTCATAGGAATAGCTTCCACCCACTTCATGAAATACTCAGTGGCAGTAATGATAAACTTGTGGCCATTTGAAGAGGATGGGTGGATTTGTCCTACGAGGTCGAGACCCCATTGAGAAAAAGGCCATGGAGTTGTCACAGGTTGCAATTCATGAGCTGGTGCATGAATCAGATCTCCATGCTGCTAGCATTGTAGACACTTCTTAGCAAACTGTGCAGCATCTTGCTCTATTGTAGGCCAGTAATAACCTGTTCTGAGTATCTTCTTAGCAAGATTAGGACCGGAAGAATGTGCGCCACAGACACCTTTGTGTATGTCTTGTAAGGTAGCTTTGGCTTCTTCCGCATTAAGACATCGTAAGAGGATACCATCGAGACTCCGGCGATATAGTGTATCACCCAGAATGATGTAACGAGAGGATCAACGGATAAAGGTTTTGCGTTGGGTGGATGATAGGTCAGGGGGAAAGGTTTTGTTCTTGAGGTATTCATAGATATCTTCGTACCATGGGGAATTGGGACCGACAAGTTCGCAGATGATTTCAGTAACAGGAACATCGACGACTGGTATCAACAATTTCTCTATCAAGAATTCACACTTCTATGTATTTGCAGGCATGTCAATCAGTGACCCTACAGAGGCCATAGAATCTGCAGCTTTGTTATGCTCTCTTGGAATTTGCTCAAATGTGATGCTAGAAAAGTGTGGTTTGTAGGCATCCACTAGTTGCTTGTAGGGGACCAACTTTTCATCCTTTGTTTGGTATTCATCTGTGACTTGGCGAATGACTAGCTATGAGTCTCCATATACTTGTAATTCTGTGATGTCCCATTGAACTACTATATTGAGACCTATAAGGAGTGCTTCATACTCGGCTATGTTGTTAGTGCAGGGGAATGCAAGCCGATATGATTTTGGAATATAGTCATTCTGAGGTGTAACAAATAAGATGCCAGCTCCTGATCCATGCTGTGTGTAGGAACCGTCAAAGTACAACTTCCACATTATGGAGTTAGCAAGAGTGAAGAGATTCTCGTCAGGAAAGTCTGCTACCATAGGATGTCTATCTTTCATAGGTGCTTCTACTAGTTGATCCATGAGGGCTTGTCCTTTGATTGCTTTACGATCTGTGTATTCAATGTCAAACTCACTAAGGATCATGACCCATTTAGCTAGTCTGCCTGTGAGAGCTGCTTTTGCTAGTAGATATTTCAAGGGATCAATCTTTGCTATCAGATTTATATGTTGGTTCAGCATGTAATGCCACAATTTTTGGGAGGCAAACACTACTGCTAAACAAGCCCTTTCCATTGGTGAATAATTGAGCTCACATCCCACCAAGGTTCTACTAATGTAATAAATTGCATGCTTCTTTCCTGTGTCATCATTTTGTGCTAGCAGGGCCCCCAAGGCCGAGTTTGTAGTGGAGATGTATAATATCAAAGGTTTGTCCGCAACTGGTGGAACCAATACAGGAGGTGTAGCTAGATACTCTTTAAGTTGATCAAATGCTACCTGACACTTGTTGTCCCATCGAAATGAGACATCCTTTCAGAGTAAGTGTTGAAAGGGTTGACATTTATCTGCTAACTGTGATATGAAACGCCGAATGGACTGCAACCTTCCTTGGAGGCTCCTTAATGCTTTTAGGTTCTTTGGTGGAGGCATCTCCACTATAGCTTTTACTTTTGCTGGATCGACTTCGATGCCTCTACGAGATATAATGTATCCCAACAGCTTCCCTGATGTTACACCGAATACACACTTCTTTGGATTGAGTCTTACTTGGTATTTTTCAAGCATGTCGAAGATCTGCCCTGGAACTTGTATGTGCTCCGCCCTAGAAGATTTAGCCAGTATATCATCAACATAGTCTTCCATGATGTGATGAAACAGATCGTGGAAGATCACTGTCATTGCTCTCTGATAGGTTGCTCCTGCATTCTTCAGACCAAATGGCATGACACACCAACAATAATTGCCCCAAGGACAAGTGAAGGTTGTTTTATGTTGATCTTCTTCAGCTATCCTTATCTTATTGTAACCCGAGAATCCGTCCATGAGAGAAAGCATCTCGTGACCTACTGTCAAGTCCACTATAATGTCAATGTTTGGTAGTGGAAAGTCGTCTTTAAGACATGCCTTATTGAGATCCCTGAAATCATTACACATGCAGATGCGCCCATTAGGTTTAGACACAGGTACAATGTTTGAGACCCAATCTGAATAGCCAATGGGTCGTATGAACTTTGCATCTAACAGCTTTTGTATTTCCACCTTCACCAAAAGAGCTATCTGTGGGTACATTTTTCTCAACTTCTGCTTGACTGGCTTCACTTTGGGATCAACTGTGAGGTAATGAACTACCAGCTTAGGGTCTAGCCCTGGCATATCTGCATAGGTCCATGCAAAGTTGATGGTTCGTTGCAAGAAGAAGTTGTTAAGATTTCTGTGCTCTGTGTCAGATAATGATGCCGCTAGGAATGTGGTCTTTGGATTTTGTTTTGTGCCCAAATTGATCTCTGTAGAATCTTCCACTAGGAGAGCTGATTTCTCTTGATACTTAGATGGTAAGGGAAGGTCAAATCCTCCATCCTCAGGTGCCACAGTTGGGTTTTCACCTTTGGATACATCCTTTATTTTTACTATTTTGTGATCAGGAGGTGCCACAGTGTGATTTTCACCTAGAGATCTTTCTTTGTTTGCACTTTTGCGACTGGAGGATTTGGCATTCTCACCAAAATAAGCCATGGGCTCTAGTTCCATTACAAAACCTGCTTTATGATGGCCAAGAGGGATACCTTCCCGAAGTCCCATGAACTCAGCTAAAGCTTCGTCATTCTGAAATACATCTATAATGGGGGTCCCGTGTTGGTCCCAATCGATAAGTTCAGGGTAGACAAGTGTGACATTCTGGGTGCTGGTGGTGGAAGTTAAGGAGATGGAGGATAGTGTAAAAATGGAGGATTCTGCGAATAGATTGGTCATGTGGAGGGATGAGTCATCGATGATATCCTCTGTAGACGTCGAATCGGCGAGAAAAGTGTCAGCTACCTCGTCGAGGATATACTCGATGTCCAAGGCACGTGGTACCTTCTTACCAAATCCTAATCCTTTCTTGTCTAGCTTCTTTGTCACAACAATGGGCTCCATAGTTCCTTGATTCTGTTTCCCAAGGCCACCTTTGCCTTTATAGCCCATGTTTTTTACTATTCTTAAGCCATTGCCGTATTGCTTGACTGGTATTGTGACTGGTTCTTTCTCCTTATAGAGCCAAGAAGAAATGTCCTCAATAGTTTCCTCTTCCAATAACCGTCCATGTTGGAATTGGGTTAGGAATGTTGGGGGAGGAATAGCTACTTTTTTGGTTACTTTGGCAATGGGTGGTTGGCCGTAAGATTTTGGAGATAGAGGCATCCACCCTACACAACAAGATTTTGAGATATCATAAGTGCCAAAGCCTATATCTCGGATGCGAGCTGTGATTTTGGGGAGGGGTGTAGATTCACTTGTAGAGGCTTGCGTGAGAGTTTCAGGATCAACATAAAGAGGGGATTCAAGGGCTTTGTCATTTTTAGGCACTTGGTTGCAATTCTTATAGCTTCCTTGCAAGACACGGCAAAATTCAAAAGGATTAGGATCTCCTGGGATGGTGATCTCCATACCATTGTATGGGAACTTTAGAGACTGATGGTACGTGGAGGGAACAGCTTTCATTGCATGGATCTATGGGCGATCGAGGATAATGTTGTAAGGCAGCTCAATATCAAGGACTTGACACCTGGTTTCAAGCATGACAGGGCCCAGTTGTATAGGCAAGTGAATAACACCTTCTGAACGGCATTCTGCATCATCGTACCCCTTGATTGTAATACTATGATCAGTGTTGATGTGATCCTTAGAGTATCCCAATTGCTTTAGTAACTTTAAAGAACAGATGTTGAGTCCAGCACCACCATCTATGAGTATACGTTTGATTTTGCGCTTATGGATGAGAACTTCAATATGCAAGGCATCATTGTGACAAGGATCATGGGATGGGAGGTCTTTCTCAGAGAAGACCACATTGTAGGGTGATGCAATGTTACCTACGATAGCCTGGAAATCCGCAACCGCTATGTTGTTAGGAATGGAAGACTCTTGGAGGGCTTTTTCTAGCACCACTCTATGTGCAGGTGATGACCGTAGAAGGTCCAAAATAGAGATCTGTGCTGGTGTTCTCCCTAGATGTTTGACAAGATTATAATCAGACTGAATCGAAAGCCTAGGTGTAGGTGCACGGATTGTGACATGACCTCGACGAGTAGTAACAGCACAATCTGTAGATTTGCCTTTGATCGTGAGGGTAGACACTCGACTCTCTTCAAAATGACCTACAATGGAATCGAAGGACGTGGAAGCATGATTGATACCTTTACCTCTATCCTGAGGAGGAGGTGGACCATGATGAGGGAATGGCTCCTTGTACATATCTAGATCCTTGTTCGTGTGTTGCGCTGGTGATTTATCCTCAAAAGTGATTTGATTACCGTCGATGAGGTTTTGGATGAGGTGCTTAAGTTTCATGCAAGACGTAGTTCTATGACCTTTGCTCCTATGGAACTCACAATACTCATTGTCTCTGTAACGTGCCATTTTGTAGACAGGTTCTCCATAAGGAGGAGCATCAGGTAAGGTGATGAGCCCTTTCTGTAAGGCTTGCTATAAGACTGATTCGATGGGCACTCCCAAGGGAGTGAATTGACGACGCAGAGGGTAATCTTGTTGGGGCCGCTCTTGTTGTCGTTGTTGTTGGTTTTGATAAGGCTGCCTTTGTTGCTGCTGTTGTTGAGGTGGAGCTTGACTTGGTTTGGAGAGCTGCAGTGGTGTTTGCAACGTTTGGACATGCTTAGTATCAACCACCCCATCATTTACCACGTTTTTGTTATTGTTCCAATATTTGGGTTTATCGTTCGATTGTTGATGAGAAGTGCTATCTTTCGTTTCGTTAAAGATTTTGACCACACCCTTAGCAATGAGGGCCTCTCAATATTGATTCCCTTGTATGTGATTTCATCGAAGGTTGTAGCACTAAGAATTTGCAAATGAAAACCTAACTCTTGGTTGAGGTTCTGCACAAATATGCTAACAAGCTGTTTCTCCGGAATCTTGAAAGGGAATTTGCTCGCTATTTGTCTCCATCGTTGAAGGAAAGAAATGAGAGTTTCACCATTTTTCTGTTTATTGTTGCATAGATCAGTCATGGAAATCTCATGCTCTGCGTTGTAAGAAAAATGGGTGGCAAACTTCTCTGCTAGCTCATTGAAAGACTTGATACCCGTGGGTAAGTGTGAGAACCATTCTATTGCTTGACCTCCAAGACTGCGAGGAAAGAGACGCATAAGATATGTGTCGTTATGAGAGACCTCAAAGCAAGCAAGATAGAATTCCCTAAGATGGTTTTTTGGGTCACCTTTTCCTTTGTATTTATTGAACTTGGGAATAGTGAAATTTTGAGGAAAAGGGATCATTGGTAGTGACCGATCAAAAGGGTAAGGACACACTTCCTCTAAAGAGAAGGTCTTTTTGGTGTGGCCAAATGTAAGATCAGATAGCTGTTGTTGCACCTCTGCAATCTTTAGCTCCATAGTCGTGGGAGGGGTTGGTAACAGCTCCTGTTGTCCAAAAAGTGATTGGTGTTGCCCATACGGAAGATTATAATGTGAGCCATGCACATTGGTGTTATAAGGGTCGTAAGATTGATTGGGAACATACGGGTTGTATGTTTGGTTTAGATTGGATTGGAATTGGAGGTTTTGATTTGGCAAAGGTGGAGGTGGTGCTAGGTAATAATGTTGGCTTTGGGATGATTGAAGAAAAGAATTGGGTGGAGGAAAGCTAAAGTGCGTTTGATTAGGTTGTGGTTGTGGCACATAGCTTTGGGAAACTTGATGCTGGGCATGTTGAGAGTGGCTAGGCAATGTGTGAAAGAAGTTGAGCGAGGATGAACGTTGTGGAGGAGGAACGTAGGTAGACGTGATTTGCGACGGTTGGGGTTGATTGAGGATGCGAGTAGAAGAATGCTGTGGTTGGGGTTGCTTAAGGACGAGAGTAGAAGAATGTTGTGGTTGAGGTTGCATGACTCTAATTGGTTGAGAGACATGAAGGTGTGATGATATAGGGGGTGGCATTTGTTGAGACCCTTGGTGTATGGCTACATAATTGTTCCCCGGATTGTAGTTTGGTGGGAAACCTTCGCGTGATGGGGTAACCAAGATTCCACTTGCGATTTGGGTGGACACTTTAGGAGGTGGTTGCACATTTGCTCGAGCTAAGGTGGCTTGCTTAGCTAACTCTGCTTGACGTTGGAGTGTTTCTTGTTGGTTTTGATAGATCTCTATAGGAGTCAAAAGCGGTGATATGGGCCTCTCCTCTGTTGGATTTTGAAAAAGGGGATTCCGATACTGCGAGCCTTGTGTAGGTAAGGGCGTAGTCACCGTGGACATGGTTTGCACCGCTTGTATGGTATCTTGGGCATTGTTGTTCTCCTTGAGAGTGGATAAATCAAAATCTTGAGGTAACTTGGCACCTTGCTCTACAAGCAAGCGAAAGAAGTGGTCTTGGTTCTCACTAAGGATTTTGTCAAAAGCTGCCACAACTCTAGGCTCTTGTATGATTTCATCTAGATCTTGCCCATCTACTTGAGAGGATTGACCTATTTCAAAGTGTCGCTCTTCTTGAGATGGGACTAAATCTACAGTATAACCTTGAGGGACAAAATCCAGAGGCAAGCCCGTGGTGTATTGCGGTGCATTCATCAAAGGGATCCTATCCTCTTGAGGTGGGTTTTGCTCAATAGTATATCCTTGTGGCACAAAATTCAGAGGCAAGCTGGTGGTATATTGAGGTGTTCTTACCAAAGGGACCCTACCCTCTTGAGGATTGCTTGGTTCATCAATGTGCGGCATGTTCGGAGAGCTGATTGGTCTTGCCGCGGGGGTACTAGGAGTAACCTTGGGAGTAATGTTGAGATGACCTGATTGTGGTGTGCGAGGGGGTGACTTGTGCTTCTTAGGGGCAACTTGCTTGGACTTCATAGTTTGCTGCAGCCTAGTGGTTACCATGGGATACACTAGGACAAAAGGTAATGCTGGGTTTCTGTGAGATGCTTTTAAGAAAATGGACAAACTTTGATGCACAAAGTACTAGACCAAAGGCGCTATACTGTTTGACCAAAGGGGTGGGACTGTGCCACCAAAAACGTGCTACTGTGGACCAGAGGCGATGGACTGAGCTACCAATAGCGAGTTACTGCTAATGCAAAGGTGAGCTGCAGTGACCAAAAGTGAGCTACTGTTATACCAAGGGCGCTGAAGTAGAGTTTTGCCAGAGGTGGGTTACTGCTGTACCAAAGGCGATCTACTGTACTACCAAAGGCGAGCTGCTGTAATACCAGGGGCGCTGAAGTAGTGTCTGATGTTTTTCAAAGGCAAAATTTTGGTAGATTGTTTCTGTTTCTGATTGGATTGGTTTGGCAAGAGAAAACACAGCAAACAAGTGGTCAAAAAACAAGGGACTGACACAACAGATAGTGTATGTTCAAGGCTCCAAACAAGCCCAATGTTTCCACAGGTCTAAGACAATTGCAATCAATAACAAGCACTTTTTATCCCTAGAGACAAGGTTTCATTGCAGTAGATCAGCTCACGGCTTAATACTCCGTCGATAAAAATATCATTCCATAAAGGTGTCGTATATTTAGTATCTTTGCGAGAGATGATAGGTAGGGATATCTCACCCTCCCCTTGGAAAGATCAAGTAGGTCACAAGAGCTTTATGTCCAAGGGAATACTATCTCTTCTCAAGGGAGCCAATGGTGAGTGTCTTAAGGGTTTAAATCGATTTCCCTTGCACTGATGATTATCGCAATGTTCGGAGGTAGGTCGGGTAGTCTCTATCTAAAATGGTTCTTAGTGACTTTGAGGGACCAATGCCTTATGAGCAATGCGACAAGCTACTAAAAGCTTTAACTAGTCCTACTAAGAGTTTCAAACACTTCGCTCAATGTGAAAATCATTTCCACAAAGAGCTAGTACACCTCTTTTCAGTTTGGCACCACAAGGTAAGGCTGACGTCGGTTAGGACTTGGCTTTCGCCTTATCCCTTTTATATAGCGGTTCAAAGGAAAACTCTGCTTAGGGTCGTCCCTTTTGGATGAAGCACAATCCAAAAGCAGGCCCTTCTAAAGGAAGTACAGAAAAGTAAGAGCAAGCACGTCAAACAAAGGTTCAATTGTCCCGTTATAAGAAAAAAAAGGTGCAACTAAACTAGGCACACACACGTTTGTAGTTGTAAATTGTCCCTTATGAAATGAAGTATTTGGCATTCATGTCCATTGTCCTTTAGAAAATTGAGGTGTTTTGTTCATACATGTCCATTGTCCCTTAAGAAAAGTAGTATGTTCCTAAGACTTAGATTGCAAGAAAAGATTTGTTCAATTATCCTTTTAAGCATGCAATGTGTTTCTAAGACTTAGTGAGATAAATCAAGAGGTCTTCAATGCTCATCCTGCATGAATATGTTAAAAACACCTATTGGCTCTGTGTGAGTAATAAGAAGCTGCAACAAGTGAGTTATTTCCACCAAAAATTCACAAGTTAGAAAAAAACAAATCAACTTTGACCAAAAGCACTGCACAATCTTACCAGAAGTGACTTACTGTATTCCAAAAGCGCTGTAAGACAGACCAGAAGCGATGCAGAATATTACCAAAAGTGTTGAAAAATAACCAGAAGCGCTGTACTGTGCATTTAGGAGTGCAACACTGTTATGCCAAAAGTGATGTCGTATATAGCGGAAGCGCTGTAGGATAGAACCAGAAGCGCTGTACTATTATGTCGAATGCACCGCACGATCTCAGATCATGGAAAGATTAGCTTTTGTCAAAAAGGACCAGATCAAAATGGGATTTCATGTTTAATCTACTGCTCCGAACAATAATATCTGATAGATCTAAATAGTGAAATCCAGAAAGCTCAGAAAGTATAGCAATACAATAGATTAACGCAACTACCAAAGATACCCCTAAATAAATCAGCTTAGGATGTATCAAAAGCAGGTTTGGAAAGACAAATACAATAGCTTGTCAAACAAATCCACTGATATGAAATGAGAAAAACCTTGCAAAAACCCTGAATGTGGTCAAAACCTAATTAAGCCAGAAGTGCTTCACAAGACTGCTGGTTGTGCTTTTCTGTGTTACCGAAAGCACTGCTCTGTGGTACCAGAAGCGCGGCAGTGCCCCCAAGGGCATTGAACTGTGCCTCCAAGAGCGCTGAAAGATACTGCCAGAAGCGCTGTGCAATGTCGTTTGTGCTGTGCTGTACTGTGACTTAAAAAAAAAAATTTCTCAAAGAAACAAAGGGATTAGTGGGTCCCACCGGGCGTGCCAGAATGTGTATGAGGAAAAATTGATTAAATCTAACTAATAAAACCAAAGAACCCAATAACATAAAGAAAATGAATTTAAATAAAAGCCAATGACAAATAATCAATGAAATAAAGACTTTTACCGAAATCTGTATTGTTTCCTTTGGATTGAATGTGGATTGCTCAATGAAGTTGCGAAGCCATAGCTGCAACAAGCAAGTAGTGTGCTCAAGAGATCAATGTCAAAAGATCGTAAGTGTGCTCAATCAACGCGTTTTGTATGCTCGAAGCTCTGTTAAGTATGCCTGAGAATACGATCGAAGAGAGAGACTCAATGAAGGAGATGAGGGGGGTTTATATAGATTTCCAGGAAGATCGATCAATGGTCCAGATAATTCAGAAGAATCAACAGAGGAGATAAGTTGAGGAATGTGCAACGAATGAGAAGAAGACATGTGTCTTGCTTTCTTTTGCATGAGAGGAGTTATCAAGAATAGAAGAATGAGTTAACTGAAGAGATAAATCAATTAAAAGAATAAAGCAATCAGTTAAGTGATTTAAAACAAGAAGAATAGATTTGCATGAGAAAAGAAGATATTTTGCTTTATTAAATATAGAAAACTTGAGTTATTTTGGAAGAAATAATTAAATAATGGGAATTATTTAATTTAGAAGATTTGAAAGCAAATTAAATAAATAAATTTATTTAATTGTTGTGCATGATTTTGGAAGAATAATTTTGGCTTAATTAAATAATTTAAATTATTTAATTGTAGATAAGAGGGAATTTGTTGAATTAATTAAATAATTGGATTTATTTAATTAATGTGGACTTGATTTTTAGAAAGAGGATAATTATCTAATTAAATAATTAAAATTATTCAATGTTGGAAGAATAACAGAGAAATTTAATTTAATTAATTAAATAAAGGGAATTTATTTAATTAATGTCGAAAGTATGTGATTTAGAAGAATTTGGTGAAATTAATTAAATAATTAGATTATTTAATTAATGTGGGAAATGCAGGTGATTAGACAGATAACGGAATGCCAGTGATTTGACAACACGGTCATTTTAGGGTGTCTACAACTTTGATTTCTTGAAGCTGATGCCAGTGAAAGCAAAGACACAAAAGAAACCCAAGACTCTTTCTTGGCTTATAGAGGACAAGGGTCATAAGAAATTGCACATCTGCCATCAGATGCAACTATGGAAAATTTCAGCATGAGTGACTATTCTATTTCCAGGATTAAACTTGGGAAGATAACTCATGAACGTGCCAAAGCTAATATCTAGTCTACACTCAATTCCTTACTCGTGAAATTTGATCATGAGAAGGAAATGAAACAGCACTATAAGGCAATGACAGAACAGTTTGCTGTAGTGGTGAGGAAAATTACTTTGACATCTGAGTCAATTGCACCTGAGGCAATTTTTGTAGAAGATCCTGCGATTCAAAAGGTTGAGAAGACTCACCTAAAAGGGAAAGTGGTTGAAGAGTGTTTGGAAAAGATGTAGGTGCAAGGAGTGTCTCTTCTCACAGAGATAGCTAAAAAGACAAGCAAGATGGAGAAGATCATAATATAACTTGATAACTTGGTTGATATTATTTCTTAGGATATTGAATATCTGGAGGGAAGCTATGAGAAGTGGACTGAAATGAAGAAGTTGAAGATCAATACTTTGATATCAATTGGTGTTATTCCAAATTGTGATTGTTATGTCGAGACTAAGGAAGCATTGGTCTATCGAAGTAATGTTCTGAAAGACTTGATCAAAGATTTGGAAAGCGCCAAGGAGCTAAGTGACCAAAGTGATGTTAGTCTCTTGGATAAATTGGAGGAGCTTCCATGTAATTTGGTATCAGAGGATCATCACTTCCTCGCTTCAGATGAGATGATCCAAGAATTCAAAAATATGTTTCAAAAAGAGTTTGAAGATAAAGTTTTCTCAGTTTCCTCTTTGGACAACATTCTGGATAATCAGTTAATATTAGATAACTTGAAATCTAAGTTAACTAATCATGCAAAGGCAGACAACATAGTGAAGGATGCAGTGATCAGGGCTCAGATGATCTTCAGGAATATTGTTAGTCTAGACAGTGTAGGGATACAAGCAACATTTACTATGTATGATGCTCATGTGAAAAAAGATGGCAATATAAGTTGATGCAACTTTTTATAACTTTGTTTATTTTATGTTTTCATATGTCTTTTGTTTGTAGTTATGGACATATTTACATGTACTTTTCTCATATGTAATTACATGTAAAAATATAGGAAGTCCCAAGCCAATAAGGATTCCTATTTTTGAATAAGTCAAAGTAGTTAGGTTTTTTCCTAAATTTTCTCAAGGCCTCTCCCTATAAATAAAAAGGGCCTCTATTGTATCTTTTATCTTTTGATTCTTGAAGCAAAGCGCTGCTATTTTGAAGAGCAATTTGAGATTTTGAGGTTATTTTGTAAATCGGATTTCAAGCAATATTAAGAAGCAAGTTGGCATCCAATCTTTATCTTGGAGAAAGTTTGTGAATGTTATAGAATTGTTCTTATGTCCTTTCTATCACATGATCTTATATGAATGTTTTAATTGTGAGCATGAATAGCAAGTGTTTGGGAGGTGAATCAAATCAGAATTTGTAGAATTTGTGCTACTATTTCATATTTGAGATTAGAGTTTAAGTTTGTGAATGAAAAGTAATTTGAAGACTTTGGGCTACAAATTATTGTTCGTGATCGTGTCATTTTACCTTAGCGTATAGTGAAGACTTTGAGCTGCACTCTATTATGAAATTGGTCATTTTCAATTAGCATAAGAAGCAATGAGAAACTTTGTGTTTTTGTGGGTTTCTTGATTATCAACACAAGTAGGTACATTTCAAATAGTCAATTGTTTTGAGTTTTGTACTGAGCATTGTAAACATCATTTCTAAAAAAAGAGAAATGGATGATATGAAATCATCCCAAATTATTTTTATTGTAAATAAGTTTGAAATAGTTAGAAAAGGGAACCTCCCCTTGCTGAGAGGAGAGAAATTTCTCATCATAGCTGTGGCTGATATCACCATTTTGCCGTTAGTTAGATAACAAAAAATATTCACACAATAGTTTTTTGGCAGCTTTATTGGGGAAGAACGTGCAACTTGGAGACTCATGCTTTGAGTTGAAGCATTTCACCCTCATTCATTTTTTTAATTTGTTTTTAAATCTTTGTTAAGTACATTACATTCTGGTAGACTCAAGGTATACGAGAAGTAAGAGAGCTCAAGGAATTATTGATCCTGTCTTTGAGTTAATGTAGAAAAATAATTTTGGTCTTTTGCCTCCAATACCAAGACTTTAGCGTACAAGGAGTTTCCCTCCTACCAATGCCAGGTCTCCTATACTAGGTGAAGCTTCTAGTGCAAATACTAACAGACTATTATCTACTCAAGTTCATTAAAGTTTTGTTATTCCACCTTTCAACTGGCGTACTATGGCAGCTCAAGGTCTATGGGGTAATTCTTTTGGACCCCTAAATTTGACACCACCATTGCAAGAACTACCTCAGGGTTCTAGAAAGAATTTCCCATAATTCTAAGGTGATGTAAAAGTTCATCCTAATGAACACATTGCAACCTTTTACATTGCTTGTGGTGTGTTAGGGGTGGAGCATGAAGATGTATCAGTGAGACTTTTTGTAGAAGCACTGCAAGGTGTAGCTACAGATTGGTTCTACCACCCCAGTCCCAAAGCATCATGGGATGAAACATAATTTGAACCAAGTTTGAAGCTAGGTTTAAGCCTATGAACCAAGTTTGAAGCTAGGTTTAAGCCTATAGAAGATGCACATGCTTTGTTATCTCAGCTAACACAGATGAAGAAAGAACCACAAGAACCTATGCAGGAATTCATTTCCAAGTTTAATAAATTAACAAATAGGATTCCAGCAACCGCCCAACCAACGATGGAGAATCTGAAATATTTCTTCATCAACACTCAGCTTCCTGAGGTAAGTGTTCTGTTAAAGTGGGCTAATCCCGTTGATCTTCCTCTAGCACAAAGTTTGGCTACGGAGGTTGAAGATGATCTTATCCTTGCAGGTAAGATAAGAAGGGATTCAAACAGAAATAGAGGTCAACCCTCTACTGATTTATCATTCACAAGAACCACATATCCTATGGTGCAAAAGTTAGCAAATGAGCTGCTGGCTTTGAAAAAGAAAATGTCCCAGAATATGTCTGCTCCTCCTTATCGAGACATACCAAGAAGAACATTTCCTAATACTTCATATCAAGGCAATGCTTCGAGAAATCAAGGGCAACAAAATCGTATTCCTCCTACTCAAGGAAGACTGGCCTTCGAGGCTCTACCGATCAACTCAGTAGTTGGCTACTATGAAGCTGAATAGGATAATTCTTTCCAGCCTAACTTGGATTAGGAAAATAATGCTAATCTTTTTATGGAAAGAGAAGAAGAATTAGCTAGCGACTCTACTATTAGGTTCCTAAACTATCAAGATGAAGCAGAAAGAGAAGAATATGTATATAGTGGAGCATATGCTGTTTTCACTAGGTCTCAAAACCAACCAAATCAATAAGTGGCTGATAAGGGAAAGTCAAGATAAGAGCCTCAACCTATGATTTCAATTGCCAAACGAGGAACTCTGTTGCCTTTTCAATCAAGGGACTCGATTGTCAATAAACAAGTAAGTTCTAACAATCCTACTTCTACTGCTATTCCTCAGACCAGTACTACCCCAATTAAATACTAGATTTCTTGCCTCTGTGTCTAATTCATTTCATCTCTTTGACATAATTGACCATGCTAGGAAAACTAAAATCCAAATGTTTGATGTAGAATATTTACAAGCTAACCTTGATCAATTTGAAAAGTTAGCTAAGTATGTTAGAAACAAGGCTGCCCCTATAGGAAAAGATTCTTCCAAGACTATTCATGTCTCCTCAAAGAATAGGTCCACCCAAAATAACCTAGTTACTACTCCTCTTATTGCTCCAGGTAAAATAGAACCCTTCTATGTTTCTCTGTTAGTCAATGGCCACAAATTAAGCAATTGTATCATAGACTCGGGAGCTTCTGACAATGTCATGCCTGCCAATGTCTTAGTCTCACTTTGACCAAGACCTTCAGGAGATGCTTTTCAATGGGAAATAAGCAAGTGCCTTTGTTAGGCCAAATTAAGGATGCACAATTTGCATTCCTAGCTTTTCCAGAGAAAATAATAAAGATGACTGTCTTATTTGCTGATGTTCCAGCTTCTTATGGTATATTGCTTGGATGCAATTTTTGTAAGGATGTGGGAGGAGAACTAAACAAGGATTTATCTAAGGCAAGGATACCTGTCAAAGGTGTCATGAAGAAATTGCTTCCTGAAAAGGAAGTAAAATATATTGTTACTCAAACTGAAGATCCAAAAGCTCAAATTTTATTTGAGTCTTCAGGAATGGGTAATTATTTCTTGACCACTAAAAACAATTCTAGTTCATTAGATGAAAATTTAGATAATTCAGATGAGGACTTAGAAGAAAATTCAGAGGAAAGTTTAGACGAGAGTATGGTGATAGAGGATCCTTCTTCTTCTGGTGAAGAATCTACTAGTCATAGAAATATCAAAGTGGGAAATTCAAATGATATTTGGATTTTACAATTTGATGGTAGCTATTCTTCCATTGGATCTGGGGTTGGAATAGTTCTAATATCTCTACAAGGTGATATTTTTCCTTTCTCCTATAAGTTGCAGTTCAACAATACTAATAACACTATTGAGTACGAGTCATTGTTACTCAGAATGGAGGCTGCTCATGTTAAATGTATTAAAAATCTTCATGCACAAGGTGATGCAGAGCTTGTTGTTTGTTAGGTAAGGAATCTTTACCAAACCAAGAATGAAAGGCTAAGACATTACTGCAATCGTGTCTGGGATTGCATTAAAGGTTTTGATGCTTTCAACATCTCCGCGGTACCAAGAGAGTTTAATGATCATGCTGATTCATTAGCTGTCTCTGCCACCCTTATTATCCCTCACAAGGATTTTAAAGGTGATAAGTACATAATTGAGTTGGTTTTCTGACCAAGTGTACTAGATAATGTTGACCATTGGCAAGTCTTAAATGGTGATAATTTGATCAGAGCTTTCTTAGAGATGACGGATAGGTTTGATAAATTTTACTTTGAAGGTAGTGATTCTCCACCTCAGGAAAATGTTTCCAAAATAGATTCACAGACTGGTGACGAGATTCTTCAATTAAAAGGGAATAAGTTTCTAAAAGGTTTGGTTTCTCTGGAAAAGTTATTTGACAAACATGATAGATATATCAAACAACAATAGCAACTTGATTTAAATTTATCAAAGTAATTTTAACAAGTGAACCTAAGTTCTGAGGCAGATCCCAAGATGGTTAACATCAGGAAATGTTGCACTGCTGATGAGAAATTCAAATTCATTACACTTCTTCGCCACTACATTGATGTGCTGGCATATTCATATAATGATCTGAAGTCTTTCAGACCCAAGGAGAGCCAACACAAGATCCCCCTCAAGGTAGGATCGTTGCCTCACAAACAAAAGAAGAGGCAGTATAATCCCAAGATATCAGGTACTATTCTTTCTGAAATCCAAAAAATGATGAATGCTAGGATAATCTTTCCTATTCACCATTCTACTTGGATCACCAATATTGTTCCTGTAAGGAAGAAGAATGGAGAAATCCATATTTGTGTAGATTTCATAAATCTTAACCAATCTTCTTTAAAAGATAACTACCCTCTGCCTATTATGGATCAAGTGTTACAAACTGTAACTGGTTCAGAGATGCTGTCTATGTTAGACAATTTTTTAGGCTATAATCAAGTAGAAGTCAATGAAGAGGTAGAGGTTGAAGATGTTCCAACTATTCTCTTTGTTACTACAATAGATGAGTGGTATTCTAATATCACTTATTTTCTCACATATGGTGAGTGCCCTTCTCATTTATCTTATAAAGAGAAGCAAACTATCAAGCTAAAGGCTGCAAACTATGTCCTGTGGGATAACAGTTTGTATAAAAGAAGTCTTGATGGAGTTTTTATCCGTTGTGTGGATAAAGCAAAACAAAGGAAACTTTTGGAGTCTTTTCACAATTTGGCATGTGGAGGACATTTTTCTACACCTGTAATAGCTCATAAAATTTTATGGGTTAGGTACTATTGGCCTACATTATTTTAAGATGCGTACAACTGGGTACGTAGATGTGAACTCTACCAACAGTTTGTGGGGAAGCCTAAGTTAGCTGCATTACCACTAAAACCAGTTGTGATTGAAGAACCTTTTCAGCAATGGGGCTTTGACTTCATTGGTACTATGAATCCACCATTGAGTGTGGGACACAATTTTGTTCTTACTACAACAGATTACTTCACCAAGTGGGTGGAGGCTATTCCAATTAAGCATGCTACTTCTAAGGTAGTGAGCAAGTTCCTCAAGGAAAATATCATTTCCTAATTTAGAGTTCCAAACAAGATCGTAGTAGATAATGCTACATGTTTTCTTCAAATGAAATCACTAGTTTTTGCTTTGAATATGGGATTATTCTGTCACATTCATCTGACTATTATCCCCAAGGAAATGGTCTAACAGAATCTAGTAACAGGAATTTGGTTACAATTATGAAGAAACTAGTAGAAGACAATCAGAGAATGTGGCATAAAGATTGGTTTGATGCTTTATGGGCTGACAAAATTACCCCTAAGAGGGCAATTGGTATGTCACCATTCCAACTTCTATATAGTTTGAATGTAGAAATACCTATTACCTTGGAATTGCTAGCTTTGAAGTTGGAAAAAGTAGTCGAAGATAGAACTTTTGAGAGTTCTATTGACGAAAGAATAATGTACTTTTCTAAACTTGAAGAGCAGTGGTTTATGGTAGTAGACCGTATTGCTGAGCATCAAAGTTAGGTTAAGAAGCTGTTTGACAAAAAGGTGAAGGCCAAAGAATTTCAATTTGGGGATCAAGTCTTGTTATGGGACAAGAGGAGAGAGCCAAAAGGAATGCATGGGAAATTTGATTCCCTGTGGAGAGGCCTGTTTGTCATTCACTTTGTGGTGAGAATAGTTTCTTGCTAGAGTATCAAGATGGGACATCATCTTTCTGCCTCATAGTGGACAACATCTGAAGCATTTCAATCCATTAAGTATTAGATAAGTTCATCAGTATATTTGTATAGTTGTGTTTTTCTTTTTCATTTTTCTTTAGTCTTTTTATGTCTTTTTGTTTTGGTAGCTTGACTCTATGACCCATTGGAATGGATGAAGGTACTTAGAGACTAGATTCTCCTCCCTTTGATCATTTCAAAGATTGATCGAAGGAAGTTCCCCAGTTAGAGCTAGTTGTTGTCCTCAAAATTAGCTGCGCTCATTTTGTAGGATGACCCCTACAAAGCTTGTCCATTTTGTAGCCTACACTCTAAGTTCACAAATCAAGGTGAGTCATCTAGTCCTTGTGCGTAGTCCTCTGACACCTAAGAATAGCTTGTAATGTTCTCCAAAGATGATTCCTCAAAATTCATAAAAATAAGCTAAGTTACAAGCTTGTCAAAATATTAATTTTGACCTTTTTAGGAGTTAGAAAATTTTCATTATTCACATACTAGGGCAGCGAAAATGACTGCTTATGCATGTTTTTAGAGTTTTCCTTTTTGCATGTAAGAGCAACAAATGTTTTCACCCTAGCATGATTATTTCCACCTTTATATGCATTGGCGGTAAAATTTACCGCTATAGCATGTTATTTCCTTTTAAGTGTTTTGGCGGTAAAAATGGTCACTAATACACTTAATAAATATCACATTGAGTTAACTCATGTGACAATAATTACAAACTTTTAGTTTTAGTTTTAGGTTTTTAAATGTCTTTTAAATCATTTTTTTCTTTCTATCCTGCCTTTGTTTCTTGTTCTGGGTGTGTCAAGCCATCAGTTCAAATTGGTTCGACAGATTTTGGAGGCATTCTTCATCAGAGTTTGACTGTGTTATTTCCATTCATTTTTATCAAGGTTAGTTTCTTTTTCTTCCTTACCTAGTCATTTCATGCTTAGGGTTTTTTATCAATGGATGAAGCATGAGAAAATTCATCATTTCCATTATTTATTCTTCTTTGTTTTGACGTCTAGTTTCTAGGTTTTTATCTTTGTTTTTAAGTTTTCATTTTATGTTTTTGTCTTTCTTGTATGGTGAGTTCTGAGAGTTGCTTGTTTAGTTTTAGTATTTTTCTTTTCAAAGTCCTTTGCGTGAGTGACGAATATTTCCCTCATATGTTGAGTCAGCAAAATTTGCTGCTCAGACATGTGATCCCAATGGACCTGTGTAAAAGCGGTGAATGTTGTCGTTGGCATATGTTTTTAATTTTTTGTCAAGTGTTATGTTAGCAAAAATCACCGTTAGTACATGAATTCCCACTTGAGCTCTTGAAATTTCCATCCCAAGGTGTATGGGTGGCAAAATTTGCCGCCCTTACACAAAGCAAACTAATGAACTTTCATATGCAATGTCGGTGTATTTCATTGCTCAAGTGCTTACTGGCCAAGATTTATTTCATGTATAGTCAGAAAAATTTGCCTCTCTTACATAAACCTTGCAAATCGTTTGATCTACCTGAAGGAGCGGCAATTATTGGCACTCGTGCATTCACTCTCCTAAATTTTTCTAACTCTAGAGAACTTTCTAAATTGCTATCCTTAGCTCACTTGCTCTTTAGCCCTTTCAAGCTCACTCCTGTGATTATGATCGTCAACATGCAGTTTCCCAAAATTACCAGTATTTCCCCTAATTGCAAGGTCATGACTTCTTGTTATAGTTTCTCCTGCAAGCTGCCGAGGTCTTCAATCCATCTGAAGGAGTCTTCTTTCCAGATGACTGATTCGTCTTCGAAGAAAGCCAAAGCAATGAAATACAAATATCAAGGTGTCTTTCCTAGAATTTCAATGACATCAAATATTGATGAAATACGGGATATAGAGATCGACCATGTGGATATGGCTGAATTTGTTGAGAAAATGAAATCAGATAAAACCAGTCCCTATATGTAGAAGATTGTTAAAGCAACATTCATCTAGTGTCTTCATTCCCTGTTGCTGCACACAATATGGAGTTTGTTCTCCAAGTTGGTCATTTCTACAACAAAGATACCAAGGCAACGGTAGATGCTCACAACAATGTCATCATGAGGCTTGATCTAGAATTCATAAATAAGGTGTTTATGTGTCCAACAACTGAAGATGTTAAAGAGTTGGATTTCTCAATTGCCCAAGGAGAGTATGACAAAGATGTGGAAAAGGTGAAGAAGGTGATAAACACTAAGTGGCTCAAGACTACTAGACCAAATTTGTCTAGATGGCCCAAGAGTTTTCCCAGGAGCGACTTTGTGGAGGAAGTAAGTGATCTAATAACTCTTCTTAGTAGAGTTAGAGGTCTTTCTTCATTATCAACTTTTCATGAATGGATATACCCATACATCAAGATCATACTTAAAGGTAAATAGGCTATCTTCTGGGGAGAACAAGTTAGTAATGCTCTTCATGAGTAGCTAACTAAGGTGTCAATTACTTCAAAGTTCTACATGACTTCATATTTGGTGTACATAGTAACTTTTATGAGAAGTTTTCCAGGCTTAACATCTGATAGAGATATGATAGTTGTACCGATTTATCAATACTATCCTCAACTCACTTTGAAAGGCTCAATTCATTATTTTAGAAGGGTGAATGATGCCTTCTTTTCTATTTTCTTGTGTCTTTTTGATCTACAGTTGGAATAGAGAAGAGTCTCAGATGAAGCTTGGGCAGTGGTGAATGGTTATGGTTGCTTGTTTCTTCATTCTCCACTTTCACATATTTAAGAGTTGGCTTTTATCAGGGTTATCCTTATATGCTTCCAAAATTCCCCTTTGACAAAATTGTCTTGATGGAGTTGTGTCAACAGATGATTGTTGTTCATAACAAATAGATGGAGTTGAAAAAGCTTGGATTTAGGTTTCCGATTGAGATTGGTAGATATTCTATAGCAACTGCTGCTAAGGCCAAGGCAATGGAAATAGAAATATAGATGGTCACTATGAAGATGTTCAAAAAGAACTCTAGTTTGATTATAGGGGAGTGAAAGATGGAATAAAGAGAGACTCAATTTCATGCACCAATGGTGTAAGATATTTGGGCTGATTTAAGAATAGAAGAGGAGATTAGAAAATTGGACTACATCAGGTTGACCATGAATCAAATTGAATATTTAGGTTTGGCTGATATTCTAGAGGATATAGTGGATGATGAAGAAGTTGTCAATTCAAGCTATGTCAATGAAAATATTGCTAACTCTCCCTTGCCTATTGTACAATGGTCAAAGAAGGAGGTAACTTCTTTGAGGAATAGGTTTGAGCCAATTCTCACTAATATGAATTTGTGGCTTCAGAGCAAAGGTGTTCCTTTGAAGGATTTCATAACTAGATCTAAGGAAGAAGTCTTAGACCAAATAGGAGAAAAGGTTGAGTTGAGAACAAAGAATAAAAGTGATACTCCAAGCACATCCAAGGTTTCCACACCAAGGATCAAATTTATGTCTAAAGGAAAAAAGGCCAAGGTTGTAGAAGAAGAGTTTGATGCCAAGGAAATGGAAGTTGAAGAATAGGATGTTAATGAACAAGATACTGAAGAAATGGATATTGAAGATAAGTCTTCAGGGGAGAAAAGAGATGAACATGAGAAATAAGAAGGAGATAGTCAGAGAGGTCTACAAGATACAACCATCTCTCCACAAAGGGATATGCCACAAGCAACTGAAAACCCTTCTCCCTACCTAATGTATTTATTTAACTCCTTTGTCTGTTCTTCATACTACCCTAGTTTCACCCATTAATATTCCATCTTTTGAGTCACCATCATCTTCAAGAACAATTTTTGATAATCCTCAAGATGCTTTTGATAATGTTCTTCGATCTTTAGATTTAATTCCTAGTTTGTCCTCACACTCTTATGACATTGGTGATTCTTCAATCTTTGAACATTTTATTTTGGGTACTAAGAAAGTTTTCTAATTTAGATGCACCAGGTACTATGTTTACTAATACTCCTCCTATCATTACTACCACAAGTGTGAGTACAGTTCCTCCTACACCAAAAATGGGTTCTGATCTAAATGTTAGTACATCAACGCTTCCTCCATTGCTTTTGCATATACACCTAAGAGGAAGGAACAAGCCATCTCTCCAGATGACTTTGATTTTGTGAAGCTGATGCCAATGAAAGCAAAGACACAAAAGAAACCCAAGACTCTTTATCAGCTTATAGAGGACAAGGGTCATAAGTATGTGGAAATTGCACATCTGCCATTAGATGCAACTATGGAAAATTTCAGCATGAGTGACTATTGTATTTCCAGGATTGAATTTGGGAAGATAAATCATGAAATTGCTAAACCTGATATCTAGTCTACACTCAATTCCTTACTCATGAAGTTTGATCATGAGAAGGAAATGAAAGAACACTACAAGGCAATGGCAGAATAGTTGGCTGTAGTGGTGAGGAAAATCACTTTGACATCTGAGTCAATCACACCGAAGGCAACTTTTGTAGAAGATCCTATCATTCAGAAGGCTGAGAAGACTCACCTAAAAGGGAAAGTGGTTTAAGAGTATTTGGAAAAGATGCAGGTGCAAGGAGTGTCTCTTCTCACAGAGATAGCTGAAAAGACAAACAAGATGGAGAAGATCATAACAGAACTTGATAACCTGGTTGATATTATTTCTCAGGATATTGAATATTTGGAGGGAAGCTATGAGAAGTGGACCGAAATGAAGAAGTTGAAGATAAATACTCTGATATCAATTGGTGTTATTCCAAATCATGATTCTTATGTGGAGACTAAGGAAGCATTGGTCTATCGAAGTAATGTTTTGAAAGACTTGATCAAAGATTTGTAAAGCACCAAGGAGCTAAGTGAACAAAGTGATGTTAGTCTCTTGCATAAATTGGAGGAGCTTCCACATAATTTGGTATCAGAGGATCATCACTTCCTCCCTGCAGATGAGATGATCCAAGAATTCAAAAATATGTTCCAAAAAGAGTTCAAAGATAAAGTTTTCTCAATTCTCTCTTTGGCCCATGTTCTAGATAATCAATTAACATTAGATAACTTGAAATCTAAGTTAACTAATCATGTAAAGCCAATCACCATAGTGAAGGATGCAGTGATTTGGGCTTAGATGATCTTCAAGAATACTGTTAGTCTAAGCAGTGTAGGGATACAAGCAACATTTACTATGTATGATGCTCATGTGAAGAAAGATGGCAATACAAGTTGATGCAACTTTTTATAACTTAGTTTATTTTATGTTTTCATATGTCTTTTGTTTGTAGTTATGGACATATTTACATGTACTTTTCTCATATGTAATTACATATAAAAATATAGGAAGTCCCAAGTCAATAAGGACTCCTATTTTTGAATAAGTTAAAGTAGTTAGGTTTTTTCCTAAATTTTCTCAAGGCCTCTCCCTATAAATAAAGAGGGCCTCTATTTTATCTTTTATCTTTTGACTATTGAAGCGAAGTGTTGCCATTTTGAAGAGCAATTTGAGACTTTGAGTTTATTTTGTGAATCAGATTTCAAGCAATATTAAGAAGCAAGTTGGCATCCAATCTTTGTCTTGGAGCAAGTTTATGAATGTTATAGAATTGTTCTTATGTCCTTTCTATCACATGATCCTATATGAATGTTTGAATTGTGAGCGTGAATATCAAGTGTTTGGGAGGTGAATCAAATCATAATTTGTAGACTTTGTGCTTCTATTTCATATTTGAGATTAGAGTTTAAGTTTGTGAATGAAAAGTAATTTGAAGACTTTGGGTTGCAAATTATTGTTCGTGATCGTGTCATTTTACCTCAGCATATAGTGAACACTTTGAGTTACACTCTATTCTGAAATTGTTCATTTTCAATTAGCATAAGAATCAATGAGAAACTTTGTGTTTTTGTGGGTTTCTTGATTATCAACACAAGTAGGTAGTTTTCAAATAGTAAATTGTTTTGAGTTTTGTATTGAGCATTGTAAACATCATTTCTAAAAAAAGAGAAATGGATGATATGAAATCACCCCAAAGTTAGTTTTATTTTAAATAAGTTTGAAATAGTTAGAAAAGGGAACCTCCCCTTGCTGAGAGGAGAGAAATTTCTCATCATAGCTATGGCTAATATAACCATTTTGCCGTTAGTTAGTTAACGACAAAATATTCACCCAACAATTTTTTGGCGACTCTACTAGGGAAGAACGCTCAACTTGGAGCCTCATGCTTTGAGTTGAAGCATTTCATCCTCATTCATTATTTTAATTTGTTTTTAAATATTTGTTAAGTACATTGCATTCTGGCAGACTCAAGGTATACGAGAAGTAAGAGAGGTCAAGGAATTATTGATCCTGTGTTTGAGTTAATGTAGCAAAATAATTTTGGTCTTTTGCCTCAAATACCAAGGCTTCAACGTACAAGGAGTTTCCCTCCTACCAATGCTAGGTCTTCTATCCCAGGTGAAGCTTCTAGTGCAAATACTAACATAGTATTATCTACTCAAGTTCATCAAAGTTTTGTTATTCCACCTTTCAACTAGCGTACTATGGCAACTCAAGGTCCGTGGGGTAATTCTTTTGGATCCATGAATTTGACACCACCATTACAAGAACTACCACGTGGTTCTAGAAAGAATTTCCCAAAATTCTATGGTGATGGAAAAGTTCATCCTGATGAACACATTGCTTCCTTTTACATAGCTTGTGGTGTGTTAGGGGTGGAGCATGAAGATGTATCAGTGAGTTTTTTTGTAGAAACACTGCAAGGTGTAGCTGTAGATTGGTTCTACCACCTCCAATCCCAAAGCATCACGGGATGGAACATACTTTGAACCAATTTTGAAGCTAGGTTTAAGCCTGCGGAAGATGCACATGCTTTGTTAGCTCAGCTAACACAGATGAAGAAATAACCGCAAGAGCCTATGTGGGAATTCATTGCCAAGTCCAATAAATTGACAAATAGGATTCCAACAATTGCCCAACCAATGGTGGAGAATTTGAAATGTTTCTTCATCAACACTCAGCTTCTTGAGGTAAGTTATTTGTTAAGGTGGGCTAATCTTGTCGATCTTCCTCTAGCACAAAGTTTGGCTACAGAGGTTGAAGATGATTTTATCCTTGTGAGTAAGATAAGAAGGGATTCAAATAGAAATAGAGGTCAGGCCTCTACTTATTTATCATCCACAAGCACCATAGATCCTATGGTGCATATGTTAGCAAATGAGCTACTGGCTTTGAAAAAGCAAATGTCCCAGAATATGTCCGCTCCTCCTTATCGGGACATACCAAGAAGGACATTTCCTAATACTTCATATCAAGGCAATGTTGCGAGAAATCAAGGGCAGCAAAATCATCTTCCTCCTACACAAGGAAGACTAGCCTTGGAGGATCTATTGGTCAACTCAGCAGGTGGCTACTATGAAGCTGATCAGGATAATTCTTTCTAGCCTGACTTGGATCAGGAAAATAATGCTAATCTTTTTATGGAAGGAGAAGAAGAATTAGCTGGCGACTCTACTATTGGGTTCTTAAACTATCAAGATGAAGCAAAAAGAGAAGACTATGTATATGGTGGAGCGTATGCTGTTTTCATTAGGTCTCAAAATCAACCAAATTAGCAAGTGGTTGATAAAGGCAAGTTAAGAGAAGAGCCTTAACCTATGATTTCAATTGCCAAATGAGGAACTCCATTGCCTTTTCAATCAAGGGACCCAACTGTCAATAAACAAGTAAGTTCTTCTAACAATCCTACTTCTTCTATTGCTATTCCTCAGACCAGTACTACCCCAATTAAATCCTAGAATGACAGATTTCCTACCTCTGTGTCTAATTCATTTCAGCTCTTTGACATAATTGACCATGCTAGGAAAACTAAAATCTAGATGTTTGAGGTAGAATATTTACAAGCTAACCCTGATCAATTTGAAAGGTTAGCTACGTATGTTAAAAACAAGGCTACCCCTATAGGGCAAGATTTTTCCAAGACTATTCATGATCCTTAAAGAATAGGTCCACCCAAAATAGCCTAGTTACTACTCCTCTTGTTGCTCTAAGGAAAATAGAACCCTTCTATGTTTCTCTGTTAGTCAATGGCCACAAATTAAGCAATTGTATCATAGACTCAAGAGCTTCTTACAATGTCATGCCTGCCAAGGTGGCAGATGCTCTTAGTCTCACTTTGACCAAGACCTTCGGGAGATGATTTTCAATGGAAAATAAGCAAGTGCCTTTGTTAGGCCAAATTAAGGATGCACAATTTGCATTCGTAGCTTTTCCAGAGAAAAGAATAAAGATGACCATCTTAGTTGCTGATGTTCCAGCTTCTTATGGTATTTTGCTTGGACGCAATTTTTGTAAGGATGTGGGAGGAGAACTAAACATGGATTTATCTAAGGCAAGGATACCTATCAAATGTGTCATGCATAAATTACTTCCTGAAAAGGAAGCAAAATATATTGTTACTCAAACTGAAGATCCAAAAGCTCAAATTTTATTTGAGTCTTCAGGGACGAGTAATTATTTCTTGACCACTAAAAACACTTCTAGTTCATCAGATGAAAATTTAGATAATTTAGATGAGGACTTAGAAGAAAATTTAGAGAAAGTTTAGATGAGAGTATGGTGATAGATGATCCTTCTTCTTCTTCTGGTAAAGAATCTACTAGTCATAGAAATATCAAAGTGGGAAATTCAAATGATATTTGGATTTTACAATTTGATGGTAGCTGTTCTTCCACTAGATCTGGGGTTGGAATAGTTTTAATATCTCTACAAGGTGATATTTTTCCTTTCTCCTATAAGCTGCAATTTGACAATACTAATAACACTGTTGAGTACGAGTCAATATTACTCAAAATGGAGGCTACTCATGTTAAAGGTATTAAAAATCTTCATGCACAAGGTGATGCAGAGCTTGTTGTTTGTTAGGTAAGGAATCTTTACCAAACCAATAATGAAAGGCTAAGACATTACCGTAATCGTGTCTAGGATTGCATTGAAGGTTTTGATGCTTTTAACATCTCTGTGGTACCAAGAGAGTTTAATGATCATGCTGATTCATTAGCTGTCTCTGCCACCCTTATGGTCCCTCACAAGGATTTTAAAGATGATAAGTACACAATTGAGTAGTGTACTAGATAATGCTGACCATTGGCAAGTCTTCAATGGTGATAATCAGATCATAGCTTTCTTAGAGAAGACGAATAGCTTTGATGAACTCTACTTTGAAGGTAGTGATTCTCCACCTCGGGAATATGTTTCTGAAATAGATTCATAGACTGGTGAGGAGATTCTTCAATTAAAAGGGAATAAGATTCCAAAAGGTTTGGTTTCTTTGGAAAAGTTAATTGACAAGAATTATAGATATATCAAACAACAATAGCAACTTGATTAAAATTCATCAATGGAATTTGAACAAGTGAACCTGAGTTCTGAGGTGGATCCCAAGATGGTTAACATCAGGAAATGTTTCACTACTGATGAGAAATTCAAATTCATTACACTTCTTCGCCACTACATTGATGTGCTGGCATATTCATATAATGATATGAAGTATTTCAGACCCAAGGAGATCCAACACGAGATCCCTCTCAAGGTAGGATCGTTGCCTCACAAACAAAAGCAGAGGTAGTATAATCCCAAGATATCAGGTACTATTCTTGCTGAAATCCAAAAAATGTTGAATGCTAGGATAATCTTTCCTATTCACCATTCTACTTGGATTGCCAATATTGTTCCTATAAGGAAGAAAAACAAAGAAATCTGTATTTGTGTAGATTTCATAAATCTTAACCAATCTTCTTTAAAAGATAACTACCCTCTGCCTATTATGGATCAAGTGTTACAAACTGTAACTGGTTCAGAGATGCTATCTATGTTAGATGGTTTTTATACTATAATCAAGTAGAAGTTAGTGAAGTGGATCAATACAAGACTACTTTTACAACACCATGGGGCACATTTGCATACCGCAGGATACCATTTGGTTTGATTAATGCTGGCGCTACTTTTCAAAGAACAATGGACCTTGATTTCAAAGATGAAAGGGGTGTGTTCATTGTGGTGTACCTTGATGATTTGATTATTTTCTCTAAGAAACATCAAGATCATGCCTACCATTTGCGACAAGACTTGGAACAATGTCGTCAAAATGGTATTTCTCTTAATCCTAAGAAGTTAGTTTATGGGGTTACTGATGCAGAGGTAATGGTAGTAGTTGATGAAGTTCACACAATGAACCTAGATTTCAATGCTTCCTTCAAGAGGTTTCCAAAGGTGATGTGATTATAAGCCTACACAAGGCTGCTCAAGGAACTGACCTAGCCTAGGACCACACCTTGGTTTCCACCCACATAGGCTATTCAACTTTCCTTTGGGGAGTCACCACTCTACCGAACTCATATGCACAATACACCTTCAAGAGCTCACAACCTACTACCAAATGTTCTACAAATCAGGATCTTCATACTAACTACAACATGTACTTGTCAAAGACATGACTAACATGAGGTCTCTAACCCAAAAACTAGATTCTGTACTCTCCAGGACAGAGGATAGCAAGCTACAGCATGACTGTCTTATGACAGTGTTTAAGGAAGGCTTATATCTTGTAGCCCTAGAAATCGGCTAAACCATGGATAACTTTCCAAAACCCCAAATGACCATCAAAACTTAATGCATACTCAAATACCCAATATGAACATGTAACCATCCACCAACATGCAGGTCCATACTGTACCACCAGCGTTCAAGGACAACAGACTATCTTTTTCTAGGAATAGGCCTAATGTGAGGGCTATTTGAAGGACATGTATCAAGGATTCTTGCTCTGGATCAGTTGAACACCTGCACAGGTCTGTCTTCACCCTAAAACACTGAAATCAACATCTATTTAATCAAACACTTGACTGTTTCTAGTATTCCCACTATTTTCTACCATTTCAAGCTAACTAGTCAATGTATAGACTAGATAGGATCATACCAAACACCTTGGAGAGAAGCATGCTACCTGCAAAACCATAAAAAACATGAAACCTAGCCTACCTTCCTCCATCCTACTGAAAATGGGTGAGTTCTTTCAGAGGACAGAGGAAAAATTCCTCATTTTGACACAAAACCCTAGTTTGGAGGGTTTCAAAACAGTTTTTACAAAATGAATTGGTTCTCCCTTCAAAAGAAATGTCAAGAGCTCTAACTATATGAAAATGAAAGGTATTTAAAAACCCTAGCACATTTTCCAAGTCTTAGTTCCTGAACTATCTGTACCAGGCCGTACTATACGACTGTCTTCACAAAAACATAGAAAAGACTTTTTTTTCACTTCAAAACTTCTCTCCTTTCATTTTTTTGGCATGTTCATACAATATTCAGCCTATATAAGGCTTTAGCAACCCTTCCTCTTCTCCTCCAACCATACAACTATCCTCCAAAGGCAATGAAACGTTGGAGGTTCCAGTTGCACAAGAAACCCTATGTTTCTAAAAAGAAAATACATTGAAAATAAACCTTATTTAACACTATAATGGACTAGTCAATCAAAATGAACTAAGTCCTTATTACAAAACATGAGAATGGCTTCCAAAGCCTTAGAGGAAAAAAAAATAAAAATAACAAGACCACAAAACATGACATAGCCAAAAATGACTAAAATTGGGAGCTCCTGTACCATCCTCCCCCTGTAGGAAGAACTCAAGTCCCTTGAGTTGCCAATTGTTGAAGTGTCATGCCATGCTTCAAGATATCTACTTCAGTCATCCAGGTAGCCTCTGAATCAGGAAGATCCTTCCATTTCACCAAGTAGTCTTTATAGACACCTCTCCTAGTCTTCTTGACAACTTTGGAATCCAGAATGCATTCCAACTGCAAAGGTTTGCTTGGAGGCAAATCCTTGATCCAATCAGCATCTTCAGCCACCACATCTGATCCACTTTCACCAAGCAATGGAGGTCTGAAAGGAAAAAGATCACAAACATTGAAAATTGGAGAGATACCAAGGCCAAATGGTAACTCAATCTCATATGCATTTGGACCGAACTTGTGCACAATTTTGCATGGCCCAATCTTCTTCAGCAGGAGTTTAGTTGGCTGACCCTTTGGCAACCTTTCTTTCCTCAGATATGCCATAACTAAGTCTCCAACTTTGAATTGCACTTCTCTTTCCTTCAAATCTGCCTTTTCCTTGTACTTTGTGACTATTTTTTCTAATTGCAACTTGACTTGATCATGGATTGTTTTCATGGAGGCAGCAAACTCTTCACCAAGTGCACTCCTTCTATCCCATCCTTGGAGATCCTTCAGTTCAAGTGGCCCTCTTGGATGAAAGCCATATACTACCTCAAAAGGATTTTTACCAGTGCTCCTATTCCTTGAATCATTGTAGGCATATTCAGCCTGACTGATAACCAAGTCCCATGCCAAACCATGTTGTTTTGTAAGGCATCTTAGAAGGTTTCCAAGTGATCTATTAACCACCTTAGTCTGACCATCAGTTTGTGGATGGTAGGCTGATGAAAAGGACAACTGTGTGCCCAACTTCTTACACAAGGTCCTCCAGAAGTGACCTACAAACTTAGAATCCCTGTCAATTACAATGGACAATGGCAAACCATGAATTCTTACTACCTCTCTGAAAAATAGAC
Organism: Cunninghamia lanceolata; assembly: GCA_027924645.1. Classification (NCBI taxonomy): domain Eukaryota; kingdom Viridiplantae; phylum Streptophyta; class Pinopsida; order Cupressales; family Cupressaceae; genus Cunninghamia; species Cunninghamia lanceolata. The sequence goes on along the minus strand of BSBN01001103.1, from coordinate 1,508,144 downwards.
CTACAACATGAGATGCATCATTTGTGCATTTACATGGCACATGTAGAGTAATTTACTCTACATTTTGTTTTGAGTTTCAGTTTTGTCTCTACGTGTTTCTGTGTTTCAGTTTTGGTAGTGAGGGTTTTGACACAAAGCGCGGGTGCAGGTTTTTGCCTAAGTCTCAGAGTCATGCGGAACATGCCAAGTGTCATCAGCCGGGACATAGTTTTAAGTTTCTTTAAGTAACGCGGATGGAGCCAAGTGTCTTTTTGCATTAAGCGGAACGTGCCAAGTGTCATCTTCCGCGTTACAGTTTCGAGCCACTTTTATGTTTCAAAGTGAGTCTGTCCGGCCCCATTTTAAGTTTCTTTCAGTAAGCGTGGAAGGTGCCAAATGGTAGCTATGGAGGGTTTCTGTAAGTTTCTCTAAGTTACGCAGAAAGTGCCGCGTGTCCCTTGTAGTATCTACGGAATGCGCCAAGTGTCGACATCAGCTGCTTCTTTTGTTTCATGGTTAAGTAAAGACTGTTGGTGGGCCTCGATAAAGTTCTAAAGTTCAAGCGGAGCGCGCCATGTGTCATCGTCCATGTGAATCTAAATAAGTCCCAAATATTTCTATAGTGTTTCTAAAGCTCAACGGAGACTGCCATGTGTCATCTTCCGCGGGACTCTCAAAAGGTATGTAAGTTTCTCTAAGTTACGCGGAAGCTGCCATGTATCACTTGTAAAGATCAGTGGAAGGCACCACCTATCCCCTTCCCCCATTTTGAAGTTGCTCAGGACAAAAGTGTTGTGGGTCCCATTTTCAGTAAGTAATAAGATTTTCTATGCAGCAGATTGTGACAGATGTTAGAGGCGGAGCATTCCTAATACAAAGACACGGTAAAGACATGAAGAAGCAGAAGCTGCCGCGTGTCCCATATAAATACCGCGGACACTGCCAAGTGTCATTTGGTAGTATCTCCTGAAGAATGAGATAAGTTTCAAGTAAGGCAAGCGAAAGGTGCCATCTGTCTTGTGAGTTTTGTTTCTCAATGTTGCAGAAGCTGCCACGTGCTAGTTTCCTGTTGTGCTGGAAAGATGAAGGAGTTTCAAGTAAAGGGCACATATGTGTGCCATCTGTCTCAAGGGTTTATAATCGCAAAGACCTGAGGAAGCTACCAAATGTCCTCGCCTATTTCACAGTGGGAAGTGCCACGTGTATCCGTTTCAACCAATGAACTTGCAGAGGGGCTAACCGTTTTAGATCTGAAAGATATCTCCTGTTAGACATTTTCAATTAAGTTCCAGTTTGGTTAGGCTGTTGGGATTTGATCATGTGGGAAATCTTGAGCCAGTCTTGTGCTATAAATATGGGTCCAAATCGCAGTTTCAGATAGATGACAAGATAGAGAGTTTTCAACATACAGATTGTTATCAGAGATTTACGAGAAGTTTTTTGGGAGACTTGTGCTATGGCCAGTAATATCATTTGCCTTTGTTCTGTTTTCTTGATTCAGAAAGTTTGTATAACTGTGCATATATCAGTGCCTTTTATGTGACTGGAAAATTAATAAGAAGACCGAGTTATGTGCCTTTGCTGATATTTTTTGTGTTATTGCAAAATCTTCTAAGTTGTGAGCCTTTGATTCTATCTATTTTTATCTTTTACATTGATCATGCATTGTTTGCCCTTTAATGTAACTGAATCCTAAAAATAGCTTCACTGTGCTTAGTGTTAACGAACAAATCACATTCAGGCACATCGCCATAGTTAAATTTCCTTTCATTGCATTTGTGATTCTGTTTAGTTTCTATCCCTTTCTCCCAAAACACATTTGAGATAAAGAAGAGCCAGCTTCTTTAAAATCTGGAGGTTGTTTCAGGTTGCAAGTCCCACATTCCTAAAACTTCCCATGTTGGTGTTAGAAACAGCACAATTTTAAGCATCAACAGTTTTTGGCATGCCCGGTGGGACTATTCTTGAAGTTTCTATCAAGACTGTATGAACCAGAGAGCTACAAGGAGTCAAAGCTATGGACTTGTAACAAGAGCTCAATCTGCAGTAGACCCAGGTATTCTTTTACCACCATTGATAACTAATCCAAGAAGAAGGGTCAATTAGTTTACAGCGCCACCAAGAGCCAACATGGGACCACCTGTAGCCCCAAGGAATTATGCAAATTGGAACACTGGCAGTCCCCTGATCCTCCCAGTACCACCTGCCACTTGGGATCCTATTCCAGCAAATGCCCTGAAGGCTCTGCCCAAATTCAGTGGGGAAGATTTCAAAACACCTGAAGAGCATCTACAGGATGTGTCTGATGTCTGTGCAATATATGTGATCACTCAGCAGAATGTGGCTATAAGATTGTTAGCAGCTTCTTTTAAGGGAAGGGCTCTAGACTGGTACAGATCTTTGACCCCAAATACAATATCTACATGGGATCAGCTTGGAGATGCTTTCTTTGCAAGATTTAAAGAAAAGGGTGATAAATCTTCTTTGTTGCAACAATTGATTACTATCAAAAGGGCACCACAAGAAGCAATGACTGATTTCAATTCAAGATTTCAAAAGACTTGGGAAAGAATTCCTGCTACAACAAGACCATTACCAGGTATGGCTATAGTATTTTATCTTAAAGCCCTAAATTCAGATATATCAGTAATGATTCAGTCACTCGGAGGTCAGATTTTGCCAGAAGCCTATGACTATGCAGTCAGAGCTGAAAATAACTTAATAGATGTTGGAAAATTGCTCCCAAGACCTCCCATGCCCATGTTTCCAGAGATTACCTTACCTTTGCCTCAAGAAGCCCCTAATCCCATAGCCCCACCTATGTCTATGTATACATTTCCCCAACAACCTACTAAAGCTGTTGTTCCTGTCCAGTCCTCTGAGATGGATGATGTCAAGAACATCTTAAGGACATTTTCTAATGAGATAATTAACCTAAAAAGATAGAAGAACCCTTATCCTAGACCCCAATATCAAGGCTACGAAGGAAATAGACCTCCACCACAGCCAAATTAGTATCAGAGTCCTCAAAGGCAAACTAACCCTCAGCCATCAAAACAATTAGTTACAGTTCCTACACCCTTACAGACTGTTCCTCCTAATCCAAACAAAGAGGTTGTCCCAGGGCAGAATAATTATGCAGATAGCACCAATGCCTAGTGTTTCCCTTGTAATAATGCTCATATGCCCAGAGACTGTCCCAGGGGTAATCTACAGCAAAAGATAGCAAAGCAAAGAAGAGTAGATGGACAATTTGCAAATACTTCTGACACTCAACCCTACCAATCCCTTGGTATGCAAAATTTAGTCCTGGTGGCTCAGATGCAAGAGATGTCCTTACAACAACAAGAAGAAATAGCCCCTGAGTATGCTTTGTTTTCATGGATTGAAGATGAAGAGTTAGTATTCTTGAATGAAGCTTCTACTTCCAAGAAGCCATTGGTACAATCAGACTACTACACTAGAGCCAAGAGAAGGATGATGGAACAGCTTGGAGTCACAAATAATGAAACTATGGGGATTCCTCCATTTCAAGATCATCAAAATACAGCTGCTAGACAAGAAATACCTCAGCTAGTTCATAACCAAGTAGTTTCTGGACAAGTTCAAGAAAAAGCAAGGTACCCTTATTATCCAAGAACCCAAACACTAGGACATGTAAATGTTGTGGATCAGCGAAAGAGAACCCCAGCCCACGTGTCAATATGGGACATGTTAGCTATTCCTGAGCAAAAGACACTATTGCAAGAAGCTCTGCAGGGCCAAGCAGTGCCTAAACATACTGGTACCAAAGGAGGACCTACTGATAAAGAAAAGCTCAAAGACACTGTTCCTCTACAGACAACAGCTCTTTTGAATAACACACCTGAGGTAGGTAGATCTAAGCCAAATCCCTTTTATTTAACTTTAATAGTTGGGAAGAAATTGTTACACAATGCAATGATAGACTCTGGGGCTAGCACCATAGTGATGCCAAAGCAAATAGCAGATGCTTTGAAAATAAAATATGTGCCACTTACAAAAGGAGTTATGTAGTTAGATGAAAAGTCTGTGCAAACAATAGGGAAAATTAAACAACTCCCACTTTAACTGTATACGTGTCCCAATATAATTGTAAATCAAGATGTAGTCATAGACATTCCCCCTGTATTTGGCTTATGTTTATCCAGAGATTTTACAGCCAAGATAGGAGGATACATGTCACTTGATTGGTCACACCTCATCTTGAGAACCAAATATGGGACTAAAATGAAGGTACTGTCTAAACCATTGTCAAAGGACCATATCACAAATGAACCAACCCCAAAGTTAGAAGCATCTCATGCCATGCTAAATAAAGAGGAAAGAGTTTTTGTTGAAGAGATAGGGGACTGGACTGAACATGATCAGCAAGAAAAAGATAACCAGTTGTTAACCATGATGCAGAGTGACCCCTTTGGAAACTATGACTCAACAGGGTTAGGCACTTATATTATATTTGAAGAAGACCAGGAGATCCCTAATGTCTTAATAAATGAGCTCTCTCAGACCCAAGAATCCATAAATGATTCAGGAATCTGGACCCTAAATTTTGATGGGGCTAGAAGTAAAAATGGAGCTGGAGCAGGAATTTGTCTTACTGCCCCTAATGGTGAAAAGATTTTAAGAGCCATTCACTTTCATTTTGCCTGTACCAATAATGATGTTGAGTATGAATCTTTAGTGCATGGACTCATATTAGCAAAAAAGAAAGGAGTAAAGAGCCTAATAGTGAAAGGTGATTCTAAACTAGTAGTGAAGCAAATAAGAGAGAAGGCAGTGGCCAAGAATGTAAGGATGAGATCTTATAGGCATAGAATTTGGGACTTAATAGATGGTTTTGAAGCTTTTAATATAGAAGTAGTCCCTAGAGCTCAAAATTCTGAGGCAGATAGGATGGCACAAATTGGTTCACAGTTTGATCCAATAACTAATCTAATGGTAAATAATGAGTCAGTCAAAGTTATTGTGAGGCCAACTATCCCAGACAATGATGAAAATTGGCAAGTCTTTGAAAATGATTTTCAAGTACTTTCATTTTTGCAACAGTCAGGAGAATTTGCTGATCAGTTACAACCCAAAATTGAAGAGGCATATGATGATCAGATTATTCAACTGAAGTCAAACAAGCTCCCTAAAGGACTAATTACCCTAGAAAACTTGTTTGACCCGGAAGATGCCAGCCTAGAAAAGAAGAGATTTCAAGCAAACAAAGAGGACTACTCTAAGATTCAGGTTAGTGAGGGGAGAAAATTGAAGGTTGGGAATTCTGCCACTCAACAGGAAGGAAAAAGGTTAATTGATTTATGTGAGAAATATGATAGGGTCATAGCCTGGACCTATGAAGATCTTCATGGTTATGATAGAAATATCATTCAACACACTATAGAGCTGACTGAAGGATCTAAACCAGTCAGACAGAAGCAGAGGCCAGTGAATCCTAGGATTGAACCTCTGATGGTGGATGAGTTGCAGAAACTATTAGAATCAAGGATCATTTTTCCAATTAAACACTCAACTTGAGTATCCAATCTAGTACCAGTCAGAAAAAAGAATGGGGACATAAGGCTCTATGTGGATTTCAGAGACCTAAATAGGGCATCTTTGAAAGATCACTACCCCTTGCCCTCTATGGAACAAATTTTACAGATTGTAGCTGGATCTGAGAGATTCTCCTTGTTGGATGGTTTCTCTGGATACAATCAAATTTGGTTGGTTGATGAAGATCAGCATAAGATTGCTTTCACCACAAAATGGGGAACATTTGCCTATGCAAAGATGCCTTTTGGTCTTTCAAATGCTGGAGCTACATTTCAGAGGGCAATGGATGTAGTATTTGGAGAGCTTATCAATAAAATCATTCTAATTTACCTAGATGACCTCACTGTTTTCTCTAAAAGTGTTGCAGATCATTTTAACCATCTAGAAGCTATTTTTAAGAAATGCCAAGAGTTTGGAATATCCCTAAATCCTAAGAAATGCATTTTTGCAGTACCTCAAGGTAAACTCTTAGGGCATATAGTGTCTAAAGAAGGAGTCTCTATAGATCCAGAGAGAGTCACTGACATAATGAACCTATCTTTGCCAGTCAATAAGAAAGCAGTTCAGTCTTTTTTGGGAAAGGTTAATTTTGTCAATAGGTTCATATCAGACTTTGCAGGCCTAATAAAACCAATGACACTACTACTAAAGAAAGACCTGGTGTTCAAATGGACTACAGAAGGGAGACAGGCTTTTGAAGAGGTCAAGAAAGCAATTTCAACAGCCCTAGTATTGAGGAACCTCAACTTCTCTAAGTCTTTTATTATGTATGTCTATGGAGGAGAGTTTAGTGTTGCTGCTGTCCTAACACAGAAAGAGGATCACAAGAGGGAGAGCATCCAATAGCCTTTTTCTCAAGGACTCTTAGGGAGTATGAAGCCAGGTATAACTTTGTAGAGAAACAGGCATATGCTATGGTAAAAGCCCTCAAGAAATTCAGACACATGGTCACAGGAAATAAGATTCTGATACTAGTAGCCCATCCAAGTGTTAGAGAATACATCATGGAAGGAGAGATCACTGAGAAAAGAGCAAACTGGATAACAAAGATTCTTGAATATGATGTGGAGGTCAGACCAACTAAACTTGTCAGAGGCAAGGGTTTGTGCCAGTACATGGCCCAAGACATGGAAAGAATGGTGATTGCTGAAGCAGGAAATGAGAATGTGTTGAGAATTCAGGAGATTGATCAGAATTCTTGGGTCACAAATAGGATCCAGTTTATGAAACATGGCATTTTCCCAAAAGAGCTCTCTCAGGACAAGAAGAGATACTATAGGCAACAAGGGGTCCATTTTGTTTTAATTGACCAAGTTCTTTTCAGAAGAAATACTAATGGTATACTCCTAAGATGTATAGAGAAAGATGAAGCTCGAAGAATCCTACATGAAATGCACCATGGAGTCTCAGGTGGACATTTTTTTGTAAGAACCATAGCTATAAAGATAAGTCAGGCAGGTTACTTTTGGCCCACTTTATTTATAGACTGTTATCAACTAGTCAAAGAGTGCCAATCTTGTCAATATTATGTGGGGAAAAGAAGGAATGCAGCAATGCCCCTTAGTCCTATAATTATTGATGAACCCTTTGCTCAATGGGGTCTAGACTTCATTGGAATGATCAATCCAGTGTCAAGTATGGGACACAAATGGATTCTAACTACCACAGATTATTTTACTAGATGGAGTGAGGCAGTGCCACTCAAAGAAGCAACATAAAAGGTAATCCTAGACTTTCTGGAGGGTATCACTACTCGCTTTAGGCCTCCTCGTACCATAATTTCAGATAATGCTAAGGCATTTTTAGGGGCAAAAATATCTGACTTTGCATTAAAGTATGGAATCTATTTGAAAACTTCATCAAATTATTACCCTCAGGGTAATGGTTTGGCAGAATCAACTAACAAGAATCTGATTAGACTTATTAAGAGAATAGGGGCTGATCATCACAAAGAGTGGCACAAAGTGCTTAATATAGCACTGTGGGCTGATAGAATTATGCCTAAACAAGTGACAAAGATGTCCCCGTATGAATTGGTCTATGGCAAGCCTGCTGTGATGCCCCTAAGCTTGGAAATTCCTTCTCTCCAGCTATTAAAACAGATTGAGATTGAAGAGAATGGCCCCATGCAGGTCAGACTTACTGAGCTCCTGGAAGTTCAAGAAAAGAGGGATACAACACATGAATCATTAATGAAACATAAGAAAATAATCAAAGACTATTTCGATAAGAAGACATCAAATCCCCATTTTGAAGTAGGATTAGTTGTTTTGAAGTGGGATGAGAGAGCTGCCAAGCCGGGTCGACACAATAAATTTGAGTCATTGTGGACTGGCCCCTACAAGATTCGTTCATGTAAACAGCAAAATACATTTGAGCTTGAAACAATGGAGGGCAAACATGAAGAGATTCCTATGAATGGGATCTACCTGAAACATTTCAATTAAGTAGTGTCTCATATGTATTATAGTTAGATAGTTTCCCTTTCCTTGTTGCTCTATTTTCCCGCTCTTTCTTTTAAATAATTGTTCTATGAACATGTGGCCATAGCTCAAGTCTCTTCGATTTTTGAAACTCTCGCATTTACTAAGTTTCTCTCCAATCCCCAAATTTCCCTAAGGTACCACCATATATAGCCACTTTTATGACGTGTCTGACACTCTGTCCCACGCAGATTTCATAAGATTTACTAACGGTTTTCCAGTTTTAATGCCATTTATGAGACTTGATGTGTCATTAAAATACCCTAAGAGCAAGAAGTTAAGGCTTAACTGTGTCTCATTTGTTCCTACATCTGCTAAGAAATCCCTGTTATCAGCATTTTTAATTCATAGCAAATCACAGACGTGTTTTCCCTGTTGCAAAGCTCCCATACTTGTTACACAAGTTCACTAGTTTCCAGTATAGACACAGATATGGTAGAGGTACAGTGTTCACAGCAGGGGCTGGGGATTTACGAATCCATTGACAAGCTTCTCACCAGCACATCATATGCTTCGGCCCCTGCACAACCCTTAAGGACCTATCCAAGGACTAGGGTCCCTGAGGTGGGTTATTCAGTCGACCCAGCTAAGGTGAGAGATTTTGCAGACGGTATTGTAGACCCAACACTTCAAAAGCCTGGCAAAGCTCTGCGAGAAGGGGCACACCAAAGATGTATCCAGAAAGCCAAGGATGAGCAATCCAAAACATTCAGAATGAGGATATGGACCTCTCAATTGGTAAAATTTATTGTCCCATGTTTGCATCTATGCCCCAACCTGATTGAGATGTGCACAAAATTGTTTCATGCGCCCTCAAGCACCATTCAAAAGGCCTTCATGGTGCAAATTACACAAAAGGCTATCAGGGACATGTTAGCCCTACACCATGACAAGACAGCCACATTTCTCACCATCGCCAAATTGTAGAAAACATGGGCGAACGTCAATCATCAGTTGAGGTTTCTCAATTCAGAGATGCAGTTGGGAGATGAAAACACCGAAATGCCAGTGCTACCAATAGGAAGGGCATAATTTGCTTGGGCTAGCCAGGAAGCATTGTCCATGATGGCATTTATCTTTGGCATGAAGGAGAACATTACTGTATACAAGTGATAGATTGCCATTTTGTTTAGATTAAAGACCATGGACAAGTCTCAGGAGTTTCAGCTGGATTTCTCTGAGCAGATTGCCTATTCAATGGTAGACCAACTCACCCACTTCAAATCAACAGGGGTTTTTAGGTATTCCTCTTATTTGTTTCACCTCATGTTATATCAAAACCATGCCATCTTTTCGCAATATATGTATCTGAATATGTATGACCCAAGTTTCGGTCACAATAGGACCATTCCTGTGTCCACATGGACACATGTCATTCGAAACATCTGACCCCTATGAATTTTGAGAACTTTTTGTTGCCCCTGCTTTTTGCCACCTAAGCCCCGAGTCTGTAGAAAATAGGTTAACACCAAGCATCAAAGGCCTCATGGCAAATTGCTCTATTCCTTGTGACTATTTCTTTGGGTCCCATCACACCATTATTAGGGTCCATGGTTTTAATGAAGAACCAATGTTGCTACCCAAGATTTTGACTCCCAGGTTAGCATTCTTAGAGGTCACCCGGCAAGTGTCTGTGGTTGATAATGAGTATGGCACTGGGAAGAAGAAAAAGAAAATGTATGATGTCCCATGGGTAAGGAAAAACATGGCCCTACTGGTCAGGGATGCTGGGCACTTGTTGCTAAGGAAACTAGCCATCCTGGGCTTCTTTCTCATAGAAGATAAATGGAAATATGACCCAAGCAGTTTCATAACCTTATGGGTTAATGACAACAATGTCAGTGCTAAAGTTGTGCATGAGGGTCATCCCTTTTGGGAAGACAGAAGAAACCCTAAGGAGGATATCCCTGATTTATACGTAGAACTAATAGATTTGCCCTTTGAGGGTCCCAAGCCATGGGAAATATTTTATAATAAGAAAAGGGTTTTTGACCCTAAGCTCAGAATGGGCACTGGGTTGAAGAAAAACTTATTAAGGGACAGGGAATGGAAGCCAGATAAAATTGAAGCCTATTGGAAATATAGGTAAGAAATATCTGAGACAACTCACTCTTTCGGCAAGGTTGATACAGATGAGAAATGGGAGTCCATTTGGGACGAATGGCATCCCTCTCTAGTTTCTAGCCCTGATATAAGAAGAATCCATAGGCAGGGTGGAGAGTCAAAGGGAGTACCTGAGTCCTCTCACACAGTGCAGACCCCAGGACAAGCTTCATCTACAGTCATTGTAACTGTCTGGCCCTAATCTCTCAGTGCCATAGAGAAACAAAAGAGTGTGATATCATCATCACCCAGAGCTTCTCCATCAATTTCAGTAACTGGGGTTTCCAGTTTTGTGCAACTGCCACTAGCAGCAGTGGTAAATGTTGAAGAGAAGGAAGCACATCAAGAAGAAGAGAAGTCAAGGAAACAAAAGAAGCTGAAACTTCAACCTGATTCAGATGAGGAAGCAGAGCCTTCATAACAGCAACCACCAAGTACATTCGTTGCTTCTCAGGTATGTGCTCCTTCTCCTTCTCCTTCTCCTTCTCAGTCTCTTTCTTCTATAGAGGTGGCAATACCAACTGGCCAAATATTATCCCCTGCCACCTCTGCTGTGCCAATTTCCTAATTTGCCCCACCTGTTACTACTCAGGCCATGTCATCACAGGCCACATCATTGCCTCCCTTATCCCCCTCTTTTCCAAGGAGAATACCTCCTAAGGTTCCCCCTAGCCAACATTTAGCTATTCCCTATGGCTTGCCACAGGGTCATCCTTTTGTGGGTGGATATATTGCCTCTCCCCCTACCTTCCAAGCTCAAGCAGACACTGCTAAGAAGGCTAGGGAAGCCCGGATGGATAAAAAGAGGAAGAAGGATAATAAAGCTCAGGCTGTACCACACATGAGGTCACTCTTTGACCCAATTCAACAGCAGCTAACTATGACTCATTTGTCACCTAATGTAATCAGACCCAATGAGCAGATGTAGCCTCAGGATTATACAATGAGTGCAGTGGCTATGGATATGTCACTTTTTAGACCACAAGACAGGGTCGAGCTGCTAAATGAAACCACTTCTGCTGTAGCCACTGACTATTTGAAACTATCAAGGAAGCTGCAGAAGGTGGAGGCTAATTTAGCTCAGGAAAAGGCACATTGTGGCACCCTGGCCACAGAGCTTAAATCAAAAAATGATGAAATAGAGAATCTCAATAAATAGTTGCAAAATATTGTTTCTTGTCAGATTCATCAAGCTACATAGATCCAAAATGCTTCTTTGAAAGAAGAGCTAGTCCAAGTGAAGTCTGCAGTGACTGCCCTAAGGCAGGAAAAGGCCACACTACAGAAGAGATGTCAGGAGAACCAGCAACAGGTCACACAGTTTCAGCAGAAGCTACTGACTGAACAAAACAATGTTGCTGCCATGTAGGCCCAACTTCAAGCCGAGCAACAAACAACAAAATAGTTGACACTGGAGTTGGCCAATAGGCCAAAGAATGCAGGAGTGTTGAATCTGGTTAAGGACCTATATGTATCAGTGTGGAAAAGAATCTCTGAGGAGATTATTCAGCTCAAACCTTCTTTAACTTTCCTGCTACATGCACAACAATTGTGTGAGAAGGTAGAGACTTTGGTTCATGCCACTTTGTCCACTGTTTCCTTGAGAGTTTCAAATTCTCAACTACTGCTGAAGAAGCTATATGACACATCTGATGAAACATTATCAACATCAGGGATCAGTGACAGAATGATTGTTGCAAAAGGGGTGAACAAAGTTCTCAGTTGCAACTCTGCTGCAATTACTTGCCAAGAGCTCCTAGATGTGGTAAAAGAGGGAGTGAAAGACATGAAGAAACATATTGAAGACCTGGTGCAATTGGGTCTTCCCTCCCCTTTTCCTAATAGCAACACTGTGCTTATGGTTGATGAGATTAAGCCTTTGTTGTTAGCCAAGCAAAATGATCAGTTAGTCTTCCAGGGTTTAACAGATGCCTCATCAGTGCCAGAAGTGGAAGCTATCTTGATCCCTATGGCCCAGCTTGATTTCCAATTGAAGGTTGCAGTTCATGTTTTGCAGAGTTTTTCACACAAGGACATCATTAACCTAGATTTAGCCTTCCAGGATTTGCAAAATAAACAGGGCCTCTCTGATGCTGAATGGTCTGTATATCAGATGGCCTTACAGAATCTGTGAATTTTTGCTGTATATATGCACATTTTTGGATTTTTTTCTGCCTCAGGGTCACCAAGAACTGTAGAGTAATTTACTCTACATTTTGTTATGAGTTCCAGTTTTGTCTCTGTGTGTTTCTGCGTTTTAGTTTTGGCAGTGAGGGTTTTGACACAGAGCGCGGGCATGGGTTTTTGCCTAAGTCTCAGAGTCATGCGAAATGTACCAAGTGTCATCAGCCGGGACACAGTTTTAAGTTTCTTTAAGTAACGCGGATGGAGCCAAGTGTCTTTTTGCATTAACCGGAATGTGCCAAGTGTCGTCTTCCGCGTTGTAGTTTCGAGCCACTTTTATGTTTCAAAGTGAGTCCAGCGGGCCCCATTTTAATTTTCTTTCAGTACACGCGGAAGGTGCCAAATGGCAGCTGTGGAGGGTTTCTGTAAGTTTCTCTAAGTTACGCAGAAAGTACCACGTGTCCCTTATAGTATCTGCGGAATGCGCCAAGTGTCGACATCAGCTGCTTCTTTTGTTTCATGGTTAAGTAAAGACTGTTGGTGGGCCCCGGTAAAGTTCCAAAGTTCAAGCAGAGCGTGCCATGTGTCATCATCCATGTGAATCTAAATAAGTCCCAAATATTTCTATAGTGTTTCTAAAGCTCAGCGGAGACCGCCATGTGTCATCTTCCACGGGACTCTCAAAAGGTATGTAAGTTTCTCTAAGTTACGTGGAAGCCGCCACGTATCGCTTGTAAAGATCAGCGGAAGGCGCCAACTATCCCCTTCCCCCCTTTTGAAGTTGCTCGAGACAGAAGTGTTGTGGGTCCCATTTTCAATAAGTAATAAGAGTTTCTATGCAGCAGATTGTGATAGATGTCAGAGGTAGAGCATTCCTAATACAAAGACACAGTAAAGACATGAAGAAGCGGAAGCTGCCGCGTGTCCCATATAAATATCACAGACGCTGCCAAGTGTCATTTGCTAGTATCTCCTGAAGAATTAGACAAGTTTCAAGTAAGGCAAGTGGAAGCTACCATCTATCTCATGAGTTTTGTTTCTCAATGTTGCAGAAGCTGCCACGTGCTAGTTTCTTGTTGTGCCGGAAAGATGAAGGAGTTTCAAGTAAAGGGCGTGTATGTGTGTCATCTGTCTCAAGGGTTTATAGTCACAAAGACCTACGAAGCTACCAAATGTCCTCGCTTGTTTCACAGTGGGAAGTGCCACGTGTATCCGTTTCAGCCAATGAACTTGCAGAGGGGCTAACCGTTTCAGGTCTGAAAGATATCTTCTGTCAGACACTTTTAGTTAAGTTCTAGTTCAGTTAGGCCATTGGGATTTGATCATGTGGGCAATCTTGAGCCAGTCCTGTGCTATAAATATGGGTCCAAATCACAATTTCAGATAGATGACAAGATAGAGAGTTTTCGGCATACAAATTGTTATTAGAGATTTACGAGAAGTTTTTTGGGAGACTTGTGCTGTGGCCAGTAATATCATTTGCCTTTGTTCTGTTTTCTTGATTCAGAAAGTTTGTATAATTATGCATATATCAGTGCCTTTTATGTGACTGGAAAATTCATAAGAAGACCGAGCTCTGTGCCTTTGTTGATATTTTCTGTGTTATTGCAAAATCTTCTAAGTTGTGAGCCTTTGATTCTATCTATTTTTATCTTTTACATTGATCATGCATTGTTTGCTCTTTAATGTAACTGAATCCTAAAAATAGCTTCACTGTGCTTAGTGTTAATGAACAAATCACATTCAGGCGCATCGCCATAGTTAAGTTTCCTTTCATTGCATTTGTGATTTGTTTAGTTTCTATCCCTTTCTCCCAAAACAGATTTGAGATAAAGAAGAGCCAGCTTCTTTAAAATCTAGAGGTTGTTTTAGGTTGCAAGTCCCACATTCTTGAAACTTCCCATGTTGGTGTTAGAAACAACACAATTTTAAGCATCAACAACACAAAATGAGCCATCTTGTTGAACCTATCAACAATAACAAACACACTATCCACCCCTCTAGCTATCTTGGGTAACCCAAGCACAAAATCCATGCTGATACTTTCCCAAGGTCTGTTGGGAATGGGAAGGGGCTGATATAGACCTGCATTAGAAGACACCTTTGGCCCTTTGACAAATTGCACAACTAGCAACATACTTCCTCACATCTGATTGCACCTTTGGCCAAAAACAGAATCTTGTGACTTGTTCTAATGTCTTGTCTAAGCCAAAATGTCCTCCTAAAGAACCATTATGCTTCTCCTTGATGATGTTGTCCCTCATGGAACACTTAGGGATACACAACAAATTGCCCTTAAACAAGAGGCCTTCCTGCAAAACAAAATCTGCATGCTCTCCATGGAATGTGTTAGCCAAGTTCACACAAATATCATAAGCCTCTTTGAAATCTGAATCTTCTTTATACAACTCCTTTAAATAGTCAATGCCCATGCTTTCTAACTGAATTTCATGAACAATAAGTAGCCTCCTACTTAATGCATTAGCCACCTTGTTAGAAACACCTTTTTTGTGCTTAATTGTGAAGGTATAAACTTGTAACTGTTCCATCCATTTAACATGTCTATGGTTCAATTTTTCTTGACTATTTAGAAAGCTTAAAGCATGATTATCAGTAAACACAATGAATTCTTTGGGCAGAAAATAATGTCTCCATTTCTTAAGAGCTTGCACCATTGCATAGAGTTCTAAGTCATAAGTAGAATACCTTTGCTTGGCTTCATTCAACTTTTCTGAAAAGAATGCCACTGGATGTCCTTCTTGGCTAAGAACAGCACCAATAGCTTGCTGACTTGCATCACACTCAACAACAAACACCTTATCAAAATCAGGGAGTACTAAGGTAGGCAACTCAGCCACCTTTGTTTTCAACAACTCTAAACTATCATCAGCTTCCTTTGTCCATTGGAATCTACATTTGACTCCACCCTTGATGGTGTTGAGGATGGGAGCACTAATGTGACTGAAACCTCTAATAAACTTCCTATAGAAAGTAGCCAATCCATGGAAACTTCTCACATCTCCCACTGTTTTTGGAGTAGGCCAACTGAGAATAGCCTCAACCTTAGAGGGATCCATCTTCAAATAGCCATTAGAAATGACAAATCCAAGGTATACAAGTTTAGTTTTCACGAACTCACATTTGTCTAAGTTGATCATCAACTTGTGCTCATGTAGCTTCTCCAACACCTAACCAACATGCTTCACATGCTCTTCTCTTGTCCTGTTGAAGATTAGTATGTCATCAAGATAAACAATAACAAATTTACCAATGAATTCAACTAATACCTCATTCATCAAGTGCATAAATGTACTTGGAGCATTTCTAAGACCAAATGGCATAACAAGCCATTCATAAAGACCCTCATTAGTCTTGAAAGCAGTCTTCCATTCATCTCCATGTCTGATCCGGATTTGATAATAACCAGATTTCAAATCAGTCTTTGAGTAATAGCATGATCCTCTAAGATAATCCAAAAGATCTTCAATCCTTGGCATTGAAAACCTGTACCTTATGGTGATCTTGTTGATGGCCTTGGAATTTGTGCATAGCCTCCACTTTCCATCCTTCTTAGGAGCAAGTACACTTGGGACTGCACAAGGACTTAAACTCTTCCTAATCAGCCCTTTCTCCAAGAGATCTTGAATTTTCCTTGCCACCTCTTCATTTTGCTGTGGGGTCAGCTTATAGGCAGCCTTGTTAGGCAATGTAGCACTAGGTATTAAGTCAATTTGATGACTTATGTCCCTCATGGGTGGTAAGGAGTTAGGAACTTCTTCTACCACAAGATCTTGATACTTGTCTAAGAGTTGTTGCACTTCCAATGGAATCTCCTTTTGTTTTTGTTCTTGCTGATCTAATCCACTCTTGGGCTTCATGACCAAGGCATACCCTTGGGTATCCTTCTCCTTCAAGAGGTTTAAAAACTCTTTGCCATTCACCACCATGACACTGCTATCATTTTTGTTCCCCCCGAGCTGCTCCAACATAGGATCCATCTTAAATGGTCTTCCATTCTTGGTGATGACATAAGTGTTCTTTTCACCATCATGTTGAGCTTTAACATCATATTGCCATGGGTGGCCAAGAAGCAGATGACATGCATCCATAGGGATGATTTCACATAGCACTTTGTCCTTGTAGTCACCAATTGCAAATTCAACCCAAGTTTGTTCTTCCACCATGAAACTTTGGATCTTGTTCAACCAAGAGATCTTGTGAGGACTGCTATGAGGCAGCCTCTTCAACTTGCACTTCTCAACCATCTCTGTGGATACCACATTCTCCATAGATCCTAAATCTACTATGATCTTGCAAAGCTTCCCATAGGCTAGGCCTTGGGTTCTAAAAAGACTCTTTCTTTGAGGGGGCTCTTGTTTCAATGGTACCTTCAACATAGACCTCTTAATCATCATACTGTCTCCTTCTAGAATAGGTGTAACACTTCCCATTGGTGAATTTACACTCTCACAAACATCATCCTTTACCAACTGATTTCTCTTTCCACTCTCATGAGAGCTGCTAGCTTTCTCTGGGCATTTGTTCATTGTATGGCTGACTTGGTTGCAGCCATAACACCTTCTAGTGAAGACTCCTGGTCCTCTACCTCCTCCACCATTTCTACCTCTGCCATTAGGCCTTCTCCAACCTCTGAAGCCTCCTCTATGCTCTATCTTAGGTGTTGTTTCTTGCTAACTGTTATTTTTAGTTTTGTGGAACTATCCACGGCCAAAACTGCCTCTTCCTCTTTGGTTTCTGCCACCTCTTCCTCTGGCACTTTGTTCACCCTTCCTTCTCAGCTTTTCCTCTTCTCTAGAGGCCAATAAGAAGCATTCATCCACTATTTTTGTTATCACTAAACTGATCTCATCTTGCAGATTGTATTTCAGACCATTTAGGTACCTAGCCACCATCCCTTTTTCATCTTCATTATGATTTGCCCTCATACTTAGTCTATGAAATTCTTCTGTGTAGGCAGCCACATCCATGTCTTTTTGTCTCAAATTCTAGAATCTCCTAATGATTTGAATCTCATAGTCAGGTGGCATGAACTTGCTTCTGAGCATAGCCACCATTCTACTCCATTTAGTGATGAGACTCTTCCCAATCTTCTCCCTCTCACTTTGCATGTAGTTCCACCACACAAGTGCAGAACCTCTTAGCCTTGTCTTGACAAACTTAACCTTTTTTCTGTCATTGAACTCCTTGTAATCAAAGAAGTTGCACATAGCTTCTATCCAATCGGTGAGAGCATCTCCATCCAACTTGCCATGAAAGGTAGGCACATCCATCTTGGGATCACCACTGTCTCCTTGGGCACCCTTAAGTGCATTCAGGAAAGCTTTCTGATCTGCAGACATGTCCTACTCTTGAGGACTCTCTTTTGCCTCTACTTCTTCATTTGTGTCAGAAGAACTTCCCTCTACTTTGGTCTTGCCCTTAGACTTCTTTTCTTCTTGCAATCTTGCTTCAACCATCTCTTCCACCAACTTCTTGATGGCATCTTGACTCATTGTCTTAGGAGGCATTGTACTGGCCTCTATTTCAATCTCCTCATCTGACATACACTGCTTCCAATTAGATATTGGCTCTGATACCAATATGATGCAGAGGTAATGGTAGTAGTTGATGAAGTTCACACAATGAACCTAGATTTCAATGCTTCCTTCAAGAGGTTTCCAAAGGTGATGTGATTATAAGCCTACACAAGGCTGCTCAAGGAACTGACCTAGCCTAGGACCACACCCTGGTGTCCACCCACACAGGCTATTCAACTTTCCTTTGGGGAGTCACCACTCTACCCAACTCATATGCACAATACACCTTCAAGAGTTCACAACCTACTACCAAATGCTCTACAAATCAGGATCTTCATACTAACACCAACATGTACTTGTCAAAGACATGACTAACATGAGGTCTCTAACCCAAAAACTAGATTCTGTACTCTTCAGGACAGAGGACAGCAAGCTACATCATGACTGTCCTATGATAGTGTTTAAAGAAGGCTTATATCTTGTAGCCCTAGAAATCGGCTAAACCATGGATAGCTTTCCAAAACCCCAAATGACCATCAAAACTTAATGCATACTCAAATACCCAATATGAACATGTAACCATCCACCAACATGCAGGTCCGTACTGTACCACAGGTGTTCAAGGACAACATACTATCTTTTTCTAGGAATAGGCCTAATGTGAGGGCTATTTGAAGGAAATGTATCAAGGACTCTTGCTCTGGATCAGTTGAACACCTGCACAGGTCTGTCTTCACCCTAAAACACTAAAATCAACATCCATTTAATCAAACACTTGACTGTTTCTAGTATTCCCACTGTTTTCTACCATGTCAAGCTAACTAGTCACTGTATAGACTAGATAGGATCATACCAAACACCTTGGAGAGAAGCATGCTACTTGCAAAACCATAAAAAACATGAAACCTAGCCTACCTTCCTCCATCCTACTGAAAATGGGTGAGATCTTTCAGAGGATAGAGAAAAAATTCCTCATTTTGACACAAAACCCTAGTTTGGAGGGTTTCAAAACCGTTTTTGCAAAATGAATTGGTTCTCCCTTCAAAAGAAATGTCAAGAGCTCTAACTATATGCAAATGAAAGGTATTTCAAAACCCTAACACATTTTCCAAGTCTTAGTTCCTGAACTATCCGTACCAGGCCGTACTATAGGATTGTCTTCACAAAAACCCAGAAAAGACTTTTTTTTTCACTTCAAAACTTCTCTCCTTTCATTTTTCTAGCATGTTCATATAGTATTCAGCCTATAGAAGGCTTTAGCAACCCTTCCTCTTCTCCTCCAACCATACAACTGCCCTCCAAAGGTAGTGAAACGTTGGAGGTTCCAGTTGCACAAGAAACTCTATGTTTCTAAAAAGAAAATACATTGAAAATAGACCTTATTTAACACTATAATGGATTAGTCAATCAAAATGAAGTAAGTCCTTATTACAAAACATGAGAATGGCTTCCAAAACCTTAGAGGAAAAAAAAAAATAACAAGACCACAAAACATGACATAGCCAAAAATGACTAAAACTGGGAGCTCCTGGACCAATTACAGAAGGTAAACTTCTTGGTCACATTGTGTCTAAAGAAGGTACTAAAATTGAATCTGAAAGAGTCAAATCTATCCAAAGTATTAATTTACCTACTAGTAAGACAACAATTCATTCTTTCTTCGGGAAGGTGAATTTCTTACAAAGGTTCATTCCAGAACTCACAGAGAAGACTCGTCATATTGTTAATATGATTAAGAGTAAGACCACTTTCCGTTGGAGCATAGAAGGTAAATTATCTTTCTAGGACATTAAAAAGGCCATAGCCCATGCTCCAGTTCTAGTTTGTCCTGACTACACTAAAGGTTTCATAATGTATAGTTATGCTTCAGAGCATACACTTTCAGTGATTCTGGTTCAACAGAATGAAGAGGGTGTGGAATCTCTGATTTTGTTTATGAGTTTCCCACTAAAGGCTTATGAACTTAGGTACTCAAATATGGAGAAACATGTTTATGCTGTAGTGAAAGTGGTGAAGCATTTCAGGTTTTACATTCTGAATTCACATACTGTTGTTTTAGTACTAGATACAACAGTGAAATCTATCCTAACTCAACAGGAGTTTGGTACTAAAAGGGGCAATTAGATTGCCAAAATTCAAGAATTTTATCTTGATATCAAACCTAGCAAGCTTGTACTTGGGAGAGGTTTGTGTCAGTTGATTGTTGATGTCCCAAAAGAAATAGGTGATGAAGAGGTAGAGGTTGAAGATGTTCCAACTGTTCTCTTTGTTACTACAACAGATGAGTGGTATTCTAATATCACTTATTTTCTCACATATGGTGAGTGCCCTTCTCATTTATCTTATAAAGAGAAGCGAACTATCAAGCTAAAGGCTGCAAACTATGTCCTGTGGGATAACAGTTTCTATAAAAGAAGTCTTGATGGAGTTTTTCTCTGTTGTGTGGATAAAGCACAACAAAGCAAACTTTTGGAGTCTTTTCACAATTTGGCACGTGGAGGACATTTTTTTGCACCTGTAATAGCTCATAAAATTTTGTGGACTAGGTACTATTGGCCTACATTATTTCAAGACACTTACAACTGGGTACGTAGATGTGAACTCTGCCAACAGTTTGTGGGGAAGCCTAAGTTAGCTGCATTACCACTAAAACTAGTTGTGATTGAAGAACCTTTTCAGCAATGGGGAATTGACTTCATTGGTGCTGTGAATCCACCGTCAAGTGTAGGACACAGTTTTGTTCTTACTGCAACATATTACTTCACCAAGTGGGTGGAAGCTATTCCAGTTAAGCATGCTACTTCTGAGGTAGTGTGCAAGTTCCTTAAGGAAAATATCATTTCTCGATTTGGAGTTCCAAATAAGATTGTAGCAGATAATGCTACATGCTTTTCTTCAAATGAAATCACTAGTTTTTGTTTTGAATGTGGGATTATTCTATCACATTCATCCAACTATTATCTGCAAGGAAATGGTCAAGCAGAATCTAGTAACAAGAATCTGGTTACAATTATGAGGAAACTGGTAGAAGACAATCAGAGAATGTGGCATAAAGCTTTTTTTGATGCTTTATGGGCCAAAAGAATTACCCCTAAGAGGGCAATTGGTATGTCACCATTCCAACTTCTATATGGTTTGAATGTAGAAATACCTATTACCTTGGAATTACCAGCTTTGATGTTGGCAAAAGTAGTGGAAGATAGAAATTTTGAGAGTTCTATTGACAAAAGAATAATGTACCTTTCTGAACTTGAAGAGAAGCGGGTTGTGGTAGTAGACTATATTGCTGAGCATCAAAGTTAGGTTAAGAAGCTGTTTGACAAAAAGGCGAAGGCCAAAAAATTTCAAGTTGGGGATCAAGTCTTGTTATGGGACAAGAGGAGAGAGCCACAAGGAATGCATGGGAAATTTGATTCATTGTGGAGAGGCCCATTCGTCATTCACTAACTTAGTGGTGAGAATAGTTTCTTGCTAGAGTATCAAGATGGGACATCATTCTTGCTGCCCCATAGTGGACAACATTTGAAGCATTTCAATCCATGAAGTATTAGATAAGTTCATCAGTATATTTGTATAGTTTGTGTTTTTCTTTTTCATTTTTGTTTAGTCTTTTTGTGTCTTTTTGTTTTGGTAGCTTGACTCTATCGCCCAATGGCATGGATGAAGGCACTTAGAGACTAGATTCTCCTCCCTTTGATCATTTCAAAGAACGATCGAAGGAAGTTTCCCAGTTAGAGCCAGCTGTTGTCCTCAAAATCAGCTGCGCTCATTTTGTAGGACGACCCCTACGAAACTTGTCTGTTTGTAGCCTACACTCTAAGTTAGAAAATTGAGGTGTGTCATCTCATCCTTGTTCATAGTCCTCTAACACCTAAGAATAGCTTGTAACATTCTCCTAAGACGATTCCTCAAAATTCGTAAAAATCGGCTAACTTACAAGCTTGTCAAAATATTAATTTTGACCTTTTTAGGAGTTAGAAAATTTTCATTATTTACATGCTAGGGCGGCGAAAATGACTGCTTATGCATGTTTTTAGAGTTTTCCCTTTTGCATGCAAGAGTGGCAAATTTTGCCGCCCGAGCATTATTGTTTCCACCTTTATATGCATCAGCGGTAAAATTTACCGCTATAGCATGTTGTTTCCTTTTAAGTGTTTTGGCGGTAAAAATGGCCGCCGATACACTTAATAAATGTCACATTGAGTTATCTCGTGTGACATTAATTACAAAATTTTAGTTTTTGTTTTAGGTTTTTAAAGGTCTTTTAAATCATTTTTATTTATTTTTCTTTCTATCTTGCCTTCGTTTCTTGCTCTGGGTGTGTCAAGCCATCAATTCGAATCGATTCAACAAATTTTGGAGGATTTTTTCGTTAGAGTTTGACTATGTTATTTTTATTCATTTTTATCAAGGTTAGTTTCTTTTTCTTCCTTTCCTAGTCATTTCATGCTTAGGTTTTTTTTATAAATGGATGAAGCGTGAGTAAATTCATCATTTCCATTGTTTATTCTTCTTTGTTTTGACGTCTAGTTTCTAGGTTTTTATCTTTGTTTTTAAGTTTTCTTTTTATGTTTTTGTCTTTCTTGTATTGTGAGTTCTAAGAGTTGCTTGTTTAGTTTTAGTATTTTTCTTTTTAAAGTACTTTGCGTGAGTGGCAAATATTTCTGCTTAAACAAAAAAAATTTGAACTTCCCTCATATGTTGAGTCAGAAAAATTCACCCCACTCAGACATGTGATCCCAATGGTCTTGTGTGAAAGTGGCGAATGTTACTGTTGGCACATGTTTTTAAAGTTTTTGTCAAGTGTTATGTTGGCCAAAATCCCCGTTAGTACATGAATTCCTGCTTGAGCTCTTGAAATTTCCATCCCAAGGTGTATGGGCACCAAAATTTGCCATCCTTACACAAAGCAAACCAATGAACTTTCATATGCAATGTCAGTGGATTTCACCGCTCAAGTGCTTACTAGCTAAGATTTCTTTCATGTATAGTCAACAAAATTTGCTGCTCTTACATAAACCTTGCAAATCTTTTGATCTACCTGCAGGAACGACAATTTTTGCCGCCCTGACATTTGCAACTCCCCTTAACAGGCAAGGGCGGTGAATTTTGCCACCCGTGCATTCACTCTCCTAAATTTTTCTAACTATGGAGAACTTTCTAAATTGCTATCCTGAGCCCACTTTCCTCCATTTTTTTGACCTGCTTGCTCTTTAGCCCTTTCAAGCTCACTCTTGTGATCATGATTGTCAACATGCAGTTTCCCAAAATTACTAGTATTTCCCCTAACTATAAGGTCATGACTTCTTGTTACAGTTTCTCCTGCAAGATGCCAAGGTCTTCAATCCATCCGAAGGAGTCTTCTTTCCAAATGACTGATCCATCTCCAAAGAAAGCCAAAACAATGAAATACAAATATCAAGGTGTCTTTCTTGCAACTTCAGTGACATCAAATGTTGATGAAACACGGGATAGAAATATTGGCCATGTGGATATGGCTGAATTTGTTGAGAGAATGAAATTAGATAAACCCAGTCCCTATATGTAGAAGATTGTTAAAAGCAACATTCATCTAGTGTCTTCATTCCTTGTTGCTGCACACAATATGGAGTTTGTTCTCTGAGTTTCTCATTTCTACAACAGATATACCAGGGCCGTGGTAGATGCTCACAGCAATGTCATCATGAGGCTTGATCTAGAATTCATAGATAAGGTGTTTATGTGTCCAGCAACTGAAGATGTTGTAGAGTTGGATTTCTCAATTGCCCAAGGAGAGTATGACAAAGATGTGGAAAAGGCGAAGAAGGTGATAAACACTAAGTGGCTCAAGACTGCTAGACCAAATTTGTCTAGATGGCCCAAGAGTTTTCCCAGGAGCGACTTTTGTGGAGGAAGCAAGTGATCTAATAATTCTTCTCAGTAGAGTTAGAGGTCTTTCTTCATCATCAACTTTTCATGAATGGATGTACCCGTACATCAAGATCATTCTCCAAGGTAAACAAGCTATCTTCTAGGCAGAACAAGTTAGTAATGCTCTTCATGAGCAGCTAACTAAGGTGTCAACTACTTGAAAGTTCTACATGACTTCATATCTGGTGTACATAGTAGCTTCTATGAGAAGTTTTCCAGGCTTAACATCTGATGGAGATAGGAGGGTTGTATCGGTTTATCAGTACTATCCTTATCTCACTTTGAAAGGCTCAATTCATCATTTTAGAAGGGTGAATGATGCCTTATTTTATATTTTCTTGTGTCTTTTTGATCCACAGGTAGAACAAAGAAGAGTCTCAGATGAAGCTTAGGCAGTGGTGAATGGTTATGGCTACTTGTTTCTTCATTTCTTGACTTTCACATATTTAAGAGTTAGATTTTATCAGGGTTATCCTTATATGCTTCCAAAATTCCCCTTTGACAAACTTGTCCTGATGGAGTTGTGTCGACAGATGATTGTTGTTCATAACAAACAGATGGAGTTGAAAAATCTTGGATTTAGGTTTCCTATTGATATTGGTAGATATTTTGTAGCACCTATTGGTAAGGCCAAGGCAATGGAAATAGAAATGCAGATGGTCACTATGAAGATGTTCAAAAAGAGACTCCGGTTTGTTGATAGGGGAGTGAAAGACATAATAAAGAGAAAGACTCAATTTCATGAGCCAATGGTCGAAGATATCTAGGCTAATTTAAGAACAGAAGAGGAGATTAGAAAATTGGACTATAATAGGTTGACCCTGAATCAAATTGAATATCTAGGTTTGGCTGATATTCTAGAGGAATAACACCAATTTGTGTCTAAAGGAAAAAAGGCCAAGGTTACATAAGAAGAGTCTGATGCTAAGGAAATGGAAGTTGGAGAATAGGGTGTTAATGAACAAGATACTGAAGAAATGGATATTGAAGATAAGTCTTTAGGGGAGAAAAGAGATGAATAGGAGAAAGAAGAAGGAGATAGTCAGAGAGGTCTATAGGATACAACCATCTCTCCACAAAGGGATATGCCACAAGAAACTGAAAATCCTTCTCCCCTACCTAATGTATTTATTTCAACTCCTTTGTCTGTTCTTCATACTACCCCAGTTTCACCCATTAATATTCCATCTTCTGAGTCACCATCATCTTCAAGAATAATTTTTGATAATCCTCAAGTTGCTTTTGATAATGTTCTTTGTTCTTCAGATTTAATTCCTAGTTTGTCCTCACCCTCTTATGACATTAGTGATTCTTCAATCTTTGAACATTTTGTTTTGGGTACTGAACATGTTGCTAATGTGGATGTTCTAGGTATTGTGTTTACTAATACTCCTCCTATCATTACTACCACAAGTGTGAGTACAGTTCCTCCTACACCAACAATGGGTTCTGATCTAAATGTTAGTACATCAACACTTCCTCCATGGCTTTCTGCATATACATCTAAGAGGAAGAAACAAGCCATCTCTCCAAATGACTTTGATTTTGTGAATTTGATGCTAGTGAAAGAAAAGACACAAAAGAAACCCAAGAATCTTTCTTGGCTTATAGAGGACAAGGGTCATAAGTATGTGGAAATTGCACATCCGCCATTAGATTCAACTATGGAAAATTTCAGCATGAGTGACTATTCTATTTCCAGGATTGAACTTGGGAAGATAACTTGTGAAAGTACCAAAGATGATATCCAGTCTACACTCAATTCCTTACTCGTGAAGTTTGATCATGAGAAGGAAATGAAAGAGCGCTACAAGGCAATGGAAGAACAGTTGGCTGTAGTGGTGAGGAAAATTACTTTGGTATCTAAGTTAGTTGCGCCGGAGGGAATTTCTATAGAAGATCTTGTCATTCAAAAGGTTGAGAAGACTCACCTAAAAGGGAAAGAAGTTGAAGAGTATTTGGAAAAGATGCAGGCGCAAGGAGTGTCTCTTTTCACAGAGATAGCTGAAAAGACAAGCAAGATGGAGAAGATCAGAATAGAACTTGATAACCTGGTTGATATTATTTCTTAGGATATTGAATATCTGGAGGGAAGCTATGAGAAGTGGACCAAAATGAAGAAGAGGAATATAAATACTCTGATATCAATTGGTGTTATTCCAAATCGTGATTCTTATGTGGAGACTAAGGAAGCATTGGACTATCAAAGTAATGTTCTGAAAGACTTGATCAAAGATTTGGAAAGTGCCAAGGAGCTAAGTGAACAAAGTGATGTTAGTCTCTTGCATAAATTGGAGGAGCTTCCATGTAATTTCGTATCAGAGGATCATCACTTCCTCCCTGCAGATGAGATGATCCAAGAATTCAAAAATATCTTCCGAAAAGAGTTTGAAGATAAAGTTTTCTCAGTTTCCTCTTTGGACAATGTTCTGGATAATCAGTTAACATTAGATAACCTGAAATCTAAGTTAACTAATCATGCAAAGGTGATCACCACAGTGAAGGATGCAGTGATCAGGGCTCAGATGATCTTCAAGAATATTGTTAGTCTAGACAGTGTAGGGATACAGGCAACATTTACTATGTATGATGCTCATGTGAAAAAATATGGCAATACAAGTTGATGCAACTTTTTATAACTTAGTTTATTTTATGTTTTCATATGTCTTTTGTTTGTAGTTATGGACATATTTACATGTAGTTTTCTCATATGTATTTACATGTAAAAATATGGGAATTCCCAAGTCAATAAGGACTCCTATTTTTGAATAAGTCAAAGTAGTTGGGTTTTTTCCTAAATTTTCTCAAGGCCTCTCCCTATAAATAAAGAGGGCCTCTATTTTATCTTTTATCTTTTGACTATTGAAGCGAAGTGCTTCCATTTTGAAGAGCAATTTGAGACTTTGAGCTTATTTTGTAAATTAGATTTCAAGCAATATTAAGAAGCAAGTTGGCATCCAATCTTTGTCTTGAAGCAAGTTTGTGAATGTTATAGAATTGTTCTTATGTCCTGTCTATCACATGATCTTATATGAATGTTTGAATTGTGAGCATGAATATCAAGTGTTTGGGAGGTGAATCAAATTAGAATTTGTAGACTTTGTGTTGTTATTTCATATTTGAGATTAGAGTTTAAGTTTGTGAATGAAAAGTAATTTGAAGACTTTGGGCTGCAAATTATTGTTCATGATCATGTCATTTTACCTCAGCATATAGTGAAGACTTTGAGTTGCACTCTATTATGAAATTGTTCATTTTCAATTAGCATAACTTTGTGTTTTTGTGGGTTTCTTGATTATCAACACAAGTAGGTAGTTTTCAAACAGTAAATTATTTTGAGTTGTGTATTGAGCATTGTAAACATCATTTCTGAAAAAAGAGAAATGGATGATATGAAATCACGCCAAAGTTAGTTTTATTTTAAATAAGTTTGAAATAGTTAGAGAAGGGAACCGCCCCTTGCTGAGAGGAGAGAAATTTCTCATCATAGTTGTGGCTGATATAATCATTTTGCTGTTAGTTAACGACAAAATATTCACCCAACAGAACCAGATGTAAATTAGGAGGTAAGTGTTGTAAAGTTGTAATTGATAGTGGTAGTTTAGATAATCTAGTTTCAGAGGAGATGGTGACTAAGTTGAAGTTGGAAAGATTGAAACACTCTAAGCCCTATTAGATAGAAATGATTCACGATTATCATAAGGTACTGGTGAGTTAACAATGTTTGGTAAAATTTCATATTGGATCTTAACATGATGAAGTTTTGTATGATATTATGCCTATGGATGTTTGTCATATCTTGTTGGGTAGACCTTAGCAGTATGATAGAAAAGCTATACATGATGGGAGAAAGAATAGATACACTATAACAACAAATGGAAATTGAACTACTTTGATTCCTTTGGAGGATGATCCTAAGAGTGAAGTATGTGGGAATGCTAGAATCTATTTGGTAGATGGAAGAAAATTAATGAATGGTTTGAGACATTAGAATATGTGTTATGCCTTGATTCCTAAGAAGACTAAAGCATTGAAGAAGGAGACTAAAGAATCACAATCAGAAGAGATAAAAGAGTTGTTGACAGAGTATGAAGACATCATATTAGATAATGTACCTAAAGGATTTCCACATATCAGGAGTATTACTCATCACATGGATCTTATAATTGGAGCTAGTTTGCCTAACAAGGTAACACACTAAATGACACCAGCAGAGAATGAAGAACTAAACATACATATACAAGAATTACTGAGGAAAGGTTTGATCAGAGAAAGTCTGAGTCCTTGTGTAGTACCTGTAGTGTTAGTACCTAAGAAATATGGAGAATGGAAAATGTGTATAGACTCTAGAGCAATAAACAAGATCATAGTGAAGTATAGATTTCCTTTACTGAGGATGGATGATATCATGGATTGTTAGAGTGGAGAAAGATATTTCACAAAGATAAATTTGAAGAGTGGATACCATCAGATCAGAATCAGAGAAGAAGATGAATGGAAGACTGCTTTTAAAACAAATGAGGGATTGTATGAGTGGTTAGTGATGCCTTTTGGATTAACAAATGTACCAAGTACTTTCATGAGATTGATGAATGAAGTTCTAAAGAAATTCTTGGGTAAGTTTGTTATTGTGTTCTTGGATGATATTATGATTTTTAGTAAGACAAAAGAAGAACATTTGTGGCATATTAGACAAGTTTTGCAGAGGTTGAGAGAAGAGAAATTGTTGATAAACATCAAGAAGTGTAGTTTCATGAAAGAAGAATTGGTATATTTGTGATTTGTGATTTCTGCGGAAGGATTGAAGATGGACCCTAAGAAGGTAAGGGATATTGTTGAATGGCCTACACTAGAGAGCATTGGAGAGGTCAGATCATTTCATGGATTAGCTAGTTTCTACCGAAAGTTCATAAAAAATTTTAGTTTAGTTTGTAACCCTATGACAGAGACCATGAGAGGTGATAGAAAATATTTCAAGTGGACAACTAGAGAAGATAAAAGTTTTGAGTTGTTGAAGTAGAAAGTGACAGAGCAACTGGTTTTAGCATTACCAGATTTCAATAAGGTATTTCAAGTGGATTGTGATGCAAGTGGGAGTGCAATTGGAGCAGTATTAAGTCAAGATGGTAGACATGTAGCATATTTCAGTGAGAAGTTGAATGATGCAAGGAGAATATATTCAGTTTATGATCAAGAGTTCTATGCCATAATACAAGCCTTGAAGAAGTGGAGACATTACTTGTTGCCTAAGGAGTTTGTGCTGTATACAGATCATCAAGCTTTACAATATTTGACTAGTCAAGGAAAGTTGAATCAGAGGCATATGAAATGGGTAGAGTTCATGCAGAGTTTTACCTTTGTGTTGAAGCATAGGAGTGGTAAGTCAAACAAAGTTGTAGATGCATTGAGTAGAAGAAGAAACTTGTTGACAGAGATGCGAATTGAAGTGTTGGGTTTTGATGAATTAAAGAACATGTATGAGGGAGACACTGATTTGTAGAACATTGGAAAGCATGTAAGGAACCTATTGTGACATTTAGGAGTCAGTGGTTGGATTATTTCATTCAAGAAGACATGTTGTTCAAAGGAAATCAGTTGTGCATACCTAGAAGTTTAGTGAGAGATAATTTGATCAAGGAGAAACACAGTGGAGGATTGGCAGGACATTTTGGCATTGACAAGATAGTGGCTTCAGTGAGTGAAAACTACTTTTGGCCTCAGATACATAAGGATGTTAGGAAATTTGTGCAGAGTTGTAGAGTTTGTCAAGTTGCAAAAGGGAGTAGTCAGAATACTAGATTGTATAAACCTTTGACAGTACCGGAGAGACCTTGGGAAGACATAAACATGGATTTTGTGATAGGATTGCCTAAGACACAAAGAGGACATGATTCAATATTTGTAGTGGTGGACAGATTTTCAAAGATATCACATTTCATACCTTATAAGAAGTCAACCGATGTAGTGCATGTAGCTGACCTATTTTTCAAGGAGATTGTGAGATTGCATGGATTACCTAAGAGTATAATTTTAGATAGAGATGCGAGATTCCTTAGATACTTTTGGAAGACACTTTGGAAGAAGATGTAGATAGATTTGAAGTTTAGTTTATCTTTTCATCCACAGACTGATGGATAGATAGAGGTAGTGAATAGGAGTTTAGGAAACTTGTTGAGATGTTTAGTTAGAGA
This sequence comes from Cunninghamia lanceolata, assembly GCA_027924645.1. NCBI lineage: Eukaryota > Viridiplantae > Streptophyta > Pinopsida > Cupressales > Cupressaceae > Cunninghamia > Cunninghamia lanceolata. The sequence goes on along the minus strand of BSBN01001103.1, from coordinate 1,478,258 downwards.
GAAGACATGAAGCTAGGATTTGATTATTTCACAAGCAGAGTTTGCATATAATAATTTAGTGAATATGAGTACTAGAAGAACACCTTTTGAGATTATTACCAGAGTGATCCTAGAGGAATTGCAGAATTAAGAGATAACAGTTTGGAAGAAAAGAGAAGTACAGAAGTAGAAGAATTCACAGAACATATGAAGACAGTGCATGATCAAGTAAAGAAGCATTTGGAGGATATGAATAGTAAGTATAAGGAAAAGGTAGATGAGAAGTGAAGACAAGGAATTTGAAGTTGGAGATGAAGTGATGGTATATTTGAGAAAACAAAGATTTCCAATTGGGACATATAACAAGCTGAAGATGAAGAAGTTTGGACCTTATAGGATACTCAGAAAGTTTGATTTAGGAAATGTATATGAAGTGGAGTTATCAGTAACATTGGGTATATCACCTATTTTGAACATTGCAGACTTATATCAGTATCATGAAGCAAAGTTCAGTGACAACATGGACAAAGACTTGAAGAAACAATTACCACACAAAGCACTGAAGAAAATTGAAGACATTTTGGACAACAGAGTTGGACGTAGCACTAGAGGAAGACATTACAAAGAATACCTTGTGAAGTGGAAAGGTAGACTGGAAGAAGATTCATCATGGGTCTCTCAGGCTAAGGTGGACCATCTTGGTTTTCCTCTAGCCCCATCAAAGTGAGGGACTCACTTTTTCAACAACCCTGGATATCTGATGTAGGAGCATCCCTGGTTCAAGAGCAATCTTGCATCAACCAAAAATATTTGCATTTCAGTTTGTTTGTAGTTTAGTTTGTTTCCTTTCATTTTCCAGTTCAGTTTAGTCAGTTCAGTCAGAAGGAGTTTTTGTATTTTGGTCCGCATTCTGCCGTAGTTGCATTTCACATTTTGTGGAGCTGGACTTACCATCTAGATTCATTCATCTACATCATATCTAGAATTTAGAGCATTTGGATCAAGCACCAGAATGTTATCACTATCAGAAGATCAACTATTTCTCATAACAGAGCATCCTGATAGTCTCTGATAATCAGCTAAAGGAGAAGACCTGTGGAGCATTCCTCGACTTATGGAGCTTAATGACACATCATTCAATGATCTTTGGCTTCCCTGAGATCTGCACATCATTCCATACTTTCACAGAGGAATTCTACATGATTAGGTCCAACCTATCCGTGTACACACGTTACAACTCTTCATTGGAGTTTGAGATCTTCCTTGGCTGACGCAGTTGAACCCTATATTCTAGAGATGATATATAAGGATGTAATAGATCCCTAGGAAAGTAGTTAGCATGATTCTAAGGATTTAGAAGTTAGATACTTTTTCTCCTTCGTAAAGGGACTTTAAAAGCTATATCTTAAGCATATTCTAATTTTCTATAATCAGGCCTTTGAGCCCTAATTGTAAGCCTGCATGTTGCTAGCCAGATTGTATTTGAATTTTATGAGATACTGAATGACTAAATCAAAATTTGTTTCATATCTTTGAGTTGTTTCCATTGTATTTACTCTTGCTGCATGGCTTGGACAATTCATTCTATGAACCCTCCTATCGTGATTGCACCATCACAACTCCAACCTATCCAACTAAGGATGAAGAGAGAGAAAAATGATTGAGAGGGATCATTAGCTAGAGGAAAGTGATTGATTACATATGTGATGTTATATATTTCATGTTTTCTATATTAATGTGCATATTGTTTGATTGTATTAGTAGGTGGAGCTACAAAAATCTCTGTCGAGGAGGTCTAGTCGATAGGAGAGAGAGGATGAGTCACTGATTAACTCTCCATCTTCACGGCTAAGCAAGGGCCACCAATTATTTGATAGCAATTCATAGGAAACTACATTTTGGGACATTTTTTGTATGCCTAGATGGCTTTGTATACATACTTTTATATGTTACCAATGTATATCTTTGTATATGCTTGTATGACTTTGTTTGTACATGCCTATATGGATTTATATATAGACTAGATGCTATGCTCAAGAAATTATGTATATGATAGTTTACATTAAATATAATATGATGATCAATTATGGTTACAGGAATTTGGTTTTACACATGCCAATTACATTTGCCTGAAAGGTTATAAATCCTTTCAAAAAATCCATTTTGTGCATATCTTGCAATCATTGCATTCCATGAGATTGTGCATTTATTTGAGGCATAATGTCAAATAGTTTACTTGCCTTGTCTATGCTTCCACACTTTGCATACATGTCTACAAGGGCAACTGCAAATACAACATGTGAAAATATTCCTATATCCTTTATGCTTTGATGGCTGCCCACACCCTGTTCCACAGATGTCATGCCCACATTTACCATGTGGTCATGATGCGGAACACACATGTCATGTCCACAGTAGTCATGTGGTCATGACATGAAATATCAAAAACTTTTCCACCCATCTCTAAAAACCCCCTCGCGTGCTTCAAGTGCGCTCGGTGACACACATACGTAATGTAGTTGCATCAGCAACTTATGTCAAGCATGTCGCCCAAAGGCGGGGAAGTCAATCCTAAACCAGGATAATGTGAACTCATCTTGCAATCCTTATGAGGTGATAGCCACTAAGGGGGTGTGCATCGTGAGGAGCAACACTAAGAGGGTTGGTTTTCGTTTCAAGATCCAACCCTAAGGTTTACTAAATGAGGTGGAACGATTTCAATATAAATCGAAATCTAACCTTAGAACAACTACTAACTTAGAAAAATATTAATTTAATGTCACTAAACAAATTTCAACTTAAAACATTTAATCAACAACTAAAGCGAAAACAATAAATAATTGAATTAACTTAAATAAATTTATCCATCTAAAGCCTAGGAAAATTTTGACAGCATAACGGGATACAAGGGAATATTTCCCTACTGATTTCAACAGCATAACGCCATCTCATCAACTATGGGAGGTTTGGAAAATAATTTAAAATTAAAACTAACGTATGATTCCTTAAAGAATTTAAACAAAATTAAAATACATGAATTAAACTAAATACTTTTCCCAATATTTAATCAAATTAAAAAGAATTAATAGATTGGCTAATTTAAATCAATTCACTTAAATTACTACATTTGATAAAATAATGTCTAGGAGGATAAAGGAGATAAATGGCCTAAACTTAAATAAATTAAATCAAAAGGTAAATTACTTTTCCTCTAGGAAAAACAATTAATAAAGTTAAATAATTACATACATGCACATTCCCACAAGAGTCCAAAAAGGATCTCTCCCACTCTCTAAGTGGATTTAGTTAGTTAAGCTAAACTAGTATATGTTTACTAATCTTTCCCTAATAAAAAAGGGCACCAAACCCTAGAAAGGGATTATAAAAACAACTATTCTCCCATTTGCTCTCACATCTTATCTTTGTTTTCTAGTAGGTTGTTTGCAGATTTCTAGGTGGAGGCAAATGGGAAGGTACCTTCCCAAGTGGGAGGTATCTTTCCCCAATCAAGGAGTTCCTACCAAAATTTATAGTTTACTATTTTATTTGTTTTCTAATTTGTTTTATCTTATGATCATCTACAGGTTGATCTAATTTATTCCTCTCTAACTTTTTGTTGGGTTTTCTAACTTAACTTGCTATTTTTTAATTTGTTTTAAATGTAAAAGTTTCCTACAAAATTTGTTTTACTAGCAATATTTTCATTTTGCTTTATTGTTTTCTAAGTTTCTTCAAATACAACTCTCAGGTTTTAGAGTAATGTCAAAAGAGGCTCAAATTCTCTCAGGTAAAAAAATATAATATTCTTATTTTGAGTAGACACAAAACATTAAAGATATATATATACACACACACACAGCTGTCATATAAAGATACAATGCTTTTATTATACAATAGATCTAGAATACCTTTTATACAACAGAAATAAAAAAAATGTTTTATACATAGTAAAAATAAATAATAAACCACAGTGAAGAATATATATATATATATATATATATATATATATATATATATATATATATATATATATATATATATATATATATATATTTACATGCAGGAGGGTGCCAAGGGATAGCATATCGGTCCATGACTGAGTATAAAATATACGCAGGCATATTATAACTGTGATTTTAGGGTTTATACATAACCAAAATAAAATAGGGATATGAAATGTGCTGCAACCAAAAAGGGGAGGAGCGGCAAGCATAAAGTAACTGTAGGCAGTCATAGAAATGTCACGATGCCACGCATATCAGAGGACATGTTTTAATAACATTAAAAGGTATACAAAAACAAAGAAATGTTGTGCTTACAGCCTCGACAGAGTTGAGAATGAGAGAAGACACCGCAACCAAAATGGGAGGGGAGGGGCTTCGCTACCCCTCCCATAGTATTTAAAAAAAACAGACAGATGCAGGGGCCGTTGGCCCTTGCGACCTGTTCACACTGTATTTTTTTTTAAAACAAAATAATACTAAGAAGTGTAAAACCCTAATCGGGATTCTTTTTAACCTAATTCCTTACATGCGAATTACTTGCATAAAGCATATAACATAACATAAATATAAAGCATATAATAATAATATGAGCTTGCTGAGATTTTATAAGTCATTGTATTTTCTTTTTTATTATACAGTATTTATTTAAGGCAGAGAGTATGAATAATGTATAATATATATATATATATATATATATATATATATATATATATCATACTCTCTGTCTTAAATAAATATTGTATAATAAAAAAAAGAAAACACAATAACTTATAAAATCTCAACAAGCTCATATTATTATTCTTTATATATATATACAATAGTATAAGGGAGATAGGTTTGTAAAATATAAGGGAGATAGGTTTGTAAAATCTAAGCATAAATATTTTAGTTGATATTTAAACCAAGGCCTATTTAATTTGCTTAAAAACATAAATGCAAAATAAATCTCTCTTTTGCTCTCACCAAGCTTAATATAAACATGTTATTATTATTATTATTTTCTTTTTAACTTTTTCTTTTCTATAAAGCAATCTACTCATATATCACATTTTTGAAAATGAAGTAGGTAGGGAGAGAGAAATATTACATCTAACCATAAGCAAAATTTATTTCATAAGGATAAAATAAGAATAAACTTTTGCCATCATATTATAACAAGGAGAACAAGATTGTGTATGAGGAAAATTGATAAGACGGATGATAAAATCAAAACTATGATAATAACCAAATCAATAACCCATAACACAAAAAGATCTATCAAAATAAAAAGCCATTATCAATAAATCAAATGAAATAAAGAAAGCTTTTACCCAGATTGTGTTGTTCTCTTTTGTCGAATGTGGATTGCTCAAATATGCTACGAAACCATGTTTGCAACAAGCAAGTATAGGTGCTTAGAGATCAATGTCAAAAGTTTGTAAAGTGCTCAATGACGCGATATATGCTCCAAAAAATGTAAAGGATGCCTGAGAATAAGTGATCGAAGAGGACTTGTGAAGGAGATGAGGGGGGTTTGAATAGGTTTCAATAGAGATCGATCAACGGTCTAGATAATTCAAAAGAATCAACAGAGGAGATAAAACAAATAACCATGATGAATGTGCACACAACATGTGTCAATCCATAAGGATATTTTTATTAAGATATGATGAAAACAAGATTGATTGAATAGATAACTCAACTTGTAGTTTTACCTTTTTTAGAGTTCTAAAAATAAGACTGATTGTGCACATAAGTTACCAAGATATTTTAAGAGGAATTGGAAGATAACTGAAATTAAATAAATAAATTTATTTAATTGATTGTGCATGATAGAGGAATAGATAAGATATGAAGATTTAAATAAATTAAACAAATAAATTGATTTAATTTATTTTGCATGATGAAGGATAAATAAAATATGTGATTATATTTTATTTTTAGAAGATTTATTTTTAGAGGAAAAAGCAAATTAAATAAATAAATTTATTTAATTGTTTGTGCAAGATTAGAGGAATATGAAGATTATAAATAAAATACTTGATTTTATTTATTTTTATAGGATTTAGATAATTTAAATAAATTTGCATGATTTATTTAAATCTAGAAGAATAATTGATTTAATTAAATAATGTAAATTATTTAATTGTAGATAAGAGGATTTGTGATGAATTAATTAAATAATTTATTTATTTAATTGATGTGGACTTGAAATTTGAAAGAGGATAATGATTTAACTAAATAATTAAAATCATTTAATTTTGGAAGAATAAAGTTGAATTTAATTAAATTAATTAAATAAAGAGAATTTATTCAATTAATGTCAAAATTATGTAATTTGGAAGAATTTGATGAAATTATTTAAATAATTAGATTATTTAATTAACGTTGAATGTAGGTGATTAGACAGAAATGCAAGTGATGTGATGACTTGGTCATTTTTGGGTGTCTACCTTTTGCCCCTCTTTGATGCAATGCAGTTTACAATGTTGTGTCAAAGAAATCAATTATTGAAGATATGATACAATTTATTGATGCCCCAGTGTAGCTAGTTGCCCCAGTGTATGCCCCCTCAAGCGGAAAGACAGGGAAGCGATAGAAGATTTGGGTTGACGCTCGACTAGAAGATTGCGCAACAAGGTAGTAGAAAAAAGAATGGGGTGGGAAGAAAAAAAAGTGGGAGGGACACTATAAATATGTCCCAAGGGGACCACACTCCTCATTTGTACACTAAGGGTTGCTAAAAATAGAGCTTAGAGCCTCCAAGCGTAGTGTGTGAGAGTTGAGTGGAGAAGGAGCTTGTAGCAAGGAGAGATGTTGATCCTAGTGCACAGACATCAGGCGGAGCTGGTGTAGACGTATAGGAGACCAGTAGGAGCTCCGGCAATGATAAGTGTCTGAAAATCTCCTTGTACTTGACATTTTAGGTCAGTTTTAGAGTTTGGTCTAGGTAGGTCTTTAGGTCAGCCAAAAGTGCTGCAGCATGTTAGGGTGTGTCTGGTAGTCGGTCTAGGTGCTTTTAGTGTGCTAAAGCACCTTTGGTAGGTTAGTAAAGCGTTGTTGGTCAAAACAAAGCGCTATTGGCTTTTGAGCGCTGCGCCGCAATGTGGCTGGTAGAAATCCGCAGCGCTCTTGGTAGAGCAAGAGAGCACAATTGGTCAAGTAGTTAGGCGCAGTTGGTAGGGGAGAATGAAAAACGAGTCACCTATGCGAGTGCAGTAAGGCGCGGCTGGATAAGCAGTGAAGCGCACTTGTTGAAAACACGTCGCATTTGGTAGATGGTAGGAAAACGTTGTTGTAGCAACAGTAAGGTGCTTTAGGTAAGACAGTACAGCGTGCTAGGCTAAAACAAGGCACTTTTGGTTAAGTTAGAAGAGTGAAATAGTTAGGGTTGACTAAGGGGTTGACCACCTAGGTTAGAGAAGGGTAGAGTTGGTCTTAGGGTGTACGTTAGAGGGTAGATGTCGATAGAGATTTGGAGAAATGTGGAAAAGGTCTGACAAGTGGTTTTGTGGATGCAGAGGATGATGTCGCCGCTGATGTCAAGAGAGAGACACCACATTATAGTGGACGAGGTGGTACAAATGACGTGGGAGGAGGATGCATTCCTAGAGTACATGGGATTGTGGCATCTAGCACACCTTACACACATTAGGTTGAATCTCACCCTAGTGGCAGCAGTCGTGGAGAGATACCATAGTGAGACATGTTCGTTTCACTTTCTGATAGAGGAGGCTACAGTGACACTTGAGGATGTGTATCGCATCCTCAAGATCCATATTGATGGGGAGTGAGTTGATTTCAACCTAGCGCAAGGGGAGGCGGGCCTGATAGAGGTGTTTTACACAGATGATCTGAGGATTAAGGATGGCGAGATTTGGTGGGCAGATGTTCTAAGACTCTGTGACAGGATCAGATGGTTAGTATCTTCACTGATTGGCAGCTTCCTGTGCCCAGACAGGTGATCCAGAGGATTATCTGTAGGATGGGGCACTGTACTGTCTGGGATGTTTACACAGGGCATCCAGTATGCATGGGGCCCATGTGTGCTTGGACATCTGTATCAAGATATGCATGACTATGTATACAGGAGAGGCTAGAGTCTCTCAGCAGGGTGACTCTACTACAGGTGTGGGCATGGGAGCACATCCCAGTGATTAGACCTATTACACAACATAGCCGTGAGAGGGGGGAGCCTTACGCATTTCTGTATGAGGGAGTTATTACACACAGGTAGCTTGGATCTGTTAGCCACTGGAGGTGATAGATTGACAAGATGGATCTATTCATTTGGAGGCCGTGGTTACTATGTGAGGAGTGGGAGGATGAGCATGAGTAGATGATGTACTACCGACAGGCGCAATACCTATTCGGGAGACAGATGGATACCATTGAGAGATACCTGCCAGAGTGGGTACTTAGACAGTTTGGACTACCACAGGGGTTGCCATTGGGGGAGGCTACTCACGTGAGGACACAAAGGGAGGTTGGGGATTGGGATGCCAAGATTCCAGTGGCCACAACCTTGGTAGTGATACGAGGACTTGTCCTAGTTAGATGGGACTGGGATTCAGGGCTGGCATACCCAGGTACTTTACCTGAGTATGACAGGTATTGGCAGACACACATGCCAGTGAGACTGACTACACCAGGTGTGGCAGGGGCAGTGGGAGATGTACTAGTCCTAGGTGGGGAGGCTAGGACAAGACGATAGGCTAGAGAGGTGAGACAACAGGTAGGTGGAGAGGCCATAGGCCAGCAGGCAGACATAGAGATGGTCGAGGAGGAGGATCCGGTCGTAGAGACTGATTTATAATGAGCAGAGTGGTTGTTACAGGAGGAGATGACATGAAGGACATGTCTAGAGCTCTAGATGGTGAGGGTGAGGAGAGACAGGGATGCAGCAAGGGAAGAGGCGAGATAGGCTGAGGCCCTAACACAGGTGCAAACACAGACGGCAGCAACGGTGCAGGCAGCCCTGGCAGCAACCCAGGCGGCATTGACATAGGCACAGGTAGCCCTGACACAGGCACAGGCATAGGTACAGGCACATGCACAGGCCACACCCCTACTAGCAGGGGATGATGGGCAGTTAGCCCAGATGACTTTGGAGAGGGATGCAGCAGATCAGTTATGATTGACAGCTGAGGCCACACTACAGAGAGTGAGGCACGCTGTGCATTGGGTGCTGATTAGAGGACACTCTATAGTGAGCTCATCTGCGTATAGGGAGAGCTTGTGACAGCAAGGAGAGAGGCTGAGTATTACAGAGGTCTCTATGTTGGTGCAGTGCCAGCGGCTCAACGAGAGCTGAGCTTTCGAGAGTAGAGTAGGTCTAGAGCATCCGGGTCTCGCGGGATAGGGTAGTCAGTGTCCTCAGTTAGAGGACCCTTTCTGCCACTAGGGGGAGGAGGACTAGCAGGGGGACCTACACCGAGCACAGGTGGAGGATAGGGGCCATAGTAGGAGGGTAGCTCTACCCACTAGAGTATGCACATTGTACATTGTATCATTTTTGTATCATTATGGACACTTGTATATTTTGATTGATGCCTGTGTGCATCCTAATGTATATTTTGCGGGCTCTTGATAGCTTTGATGTACTTTATTGATGTATACATATGGACTATTGATGTAGATACATACAGTTTGTATTTTGATGACCTTCACAGGATATATATGATGACATATTACGCTCACTGATGTTTATGCTTTTGTGTATGCAGTTCTCGATGACATGGATGGGATGATGTGTATGTATGATTATGGATTTATGTGATGATGTATATTGCTTATATGATGCTTATAGATATATGATGATATAGATGCTATGACTTGCGATATCTAACAGGTGGGTTTTGCAGATATGTAATAGAGAGAAGAAAAGTGGAGATGGAAGAGAGAGGCTGTTGATCGATCATTGCTTTGAAAATGATATAAGGCCATGGGTAAATGGATGGGTAAATGATGAGCTTATTGCATTAGTTTCACAATTGTATATAAAGAGCAATCCATATTTTTGATGTAGCACATGGATAGGTCACCACCAAGGTATAAAAGAATAAGGTCCTTTGAAATCTGAGTGCGTGGACATTGACTCTACAAGCAAGTGGTTTGACCTTAGATCCCTTAGACATAATATAACCTTGTTGTACATGTGAATGAGCCATAGTCTTGAACATAAAATAAAATTCAATACATAAATGCAAGAAGAATATTAAATATGTAAGATGCTAGGTCGTAACAGACACAAGATAAATATAATGCTAAGAAAGATGCTAAAGATCATTCCTCAAACACAACACACAAAAATAATGACTATGCCCCCAATCCATACTGCATCACAACATACCAAGATTATAGATAAATCAAGGTAGCCTTGAATAGGTAATGGAAAAGGAACAAAAAGATAAACCAAAAAAGTAAATTGACTGACTGAGAAAGTAAACATACAACCAACATATTCTCTTGCCAAAGAGGTTGCTCAGGATAGATTGGATAGGAAAGATAACAGCCTTATCGTAGGAACGATGTGTCCGTTAAAGGGTGCTATCTACCTAAAAAGGTAATGTCTTGTTTCAGGAAATGCCACATGTTGTATGAGATGCGTGTGTTGGTCTTGATCATGGAACACTCTGTAAAAGACAAGCTTGTTGATCTGGTGCTTTGGTTAAGCTGGATTTAGCTGATGTGGGCAATCGATATGTAGGATAGTATATGGCTCTGTAAGTAGGTTTCGTTGCTTCAGGTTTGTTAAGGACTTTTTCTTTGAAAGGATGCGTTTGTTTGTTGTTTTTCTGCTTGAGTTAGTCAAGTCAAGGTGAATGGATTTTGATAAACAGAAAACTAGAAAGGTAACATGTCAATGGATTGAAATGGGTGAAGAATGATGGATTGTATGTGCCTGAGTATTGGATACATCCTTCGTATTCGAGACTGCCTACATACCATGTATCCACGGGATCAAGGCACATTACGAGGAAAGATGAAAGATGATAATATGTAGTTCTGGGTAGAGTGATGAATGAATCAAGGTGAAAGGAGGAGATCTTATGTACCTAAGTACTGGAAACTTCCTTCGTATTCTAGATTGCCTACATACCCATATCCATGGGATCAAGGAACCTTAAGATTGAGATGAGATAATATGTAGTTCTGGTTGGTGTGATGATGTAGGAAAAGTGTTCAGAAGATAACAGTCTTATGGTAGGAACGATGTTTCCATTAAAGGGTGTTATCTACGGAAAGGAGAATGATTGAAGTGTTTGTGAACCACGAACAAGGATCCATTCCTAGACCTAGGTTAAGGAAAGAGTTGCCCCCATTCTGGTAGAGGTGTTTGCATGGGTGACTGGTGGAGAAGACATAGAAAGTTTGACCTAGGACAAGACATTGATAACTATTGACATAGATCAAGATGTGGGATGATGATGATGGATAAATTTCCAAGCTATACTAGATAGGGAGATGGAAATGCAAACAAGGTCAATGGTTTTATTATGGATGGATGGATGAAGTGTGTTGTGAAAAAATGGAATGAACAAGACTTGATAGATGATGGATGCTGACTCTACACATAGCGCTTGTTTGCCAGGTTTTCACTATGGTACTTATCCAAAGCACCTGTTTACCAGGTTTTCTCCATAGGACGAATCTTTTTTTTTCTTTTTACTCTGAGGATCAAGCATAGAACTTCTTGAGATGAACACTATTAAGTGGCTTATCTAGAGGAATGCCGTTAGGTGTAGCTAGTATAAGCTCCTGATCCATATGCTACTGTGACAATAAAGGGACCTAACCAGTCAGGCTCAAACTTGCCCTTCTTTTCTCGATCTGCTTGATTTCTCTAATTCTCTTTGAGTACAAGATCACCAACCTAAAACTGTCTTTCTTTGATCTTTTTGTTGTAATTACGCCGGAGGCGGTTTTAATAGACATGGAGATGATTAAGCGCAGCTAGGCACCTTTCATCTAGTAGTTCTAGTTCAGCTAATCTGGAAGTGAGATACTCCTCTTTGCCGATTAGGTTCTCCATGGATACTCTGAGGGATGGGATCTCGACATCTATAGGTATAATGGATTTAGAGCCATAGACAAAGGAATATGGTGTGGCACCAGTTGGTGTTTTGATACTAGTGTGGTAGGCCCATAGGGCAGGATTGAGTTGCAAGTGACAATCACGACCAGCGTCATTGACCATTTTCTTGAGGATTTTGAGAATGGTTTTGTTGGAAGCCTCGGCTTGGCCATTACTCTATGGATAGTAGGGCGTCAAACAATGATGTTGGATATTGTATTGTGTGCATAAGGCACAGACATCTTGGTTCTTGAATGGTCTCCCATTATCAGTGACAATGGCTTGGGGAATACCATACCAACATATGAGGTAGTTAAGGATAAACTTGGCTATTTGCTTCCTGGTGATATAGGTCATGGGAATGGCTTCAACCCACTTTGTGAAATACTCAGTGGCAGTAATGATGAACTTATGGCCATTGGATGAGGATGGGTGGATTTTTCCTACGAGGTCGAGACCCCATTGAGAATAAGGCCATGGAGTCGTCACAGGTTGTAGTTCATGAGTTGGTGTGTGAATTAAATCTCCATGCTGTTGGCATTGTAGACATTTCTTAGCGAACTGTGCAACATCCTGTTCTATTGTAGGCCAGTAATACCCTATTTTGAATATCTTCTTAGCAAGATTAGGACCGGTAGAATGTGCACCACAGACACCTTCGTGTATGTCTCGTAAGGTAGCTTTGGCTTCTTCCGCGTTAAGACATCATAAGAGGATACGATCGAGACTCTGGCGATACAGTGTATGACCCAGAATGGTGTAATGAAAGGATTGACAGATAAAGCTTTTGCATTGGGTGGATGAGAGTTCAACGGGAAAGGTACTATTTTTAAGGTATTCATAGATATGTTTATACCATGGGGAATTGGGACCATCAAGTTCACAGATGATTTTAGTAACTGGAATATCGACGGCTGGTATCGACAACTGCTCGATCAAGAATTCACATTTCTGTGTATTTACAGGCATGTCGATAAGTGACCCTACAGAAGCCATAGAATCTGCAGCCTTGTTATGCTCTCTTGGAATTTGCTCAAATGTGATGCTAGAAAAGTGTGGTTTGTAGGCATCCACTAGTTTCTTGTAGGGGACCAACTTTTCATCTTTTGTTTGGTACTCATCTGTGACTTGTCGAATGACTAGTTGTGAGTCTCCATATACCTGTAATTCTGTGATGTCCCATTGAACTGTTGTATTGAGACCTATGAAGAGTGCTTCATACTCGGCAATGTTGTTGGTGCAAGGGAATGCAAGCCGATATGACTTTGGAATATAGTCATTTTGAGGTGTGATAAATAAGATGCTGGTCCCCTGATCCATGCTGTGTGTAGGAACCATCAAAGTACAACTTACACATTATTGAGTTAGAAAGAGTGAAGAGATTCTTGTCTGGAAAGTCTGCTACCATAGGGTGTGTATCTGTCATGGGTGCTTCTGCTATTTGATCTGCTAGGGCTTGTCCCTTGATTGCTTTATGATCCATATACTCAATGTCGAACTCACTAAGTATCATGACCCATTTAGCTAGTCTACTTGTGAGAGCTGCTTTCGCTAGTAGATACTTCAATGGATCAATTTTGGCTATAAGATTTGTGTGTTGGTTTAGCATGTAATGCCGCAACTTTTGGGAAGCGAACACTACTTCTAAACAAGCTCTTTCCATCGGTAAATAATTGAGTTCATATCCCACTAAGGTTTGACTGATATAATAAATTGCATGCTCTTTTCCTGACTCATCATGTTGTGCCAGAAGGGCCCCGAGGGCCGAAGTTGTAGTTGAGATGTATAATATCAAAGGTTTATCAGCAACTGGTGGAACCAATATAGGAGGTGTGGGTAGATACTCTTTGAGTTGAGCAAATGCTGCTTGACACTTACCGTCCCATCGAAATGAGACATCCTTTTGGAGCAAGTGTTGAAATGGTTGGCATTTATTGGCTAGCTGTGAGATGAAACGCTTAGTGGATTGCAACCTTCCTTTAAGGCTCCTTAATGCTTTGAGGTTCTTTGGTGGAGGCATCTCCACTATAGCCTTGACTTTTGCAAGGTCTACTTCGATACCTCTGCGAGATATAATGTATCCCAACAGCTTCCCTGATGTTACACCAAAGACACACTTCTTTGGATTGAGGTGCACTTGGTATTTCTCGAGCCTATCAAAGATCTGTCCTAGAACTTGTATGTGATCTACCCTAGAAGATTTATCTAGTATGTCATCCACATAGTCATCCATGATATGATGAAAGAGATCATGGAATATCACTATCATTGCTCTTTGATAAGTTGCCCCTACATTCTTTAGACCAAACGACATGACACACCAATAATAATTACCCCATAGACAAGTGAATGTTGTTTTATGTTGATCTTCTTCTGCTATCCTTATCTAATTGTAGCCAAAGAATCCATCCATGAGAGACAACATTTCATGACCTGCAGTCAAGTCTACTATGAGATCAATGTACAGTAATGGAAAGTCATCTTTGGGACATGCTTTGTTAAGATCTCTAAAATCATTACACATGTAGATGCACCCATTCAGTTTAGACACAGGTACAATGTTTGATACCCAGTATGAATAATCAATGGGTTGGATGAACTTTGCATCTAACAACTTCTGTATTTCCACTATTACCAAGAGAGCTATCTGTGGGTGCAACTTCCTCAGCTTTTGCTTGTGTGGTTTAACTGTTGGATCCACTATGAGATAGTGAACCACTAGCCTAGGGTCTAACCCTGGCATATCAGTATAGGCCCACGCAAAGTTGAAGGTTCTTTGTAAGAAGAATTTGTTAAGATTCTTGTGCTTTGTTTCTGATAATGATGCTACTAGGAATGTGGTCTTAGGATTTTTCTCTATGCCAAGGTTTATCTCTATAGAATCCTCCACTAGGAGAGCTAACTTCTCTTGATACTTAGATGGTAGGGGAAGGTCAAATCCTCCATCCTTAGGTGCCACAATTGGGTTTTCACCATTGGATACGTCCTTTGTTTTTACTATTTTGTGATCAGGAGGTGCCATAGTGTGGTTTTCACCTAAAGATCTTTCTTTGTTTTTACTTTTGCGACTGGAGGATTTGGCATTCTCACCAAAATAAGCTGTTGGCTCTAGTTCCATTACAAAACTTGCTTTATGATCTCCCAGAGGGATACCATCCCGGAGTCCCATGAACTTAGCTATAGCTTCTTCATTTTGAAATACATCTATAATGGGGGCCCCTTGTTGGTCCCATTCGATAAGTTCAAGGTAGACAAGTGTTACTTTCTAGGTGTTTGTGGTGGATGTTAAGGATACGGATGATAGCATGAAAACAAAGGATTCTATAAATAGGTTAGTCATATGGAGGGAAGAGTCATCGGTGATATCCTCATTAGACGTCAAAGCTGCGAGAGAAGTTTTAGCCACCTTGTTGAGGATACTCTTGATGTCCAAGGCACGTGGTACCTTCTTTCCAAATCCTAACCCCTTCTTGTCTAGTTTCTTTGTCACAATGATGGGTTCCATTGTTCCTTGATTCTATTTCCCAAGGCCACCTTTGCCTTTATAGCCCATGTTTTTGACTATCCTTAAGCCATTGCCATATTGCTTGACTGGTATTATGACCAGTTCTTTCTCCTTGTAGAGCCAAGAAGAAATGTCTTCAATAGTTTCCTCTTCCAATAATTTTCCCTGTTGGAATTGGGTTAAAGATGCTAGGGGAGGAATAACTACATTTTTAGTTACTTTGGAAATGGGCGGTTGGCCGTAAGATTTAGGGGATAAAGGCATCCGCCCTACACAACAAGATTTTGAGATATCATACATTCCAAAGCCTATATCACGGATGTGAGCTTTGATTTCAAGAAGAGGATTAGGTTCACTTGCAGTGACTTTTGTTAGATTTTTAGGGTTGACATACAGTGGGGATTCAAGGGCTTTGTCATTATTGGGAACTTGGTTGCAATTCTTATAATTGCCTTGCAAGACACGACAGAATTTAAAAGGATTGGGGTCTCCTGGGATAGTGATCTCCGTACCATTGAATGGGAACTTGAGAGATTGATGGTACATTGAGGGAACAGATTTCATGGCATGGATCCATGGGCATCCTAGGATAATGTTATAAGGTAGCTCAATATCAAGGACTTGGCACTAAGTTTCAAGCATGACAGGGCCTACTTGTATAGGCAAATGGATAACACCCTCTGAACGATGTTCAGTATCATCATACCCCTTGATTGCAATACTTTGATCAATGTTGACATGATCCTCAGAGTATCCCAATTGCTTAAGTAACTTTAGAGAATAGATGTTGAGACCAACACCACCATCTATGAGTACGAGTTTGATTTTGTGTTTATGAATGAGAACCTCAATACGAAGGGCATCATTGTGACATGGATCATGGGATGGGAGGTCTTTCTCAGAGAAGACCACATTGTACGGTGAAGCAATGTTACCTACTATAGCTCAGCAATCTATGACTGCTATGTTGTTAGGAACCGAAGACTCTTGGAGGGCTTTTTCTAGCACCACTTTATGTGTGGGTGATGACCATAGAAGGTCCAAGATAGAGATCTGTGCCACTATTTTCCCTAGATGTTCGACAAGATTATAATCAGATTGAGTTGGGAGACTGGGTGTAGGACCACGAATGGTGACATGACCACGATGAGTTGTAACAATGCAATCTGTAGATTTGCCTTTGATTGTGATGGTAGATACATGACTCTCTTCAAAATGACCCACAATGGAGTCATAGGAAGTGGAAGCATTATTGACACCTTTACCTTTATCTAGAGGAGGATGCGGGCCATGGTTTGGGAATGGTTCCTTGTACATGTTGAGGTCTTTATTGGTGTGGTGAGTTGGTGGTTCATCCTCAAAAGAGATTTGGTTTCCGTTGATGAGATTTTGGATTAGCTGCTTTAGTTTCATGCACGATGTGGTTCTGTGCCCTTTGCTCCTATGGAATTCACAATATTCATTTTCTCTGTACTGTGTAGTTTTGTAAATAGGTTTGCTATATGGGGGAGCATCTGGTAAGGTGAGGAGCCCTTTGTGTAAAATCTTCTATAGGACAGACTCTATGGGCTCTCCCAAGGGAGTAAATTGATGCTGCAGAGGGTAATCTTGTTGAGGCCACTCTTGTTGTCATTGTTGTTGGTTTTGATATGGTTGTTTTTGTTGTTGCTGCTATTGAGGTGGAGTTTGACTTAGTTTGGAAAGATGAAGCGGTGTTTGCAATGTTTGAACATGTTTAGAATCGACCATCCCATCGTTGACCACATTTTTATTTTGTTCCAAAACTTTGGTTTATCGTTTGTTTGTTGTTGAGGAGCATTGTCTTTAGTTTCTTTGAAGATTTTGGCCACTCCTTTAGCAATGAGGGCCTTTTCAATGTTGATTCCCTTATATGTAATTTCATTGAAGGTTGTAGCACTAAGAATTTGCAAATGAAAACCCAATTCTTGGTTGAGATTCTACACAAATATGCTAACAAGTTGCTTTTTGGGTATCTTGAATGGAAATTTGCTAGCCATTTGTCTCCATCGTTGAAGGAAAGAAATGAAAGTTTCACCATTTTTCTGTTTGTTGTTGCATAGATCGGTCATGGAGATCTCATGCTCCGTGTTGTAGGAGAAATGGGTGGCAAATTTCTCCGCTAGCTCATTAAAAGACTTGATACCCGTGGGGAGGTGTGAGAACCATTCTATAGCTTGACCTCCAAGACTACGAGGAAAGAGATGCATAAGATATGTGTCATTATGTGAGACCTCGAAGCAAGTAAGATAGAATTCCCTGAGATGGTATTTTGGGTTCCCTTTTCCTTTGTATTTATCAAACTTGGGAATAGTGAAATTGTGAGGAAAAGGGATCATGGGTAATGACGGATCAAAAGGATAAGGACACACTTCTTCTAAAGAAAAGGTCTTCTTGGTGTGGCCAAATGTTAAATCAGCTAGCTATTGTTGAACTTCTACAATTTTTAGCTCCATCGTTGTGGGAGGGGCTGGAAACATCTCCTGGTGTCCTAAAAGTGGTTGTTGATGCCTATACAGAAGATTGTAGTGTAAGCCATGGGCATTGGTGTTATAAGGGCTTTATGATTGGTTGGGGTCGTATGTGTTTTGAATTTGGGGAGGTGGGGGCAATGCTAGGTAAGACTGTAGGCTTTGTGATGGTTGAAGAAAAGAGTTTGGTGGCGGAAAGCTAAAGTTTGTTGGGTTAGGTTGCAGTTACGAAACATAGCTTTGGGAAGTTTGGTTTTGGGAATGTTGAGGGTGGTTAGGAAATGTGTTGAAAAATTTTAGCGTTGATGATCATTGTGGTGGGGAGACATAGGTAGATGTGTTTTGTGATGGTTGAGGTTGATTGAGGATGATCGTAGAAGAATATTGTGGTTGGGGTTACATGACCCTAGTTGGTTGAAGGATACGAAGGGTTGATGATGTTGGGGTGGTGTTTGTTGAGACCCTTGTTGCATGGCTACATAAGTGTTTCTCGGATTGTAATTTGGTGGGAAACCTTCTCATGATGGGGTAGCCAATATTTCGCTTGCGATTGGTGTGGGCATTCTAGGAGTTTGTTGTATGTTTGATCAAGCTATGGCGGCTTGTTTGGCTAGCTCTACTTGACATTGGAGAGTCTCTTGGTTGTGTTTGTAGATCTCCATAGGAGTCAGAAGCAGTGATATGGGTCTCTCTCCTATTGGGTTTTGATAAAGGGGATTTTCATATTGTGCAATCGTTCTCCCTTGTGAGCTTTGTTCATGTAAGGGCGTGGTCATCGTTGACATGGTTTGCACCGTAGGTATTGTGAGACCCCTATTCTATGTACTCTTGTTTATTTGAGATCCTTGATGTTCCTAGAGACATTTTGATGATTATGATACTCAATACTTATGGATGGCACATTTATTTATTGTGTATGGTATTTGATATACTTATGGATGTTATATTTTATGATTTGATTCCATATGATATCCTTTGATGAGATTATTTGATTTATGTATTTGTGAATGATAAATTTTATATGTTAGTCTATGGTTACTAATGGATTTGTGATATATATTTTGGCTATATATTGTACTAACACTTCTGTTGAGTGTACATGTAGATTTATTATGTCAATGGATGATGGGGGTCATTTAGCCACTTTATGTCTTTATGTGTGATGTCAGACCTAGGCATGGAGCCCTAAGGTCTATTGGTCGTGATGTTACGAAACATAAAATACAACCTAGACCTCTTAAAAACACTTAAAAATCATTTTAAAAATTATAAGGTTAAAACCCACACAAGAAGTTTATTTTTGTCATTTATAATATTTTAAAAGGCTTTTAGACCCTCCTTTAAGCCCCACTTACAAAAGTGACGAAAATGGGAAGGCAATTGAGTGGTTGAGGTAGTTGGTTGGTTGAGTTAGTTGGGTGGTTGAGTTAGTTTTGGGTAGGAAGTTACTCCATTCTTCTCTTTAAAAACTCTTTATGGAGTAGGGGGGAGATGCTCATTTTTTATGATTTTCATTCAAGGATTCTACCATTAGTGGGATATCGCGATTGAGGTATCATATTTTTCTTTATTGATTAAATGTGAATTTTATACGTTTTTTTTTTGTTGATTTAATGTAAATATTATATGTCTTTCTTTATGGGTTAAATGTAAATATTGTATGTCCTAAATATTATATGTTTTATTTATTTATTAAATGTAAATGTTGTTTTCTAAGGGTTTGTTGCTTGTGAAATTGGAAAAACAAACATTTCAATGTAAATCTTGAAAGAACCATATTTGTTGTCTTATTTGCATGTCATAAACCTAGATCATCATAGCATGAACTATATTTCTGATTTTTACATTAGATCTGATTAGAACAAAAGCAATTTGTCATTCAGTAATTATACATATCACATTTAAAATATCTTCATTGCTATATTTTACTAAAAAGAAAAAAATAACATTTTTTTTGAAGACATAGTTGCTATTGAAATTTAGGATTTGCATTTAATATCTTGTTTCAGATTTTCTACTGTAATTTACATTCTTAAATCTGATTTTAATTTGCTGTACCTCATGCCATATGTCATATTGCATTGAAAATTGAAAGAAGGAACAATTTTTATTTAAGGATTTTGTTGGGGTTTGTGAATACATGCTTTACTTTGTGTTGTGTGATGTTCTTGATGTGTTTTATAGGGGAGTTGACCCCCTCTAGTATAGAGGAGCTTTGGTCCTCCATGTATAGGGGTTTGAGTGGGAGTAGCTCCCTCACATTGGGGCTTTTCATTTTTAGAATATGAGTATTCCATTCAGGTAATGGCCATTACCGGGGTATGAGTACCCTTGTATCTATGGGATATGAGTATCCCCTTGTATTTTGCAGAAATGTATATATATTGTTGGGAGGTATAAGGTGTGGATTGGGTGGAGAGTATGATATATTTTGTTCCCCATGTCTGGTTGAGCCCCCACTCCCCCTAAGTGGTTTTCTCTTGAGGTAAACCAATGTGATAGAAATATGTTGTTCCTTATGTATATGTAAAACATTGTTGTACTTGTGTATGAGTTGTGTGGCTTCATATGGCTAACTGATTACCCCATGCTTGGGGGTGGGCTTTTATACAACCCTATGGATGGGTGGAGAGCCCATTGGCATATTGTTGTTTCACTCTCTTGTTCATTTTTAGGTTCTTGGATGGAGGTTGAAGATGTTTTGGAGTTGTTCAAGTCTCTTGGACAAAAGAAATATTGTTTTGTTTTCAAGAAAGACATCTTTCTTTCATTATGTACTTTATGTACCAAATTTTGTAGATCGTTTGAAAAGTGTTAAAGTAGAAAACTTGTGTCTTATGCATTTGAGGGAAAAGAAAAATAAAATATCAAGTAAAAAAATGGATGTGCAAGAAAAGCAAGTTATGTGTTTCTTTGGAAGAAAAGATTGTATCATTGCATTATTTAGTTATCAAGGATCCTCATGTTTCATAGATTATCTTGTAATCATTTCTTATACACTTGATTTAGAAAATGTTAAACAAAGACAAAAATGATTTGAATGTATAATCATATTGATTGCATTGTATGATTCAACAAAGGAAATCAATAAGAAGAGAACTAGTTTTTGAGTTAAGAATAAGGTAGTTTCTATTTAAGAATCTTTAAATGAAGATTTGGGGAATAAAAATTGAGTTAAATGGAGTTAAAATATAATTGTAATAAATCTATCAATTTAAATTTTAATGAAAGCGTAATTAAAATTTCTAAAAACCATTAATATTGTGATATAATATATACATGTATTTTAACTTGACTTAGACATTAATCAAACTTAGAATCGGATTATCATTAAACGTTAAACTCATCTAGTGGTGGTGAATCAATTGCCAATAAATTATAAAGTTATGATTTGACAATAATAGTAATAAGTTGGAGTTGTAATTAATCTCAAAGTTTATCTCAATGAATGAATCTAGTAGATAGGATAAATTCCATAGAGAAATATAGGAGATCTTCTTGAACTGCAAATGAGCGAGGAAATCCAGAATTGAAAACCAAGTCAACAAAGTAATAGCTAACTTATTTAAACCTTTGATCAAGAAAAGTAGTATAACCAGGTGGAAATTTTGTTTAGTTTGAACTTTAAGTCAATGAAATCAAAGTTTAGTATATGAAAAAAAATGTAGCAAGTAGTTACATCTAAATCTAAAACTACTAGAAACAATAAGTAATTGCCATTTATAACTTAGAACTTGAAACTAAGCTAATTTATCTTTTGAGTCTTGATAGCATCAAATGATTCTTATGTCATTGATGTTAATAGTAAAGTAAATAAATAGTTTCATTCACATTAAAAGTTTGTTGCATGCATTATTATTTGTGTAAGGTTATTTATATTAAATGTAGCTCTTCATTTTCAAACTCTTGATAGTCAAGTTATTATTAAGCAATAATTTTTCTCTTTATACCTATAGTGAGGAAACAAATGTTAAATGGGAAATTAGTTAGAAGAGCAACCAAAAAGTTTTGTACATCTCAATAAGGAAACACTTAGGGAAAAATGCAAACTAAGATTTTTTAATTAGTGAGAGGACATCGTAAACTTGATGTCATTGATTCTAGATTAACTTTAAAACTTGAATTTACCTTAGTAGGACTAGAAATTAAAAAAAAAATTGATAGTTGTGTTTGGTTTAGATTGAGTTAAAATTAGGGCATGATAGGTATAGCATCATAGGTGTTGTTTGTGTCCTTAAGATTGGATAAATCAAAATCTTGAGGTAATTTTGCTCCTTGTTTGGCTAGCAAGTGGAAGAAATGATCTTGGTTCTTGCTAAGGATTTTGTCAAAGGAGGCCATGACTTTAGGATCTTGCAAGATTTCATCAAGGTCTTGTCCATCTTCTTGAGAGGATTGACCTTTTTCAAAGTGTCGCTCTTCTTGCGATGGGACTTGACCTATGGTATAACCTTGTGGAATAAAGTCCGGAGGCATGTCGGTGGTATAGTGAGGTGTACTTACAAAAGGGACCCTACCTTCTTGAGATGGGACTTGATCGATAGTATAACCTTGTGGAACAAAATCCGGAGGCATGCCAGTGGTATAGTGAGGTGTACTTACCAAAGGGCCCCTACCTTCTTGAGGATTGTTTGGTTGGTCAAGCTGCGGCATGTTTGGAGAGTTGGTCGATCTTTCCACTGGTGTCTTGGGAGTAACCTTGGGAGTAATGTTGGATTGGCCTGATTGAGGTGTGTGAGGAGGTGATTTGTGCTTCCTTGGGACAACTTGCTTGGTCTTCATAGTTTTCTGGAGTCTAGTGGTTACCATGGAATAAACTAGGACAATATGCTGGGATTCCTCTTATGTTTTGGAAAAGACAAATTTTGATGCACATTTTACTAGACAAAAGGTGTTGTACTGTGCCACCAAAAGTGAGCTACTATAATACCAAAGGTGTTGAAGTAGGTTTTCCAGACACGAGGTACTGTTATACCAAAGGCAGGCTACTGTAATACCAAAGGCGAGCTTCTGTTATACTAGAGGTGCTGAAGTAGTGTCTATGATGTTTTATAAGGCAAATTTTGATAGATTTGGTTTTGGTTCTAGTTGGATTTGCTTTAGCAAGAGAAAACATATCAAACAAGTTTGTAACAATAAAGACTGACACAACAAATAGTGTATGTTCAAGGCTCAAGTAGACAAGGTTTCATTGCAGTAGATCAGCGCACAACTTAATACTCCATTGACCAAATGTCATTCCATAAAGGTGTTAGACATTTGTATCTTTGCGAGAGATGATAGGTAGGGATATATCACCCTCCCCTTGGAAAGCTCAAGTAGGTCACAAGAGCTTTATGGCTGAGGGAATACTATGTCTTCTCAAGGGAGCCAATGGTGAGTATCTTGAGGGCTTAAATTGATTCCCTTTGCACTGACGATTACCACAACGTTCGAAGGTAGATCGAGTAGTCACTATCTAGAATGGTTCTTAGTAACTTTGAGGGACCAACACCTTATGAGCAATGTTACAAGCTACTAAAAGCTTTAACCAATCCTACTAAGAGTATCAAAGACTTCACTTGATGTGAAAATCATTTCCACAAAGAGCTAGTACACCTCTTTTCAGTTTGGCACCACAAGGTAAGGCTGACATCAGTTAGGACTTGCCTTTCACCTTATCCCTCTTATATAGTGGTTCAAAGGAAAACTCTGCTTAGGGTCATCCCTTTTGGATGAAATGCAATCCAAAAGTAGGCCCTTCTAAAGGAATAACTGTAATGTAAGAGCAAGCATGGCAAACAAAGGTTCAATTGTCCTGTTATAAGAAAAATAAGGTGCAACTAGATTAGGCACACACATTTGTAGTTGTCAATTGTCCTTTATGAAATTGAAGTGTTTGGCATTCATGTCCATTGTCCCTTAGAAAATTGAAGTTTTTTTGCATTCATGTCCATTGTCCCTTAAGAAAGCAAAGTGTTCCTAAGACTTAGATTAACAAAGTGATTTGTTTAATTATTCCTTAAGAAGGCAATATGTTTCTAAGACTTAGTGCAATAGATTGAGATTTCTTCAATGCTTGTCCTGCATGAACACGTTAGG
Source organism: Cunninghamia lanceolata (assembly GCA_027924645.1). Classification (NCBI taxonomy): domain Eukaryota; kingdom Viridiplantae; phylum Streptophyta; class Pinopsida; order Cupressales; family Cupressaceae; genus Cunninghamia; species Cunninghamia lanceolata. The sequence continues at coordinate 1,454,144 of BSBN01001103.1, read as the reverse complement.
GAAACCCATTTGCTCTATTTGAGTGATAAGAAGCTGCAACAAGTCAATTAGTTCCACACAAACTCAGGAGTTAGTAAAAATAAATCAGTCTGACCCAAAAGCGCTTTACTGTCTTACCAGAGGTGACTTATTGTAATGCCAAAAGCGTTGAACTGTGTTGTCGGAGGTGAGTTACTGCAGACCAGAGGTGATGCACTGTGCTACTAGAAGCGCTGTGCTACCAAAAGTGCGGTATTGTACTACCAAAAGCGCTTTACTACCCCAAATCTAAAAAAAGTTGTAAAAAAAGTTAGGTCAAAAGATAATTTCATGTTTGCTTTGTAGATCTGGGATGTATGGTTGATATAATCTGTGCCCTACAATAAAGACCACTCAATGGTGTTGCAAAAATGATGGGTTAGCTCAAAAATTGTAAATACTCCTAAATACGTCAGCTTAGGCAGTACACAAGATAATTGAAAGGACAAATAAATCAGCTTGCCAATCAATAAAGGATAGATATGTGAGTAAAACCCTACAAAATCACAAAACAAGATTAAAAACCCTATTTTTCCAAAAGCACTTTACTGTTGTGTTGAGCGCATTGCGCTGTGTATCCAAAAGCGCGCTACTATACCACCAGAAGCGCTACAGTATTGCCCGAAGGCACTACACTTGCTACCGAAAGTGCATTGTTGTTCTACCAATAGCATTGTTCTGTACTATACTTAAAAAAAACAATTTCTCAAAGAAAAAGAAAGATTAGTGGGTCCCACCGGGAGTGCCAGAATGTATATGAGGAAAATTGATAAGACGAATGATAAAATCAAAACTATGATAATAACCAAATCAATAACTCATAACATAAAGAGATCTATCTAAATAAAAAGCTATTATCAATAAATCAAATGAAATAAGAAAGCTTTTACCTAGATTGTGTTGTTCTTTGTTGTCGAATGTGGATTGCTCAAAGATGTTGTGAAACCATGTTTGCAACAAGCAAGTATAGGTGATTAGAAATCAATGTCAAAAGATCGTAAAGTGCTCAACAACGTGATGTATGCTCCAAGCGCTGTAAAGGATGCCTGAGAATAAGTGATCGAAGAGGATTTGTGAAGGAGATGAGGGGGGTTTATATAGGTTTCAATAGAGATCGATCAACGGTCTAGATAATTTAAAAGAATCAACGGAGGAGATAAAAAAAATAACCATGATGAATGTGCACACAACATGTGTCAATCCATAAGGATATTTTTATTAAGATATGATGAAAACAAGATTGATTGAATAGATAACTCAACTTGTAATTTTGCTTTTTTTAGAGTTCTAAAAATAAGACTGATTGTGCACATGAGTTAACAAGATATTTTAAGAGGAATAAGAAGATAACTAAAATTAAATAAATAAATTTATTTAATTGATTGTGCATGATAGAGGAATAGCTAAGATATGAAGATTTAAATAAATTAAACAAATAAATTTATTTAATTTATTTTGCATGATGAAGGATAAATAAAATATGTGATTATATTTTATTTTTAGAAGATTTATTTTTTAGAGGAAAAAGTAAACTAAATAAATAAATTTATTTAATCGTTTGTGCAAGATTAGAGGAATATGAAGATTATAAATAAAATACTTGATTTTATTTATTTTTATAGGATTTAGATAATTTAAATAAATTTGCATGATTTATTTAAATCTAGAAGAACAATTGATTTAATTAAATAATGTAAATTATTTAATTGTAGATAAGAGGATTTGTGAAGAATTAATTAAATAATTTATTTATTTAATTGATGTGGACTTAAAATTTGAAAGAGGATAATGATTTAATTAAATAATTAAAATCATTTAATTTTAGAAGAATAAAGTTGAATTTAATTAAATTAATTAAATAAAGAGAATTTATTCAATTAATGTCAAAATTATGTGATTTGAAAGAATTTGATGAAATTAATTAAATAATTAGATTATTTAATTAATGTTGAATGCAGGTGATTAGATAGAAATGCAAGTGATGTGATGACTTGGTCATTTTTGGGTGTCTACAAAGATTATTACAAGTAGTGAGATACAACTCAAATCTCTTAAGAGAGATTAACTCTCATCTCAACTACAAACTTATAGCATAGCCAAATTAGGTATAAGGCAACACATTGCCATACTTCCCAACACTCCCATACTTCTAAATCTTCTCCAAGAGCCACCAAGAAACCTACAAAACACAAAATGAGATTCTCCAAGCCCATGGAGAGCTCACCTCCCAACCATAGGCCTACAAGTAGGCCACCCCCAAGCTAGGAGGCCATTCAAATAACCATGATCAAACCAACAAGGGTTACAAAACATACATACACTCACTCAAAACACATTAATTCCCTCCCAAGGATAAGCACATAACTAACACATTTAACAATGGATTTAGGGGTGAGAGAGTGGACAATTTTCAACTCAAGGGAAACCACACACAATAACTCAAATATGCTCAAACTTATGGCCTCTTGCCATTAAAACTTCTCATACTCCAAATAAACAAGGCACTCATGCCATACCATAAATCTCAAACTTCCTAATAAGGCCCATGGCCACCAAAATTACTCTAAAAGATGAAGGGAACCCGAGGAGGTTCACACCTCTTTCACCCATGAAAAAGGTGAGCTCTCTCATATGGAGAGCTCACCAACACAACCGTTTAAACCCACACAACATAAAACAAAACAAATACAGGAGCATAACAACCATAAAAACATGCATATGTACATAAACAAAAGAAAATAAAAGTAGGCTTGAAGCCTTGAGAGCATACCTCTCAAGCTCCAAGAGTAGAAGTGATGGTGAAGAGCTCTCCAAGAGTCCTTTCCCCAAAATCCTTCAAGTATCTCCAAGTCTTCCTCTCCTTCCTAAATCAAACATAAAAATACAAAAAGAAATAACCTTCCTCTCTTCTCAAAGAGAGATAAATAGGCTTTGCTGACAAGCCCTATGGATGAGGAGGTGACACTTGTCACCTTCTCCTCCATCCACACAACCCTCCTCACAACCCCACAAGAATGAGGAGGTGACACTTGTCATCTCCCCATTCCACTAAGCTACACACTCTCCCACAAATGCTCTCACACATGTGTGAGAGCATAGGGAGAAGGGATCATACAAGGGAGACCTCTCATGAATGAGGAGGTGACAATTGTCACCTTCTCATTCAACTATGCTACACTCTTCCCCACATATGCTCTCACACATGTGTGAGAGCATAGGGAAGAGATCTCACACATATGAGGAGATTCTAGAAGCTTCTAAAACACTTGAGGCAAGGGTAACCTTAACCTAGGTGAGTGAGGTTAAGTTAGGTGAGATGGTGACATGCTAACCACCTCTCACATCTCCCAAACTTGTCACTTGACTCAAGGGCCAAGTTTAGGTGACAATACAAGGGTTACACCAAGTTTAAACATGCTAAGAATGGCCCTAGACCCTAGGGGTATGACCTAGGGTCATTATTTGACCATAATTAAAACTAGGGAACTCATAAATCCACATGAAAAGGGCTCAAAAACATTTAGGACGAAATTGTGCAAACCAAAACATTACAACCTTACAACACATCAAGGTTATAAATCAAAAGGGTGAACCTTACAAAATAACATCAAATACAAGATGACATAATCATCATTCTCAATCACAAATGACCTTAGTCCATCTTATGGACTAGGTCAGCTTAACAGGGATAACACATAGGGTTATTCGTTTGACCTCCAATTTTCTATGGGCCATGGAAAATTACCTGCACACTTACACAAACCCGTTAATAGCACATGATACATATAGCCGAAGTGAAAATAATTACATAAACACACACAAGATTGCATAAGCACATATACTCTCAATCATAACACATGCTAACATTTGCATGATTCTCAATTAATTCATATTTCACAAAATACAATCAGGTTCATCATCACACAGCATTTCATTAATTAAATCTTCTAACTAAACCATTACAATCATATCAATAACACATTTAACATCAAGGAATTCATAATATAATCATGCATGTAAGGTATAGCTCCATTTTACAATAACTCATCAATCACAAGATAAAACTGACAATTGCCCAACTAGGATGGATCACTAGTACTCAAACGACCACATATCCCCACATAATCCAAACAATAAGTCCAATGAATAAAATAAGAGTGCAACATAAGTTAGCCTCACACTACAACACTAAAGAGTCTAGTTTCAAGCATAAATAGGTGATATTTCAGTCAAACCCAACTAGGATGTGCATAGCCCATGCACTCACAAACAATCACCCCTACCCTATACAAAGATCTACAACATCATTACACTAACTCAAGATAGGGCCACAATTCCATAGATTGAACCCTTAGCTAGGGTGAAGCAAAATGATCATGGCCAAAAGGGCAACTAATCTAGTTGCACATGGGTGGGCCTCACATCTTCCTCCCCTAGAGGTAAACTTCCTCTTGGAAGTTAACACGAAGGTAGTGTAGAGAAACCCACCTACATGCTATCCTAACATGACAATGAACTTAGATTGGTAAAAGTGAGGAGACAATTCAGAACTATAATAAGTAATCACATAGAAGTAATCCCAAAGATACCCTCCTCTGACTAGGAGGGACCAAGAACCTAACAACTACTCATACCCAAACACTTTATGAGCATTAAAAGACACAAGGGCATTAGATGCCCTAAGGTAGACCTCAAATTAATTCAAGCTCGAGAAAGATGGGGACACACCAAGAAGTTTAGCGCTATGAGATGGCCTTCTAAACACTAACTTAATTGAAACATATTTTTATCCTCTTTTAGCCATCCAAAACCTAACTAACATAAAACAACCTAATGGAAGCTTGGCCAAACAATTAGCCACAAAACCACCAATCACACCCCAAACATGCATCTTACCCAACTTACCACTGATGCTGTACTAAAACCATAAGACTCCAAGCAAAAGGTACGAGACTCTCAGGTCTCAGCTTCTATCAATAGGTCCCCATTAAATTGCCTAGATAGAACTTGCAGAATAGGTAGGAATTAAGCATGACCAAGTGTTCCTAGCATCAAGGAATGAACAAAACACCTATGACACTACAAAACTCACAGGTCAACTTCACAAAGATTGGAGCAAACACAAAGCCTCTTTAAATGAGGGAGTCAATATCACAAGGACCATGGGTCCACACAACAACAGGAGGATCTCAAGGTTTTCCCAACCTGTCTACTCCTTCGAACCTCTTTTAGTAGCCAACTTTGCTACTTAAAGATTCAACTTCCCAAAATGGAAAGGCTCCAATGCAATACTCAACACGACACAAGGTCAACAAGGAAATTTCAAACCACCACTATCAATCCTGAAAACAACCCCAACTTACAACATCAAACTAAGACTGACTATTCCCATTTCCCTCTCACCAAGTACCCCTTATGGGTAATGTAGGTTACATAATTCACAACACTACACAGGTACCAACAATACCAACATAACAAACATCCTCAAAAATAAGGGCTTGCAAAAGATATGTCTTAAATAAGTTTTAGAGAAATAAAATTTCAAAGGATTAAGATTAAATAAAATTTAAAAGATAAGTCAAATCCAAAAATGGCGCCATTCAAAATTTAAATCGAAACACGATTAAACAAGTCCTTGAGGTAAGAGGACTATAAGAAAGTAAGTTAGCTAAGTAGCCCAAGTAAAGAAACTCAATACTGTTGGGTTTGTAAAATAGCCAAAATCAAACAATAATTAAATAATTATCAACAATTTGCACATTACAACATCATATATATATAACATAGTCACAAAAAGGGAGAAGAGGAATAGTGATCACATTCTCAACTAAGGTCATGATCAACTCAACTAACGATCCCCACATACTCTAGGCAACCTAGGACATGCTTGGAAATGATTACCAAGATTCATGTAACCCACGAGTCACCTTTGAAGTGGGGCCCCTTCATGTTTCCTAGCAAGGAAAACATACTACATCTTTGAGGATACTAGCAAGGCCAACTAAAAAACACTTTCTTCCATATATTTATATTCACTTAGCCAATTCATAATTACAACAATGGCTTGCTCAAGGTACCAAGATACTAGAGCGGGGCCCAACCAAACCAACCCTAGTCATGGCTACAATCATGTCAACTATCCCAGCACAAAGTTTAGTTCAACAAGGTGGGGGAACCCCAACCAAGGTGTTCACCACAAAACTCAAGTTCAAAACCAAGGCCTTCAAAATGCTCAAAATGACTCAATAGAACCATCAATGTCATTCACACATGTTGATAACCACACTTAACCACTAACAACCTAAAGGTAACACAACCAGCTTACTATTTCTCCCAAAATGAACTCAACTTCCCAATGCATCCTTACAATCCCAAATGTTTCCGAGATGCCCATACAAGTGACTAACTACATACATTACCCTATAGCAAGGTGTGTGAGTCCTTAACCGAGTCAACATCTAAAATTATTGCATTCTTTAAAATATAATCTTTCTACTCATTAGGGTCATCTTTTTGGGGATCGTGCAAATAGTTGCACAAGGGACTCACCTCAAAAATACCAAGTTCCACAACTAAAATGTTTCAATATAGGAGAATTGACACTACAACTATCTGATCACATCAACTATGCATTCACCTTAAGCATCTCATGTGTTCTATCCTACTAAAAGATAAGAAGGCACCACTAGAGGGTTGTCACAATAACCTAAGAGGACAAGTATAAAATTTAACTTTCTTCACTACAACCTGACACAAGGCTTCACTATAGCTATTTATGCATGAAGACATATGTTACTACCAAGGGGAACTCATCACCCTATCAAGACATAACAGTATTGTTGTGTGGTTACACAACATGCCCCATTTTGCCTTAGCAAAATAGGGACCCAACTTTTTGCTTTTGCTTGTTCTTTTCTTTCTTCCTTTGGGCAGTTTGGTAAAAGTCAGATGAAACAGTAGAGTATCATCCCTACACATGCATATGCCTCATCGAGGAGGGTTAAATGTTGAATTCAAATTCTACCATAATAAACCTCATGATATGAAAGAGTACAAATTCTAAGCAAGTTTGCCTTTTTGATCACCTTGAAATTCCTTAGGGATAGAACGTTATGCTTGGTCAAAGTTTAGTCAAACCTGATATTTCCACAGGGTCACATTCGCCAATATCCCTAATATTCGCTAATATCCCTGATCTATGTTTTAATGAAGAGAACCCAATATCCGCATACCTTCTAATATGCGAACACCAACTTTAAGTGCAAGAACACATTTATCTATCAAATACCTGCATATTCCAAGAGGGTCATCTTTTGAAGAAGGTCATTTTCTGAGGAGGGTCATATTTCTTAATATCCCCAATATTTCTTAACATATCAAACCTTCGGCAACATGATGATGATGTCATCTTGTTCTGATTTATAAAAGGACCTGATATGACGATGATGTCATCATAACCTCAATATCCGAAGTGGGTCATCTTTCGTAATATTTGTGATCTCCGTTAATATGATGATGACATCATCTCCCTGGCCAATTTGAATTCCAATAAAAGATGTTGATGTCATCCTCACATTCTGGGACAAAGGTGATATTTCGCATTTTAAATATTCGAATATTTCTTAATATCCCTCATATGAACTTTGAGACATGTAATACAGACATCTTTAGTGACCAATAGAATAATTCCATGTGGCACGTAGACCTGATCATGCCAATACATAATGTTATCATGATTGTTTAAAAGGGATATAATGACCTGATTTTTGGTCGTTGGTCGATAGTTGACCATTCTCATGATGGCGTCACCCTCATATTTTAAACATCAGCCATATTCGCTAATATCCCAGATCTTCACGAATATGCATCCCTGCATTTAATGCCACCCCAACAGTAGGGTAAACCTTCAAAATTTCAAATGAGTGCATGCCACCTATTAAAATCTCAAAACTTTAGGTGATTGATCAATGGATGCTAGTAGGATGACATTAATTTCACCCTAATTCACCATTGTTTTGGTTAAAATAGGGATTTAAGCTTATTTGAATTTATCAAAACATTCAAATGGAGAATTACAAAGCCCCGTGAGATTAAAATGACATTACTGTAACTTGCAAGATTAACAGAACGGGAGAGACACTCAAACGGTGAATAGAGAACGATGATTGCAAGTTGATCCTACTCAATCCAGACATCACTCACACAGTAAAAGGTAGCAGATATCAGGTATGTGATGGTAAAACCCTCCTTTTGTTGTTTATGGTGAATACATAGGTAAAGATGGTTTTTACCATAGTAAGTTAGTATGATGATGCATGAATTATAATAGAATGAAAGAATTATCACCATGAAATTCACGTGATCATTGAATCCACTATGCACATGACACGTAGGGTAAGACGTATATATTTACTTGAAGGATCCAATGGTAGCTCAGAAAACTAGGTCCAACAGAGAATTCTTGAAACCCATGTGCATACAGCCTGAAGGGGTATCCTTCAAATTTGGGCAAATCGATGATACACACCCACGGACCACCAACCTTGATGCATGGACAACTAAACTAGAGAAAGGGAGCAGCAATCCCCTGCTCATCAATATATATAGTTCTAGAATGTGGCATGCAAGAGGGTTTCCCTATGCTTTGAAGGCCACTAAATAAGTAGTAGAGTGTGCCAGAAATTACAATGTGAACACCTAGAAGGTGGAGAAACATGGCAGGATTTACGCAGACTTTTCAATCGAAGGCATCACTACAGCCATCAATCTACCCAAAGGACCTCGTGTGGCTTGACTAAATCTAACAAAACTAGAGAAAGAGTACACTCGCAAAGAGAAGGACTCCAGAAGGATCATGTATCAATGGAGGGCCAATGATAGCACCTATAGGGCCTCTGACAAATTGCATGTATATCTATATAAGTTTGACTTTGCACCAGAATATCAGTACATCATGGTGATGCTCAATAGATGGTAGGAAAACCAAATGCTAGGTCATTTGATAATTGGATGTATGGTGTCATAGGGATGATAGAAGGCTCTGATGAGAAACCTTAATGGGTGAAGATCATAAGTGAGAGCCTGGATGAGGGCATGAGGAAATTAGAGGGGGGAACAAACATGTTTCATATGACATCCTATGTGGTATATGCCTGTGCATACAAAGGCACTTTTGATGGATTACAGATAGTGGGTAGGGTTGGCAATAACCCTAGAGATGTGAATATTTGGGATCACTACCCACAACTGAAAAGAAGAGAGTCTCTCCAACACTACTGGAGAGTAAATGATTCTTTCTCCATGCACCTTGTTAGAAGAATGGAGGAATACAAAGCCAAGAGATTGAGCGTTGAAGCTTAAGTAGTGATATACAAACATGGGGCCTAGTTCATCTAGTTCCCCACCTTTTCATATATAAGAGTAGAGGGTTTCACTGATCAACCCCTTATGTTGCCCATATATCCCAATGATAAGGTCATTTTGATGGAGTTCTGCAGGCAGGTATTGCCTTCTGTGGAGGCTTGCATTGAAAAGAAAAAGATACCTCACATTTTGTTTCCAATCATAATTGGATGGTATATGTGCCCTGATAGGGAGAGTGTGAAAGATGTAATTGGAGGGCTAAAATTGATGCACCTATAGCCATTCTCACTGGCTAGGTCATATGAGCCCTATGATAAGATGCAGACCCCGCTGAAGAAACTAGTGCATCAGAAGCACCTTTAAGACTATTGGGCAGACTGTGATGATGAGATGGAAGTAAGAAGGAGAGGCTATCAGAGGCTTACCTTGGATCAGATACGCACCTTGGATTGCATACCAGTGCCTACTCAATTGTATAAGGACGATGGTTTGATCATGTCTAGAGAGTATGAGGACAACAAAGTGTATAATGAGACAATATCAACCCCAGATTAGAGTTATCCAAAGATCACCTCCTTGGATTAGATAACGCAGAAGGTCATACAATTGACCAAAGAATGGGTGGAGGAAGAAACTGCTAAGCTGAAGAAGAAAGGAGTGGCAGTTACTGTGGATAACAACAAAAAAAGACAAGAGTTGTTAGATGAGGAATATGATGACTTCCTCAGAGAAAAGAGGCAGTCAAAAGGAGAGAGACAACAAAGTAAGGTTAAGAAGGGAAACCAGGCAATTGGGGCGACCGTCATTCATCAACCTCAACAAAAGGAAGATATAGCCACCACATCCACTATGACCATATCTGCTACAACTACATCACATACACCTACAAAGCAGAAGGGTTCTGTTGCAAAACCTGTACTCGTTATTGAGGAAGAGGAAGAGGACTCAGATGATGACCTTTTGATAAAGAGAAAGAAGAAAAAGATTCAAGAGCCACCACAGAAAAGGCAAGCACCTATTATGAGGGGGCGATAAATCCAAATCCCCTTATCATGATAAGAGGAGCAGGTGGTGAAGACATCCAGATGACTCTGCAACATGAAGTTCCTATCCCAGTGTAACATCAGAAAATGTTCCCTTGGGGGCTTTTCCCTCATAAGGTTTAGCTCCCAGGTCTTTTAGTTGCATTTAGGACATCTTACATCATAATTTGACATCCCAATGAGAAAACCCTATGTGTCTTGGCAAATAGGACCTAGGGGGACCCTTTGAGACAGATCTTGCCAAAAATAGGGAGGGAGGAATTGGGCACCCACGCCCTAGTCCTGCCCTATTTTGGGGTAGTCCTAATTTTTGGGTGTCAGCTTGTGACCATTATTTAGGTCCTATGTTGACACGGTAAGTTTGAATTATGAAATTCTGGGCGGGAGTGTTTGTAGTTGCATATATAAGCATGTTTATGCATTCATTTGTAAACTAGAGCATTATTAGATGGCTATTGTGAACTTTATGCATTCTAAAGGTGATTCGAGGATTTCATTGTGTTGCAAGAGAAAATTTGTGTTGTTTATGTGTTTGTGTTTGCAGATTTGAGCAATCATCTCCTCATGGCATGAAGAGCTTCTTCCTCCCATGAGATCTTCACTACAAGGTGATATCATTTGTGTTTTCAGCATTTATCATTTAGTTTTTGCCTCTGCTTCACAAGGGCATGCACTCTCTATCTGACAATGGTGTTCGGAAGACTTGAATGTCTCTTCGGGGCTTGACTGAGACAAGCCTCTAAATACCACAACCCCCTCCCTAAGTTTTCATGATTGTAGGTTATAGGTATCACATCTGGAAGAAGTGGAGTTGTAGGGAAGGTCAGCACACATCAAGGATTTAGGATTGAAAAAGAAGCAGGACTCTAGAGGTTTTCAAGGACTTGGGCGCTAGTCCCTGTGTCCTCCGCAGTTGAATTTCTAGAAACAAAAGTTACAATGTAGATCAATGTCAGAAGGAGATCAGGACTCTACAAAGAAACTGGTATCTTGGACTTGGGCACCCACTACATAGTCCCTGACTATTTCACCTTCAAACCCTGAAAACATGTGCACAATTATTTGTTGTTTTATATCTTTCTATAGCAGCATTTTCTGATATTCGTCCGTTTACTGTCATATTTGCATAATTAGGGTTTTAAGGTATAATTGAGCATAAGAGAAGGTAATTGAAAATAAAATCATAAGAATCCAAATTTCCCTATATTCCTACAGTGACCTAGGGTATGATAGTACATTGCAGCTCGATCCTGGGTCCTTGAATGCTTTAGGGTGAAAGGAGGATACACCAAACTACCAAAACTCAACTATCCAAATTTTACCTTAAACATTTTGGTGAACCCGTGTTGTTGGACTTGTTTACACCTTGCTGAGTGTTTTTCCTGAGATTTGCATTGATTTTCATTCATTCATATTATCATTCATCTTATTGCATTGGAAAACTTACAAAAAAATTGAAAAATTGGAAAAATTGAAAAAAAGTGCATTCTAGGGTTTGCATGTTGCATCAATTCTTTGAATTTCATCAAATTTCTAATTTTTGCATTAGATCTGAGATAAATTGCAGAAAATTACAAAATTTCAAACTCTTGCATTACATTTTGATCATAAAATTGCTAGGGTTTTGTTAGAAATTTTGATTTTTTCATATAACCTAGTAATTCCAAAAACTAGGGTTTGTAGGCAAAATCTTGTTTCAGATTTTTCTACTGATCTTAGACACAAATTTAAATTTTCATTTGACTGTAGTGTTGCATTTTAGAGAAAATTTGCATTTAGATTTCAAATATTTGCATTTTTGCATAGAAAATTTCAACAAAAAACTAGCATTTTCATTGATTTTCCCTTAGATTTGCACTTGCATTTTGCATGATAAGGCATGGAAATCATTTTTAGATCTAAGAGAGCTTAATTTTCATCATATATCAGTTTTCAAAACATTCATATAGCATTTTACATTAAGATCTCAAACCTAGGGCTTGAAAAACCTTGATTTTCACTAGATTTGGCCTTATCGACTTCCACAATTTGCACCATAGGCATATTGTGAAGAATAATTTTGCACGAATTGGATTTTATCATGGTAATTATCTTCTTCCCCTCCTAAAAATCTTCACAACACCTTGTTATTGGCCTCTTGTATTGAAAATTTGGTGAAAAATTGCATTTTTTTGCTATATTTGCCCTAGGGTTTGACCTAGTTTGCACTCCAAGTGTGTTGTGACAAATTTTATGGATTTAGGTAATTTATATCATTGCTATTATTTGATGTACCTCCTAAAATTCTTTACAACACTCCTTTTGCTAGGTCTTGGAATTGAAAAATTGTGAAAAATTGCCTATTTTTGCTATATTTTCACTAGGGTTTCACCTTGGGTGGCACTATAAGTGTGTTGTGACAGATATTTTTGCATTATGTGGCTGTTATTACTGATATAATTTTATTTCCATCATCATTTTCCTCACAACACCCTTTTTCATGCTCTTTTATATTGAGGTTTGGTGTAAAAATTGCATATTTTAGTGTATTTTCACTACATTTTGACTAGTCATCATCTTAGATTTGCATCAAGAGTTTGTTGTGAAGGATATTATTTTTGTATTGGACTGATATCATAAATATAATTTTCTGCCCCTGATCAAAAACCTTACAACACCCTTGCTTTCACATATATGCATTGAAAAAGTACAAAACAAAATCAAGCATTTAGGTCACTTTTGCATATAGCATTGCACTTATCTTTGGAATACTTTTGAAAACATTTTAAAATCTGATTTGGCATTAATTTAAGCATGTACACATGTCCTCTAATCACAACAACAACAATAGGTTCCCTCCTAGGCCTTACATGAAGAGAAAGGTCCCTGAACTTGAAATTGTGTTTACACCTAATGATAGAACAATCAGAGACACTGAATGACCTCTCTACATCACTGTAAAAATAATGGGAACCCCTATGGATGGAACCCTTATTGATTCTAATTGTATGACTAATGTTACCATGGAATAATTCCTCTATTTACATAATTTGATGCAAGGATCTTATGACCTTTCGGACATGATGATTAAAACACATAAGGGAACCTTTGTAAAACCTTTGGGTCAGATATCATTGTTGGTAATTGTATTTGAAAAACATGTAGAACAATGGTTTGATGTTGTCCCTGTTTCTGACCACTTTCGCATTAAATTGGGACACCCTTGGTTAAAGGAAATGAAAGTTGTCCCTTCAACAATTCATAATTGTCTAAAATTTCCTTTTGAGGGACATGTGATTACCATCACCCGAAATAAATATGAACCTTTGGTTGAAAGAAAACATTGCACATTAGATTACTTTTGGGACAAAACTAAAGAGAAACCTGAACCACGAACAGATTTTAACTTCTTGAGCTATAGAAATTACAAAGAAAAACTATTACATCCAATGATCGATCATTCTAGACATGAAATAACAAAAGACAAACAACCCACATTTGAAGAGAACCATAGACTGAAAGGACAAGGTCCCTATGCTAAGGTTCCTCCCTCGTCATCCTTACAAGGATCGGGAGGTAATTGTCAACAACAAAACATTCCACCTCGACAAATGAGATTTGATCCCAGTGCTTCCTCTTCTAAAATAAAAAAACCTATGAAAGAGCAAAGCCCTATCTTACAAGAGATAAGTTCTAAGACAAAAAGTTATAGAAAAGTGAGACAAAGAAGATGAAGAAGACAAGCTTATGCCATAAACATTACATCTCATCAAGAAAATAATGATCCAAACATTGAACCAAATAAAGATGATCCTAACAATGAACAACCTTGGGCTATGGTACCTTATATCCCACTTTCCTCTAAAATTCAGGAGTGGGAGGATGACAATGATTTACTTGATGACTGCTAGCCTCGGAGATCCTACCAGGTAAGTATCTCTAACCCATTGTCTCTCTTGTGATGTGCTTCCTCCATGATTTGTTATGTGTTGTTTAGGACTCCTAGGATGACCCTTGATTCTCTTGTAAGGTCCGGTATACTAGGAGACCACCTCTGTTGTGACCTTCTTCTATTTGTATCATCATTCTTCTATATTGCCTCTCTCTTTGATTTCATTGTTGTGTGTTGTGTCTTACAGACATAGCATTGCGATTAGTGACTTGGGGGCACCCTTCTACGTGATTGTCCCTAAGACACTTGTCTCTCCTCTCTTATTTATTGTTTCTCTTCCTCTAGTGCCTCTATCTAGCAGGCGGATGACGAAAAAATTCATACCAATGCGGACCTAGAGTCCCTTTAGCAAGAAATCAAAAAATGGACTTAGTTCCTAATATGACGATGGGGTTGTATATCTTGTCCGATGCTTGGCTAGTGGAAGCACTCATGCTTTCCACATAGTGATTTTTATGATGTTTTTATCTCATTTACAAACCATAACAATATTGTTGCTCTGTGCACTTTGTTTGTCTTTGAATCTAGCCTCGGTGGTACTCGATTCAGAGATCTTTGTGATGTAGCCCCATGGTTATCCTCGAACTTTGAATTAGTAGTATAACCTTAGCTCTTGGTGTGGTTAATCATATGCATTGGTGTTGTTGTTTATCATGATTTTGTAGACAATAACATGTTTCTTGCAGGGATGTGTTTGTGGGAACATTTAGTGATCATAAAGTACATGTCACCTCCAGGGGGCATGGGCTTTGCAAAAATCTATGTTCCCTTGTATGTTTTCTTCCTATCTTAACGTGTTTGATATTGATACCTGATATCAACCACCTTAAGGTGGGGGAATATATAAGGTAAGCTGTCTATTGTAGATGTTAGCAATGTGCTTGTCCTTAGGTGTAGTTTAAAGACTTGTGCGATGAGTACATCCTGCATTCTGAGTTGTTTGCAATCAATCAATCAATCATTTAATCCCTCTACTCAAAAGTCCTTTGCGGAGGCAGGGAGTGGTTTTGTGACTAACTCAACCCTTAAGCATGTCTTCGGTGATTGTTGTGGCGAAGCCCAATCGTCGGTGTGTGCCTGTAATGTGTCTAAGATGGTGTTGAGCCTAGAAATAGGAACACTCCATCGCTTGTCCGCTGTGTTTTCTCCGTGTCTTCAAAGTGTGTGTTGGTGTGCTTTCTTTGTTTAGCATGTTTGTTGCCCCATATGTAGTCTAAAGACCTGTACGATGAGTACATCCTGCATTTTGGGAGGTTTTGCATGTCTTGCGTGTGTGTTGCCCCATATATGTAGTCTAAAGACCTGTGTGATGAGTACATCCTACATTATGGGAAGTTTGTTTACTTTCCTGTACTTGCATTTGCATTTAATATATATGAGAAAAAGAAAAGAAAAGAAATCATTCCTGTCTTCCATGCATTAATGTGTCTTCTATGCATTCAGTGTATTCTCCATGTTTTGTGTGACTGTAACTGTCTTCTCCATGTTTTGTGTGCCTGCCATTGTCTTCAATGTGTCTGGCGTGTCTTCTCCATGCTTGGCATGTTTGCTATGTTTTTTGACTGTACTTAATGCATGTATTGGCCTCATGTTTATACATAAATTGAAGTGGGGGCTAAATGTAACATCAGAAAATGTGCCCTTGGGGGCTTTTCCCTCATAAGGTTTAGCTCCTGGGTATTTTAGCTGCATTTAGGACATCTTACATCATAATTTGACATCCCAATGAGAAAACCCCTAAGTGTCTTGACAAATAGGACCTAGGGGGACCCCTTGAGACAGACCCTGCCCAAAATAGGGAGGGAGGACTTGGGCGCCCGCACCCTAGTCATGCCCTATATTGGGGCAGTCCTAATTTTTAGGTGTCGGCTTGTGACCGTTATTTAGGTCCTATGCCGACACGGTAAGTTTGAATTATGAAATTTTTGGCGGGAGTGTTTGTAGTTGCATATATAAGCATGTTTAGGCATTCATTTGTAAACTAGAGCATTACTATATGGCTATTATGAATTTGATGTATTATAAAGGTGATTCAAGGCTTTTATTGTGTTGCAAGAGTAGATTTGTGTTGTTTATGTGTTTGTGTTTGCAGATTTGAGAAATCATCTCCTCATGGCATGAAGAGCTTCTTCCTCCCATGAGATATTCACTACAAGGTGATATCATTTGTGTTTTCAAGCATTTATCATTTAGATTTTGCCTCTGCCTCACAAGGGCACGCACTCTCTATCTGACAACGGTTTTTGGAAGACTTGAATGTCTCTTTGGGGTTTGACTGAGGCAAGCCTCTAAACACCACAACCCCCTCCCAAAGTTTTCATGATTGCAGGTTACAGGTATCACATCTGGAAGAAGTAGAATTGCAGGGAAGGTCAACAGGCATCAAGGATTCAGGATCTAAAAGAAGCAGAACTCTAGAGCTTTTCAAGGATTTGGGTGCTAGTCCCTATGTCCTCCATAGTTGAATTTTTGAAAACATAAGTTAAGTGATGATCAGTGTTAGAAGGAGATCAGGATTATGTAAAGAAATTGGTACCTTGGACTTGGGCGCCCGCTACATAGTCCCCGACTATTCCACCTCTGAACCCTGAAAACAGGTGCACAGCTATTTGTCGTTTTACGTCTTTTGTAGCAACATTTTCTGATATTCTTTTGTTTACTGTTGTATTTGCATAATTAGGATTTTAAGGTATAATTGAGCATAAGAGAATGTAATTGACAATCAAATCATAAAAATATAAATTTCCCTACATTCCTATAGTGACCTAGGGTATGATAGTACATTGCAGCTCGATCCTAGGTCCTTCAATGCTTTAGGGTGAAAGGAGGATACACCAAACTACGAAAACTCAACTATCCAAATTCCACCTTAAACACCCAGAAATCATACAATTCAAAACTGAGAAGGTAGAGGAGCAAAGAAAAGAAATGCATAATGTAAGGGATGATCAATCCTTCCCACTAGATAATACTGTAGAACTATCTGATGATGATATTGTGAATGAAGTATCTGCCAGCTCCATGGAAACATTAGTAAAGAATACCAAGATGACCCCACATGGCACTCCCATAGTGCAAAAGGAAGTCCATCATGAGGAGGTTGAGGTGGAAGATATAGAAGAAGGAAACCCTGAACTAGTGGCCCAATAGATAGGGTTAACACATTTGGTTGATCAAGTCTCTAGCCCAGAAGGCATAGATCTAACATATCAGGGTGATGATGATCAAAATAAAAATACAGAATTACCATCGGAACAAGACAAAGAAGAAGTTCATGTACACATGGAGGATGTGGAGATGGTGAATCAAGATGATGCTTAGGACAATGAGCAAGAAATTGAAAAAGAAGCTAATGAAGAAAGAATAGATCAAGCCCAAGACCCTAAGGAAATGGATATATCAAAGGATGGAGAACAAGGTCTTCAAATGGGGGATAATCAAAGAGAACAAGAAGAGGATAATGTGAATAAGAATGATCAAGATGATCATCCAGACAAACCTGATCAAAGCGCTTAGATCCCTCATGAAGATCAGGTATCACCTAATACACAGGACCAAAATGTAAAAGCACAATAGGAGGTCCCCGCAGAAGAAGAGATCACTCATGAGGAGAATCAAGATGAAAAGAGAAAAGAACCATCACCACCAAGGGTGGAAGAAAATGTAGAAACTTATGATGCTCACATTGAGCATACTAATCAGCAAGGGTCTTCAGATGAAATACCATACTGGCTACGACAAGAACTGAATCCACCTCAAGTCAATGATATACCTGAATTTGATATTTCTTCATTGTTTTTAGCAAACATGATTAAACCGAAGAGAAGGGCTAGGGCCACTTCAGCAATAGAGATCCTGCGACTAGGAAAAGGACAACCCAGGTAGCTCTACCCATGGTAGACAAGGCCAAGGGGGAGATAAGTGTTAATGAATTCCAACTAACCATCATTGATTTGGGTTTTGCCACTAAAGAGCAGGAGGGCCAAGAGGCCAAGGATATTATTGATTCTTTATTAACAAGTGTGGAAAGAGAGAAGAACAAAAATAAAATTCACAAAGAGCACATTGCTCAGCTGCATACATTCATAAAAGGATTAATTGATCCAAATCACATGCTTGTTAGTACAGCTACTCCTTTAACCATTATATCTCAGGATGAGGTGACTGGACTGGACATTATGAAACATAAGGCACATGTGATGGAAATTGGTTTATTCAATTTGTCATTGAAGCTAAGAAAGTAATAAAGGTATCCCTTGCCAATTGGACTTTCCTTAGTACATTGAAGAGTAATGTAGATAAGATGCAGCAAGAAGTTGGGCAAAGGTTGATTAAAGTGGAAAAGAACTTGACTGCCCTAGAAATGAAGAGGATAGACGTGAAGGTACTCATCTATAGCAAAGTGGTAAACACTTATGCTTCACGACTATTGGGCATATGGTATGAGGATACCAAATTTGAAGTTGATATCCTAAAGAGATGTAATTCAAAGCTCAGAGATATCAGTGTAAAGTTGCATCATCTTATGTCTGAGGAGATAAACATCTTGGAAGCCCTTGAGGAAAAAGTAGAAGGAAAGATAGAGAATCAGGATGCTGATTTTGCAGTCAAGGCCTTCCATGACAATTTCAAGCATGCAACAAACGACCCTCTCCACCATTTGTTAGAAGATATAATAAATAAAGACATGAGGATGAAAGAAAAGGTGGAAGAATATAATGAAATGTTCAATATTAGGGAGAGGAAATGGTCTACTTTACAAACATAGATCCACTCACAAGAACATGTTGTAGCCAAAGCTAAGGTACAAGATGGGGGAGAAATTAAACAGAAAATGTAGGCATATGAACCCATTAGGAGGACTGTTAGCACAAATATAGGAGATGACCCATGCACTGATGAAGAAGATGAAGAATGAATGAAGATGTTGAGTGATGGGTTCATATACATCATATGTCAATAGAAGGATTATGTACCACCATATGGTTGCCAGCTGGCAACCTGTGCCACATTAACTTTTGTTGACCAAGTTAGAGATGATGTGGACCGTTGATTTTGAATGTTAAATCCTAATCATTGGATCATTTGTAATTGCCTCCTCTCTTTATCCTATAAAAGGAGATGGAGTACACCTTGTAAGATTATTCAAAACTTAATTAAGATTAGATTGTTGAAGCATCAGGACTAATTCTCAAGATTGATTGTAAATATACATGTTTTGCATACTTAATGAAGAAGAAGATCTAGATTACATACAATCGTATACTTTGAGTAATCTATGGATGAATTCTTGGCTTGTACTTTGATTTGTTGCTTCCCTTGGAGTGAATTTCATGTTGTGCATGTTGTCTTCATCTCTTTTCCATTGAAGTTTGCATCAACCATACCTAGCTGTGGAACATTCCGATGAACCTATGGGTTGATTTCCTTCTCTTCATAATAGTATTTGAAGTGTATATGAATTAATAGCTAAAGATTCACTCATTTTAGCAAAGATTAGAAAGAATTCATTTCAATTTTCGTAATTTCATTCAAATCATCACCATAATTGCAAATACACAGATAATCTGAAGCAAATACATAGAAATATGTTGATATTTTGAAGGAAACTAAACATTCATAGCATATTTGAGTTAAATAGCATGTACAATTGAAAATCTCATGCAGATACACATTAATCTTAATAAAAGTAATGCAAAAATATTCCTGTAGGCAAATTATTTAGATAAATCCATAGTGCAGAGGTGACAATAGATAAATAACAATTAATGATTAGAAGAATTGATCAAACTTATAAAATATACTCATCATCTGTTGAATACAGTAAGATTAACCTTAATTGTGAAAGATTTATAGAAAGTAGGTGTAACACCATATGTTCAAGTATGAATTCTCAAAAGTGTAAGCATAAGGCCCCTTGAATGGAAAACAACAAGGCACATCAAACACTAAGTAACATCAATCGATTATGAACCAATCCATGGAGAATTAGGATCATGAATTCTCCAAATTCATCGTATCTTTCAAGATGATAAAGGTTTGATTTGTAATTCTTTATCTATATGTGTTTATGACTAACATCATGACCAACATAAATTGGCACTAGAAGGAGGGTGACCCCACAAATCACTTGGTAGAAAGAATTTATTCCTGTTCCATCTGTATCATCTGCATTCTTATGAAAATCCACCTCTGTTTGAATCTTGCAAATTGAAACGCACACCCCTCACTTCTCATTCATCATAAACTCTGATAATTGAGGAGGGTCATCTTTGCTGCTTGAACTTCTGGTCACTACACATTGTTTTTCCACCTACACAAGGTGATCCTGTCAAAGTTCCTTAGAATTTGTCATGCTTTGGACATTTGTGTAAAGATTCACTTGTTTTAGGTGCATTGATCATAAATATTTTAGTATTGTGTATAAATACTTTAATCTTTGCAGTTGATTGCTTAAAAGTCTTCAAATATTCAGTCCATTGTTCAAGTTTCCCTGCAAAACTCTTCTAGTATCCCATTGGTGTGATCAGTAACCTAATATTTATATCCAGAAGTCCAAACTTGTTCTTATTTGCATCCTATGCAAATATTGCATAAATATCTAGTTATTGTAAAGTCTTAACCATAAATATCCACCCTAGAGGATTGTTTCCTCTGATCTTTGTGAAGATCTAGCCAAAATATTCATATTTTGCCTTAAGTTGTTAGAATCCTGGCTCACAGGCCAAATACTAGGTCCAAATCCCTTGGACTCTTGGAAGAATTATCAATCCATGGACTTAGACCTCAAACCACTGGCATTCATCATACTCCTGAGTCTGGTGCATCACCATCCTAATCAAGATGTATTGTAACACATCTAGTATCTCCATCTGTACCTTAGACACCTCTAGGGTCTCCACTTGTGCCTCAGATACCTCAGGTGCCAGTCACAATGTCTTTCTTTACAAGTCAGTCACCACTTGTGTTCACTGCATATCATCCTTTGCTAAAAAATCTAGATAAAATTTGTCCAAAATATCATCCATATTAGCATGCTGAAGATCATATCAAAACCTTTAAGGAATCTTGCTTTAGAGAAAGGATAGAACTTTAGGATGTTGTGTGCAGATTGTTCCCCTACTCTTTAGGAGAAGAAGCCTATAATCGGTACATTAGTATTACAGAATCTACCATTCGTACCTGGGATGCTTTAGAGAAGGATTTCTTAGGGAGATTCAAAATACATATAGATCCTACCATCACTTACCACCTGTTTGCCACAATCAAGAGAGCTGAGGGAGAAATGATCTCCAATTTCAATGCTAGGTTTCAAAAGATGTATTCCAAGCTAGTTGCTCCATATAATGTAGCTAATGAGGTAGTTAGATCCATATACTATTCAGCTTTAGATCCCTTGAACTCCATGTTTATCCAAAGAACACATCCGCCTATCACTTCACTATCTAGTGCTTTTGAAGAAGCCATTAAATTCAATTAGCAGTTAACCCTAGGCTTTGCACCTAATGCTAGACATCCTGCATATCCTACACAACCACAAGGAAATGGAGTCATGATACCTCCAGCCATCATGCCTAGTCCCTTACAGGTACCTCCACTTAGCATTATGCCTCCTCCAAATGGAAATGGCCAGATGATCCCTCATCCTAGACAGATATCTCAGGATGTAGGTTAGAGTAATCGTAATGGCAACTCCTTCTTTAAACCTCAACAAGAGAATGTAGTAGCCAAAGTTCAGGAAGAAAATGGTGACATCAAGGAGATATCTGCGCAATTAAGAAAGTTGACTACTAAGATTACACATATGAGGAGTCAGAATTTCTATCATCAACCAAGTCAAAATATAGGATATCCTAATAAAGGATATGGAAATAATAATGACAGATTTAGATACCCTGACAAAGGATATAACAATGAAAGGAATTTCAATAACAATAGCAATAGTAATGCTACCCCTAGACCACCTAGAGTATGGAATACTAGGCCAAACAATGGTTCTTTGCCATCAACCCTAGATAATCAGCCTCCTAATGAACCAAAATAGACTACTAGGGTCAACTTAGCAGAAGCATCACTTTTAAATTGGTGTAGAATACACAACACTAATGCACATGTTGAGTTGGATTGTCCTCAATTCAAAATAGCAGCAACAATCTTTCAGGCTGAAGTGTCCAACACCATAGGTGACCCTCCTTTCATTAAAGGGAATGAGATCATTCCCTATGGATATGATTCTGCCCTTGTATTTGAGAGTTTTGTAAACTAGCCTCATTATCAAACAACCTTAACTCATGAGAACTACACACTAGCATGTGAAGAATCTGCATTGGCATTTGAGACAAACTATGTGTTTCCTTTTGAGGATGAAAATGAACTAGTAGTAGAACATGAGGAAGTTCATGCTTATCAGCAGCAATATCAGGGTAGGCATAATTACAATCTCAGGAGTAATCCTAACAAACCACTTAGTCCCTTGACCACATCCCTACCTCCTAATAATTTCAACACTCCTCTGGATCCAAAAGCTAGCAATAATCCTGGTCTTCCCAAGGTGACTGCTCAGTATTTTGCACCCCAAAATACAGTGTCAAAAGCCATTAGTCAGCTTCCTAAATTTGACAAACTAGTCATGTATTTGGCAGAAGAGATGAAAAAGATCAAAGTTAGCCCATCTCTGTTAGAATTGCTTAAAACCCCAACCATTAAGAAGGGCTTTCATGAGATCCTTAGATGAGTCAACATTGAAGGATGATAATCATGCCCATAGTCCAAGTCAGATTTTGAACAAAGATCATGCAGTTAAAGAAAACAATGTCAAACATAAAGTCCCAACAACTGTTTAAGATGATGAAACCTCACTGTAACGTCAGAATATGTCCCCTTGGGGGCTTTTCCCTCATAAGGTTTAGTTCCCAGGTCTTTTTAGGACATCTTACCTCATATTTTGGAATCTAGATGGAATGAACCCTAGGTAACATGACAAATGGGACCTAGGAGGACCCCTTGAGTTGTACCCTACCCAAAATAGGGGGGAGGACTTGGCCACCCACGCCCTAGTCCTACCCTATTTTCGGGCAGCCCCAATTTTTGAGTGTCAGTTTATGACCATTATTTGGGTTCTATGCTGACATGGTAAGTTTGAGTTATGAAAATCTTGGCAGGAGTGTTTGTAGTTGCATATAAAAGCATGTTTAGGCATTCATTTGTAAACTAGATTTCAACTAGATGATTACTAGCAAGCTCTTGTATTCTCAAAGTGATTCAAGAATTTCATTGTGTTGCAAGAGTAAATTTGTGTGGTTTATGTGTTTATGTTTATAGATTTGAGCATCCATTTCATCATGAAATGAAATGCATCTTCCTCCATGATATCTTCACTACAAGGTGACATTATATTGTGTTTTCATCATTATTTCCTTTGGATTTTTGCCTCTGCCTCCCTAGGCATACACTCTCTATCTGAAAATGATGTTTGGAGACTTAAATGTCCTTCAGGGCTTGATTGAGGAAAGCCTCTAAACACCACAACCCCCTCCCAAAGTTTTGTGATTATAGGTTACAAGTGTCACATTTGGGAAAAGTGGAGTTACAGGAAGGATCAACAGATATCAAGGATTCAGGATCTAAAGAGAAGCAAGACACTGAAGCATTTCCAGGACTTAGGCGCTTGTTCTAGTGTCCTCCACAGTTGAATTTCTAGAAACTAAAGTTACAAGGTAGATTAGTGTCAGAAGGAGGTCAAGATTGCGCAAAGAAACTGATACCTTGGACTTGGGCGCTCGCTGCAATGTCCCTGACTATTCTACATCCGAACATCGAAAATAGGTACTCCGTGATTTGATATTTCACTTCAGTTTGCAAGAGCTTTTTCTGTTATTCATCAATTTATTGCCATATTTGCATAATTAGGGTTTTAATGGTCAATTGAGCATAAGAGAAGAGAAATTGATAATTAAATTCCCTAATCCAAGGTTCCCTACATCTCACAGTGATCTAGAGTATGATAGTGAATTGTCACTCGACCCTAGATCCTTGAATGTAAAGTGGAAAGGTAGATTTAAATATCAAAACACTAAAACATTAACAAATCCAATTTTCCACTAAACACTCACATATGACTCTCTATAGAGACAAGACTGAATCACCCCCATTCCTACTCACATTGAGGATATTCAGTAAAAATCTGCATAATTGCCTGGTAATGTGATGTTGTTATCTATATGCAATGTCTTAGGGTTGCATCCTACCAAGTCCATCAAAAAGGTGACACAATTACATATAAGTGAAGTAAGCATGGTGGGAGAATTGACACATATCCACATGCAATTAGCATCAAACCCAAGGGTCTAGTATTATATTGACATCCAAGTGGTGGATATCCCTGATATGTATGGGATTCTGCTTAGTAGAGACTGGTCAAAAACACTCAATGGTTACATGTCTACTGATTTCAGCCACATGTGGTTACCCTGGAAGGGGATTCCTAATCAAATAAGGATAGAATCCAAACCTAGGATGAAACACATGATCACAGAATATAATAATACCAATGAAATATTGTATGTGGACGTTGAACCAGGAGTTTATACTATCAGAGCTCAAATAGTAAGGATAGAATAAGTTCTAATGTATCACACACACATACATAGTAATGTTCATCAGAATAGTACAGTGATCATAGAATTAGATTGTAGTTTAGGTGATAATGATGAGTTAGATCACTTTAAAGATTTTGAATTATATTTGTCTAGAGAAATCCAATGTTGCCGGATATTAGGTATATCCAATGAGGGTATTTTAATTGAGGGATGGTGCAAGTTACATAATGAAGCACATTAAGAGAAAACTTGTGATGTATTCCTGGATATGATGGAGTTGGAATGAGCTTACGGTGAGAAGGGATCATTTTCGATGGAAGTAAGTATAACTTCTGGTTATGATGATATTGACTCTTGTTTGTCATCTTCAGGTATAGAAGATTTAGAAGAAGCTATGCATCATGATGCGAGTTATACTCACAATCTAGAGGAGATCGTGATGTATGATGGAAATATTCATAGAGATGAAAATAATATGACTCCTGAGACTGATTATTTAATTGAATTAGATTATGAAGTGTCAGACGAAGATAAAGAAAGTAACTTGACAAAGTTTGAGGAGTTTTTATCTAAGCAAATTCAAAGGCTCACATTGCAAGAGATCCCTCCATGCCATGCATTAATTGAGGGATGGTGCAGACTTCATGAGGCATCACATTCAGAGAATACATGCTCATTATGCCTCCATATATTGAATAAGCAAGAACAACTTTATTCAAAGAATCAGTTATCTGGCAATAGAGATATGCCTAAAAAGAAAGAGATTAGAGTACATCAAGATAGTGATAGTGATGATGCTACAAAAGTAAAGAAAAGAGAGCTATCAGGTTGAACATCAGCCACTAAAAATGACAAAGAATGAACCCCAAAAACTAAAGTGGATATTAGGTGGTGCAGCTGCCAAAGCTAAAAAGAAAAGGGAAGGCCCTGATAAGCCATTAACAAAAGATAAACCATGGATCCTTAGGTTTGATGGATCCAAGTCTAAACAAGGAGTTGGGTAAGGTATAGATCTTATTGACCCAGCAAGAAAGTCCTTTTTGGCAGCATATAAATTGCAATTCCCATGTACCAATAATGTGACTGAATATGAAGCTTTAATTCACGGGCTGTTGTTTTCTCTTAAAAGAAAGTTAAGATTCTGCATGTCTATGGAGACTCAGAATTGGTGGTAAGGCAAGTAAGAAATATCTATGCTTTCAATTACAAGAATTTGTCCAACTATAGACATAGGGTTTGGGATTTGATAGAAGAATTTGATGCATTTAATATCACCCATGTCCCTAGAGAACAAAATCATAGAGCAGATGCCTTGGCTTAGGCTGCTAGTACATTGGAACCTTTGTCCATTTCTAGATTAAGGAGGTTTTTAATTAAACTGATATCAGTACTCTCCATATCTGATAACGTTACTAATCTTCAAGCGTTTGACGATGATCAACATATCTTGGATTTCATAGGAAATAGAGATATATTTGATGCACAAATCTTAGATGAGAGGAATTTGGAAGATCATACTTGGGAAGAAGAAGAGATCATGGACTTACCAAGTAATAAGATTCCCAAAGGTATGATAGAATTAGAAAAGGCATTTGATCTACATAATATGATGAAATAGAAGGATCTCCCCAAGACAGATGGGGGAGAATATTCACTAGTCAACATAGGACAAAATGAAGATGTTAGGAATGTCCTAATTGGTAAAGTTTACACTGAATAAGAAAAGGCAAGGATAACTTAGGCATTAAAAGATTACATACCTTTATCACCTAGACCTATGATGAGCTAAAGACATATTACACCTCAATCATCACTCACACCATTCCATTGAAACCAGATGCCAAACCTTTCAGACAAAAGCAAAGGCTTGTCAATGCACTATTGGAGCCTATCATTTTTGAAGAAGTTAAGAAGTTGTTGAATGCTAAGATCATATTTCTTGTGAGACACTCAACATGGGTAGCCAACCTAGTCCCAGTAAGAAAGAAAAATGGTGATATACACCTGTGTGTTGATTTCAGATATCTGAACAGAGCTTCTGAGAAAGATAACTATCCCTTACCTTCATTGGGTGAAGTCTTGCAAATAGTAAATGGAGCTCAGATGATGTCCTTCCTGGATGGTTTCTCAGGATACAACCAGCTAATGGTAGACAAGATAAATAGATTAAAGGCAACTTTCACTACCAAGTGGGGGATATTTGCCTATAGGCGCATGCCTTTTGGCTTGATCAATGTTAGAGCCACATTCCAGCGTGCAATGGACATAGCATTTAGAGGCTTGGTTGGCAAATGCATATTCATATATATGGATGACCTGACCATATTTTCAAAGAAGAGAAGTGATCATATAGAAGACCTTAGAAAGGTGCTCAAGAAATGTGAGAAATATGGTATATCACTCAATCCAAAGAAGTGCATATTTGGGGTGACCACCGATAAATTACTAGGTCACCTAATATCAAAGAATGGGATCACCATTGACCCTGCTAGGGTAGAATCCATCATGAAGTTGCAACTTTCAGGTAGTAAGAAAAAACTCAAATCTTATTTTGGTAAGATAAATTTTGTAAGGAAGTTCATCACCGGGTTTGCAGAGATTGTCAGGCCACTCAATGTAATGCTTAAAAATGATTCCAAGATTGAATGGATGCCTAAGGCAAAAGCTACATTTGAGGACATTAAGAAAGCTATATTAGATGCACCTATCCTGATCAGCCCAGAATACACAAGATAATTTTATATTTATTGATTTTCTTCAGAACATACATGTGCAGCAGTCCTAACATAGAGGAATGAAGCTAAGGAGGAGAAGCCCATAGCTTTCATGAGTTCCCCATTCAAAGATGCAGAGCTTAGATATATGGATGTTGAAAGACAAGATATTGGTTTGGTCAGAGCAATGGAGAAGTTTAGACATTACATCCTAAGAAGTAAGATTATAGATGTAGTACCAGATGCAGTAGTAAAAATGCTCCTATTGCAGAGTGAACCTAGAGAGAAAAGAGCTAAGTGGATAACAGTTCTTCAGGAATATGACATGGACATAACACCCATGAAATTAGTAAGAGGGCAAGCCCTAAGCCAGATGATTTCTGAGACTGATCCCAACATAGTGAGTCAATAATATGTAGTGAACACTAAAGAGAATAAAGAATGGTATTCTGATATCAAACATATTTTAATCATTGGGAGATGCCCATTGAAGATGCAAGCTTCTCAAAGGAGAGCTCTAAAGATAAGATCATAGAAGTACATGATCAAAGGAGGAGTCCTTTTCAAAAGGAACTATGAAGGAATATACCTTAGATGTCTGGATAGACCAGAGGCTGACAAGGTTCTTGTTGAGTTACATGACAAGTTTGGAACAACACATGGTTCTCACTTGGCTACTGCACAAGCTATCTTGAGAGTAGGATATTACTAGCTGACAATTTTCAAAGACACTACTAAGCACATCAAATGTTGCCACACCTATCAGGTTGTTGCCAACAGAGAGAAGTATGTTGCCCAACCCCTGCAGCCAGTCATGGAGATGCACCCATTTGCTCAATGGGGCATGGACTTTATAGGTCCTATCAATCTTCCATCATCTTCAGAGCACAAGTATGTTTTGACAATCACTGATTATTGCACCAGGTGGACTGAAGTAGTCAGCAGCAAAACATGCATTGCAGAGGATGTGATCAAATTCCTAGAGAATAACATAGCAACTAGGTATGGAGTTCCATATGCCTTAGTATGTGATAATGGACCAGCTTTTGAATCATTAAGATTATCTAGCTATGCTTTTGATTATGGAATCATTTTGAGATTCTCTTCAAATTATTATCCTCAGGGAAATGGATTAGCAGAGTCAACAAACAAAAACCTATTGAATATCATAAAGAAATTGATATAAATGAATCCTAGGGAATGGAATACCCTACTTAAATATGCCTTATGGGTAGATCAAACCAAAATGAAAGTTGCGTTAGGAAATTCTCCTTACCAATTAGTGTATGGGGTGGATCCTATCCTCCCTATTAACCTAAAGATCCCCACATTATAGTTTGCACAAGAATATCTGGGCATAGATAGTAAACAAGAAGTTAGGTTGCTTCAACTCATGCACCTAGAAGAAAAGAGAGATGGAGCGATTGATCAATTCACCAAACATCAGGCTAATGTCAAACGTTGGTTTGATAAAAGAGCTAGGATAAAAGATTTTAGGATTTCAGACCTAGTCTTAGCCTAGGACAAAGGACATGAAAAGAAAGGTGATCATTGAAACTTTGATAAACTTTGGACAGGTCCTTTCCAAATTTCAGAGATCCTATGAGACAATACTTACAGACTCAGAACCCTAATAGGTGAGGAGGTTCCATTCCCAGTCAATGGAAAATTACTTAAGCATTATTTCCAAGCTTGGACAGGGTCAGGTCATGAGGTTTATCATAGTGTGCATTCTATATAGTTGTTTGTATAGTTTTGCTTTGTGTGTTTGCTTGTTTGCTTTTGGATTTGTGTTGTTGGGCCCCTTATTTTGGTTAGACAAAGTGATGCACCTTATCACTTAAAGAAACCAACAAAATTGTTAGAATTCAAGGGACGAGTATGAATTCTTACATAGGTTGTAACTCATATTGAGAAGTATCTCTAATTAGGTCTGTGATATCTAGTTCATCAGTGATACCTTTTTCTTGATCAAGGAGATTGTCACAATGACTCACCTAATAGCCTTGGGTTTGTTGAATACATTAGTGCAGGTGTTAAGTGAAAAATCTAGAGGTCACCCTTGCTACCATTGCAATTCCCAACCTAAAACAACAAGTGATTACACCTTGCATAATGAGCTTACATGATGATATCTTATGAAAATTGAACACATACAAAAAAAGGAAACATATTGAAAATCCAAAAGGATAAAATTTAGGCCATCTAAGTAACTCTACTGGGGCTATGGACACTTGTTGGTAGTGGGGTTCTACTTAGGGGAATTACAAAGATAACCTTGTCGGGGCTATGGACGCCTGCTTGCAGTAAGGCTCTATCCAGGTTGGCTATGAGGGATGAACCCAAACTATGTAGCTTAACACTAGTCAATAGTGCCTTCAACTTACTTTCAAGATGAGGATTATTAATCACATGCACACACCTAATCCCTTATCAAAATTGTTATGATTATGAAAATGATATCATTCAGGAAGATCAGGCTGCTTATGTTTGGTAAGAGTTGGAGCATTATGCTTTAATTTGTTCTCATCCATTGAATTATTAGAATTTGGGTGTTTTCTTTGGTGGCAAGTTGTTGTGTGGTTACACAACATGCCCTATTTTTCCTTAGAAAATAGGGACCCAACTTTTTGCTTCTACTTGTTCTTTGCTTTCTTGCTTTGGGTGGTTTGGTAAAAGTTAGATGAAACAATAGAGTATCATCCCTGCACATGCATATGCCTCATCAAGGAGGGTTAAATGTCAAATTTGGATTCTACCATAATAAACCTCATGATATGAAATAGTGCAAAATTCTAAGCAGGTTTGCCTTTTTTATCACCTTGAAATTCCTTAGGGATAGAAAGTTATGCTTGGTCAAAGTTTGGTCAAACCTAATATTTCCAGGGGGTCACATTCACCAATATCTCTGATATTCACTAATATCCTTGATCTATGTTTTAACAAAGAGAACCCAATATCTGTATACCTTCTAATATGTGAACGTCAAATTTAAGTGCAAGAACACGTTTATTCATCAAATACCCACATATTCCAAGAGCTTCATCTTTTGAAGAAGGTCATTTTCTGAGGAGGGTCATATTTCTTAATATCCCTCATATTTCTTAACATCCCTGACCTTCGGCAACATGATGATGATGTCATCTTGTTCTGATTTATAAAAGGACCCAATATGATGATGACATCATCATGACCCCAATATCTGAAGTGGGTCATCTTTCATAATATCCCTGATCTCCGTTAATATGACGATGTTGTCATCTCCCTGACCAATTTGAATTCCAATAAAGGATGTTGACATCACCCTCACATTCTGGGACAAAGGTGATATTTCGCATTGTTAAATATTCAGATATTTCTTAATATCCCTCATATGAACTTTGAGACCTATAATACAGACATCTTTAGTGACCAATAGAATAATTCCATGTGGCATGTAGATCTGATCATGTCAATACATAACATTATCACAATTGTTTAAAAGGGATACAGTGACCTAATTTTTGGTTGGCGGTCGACAGTTGACCATTCTCATGATGGTGTTGACCCTCATATTTCTGAACATCAGTCATATTCACTAATATCCTGAATCTTCATGAATATGCATCCCTGCATTTAATGCCACCCCAACGGTAGGTTGAACCTTCAAAATTTCAAATGAGCACATGCCACCTGTTAAAATTTTAAAGCTTCAGGTGATTGATCAACGGATGCTAGTAGGATGACATTAATTTCACCCTAATTCACCATTGTTTTAATTAAAATAGGGATTTAAGCTCATTTGAATTCATCAAAATGTTCAAACGGAGGATTACAGAGCCCTGTGAAATTAAAATGACATTACTACAACTTGGAAGCTTAACTGAATGGGAGACGCACTCAAACAACGAATAGAGAATGGTAATTGCAAGGTGATGCTGCTCAATCCGGACATCACTCACATAGTAAAAGGTAGCAGATATTAGGTATATGATGGTAAAACCCTCCTTTTGTCATTTATGGTGAATAAACAGGTAAAGATAGTTTTTACCAGAGTAAATTAGTATGATAATGCATGAATTATAATAGACTAAAAGAATTATCACCATGAAATTCACGTGATCATTGAATCCACTGTGCACATGACACATAGGGTAAGATGTATATGTTTACTTGCAGGATCTAATGGCAGCTCAGAAAAATAGGTCCGACACAAAATTATTGAAACCCATGTGCATACAACCTGAAGGGGTATGCTTCAAATTTGGGCAAATCGATGATACACACCCAGGAACCAGCAACCTTGATGCATGGATAGCTAAACTGGAGAAAGGTGGCGGCAATCCCCTGCTAATCAATATATATAGTTCTGGAATGTGGCATGTAGGAGGGTTTCCCTATGCTATGGAGGCCACTAAATTTGTAGTAGACTATGCCAGAAATTACAATGTGAACACTTGAAAGGTGGAGAAACATGGCATGATTTATGTAGACTTTTCAATCGAAGGCATCACTGTAGCCTTCAATCTGCCCAAAGGACCTCGTGTGGCTCGGCTAAATCTAACTAAACTAGAGAAATAGTACACTAGCAAAGAGAAGGACTCTACAAGGATCATGTACCAATGGAGGGCCAGTGATAGCACTTATAGGGCCTCTTCCAAATTGCCCATATATCTATATAAGTTTGACTTTGCACCAGAATATCAGTACATGATGGTGATGCTCAACAGATGGTAGGAAAACCAAATGCTGGTTCATTTGATAATTGGATGTATGGTTTCATAAGGATGATAGAAGGCTCTAATGAGAAACCTCAATGGGCAAAGATCATAAGTGATAGCCTGGATGAGGGCATGAGGAAATTAGGGGAGAACAAACATGTTTCAGATGACATTCTACGTGGTATATGCCTATGCATATAGAGGTACTTTTGATGGATTACAGACAGTGGGTAGGGTTGGCAATAACCCCAAAGATGTGAACATTTGTGATCACTACCCACAACTAAAAAGAAGAGAGTCTCTCCAACACTACTGGAGAGTAAATGATTCTTTCTCCATGCACTTTGTCAGAACAATGGAGGAAGACGGAGCCAAGAGACTGAGTGTTGAAGCTCAGGTAGTGATATAGAAACATGGGGCATGGTTCATCTAGTTCCCCACCTTTTCATACATAATATTAGAGGGTTTCACTGATCAATCCCTTATGTTTCCCATATATCCCAATGATAAGGTCATTTTGATGGAGTTCTGCAGGTAGGTATTGCCTTTTGTGGAGGCTTGCATTGAAAAGAAAAAGATACCTCACATTTTGTTTCCAATCATAATTGGATGGTATATGTGCCCTGATAAGGAGAGTGTGAAGGATGTAATTGGAGGGCTAAAATTGATGCACCTACAACCATTCTCATTGGTTAGTCATATGACCCCTATGACAGGATGCAGACCCTGTTGAAGAAACCAGTACATCAAAAGCATCTTGAAGACTATTGGGCAGACTGTGATGATGAGATGGAAGTAAGAAGGAGAGGCTATCAAAGTCTTACCTTGAATCAGATACGCACCTTGGATTGCATACTAGTGCCTACTCAATTGCATAAAGATTATGGTTTGATCATGTCTAGAGAGTATTAGGACAACAAAGTGTATAATGAGACAATATCAACCTTAGATTGGAGTCAGCTAGAGATCACCTCCTTGGATCAGATAACATAGAAGGTCATACAATTGACCAAAGAATGGGTGGAGGCAAAAACCACTAAGCTGAAGAAGAAAGGAGTGGCACTTACTATGGATTACAAAAGAAAAAGGCAAGAGTTGTCAGATGAGGAATATGATGACTTCCTTAGAGAAAAGAGGCAGTCAAAAGGAGAGAGACAACAGAGTAAGGTTAAGAAGGGAAAGCAAGCAATTGGGGTGACCGTCATTCATCAGTCTCTACAAAAGGAAGATATAGCCACCACATCTGCTACAACTACATCACATACACCTATGAAGCAGAAGGGTCTTGTTGCAAAACTTACACTTGTTATTGAGGAAGAGGAAGAGGACTCAGATGATGACCTTTTGATAAAGAGAAAGAAGAAAATGATTCAAGATCCCCCATAGAAAAGGTAAGCACCTATTATGAGGGGGGTAGATCCAAATCTCCTTATCATGCTAAGAGGAGCAGGTGGTGAAGGCATCCAGAGGACTCTGCAGCATGAAATTCCTATCCCAGAAATCATACAATTCAAAACTGAGAAGGAAGATGAACAAAGAAAAGAAATGCATAATGTAAGGGATGATCAATCCTTGCCACTAGATAATACTGTAGAACTATCTGATGATGATATTGTGAATGAAGTATCCGCAGCTCCATGGAAACATTAGTAAAGAATACCAAGATGACCCCTCATGGCACTCCCATAGTGCAAAAGGAAGTCCATCATGAGGAGGTCAAGGTGGAAGATATAGAAGAAGGAAACTCTGAACTAGTGGCCCAATAGATAGGGTTAACAAATTTGGCTGATCAAGTCACTAGCCCAGCAGCCATAGATCTAACATATCAGGGTGATGATGATCAAAATAAAAATACAGAATTACCTCAGGAATAAGACAAAGAAGTTCATGTACACATGGAGGATGTAGAGATGGTGAATCAAGATGATGCTCAGGACAATGAGCAAGAACCTAAAAAGGAAGCTAATGAAGAAAGAATAGATAAATCCCAAGACCCTAAGGAAATGGATACATCAAAGGATGAAGAACAAGGTCTTTAGATGGGGGATAATCAGAGAGAACAAGAAGAGGATAATGTGAATAAGAATGATCAAGATGATCATCTAGATAAACCTGATTAGAGTGCTTCGATCCCTCATGAAGATCAGGTATCACATAATACACATGACCAGAATGTAAAAGCACAATAGGAGGTCCCCAAAGAAGAAGAGATCCCTCATGAGGAGAATCAAGATGAACAGAGAAAAGAACCATCACCACCAAGGGTGGAAGAAAATGTAGAATCTCATGTTGCTCACATTGAGCATACTGATCAGCAAGGGTCTTCAAATGAAATACCATACTGGCTACGGCAAGAAGTGAATCCACCTCAGCTCAGTGATATACCTTAATTTGATATTTCTTCATTATTTTTGGTAGAGATGATTAAACCAAAGAGAAGCGCCAGGGCCACTTCAACAATAAAGAGAGATCCTGCCGTCGGGAAATGGACAACCCAAGTGTTGGTTTTTTCCCTAAATGGATGCTCATTACTAGATTTCCCTACAAGGTAGCCATCAGTGATCAATAGGATCTCTGGGCCAGGGGCCAACAGTGTAGGAGATAGACTCTATTTTATCTCCTCTTCTTCTTCAGGCTTTGCAAAACCTAGGGGGGTATTCCCTATTCAACACCCATGAGAATATGCTTGTGGGTTGGCTTGGGATGTTGATATAAGCAGATGAATCTTCCTTTATGTAGACCAAAACTATGGGATAAGTGCAAAGGGGCTAGCTTTGGGCTTATGTTCAGTTGTGAATCAGAGGATTTTGGTCCTAAACTACTTCTACAGTCCTAATGGTTGTTTTGGAAGTTTGAATTTGATTTTATGTTTGGATGCAAACCTGGACCTAGTGTATAACCTCAACACAGAGCTAGATTGGTGCCTATCCAGGGCTTGGAGTCAGTAGACATACACATGTAAATGTTCAACATAAACAATCAAGATTGGATTTCAAGGGGATTTGTGTGATATCTGCCTTACAGATACCTCCCAAAATAGAGTATTAAGTTATCTCTACTTATGATATCCTTACTGCAATATATTCTCCTCAACACTTAACCTGAAAACACTTTAATCTACCCCTTGAGCAGAAGTTAAGAGATCAAGCATTTGATATAGTAAACCTATATCCTAGAACCCAAGACACCTCTTAGATATCTAGATTCAAAAGGAAAGTATATTCAATACAGGAGATAGATAACAAAACACATGCAGTATAGCATTATTCATCTAAAATAGCATGAAACCAATGAATCTATGCACAATACATAAAACATGAGACTCATAAACTCACAAGATCTTCTGCACAGAGCAACCAAAACCAGTTATATCTTATTACAATGCCAGATGTGTCTAGTTTTCAACAACCGTCAAAGTGAGCAACACAACTTGCTAAATACAGCAAGGAAGGTCCTTAGCATTAATTACATGGTAGATTTCAAAATTTGCCAGATACAGTACACATGAGAAAAATGGCACTCATAAAAAATGAATGCAATAGGTAGGGGAGGTCTTGAGCCTTGCGCCGTCACCTGGGAATCCATAACTTCAAACGAGCGGTTTGGCCATTCATGCCATCGCCCAGACCCCTGCAACAACTTTCATTAAAGGCTTCAACCACCCATGGCCACCGAGAAATGCAGCAACAATGCGTTTGAAACCTTCCCGCCAAAAAACATCTCCCCGATATTTCAAATTATGCAGGAACCATTTGTCCCACATGCACCCTGCGGAGACCCCTTTAGCACTTTATAAGCATGGTCGTGATCATATATAATGTTGGTGATTTTGTTCCCAATGGCACCAGCGTAAATCCTTCTCTTCACACCCCATCGGCCAAACCACTCACATCGCCCAACCCAAGATTTCTCCCGTTGATACACATTGTCCACCTGATGAAACCTCAACAAAGCCACCTTCATCGGCATAACCAGAACCATTGGAGTGACTAAAAATTCCTTCGTCAACCATACAACTCACGTCAATGGCTGCTCCATCGGCAAGAACAACCCTGTCGGCCTAACTCTCCACGGTCCGCCCGATACACCATGTCGTGCCGATGGCACATACAAACCATACTCCGTCGGTAAGACCCAAACCGTCAGAGTGACCTCCATTAGCCATGCTGATGCCATATATCACACCAATGAACACCTTGGTCAGTGTGACCAAGACCATCAGCCCAATGCCCTGTGATCTGCTTGATAAGCAATGTCACTCTGATGAAGATTCTCATCGGCCAAACACAAGGCGTCGGCAAACCTCATTCATATCTGCTCGACACAGAAAGTCACCTTGATGAAAGCCTTAAACCACATTCTGTCGGCCAGACCAACCTCATCAGAATGACAACAACCTTGGCCACCGATAGATAAAGTCTTGGCGATGTACTGAACACACCACTGCTACCAACCTGATCGCTAAGACAAGGGATACTCATGCCGATGGACAAAAAGATTTAGGGTTTAAATGAAAAACCTGCAAACATCCAAGCTCAAACCCTAGACAAAAATGATTACTAACATAGGCTCCAATTGGGGACATGTAGGTGCAAGACTGCAGCGAGGACCTCAGATCTCTGGATGTAGACTGGGCCTTATCCGTTGGGCATAGTGTCATGAAGATATGTTGATCTACATCACCAGTCATACTTGATGGCCTAAGGCCACCAAGAAAGGGAAAACCAGTATCTCCCTTTGTCAAATACCTTGTTTTCATCTGCATACATTGGGTCAAGCCTGAAGATGCTGCCATGATCTAACCATAAGTAACTTTGGCCATTTGCATATTCAACTTTCTGATTTAGCTTGTCATTGTCAACCCTATGCAAACAACCCTCAACATCAGGAAACAAGTGGATGTAGTATTTATCAAGCAATGCATATTCATATGAAAGATAACACTTATTATCATCTGCATCAGCAGTATGCATTGCAAAGTGATCCTCTAGCTAGACTGAAAACAGGAAACATTCATAGTCTACAACATAATGAGGAAAATCAGGGATCTCTTCATCAGCTGGCCCAAAAGAAAATATTTCAAATTCATAATTGTGCACATCATGTACACAAACAATAGCAGCACCAAATTGGAAAAGATTAGGCTCTAGTACCTCTTTACAATCAGGCACATTTTTATAGTCAATTACCTGATGTATGTTGGTTTCTCTTTCATCAGGATGAGAAACAGAATCCAAGTCAAAAATAGTGCTCAAACCTTCACCATACTCAAATAGATCCTCATCACCATATGTGTCAAAAATGGGTGATCCAGGTACATTAGCTTGATCATAATATGCCATTTGTTCATGGGCAGCAGAGCATGCATCTTCATCACCAATGGGTTTCCCTTTGTGGAAGAGTATCAGCTTGTGTGTCATAAGTAAAACAATCATCAAATAAAAAATAATCATGTTTTGCACTAGCACTTGTTTCAATCTCTAACTGCTCTTCATGATCTCCATGTGTTTGAAAAGAAGGCAATGGTTCACACATGGAACTGTTTCTCTGTTTGCTTATATCTTCTCTG
This sequence comes from Cunninghamia lanceolata, assembly GCA_027924645.1. NCBI lineage: Eukaryota > Viridiplantae > Streptophyta > Pinopsida > Cupressales > Cupressaceae > Cunninghamia > Cunninghamia lanceolata. The sequence continues at coordinate 1,416,208 of BSBN01001103.1, read as the reverse complement.
TCTTCAGTACAATACTCACAATTATCTCCACAAATCCATTCAAAAAGTTGCTCATTGCTGTCCACAACCTCATTATTGCTTTCATGGCCAGATGCCTCAACATTGCAATGGGAGTCCTCATTAGTCCCTTCCTTGGCATCCTCAGTATTCATCTTTTTATCTTCACATGATGCCTTAATCATTTGGTCATTTGCAGCTTCACAACTATTTTTCACACCAAAGCCTGTGGATAGGGAGTTCTGCATATGCTCATTTCTGATTTTTTCTATATTTTCTACGAACTTGTATGTCATCTGCATACTTGTTATCTTGAATTCCCTCAACAATGTACTAGAGCCCTCCTCGAAAGCTTCAAAATATATGCCAACACAGGCTGAAATATCAGGTCTGAGGTTTTCAGGGATTTGTGAAAGGGCTACTGCAAACCTATGACTGAAATCAATACATGGCTCTTCATCTTGTTTTCTAATTTTCATTAATTTTGCAACAAGATCAGCTAGTTTTCTTGCAAATTCTTTTTTGAAATAGTCAGCAAGCTCATCCCAACAGGCAAAGGATCTCTTTGGAAAGCTCAAATACTAATCTCTAGCTTTTGCATCAAAGGATCTAACAGAAAACCTCATCCACATATCCTCATCTCTGAATGAATGCTTTCCTATAAAGCTATGAAAATGATGGATATGTGTACCCCCATCACATACACTATAACCACTAAATCTAGGCATCTAATAGTATATCCTAGCAGGCATACTTTCTACTTTATAGTCAACCCATGACAAATCTAGTTGATTATACAAAGGATCAAAAGGGCTGACAAGAGGTTTAGCTTTCTGACTGGCAGACACAACAGGGTTATCACTATTCAACTAAGCCTGCCTAGCCTCTAAGAATATCAACCTATTTTTTATCTCTTCCATTCTTTTATTCAACATTTCATCCCCCTCTTGACTGAGTATGGGTGAATACATATTTGGATTCATAAAATTTTCAATCTTAGACATCCTTTGTCTGCCTAAGACCTAAGGCTTCCCTTGGCATTTAACTCATGCAGTAGACAATAAATATAAGGGGAAGAAGTTAGGTACCTTTTCTCATCCAGATGCAGAAATATGAACATCTTTTGTCACGTAACATACATCTACCTTTCATGTGCACTTGAATCTTTTTGTAGAGTCACCACCTGTTCAGAGAGGACAAAATTTACAATAGCTAAAAGCTCTGAGTTTATTTCACTAGCAGAGCAAGGCAAAACTTCACCAGAGGCTGTAAGATATCACTTTTTCTGTTCATTCCCTAGCAGAGTCGCCAATTTCTGTTGGTGACTCGGATGGGCCACAAATATATCACCAGAGATGACTAGATAGTACTTTGACTTCACATCCCCAATGGAGTTGCCAATTTCTGTTAGTTTTTTCCCTAAATGGATGCTCATTCCCAAATTTCCCTACAAGGTAGCCATCAGTGATCAACAGGATCTCTGGGCTAGGGGCCAACAGTGTAGGAGATAGACTCTATTTTATCTCCTCTTCTTCTTCAAGCTCTGCAAAACCTAGGGGGTATTCCCTATTCAACACCCATGAAAATATGCTTGTGGGTTGGCTTGGGATGTTGATATAAGCAGATGAATCTTCCTTTATGTAGACCAAAACTATGGGATAAGTGCAAAGGGGCTAGCTTTGGGCTTATGTTTAGTTGTGAATCAAAGGATTTTGGTCCTAAACTACTTCTACAGTCCTAATGATTGTTTTGGAAGTTTGAATTTGATTTTATGTTTGGATGCAAACCTGGACCTAGTGTATAACCTCAACACAGAGCTAGATTGGTGCCTATCTAGGGCTTGGAGTCAGTAGACATACACATGTAAATGTTCAGCATAAACATATCAAGATTGGATTTCAAGGGGATTTGTGTGATATCTGCCTTACAGATACCTCCCAAAATAGAGTATTAAGTTATCTCTACTTATGATATCCTTACTGCAATATATTCTCCTCAACACTTAACCTGAAAACACTTTAATCTACCCCTTGAGCAGAAGTTAAGAGATCAAGCATTCGATATAGTAAACCTATATCCTAGAACCCAAGACACCCCTTAGATATCCAGATTCAAAAGGAAAGTATATTCAATACAGGAGACAGATAACAAAACACATGTAGTATAGCATTATTCATGTAAAACAACATGAAACCAATGAATCTATGCACAATACATAAAACATGAGACTCATAAACTCACAAGATCTTCTGCACAGAGCAACCAAAACTAGTTATATCTTATTACAATACCAGATGTGTCCAATTTTCAACAACCGTCAAAGTGAGCAACACAACCTGTTAAATATAGCAAGGAAGGTCCTTAGCATTAATTACATGGCAGATTTCAAAATTCGCCAGATACAGTACACATGAGAAAAATGGTGCTCATAAAAAATGAATGCAGCAGGTAGGGGAGGAGACAGGGGAGGTCTCGAGCCTTGCGCTGTCACCTGGGAATCCATAACTTCAAACGGGTGGTTTGACCATTCATGCCATCGCCCATACCCCTGCAACAACTTTCATTAAAGGCTTCAACCACCCGCAGCCATCGGGAAATGCAGCAACAATGCGTTTGAAACCTTCCTGCCAAAAAACATCTCCCTGATATTTCAAATTATGTAGGAACCATTTGTCCCACATGCACCCTGTGGAGACCCCTTTAGCACTTTATAAGCATGGCTGTGATCATATATAATGTCAGTGATTTTGCTCCTGACGGCACCAGCGTAAATCCTTCTCTTCACACCCCATCGGCCAGACCCCTCACATCGGCCAACCCAAGATTTCTCTCACCGATACACATTGTCCACCCGATGAAACCTCCACAAAGCCACCTTCATCGGCATAACTAGAACCATCGGAGTGACTGAAAATTCCTTCGCCGACCATACAACTCACGCCGATGGCTGCTCCATCGGTAAGAACAACCATGTCGACCTAACTCTCCATGCTCCGCCTGATACACCATGTCATGTCGATGGCACATACAAACCATACTCTGTCAGTAAGACCCAAACCGTCGGAGCAACCTCCATCAGCCATGCTGATGCCATATATCACATCGATGAACACCTTGGTCGGCGTGACCAAGACCATCAGTCCAATGCCCTATGATCCGCCTGATAAGCAATGTCACTCCGATGAAGATTCTCATCAACCAAACACAAGGCATCGGCAAACCTCATTCATATTTGCCCGACACAGAAAGTCACCCCGATGAAAGCCTTAAACCACATTCCGTTGGCCAGACCAACCTCATCGGAATGACAACAACCTCGGCCACCGATAGACAAAGTCTTGGTGATGTAATGAACACACCACTGCTACCAACTTGATCACTAAGACAAGGGATACTCATGCTGATGGACAAAAAGATTTAGGGTTTAAATGAAAAACCCGCAAACATCCAAGCTCAAACCCTAGACAAAAACAATTACTAACACCAGGTAGGTCTACCCATGGTAGACAAGGCCAAGGGGGAGATAAATGTAAATGAATTCCAACTAACCACCATTGATTTGGGTTTTGTCACTGAAGAGCAGGAGGACCAAGAGGCCAAGGATATTATTGATTCTTTATTAACAAGTGTGGAAAGAGAGAAGAACAAAAATAAAATGCACAAAGAGTGCATTGCTCAGTTGCATACATTCATAAAAGGATTAATTGATCCAAATCACATGCCTATAAACACCGCTACTCCTTTAACCATTATATCTCAGGATGAGGTGACTGGACTGGACATTATGAAACATAAGGCACATGTGATGGACAATTAGTTTATTCAATTTGTCACTGAAGCCAGGAAAATAATAAAGGTATCCCTTGCCAATTGGACTTTCCTCAGTACATTGAAGAGTAATGTAGATAAGATGCAGAAAGAAGTTAGGCAAAGGTCAATTAAAGTGGAAAAGAACTTGACTGCCCTGGCAGAAATGAAGAGGATAGACGTGAAGGTACTCATCTATAACAAAGTAGTAAATGCTTATGCTTCACGACGATTGGGCATATGGTATGAGGATACCAAATTTGAAGTTGATATCCTAAAGAGATGTAATTCAAAGCTCAGAGATATCAGTGTAAAGTTGCATCAGCTTATATCTGAGGAGATAAACATCTTGGAAGCCCTTGAGGAAAAAGTAGAAGGAAAGAGAATCAGGATGCTGATTTTGCAGTCAAGGCCTTCCATGACAATTTCAAGCATGCAATAGATGACCCTCTCCACCATTTTTTAGAAGATATAATAAATAAAGCCATGAGGATGAAAGCAAAGGTGGAAGAATATAATGAAATGTTGAATAGCTGGTAGAGGAAATGGTCTTCTTTACAAACATAGTTCCACTCGCATGAACATGCTATAGCCAAAGCTAAGGTGCAATATGGGGGAGAAATTGAATGGATATTGCAGGCATATGAACCCATTAAGGGGATTGTTAGCACAAGTATAGGAGATGACCCATGCACTGATGAAGAAGATGAAGAATGAATGAAGATGCAGAGTGATGGGATCATATGCATCATATGTGAAAAGAAGGATCATGTACCACCAGATGGCAACTTGTGCCACATTAACTTTTGTTGACCAAGTTAGAGATGATGTGGACCGTTGATTTTGAATGTTAAATCTTGATCATTGGATCATTTGTAACCACCTCCTCTCTTTATCCTATAAAAGGATATGGAGTGCACCTTGTAAGATTATTTGAAACTTAATTGAGATTAGATTACTGAAGCATCAGGACTAATTCTCAAGGCTGATTGTAAATATACATGCTTTGCATACTTAATGAAGAAGAAGATCTAGATTACATACAATCGTATACTTTGAGTAATCTGTGGATGAATTCTTGGCTTGTACTTTGATTTACTCCTTCCCTTGGAGTGCATTTCATGTTGTCCATGTTGTCTTCATCTCTTTTCCATTGAAGTTTGCATCAACCATACCTAGCTGTGGAACATCTTGGTGAACCTATGGTTTGATTTCCTTCTCTTCATGACAATATCTGAAGTGTATATGAATCAACAGCTAAAGATTCACTCATTTTAACAAAGATTAGAAATCATTTATTTCAATTTTCTTAATTTCATTCAAATCATCACCATAATTGCAAATACATAGATAATTTGAAGCAAATACATAGAAATATGCTGATATTCTGAAGGAAACTAAACATTCATAGCATATTTGAGTTAAATAGCATGTACAATTGAAAATCTCATGTAGATACACAAATCTTAATAAAAATCATGCAAATATATGCTTGTAGGAAAATTATTTAGATAAATCCATAGTGCAGAGGTGACAATAGATAAATAGCAGTTGATGATCAGAATAATTGATCAAACTTATAAAATATCCTCATCATCTATTGAATATAGTAAGATTAACCTTGATTGTGAAAGATTTACAGAGAGTAGGTGTAACACCATATGGTCAAGTATCAATTCTTATAAGTATAAGTGTAAGGCCCCTTGAATGGAAAACATCAAGGCACATTAGACCATTGAGGCACATTAGACCATTGAGTAACGTCAGTTGATTATGAACTAATCCACAGAGACTTGGGATCATAAATTCTCCAAATTCATCGTATCTTTCAAGATGATAAAGGTTTGATTTGCAATTCTTTATTTTTGTGTGTTTATGACTAACATCATGACCAATATATGATAGTACCAATTTTGTTGATGATGATGTTAGTCAAAACAACATGAAATAAAAGTTACACAACAACCTTTATTTATCTTGAAAGATACGATAAATTTAGAATGAATTTATGATCCCAAGTCTCTGTGCATTAGTTTATAATGATCTGACGTTACTCAGAGGTTGATGTGTGTTGCTGTTAATCAATTTGGGGCTTTACATACTTTAGTAATTTCTGTAAAGTTCTTCAATATTTTTTCAAATATCCTGTCCTTTATGCCTGCTCTACATAAATCTCCAACAATTTTGTCAAATCCTACAACATTTAGCTAAGATTTACACAAATCAATTTGAATTTATCCTATCTTTGATGTAATGCACTTGAATCTATCTCTGATTTAGACTGATTGTAAAGATATTACCAGATTTAATTAGTTCTTCTAATATTATCTCTATCTGAACTAATATTTGCTGCTGCACTTCAAATTTGCCTAAATAATATACTTTACAACATGTATTTTACTGATACTTATGATAATTTGCATGAAATACATCAATATTTTATCTAATTCACTGTATATGCTTTGAATTTGTCACTATTTAGCATATATTTACTGTATTTGCTTATGATTCATCATTATTTCTCAATATTTACATGATATTTTCAATATGACATGCTATTTGCTCAAATATGCTAGGGATATTCAATTATCTCTGTTCATTCAACATATTCTATCTATATCTGCTTATTATTTATCATTATTTGCAGCTCTAATGATGTTGATTCAATGAAATTTAAACAAAAAAATAAAACATTCTAAATCTAATGAAATTAAATGAGTCTTTGATAGTTGATCCATATGCACCATTTAATATTTCATGAAACAGAGATAAAAAGTCAAACCATATGTTGCCAGGTCATTCCACAACTTCACACTGTATGTTAGGGTAAAATTGCAAATCAGGGCAAATGAATAAACAGCAATGATAAAAACCCTAGCAATGCACAATGAAGCACAAGACAACATGAAAATCAAAATAACAAATGTAAATTCAAACCGATCTCCATGCTATGCTTGATTTATCTCCATTGCTCTTCTCCACCTCGCATGAGCATGCAAGATTTTGAAGGATTATTGTTGGAGGAATGTTGGGTGCTCATTTCTGCAGCATAACATTAAGATGACGATGATATGAGGATGATAGCTGAAGGATGCAAAGGCTCTAATGATATTTTGACAGAATAATGGTACTTGAAGCTCAATGCATGCTAATGGCTTATGAGGGGGTTGATTTATAGGAAAGGCTTGGTTCAAATGGACAGCTGAGATTAAAAAGCTAATTGATTGATGTGGACGGCTAGGATTGATTAGGTATTCCCACTCTTCAAGGGAGTTGTAGTCATTTGACAAGTGTCAAGGAGGATAGGGCTCATGTGTGCTTGTGTACATAAAAAGTACTACATATGAAAGATATTAAATAAAAGGCTGTAGTACCACTTATCTTTTTTAAATGAAAGAGGCACACATGTCGGCTAAATGATAAGATAAATTAATTAAATAAATAAAATTTATTTAATTAATTGGAAAGTCGGCTTATGATGAGAACTTAATTCAAATAAAATATTTGAATTAGTTGGGATATGAGTTGGATATTAATTAAATAAATAAAATTTATTTAATTAATTGGATAGTGGGATTAGGATATGATGTGGAAATTAATTAAATAAATAAAATTTATTTAATTAATTGGCTAAGTAGGATAAGGATGGGATTGAATGAGATTTTAATTAAATAAATAAAATTTATTTAATTAATTGGCTAATGGATAAATGGGATTAAGAGTGGGATTTAGGACAAAATGCTACATGATGTCTAAGTGATGTTTTACAAGGTGTTGCAAGACATAGACAAAGTTGGGACAAATTTGGGTGTCTACATTTTGCCCCTCTTTGAGATGATGTTCGAGATGATAAGATTTATGTCGAGTAACATCATTTCAAAGAAGTTAAGGTATGGATAGAGGAAAATGATAGTGATGATGATGTAGGATAGGATGAGGATGACGATGAAATGGGATGATGATGATGAAAATAGAAAGATAGGATGATGATGCCCCCTCGAGAGGTTAGGCGGGTTGGACAAACACGGGTATGCTCTCGAAAAGAAATGGCTTGGCTAAGAAAGATAGCAAAGGGAATGGATAGAAGAAATGAATGATGCGTTATGCTGCAATGAAAGTGAGCAACCATGATGTTTGATATAGCACTAGACGTTATGCACCAAGGTATAAGGACCTAGGGTGACGATGTGTCTCGTGCCCCAGCGTAATACAACCTTGTCTGTATACAAGATATGAATATTAGCTGGATTGATATTGATGTGATACAAATGCAAGATAAAAAGATAACACACACAAGCAAGCAAGCAAGCATGCACAAATGATTCAAAAACAAACAAGGTATTGCCCCTGTCAAGCTGTAAACCAATGATTAATGGTTTGATTGATAATAGTTGAGAGTGTTGTCATTGCGGGGAAAGCTATATCCCTAGATCAACACAAAGTTGTTTGCTGAGTTGGTTGGCTGATTGGCTGATTGATTTGGCTTACAACAAGGCTAGGATCAAGACCATGGATTGTGTTTGGATAACTTGGCTTGATAGATTAACTTGATTGGTATAGCTTAAGGATGGGCTTGCATTTGGATCATTGCTTGGAATAATTGGATTGATTTGATTGGATGAAAGGATGATGAGATGAAGTGATGATTGGATTGATGTGCTACGATAGATTGATTGGAAGAAGTTGTTTATTGATGATGTATAAGATAGATGATAGAAGAAATGATGAGAGAAGAAAAATAAAAATCGCTTGTGCTTGAATCTGGGCACTTCCTTCGTACTCTAGACTGCCTACATACCCTATATCCATGGGATCAAGGCACTTAACGATGGAAATGAAATGTAGTTCTAATTTTTTATTGATGAGATGATGAAAATGGATTGAATTGATTAATGAAATGTTGATGATGAGATGATATGTGGTGGATTGAGTTGCTTTTGATTTGCTAAAGTGGTTGGATTTGTTTTGATGGCTAGCTTGATGTGCTTTGGTTTTGATGTTTGCTATTGCTGGGTCGATTGTGTTGATGATTGGATTGTTTTGAATGATGATAGTGATGGTGTGATGATTAGAGTGTCCACTCAATCTAAGCATAAGCAAGTGTTCTCAGTATGCTCAAAGGATGTAAAACAAACAAAGTATTGCCCTTGTCAAGGCACAAACCAATGATTGATATGTTTGATTGTTTTGATAGATAGTGTTGTCATTGTGGGGAAAGCTATATCCCAAGATCAACACAAAGATGTGGGAACGCTATATCCCATTGATGATGATTGATGATGATTGATTTGGCTCATGACAAGATTAGGATCAAAAACTTGTTGATTTGATTGGATAATGTTCCTTGATTGATTAGCTTGCTTGATATGGATTAGTGTGACTTGGATTTAAGATCATTGCTTAGATTGTGTTAATTGATATGATTGGAAGAGGTGATTGAAATGGATGAATAAATGTTATTGATAGGAAGAATCGATGATGATGATTTGAGTTTGATTGAATGTTGATGGAGTGGATTGTTTTGGATGATATGATTGGTTTTATTGCTTGGATTTTTTGTTGGATATTGATTTTTTGTGTTTTTTGAGAATATTTTGATTTTTTTGTTTTTTTTTTGGGATATTTTAATTTTTTTTTTCGATTTTTGAATGTTTTGGGATGTCAATGGATTTACAATTTTGGGGTGGCCTTTGTGCTAGATACCAATGACAAGGGAGAAAACCAAGTCTAGGTGCAAAGGATGGATGAATGGGATTAGATGGATAAAAGGATGAGCTCATAGTAAATGTGGCGGCAAGATCATGAGAGTTGGATGGGATGGAAGAGAGGATAGGCCATATAAGGGATGGATGCTTGCCTCATGATAAACAGATAGGTAGGCTATAGTGGAAAGCTCGTGATAAGGATATGCCATAGTAGATGGATCATAAGGGAGCTAGGATGTGATCTCCAAAGGCTATGTTGCATAGGAAGAATAACTTGCCCCATTCTAGGTGGTAATGCTGAGAATTTTTACATGACAAAATTCATGACCAAGGGATGACATGATAGGTTTTACATGACATGGTGTATGCAAGGTGTATGATAGGTGGATAATGATAATATGGATTGATGAGGAAGGTATGAGGTATACCAAGAGATATCCAAAGCATGTTTCAAGATTTTGCCCCTATGTCTTCATCAAAATCAAAAGGCAGAAGGATGGATGACTGGATAAATGGGTTCAATAGGATAGGCTTGTTTATGTAATGGCTAAGGATGGTAGGATGGTAAATGATATAATGGGATAGATATTTTGGAAATGGATAGGTTGGATGAGACAATGTGCCCCCAAGTGTAAGTGACATAGAAGATCAACCTACACATGACGCCTGTTTGCCAGGTTTTCATCATGGTACTTATCCAAGGCGCTTGTTTACCAGGTTTTCACCATTGGATGAAGGGATTTCTCTTTACTATTTTGACTTTTTTCTTTTTCTTTTATTTTCTTTATTTTCCTTTTTTTTTTTTGCTTTTAGATGCGTTGACAATTACACATGGCGCCTGTTTGCCAGGTTTTCACCATGGTAATGGATAGGAGGGACTCAAGTGGCTAGTGCTATGAAGGTTGATAGTGTCCCTGTAGAGATGGATGTCTTCGCATGGACCATGTCAAGTGTGCTCATAGATGTTGATAAGGGATTGCATGGATGGGAGATGGATTAGGTAGATAATGGATTATGATGTAGAATTATGAAAGGTTCATGCAAGGATAGATGGATGGGGATAGTGGATTTATATAGGCTTATGGAATGAGGATGGATGGAAAGTTTATGCCAAAGCATGGACCATAGGGATAGCACGGGGGAGATATGTAGGATAATGGATGGAAGATGGGGAGATGTAGTTATGTGGAGGTGCTGCGGAGTGGAAGGGAACCATGACCAACGGCTGCACACACCATGATAAACATTGAAGCTTTTGATGAGATGGTGGTGTAGGAAGCAATGGAGATGTTTGCTTAGGAGATGGTTGATGAAGTGATTTAGGAACCCACATAGATTTAGTATTTTTCATGCTTTTGCTTTGCTTGTGGGATTTTTGAAGGGAATGAAAGTTTTGGATGGAAATAGGCTCTTGGATGGAGATAGGTGGTTGGGATTCTTGAGATGTGGATGAGGATGCCTCATTTGACTTTCTAGCTATTTGTTTAGGAACCCAAACCATTTTGCTTTTAGGCTTTGCTTTTGGATGTATGGGCTTGGATAGCTTTGTGAATGTACTTTGCTTAGAATATGGATGATTTAGAGGCTTTTCACATTGATTCCCTAAGGCATGAGGGTCCTTAGGAGTTTTAGTTGGATTTTTGGCTTTATAGATAAAGGCATCCAAATGTTTATTTTGGAATCCCATGGGATGGATGGAGTGGATAGAATGATTGGAAGCTTTATGCTTAAACGATGTGTGCTTTTGTTGGTCATGATTAGGGATGTAATGATACTTATGAATGATATGTATGTTAGGTGTTGGAAGCAATGGTGGCAAGGTGGATGGAGAGATATTTGGAGTTGGTAAAAGTGGAGGCAAAGTGGATGGTGGAAGGTGTATGGTCACATGCTTTTGACTTTTATAGGATGATGGAGGTGGATTGGCTACATATGTTTTGGGTAGATGATGTGGTTTGTAATGGAAAGTGGGCTTAGGATGGATGGAGGAATTACCAACATCTTTAGCTTGTTTAGCTTGGGGTGTGTATCCAAGGCCATATGAGCATGAAGAAACTTTGACATGGTTTGGCTCCACAATACCTTGTTCATAAAGGCCTAGACCTTTGCCTTTGTAGTTCATGTTTTGGAGGATGCGATTGACAATAGGACTTGGTGTGCTTTGAACATTAGACTTGAACTCTTTATTGGATGGAGAAGATGAAGTAGATAAAGGTCTTTGTTGTCCTAAGGAAGAACATTCATGGAGGAAGCTGGTAAGACCAAGTGGACATGATGGTGGATTTGAAGTGGAATCGATGGTGGATGTGGAAGGATGATCATTAGGATCTTGATTATGTTCGCTAAGATCCAAGCTAGTTGTTTGATCTTCTATGCTTATGTGTTCTTGAGAGGCACATGTCTCATTATGACAAGTGGATGTTTGCTCATTATGAATAGGGCTAGATAGTAGATGACTAGGAGCAATTTTGATATCTCGCTCATGGATAGATATAGGATTATGGATAGGATCAAGGTGCTCATGGATAGCTTTTTCATAGGTATCATCTTGATCATAAAGAAGGTAAATGTTATGGATGGGTTGAATGAAAGTGTTTTGATCTTGAGTTGGACTAGGGCTTAATGTTTCCACATGCTTAAGATTAAATGCTTGACATACCTCTTGGGTTGCTTGAATGGAAGTGGAAAGCTCTTGGATAACAACATGAGAACATGATGACTCTTGACTTGGATTAATGATAGGAGGTTCACAAATAGGCTTGATGGCTTGTAGGTCACATGATGGTGTTGAAAGGCTAGGCATGTTAATGGAAGGCTCTTGAAGAGGCTCAAGGATAGGTGGACCACATGATGGGATTATAGGATTGGACATGACCTTTGGAAATTCTTTGGTAGGCTCATGACTTGGTGTTTGACATAGGGGTAGTCTATTCCTATCTAGTAGCCAATGGATCACATCCTTTGCAAGTGTATGGGTGGATGGGAAATATAATGGATGGATGATAATGGTAGATGGTGTTGGATTAGGATTAGGACAAGGATTAGGTTGAGAGCTAATTGGATTGGATGGATTAGGATTTGGACTAGATGGGGGTGACACATAGGATGGGGATGATGTGGCACGATTTCCCATTATAGGTGGGTACACCTTGTAAACAATTGAGACAAATATTGGGCATTGATTTGTATTATGGCCTTTGGTCCTATGGTATGCACAATAATCATGTTCATCATATGGACTTTCTTCACATGGTTTGACTTTAGGAAGTTCAATGAGTTTTGCTTCAAGCATCCTTTGTAAAACTCTCTCAGCCGCATCCTTTGGTGAATGATTAGAATGACATGGCAAGGAAGGTAATGAAGGGCTTGGTGATTTGGAGGGTTGATGGATTAATGGACTAGGAATGGGATCACATGATGGTGTTGGGATAGGACTTGTTGGCTCATGTGTTGGCATGTGATTAGATGGTTGAGGCCACTCTAGATTGGTATCTCCCTTGTCAAAGGTTATTAGATCTTGCATAGGATAATTTGGGATTTGATTTATGTACAAGGGGCCACTTGGATTTGGATATTGTTCTTGTTGGAAAGGTGGATTTAGATCTATCAATGGTGCTTGGTGGTCTTGTTGAAAAGGTGTACTTGGACTTACTTGATTTATGTACAAAGAGCCATTGGGACTTGGATGTTGTTCTTGTAATATCACTTGATGGCTTTGTGGATGGGCTTGGTAGTGCATTGGAATGGTGGTATGAGGGATTGGATAAGCTTGAGGTGGAGGTTGATAGGTTGATGTAGCATTGACTTGATGGATAGGTGGATTAAGTTGATAGGAAGTGGATGGATATGACATGTGGCTATAAGGTGGATTAGGTTGATAGGAAGTGGCTAAGGATTGTTGTACTTGTCGAGCTTGACTAGTAGCTAAAAGGTGTTGGACTTGGGCTATGGAGTGTTGTAGTTGAGGTGATTGGCTTGCGTGGGGTTGAGCTTTTTGGATGAAGAATTGTAATATTTCAATGGCGTCTTGGTTTAGGGGTTGTAATCCTTGATAAAGATTTTGGAGGAATCTTTGGAATTTGATTTTTAGGTCCTCTAGTGTAGACATGTTGTCACCACGTGTTTGTCTTAAGTCCTTTTAGCAAGTGCTTGCTTAGGGATTTGGATGATGATGTGGAATGTTTAGATTGATTTGTTTATGTGTTTGGGTGTTTAGAGCTTGATATGGCAATATTCAAACAAATGATTATGCATATACACACATGAATCACTCACGCAAGACACATAAGCAAGTTGTTGACTTTGAAAATGAAATGTGATGATTATGCAAGCACACATGGAAGACACATCAACAAGCCTAATCTGTAGTCAAGTGGGTATAGCCAATTAGGTCTTAGGCTATCTATTGCACAAGGTTGACTATGGAATTGAAAGTGAAATCCTGCCACACAGCCAGGAGAAAGGGGTAACCCACCCTTCACCTTCACTTCCCAAAGGTATAAAGTTCTTTGGGGCTTAGCCAAGAGTGACAAGATTCCAACTCCCAATGAGGGTGTCTTTCGATTCAGCCTCGATTGAGGTCGTCCCTTGGAGTGGTGTGTCTCCAAGCAGGCCTCCTAAGAAGGGTATGACAAAAGCAAACCAAGTGAGCTGCCACTTGATTCACACTCGCAGTTGTTAATTTCCCCTTAGAAACTTGAAATGTGTAACAAACAGTTCAAGCACTTGTTCTTTTTAGACCCAAATCTAAATGTGATGGAAGACAATGGTTTGTTTTAGCTTAATTTTTTGATGTGAATTTGTAAACAATTGTTTATCTTAAAGCCCAAATCCAAGTGTGATGACAAACAAGTTGTTTGTTTTATGCCCAAAATCTAAATGTGTGATCAAATAATGATTAGAGATGAGATATTAGAATGAGTGCACCTCATAAAAATTGCTTTCCAAGTTGCTACTATGATTGATCCAAATGTTGCTCCAGCTCCTTTGATTCACTTACAAGTCACTGCAAAAAATAAAATGTGATTTGGTTCGCTAGATTGGAAGATATAATTTTTTTTTCTAAAAGTCGCGCGTCAAAAATTTCTGAAAAATTAGAATCGCAGGGTCAACTTCAAATCGCCATAACTCTTTGAATACTGAACCAAATCTTTAATGTAACCACTTTTCGGAAAGCTCTCGAAGTCCTCTTTCCAACGAATCTAAGATCTCCTTTTTACAGGACCTGTGTAAAACAAAAAACCCTCTGCAACAGATCTGGTCATAAATAAAAAAATCAGCAAAAAGTTGCGCGTCAAAAATTTATGAAAAATTAGAATTGCAGGGTCAACTTCAAATCGTCATAACTCTTTGAATACTGAGCCAAATCTTTAATGTAACCACTTTTCGGAAAGCTCTCGAAGTCATCTTTCCAACGAATCTAAGATCTCTTTTTTCCAGGACCTGTGCAAAACAAAAAACCCTCTGCAACAAATCTGGTCATAAATTAAAAAAAATCAGCAAAAAGTCGCGCGTCAAAAATTTCTGAAAAATTAGAATCGTAGGGTCAACTTCAAATCGTCATAACTCTTTGAATACTGAGCCAAATCTTTAATGTAACCACTTTTCGGAAAGCTCTCGAAGTCCTCTTTCCAATGAATCTAAGATCTCCTTTTTACAGGACCTGTGTAAAACAAAAAACCCTCTGCAACAGATCTGGTCATAAATTAAAAAAAAATCAGCAATATAAAATATCTTCAACCTACAAATCAAAGTGCATAAACCTGCAAAAATGAATGATTGACGCTCCAAGAAATCTGATCTTCACAAAAACAACTCAAACAAGAGGGTTAATCAGGGACATGAGTCCCACCGGGCGTGCCAAATGTATGTTAGGGTAAAATTGCAAATCAGGGCAAATGAATAAACAGCAATGATAAAAACCCTAGCAATGCACAATGAAGCACAAGACAACATGAAAATCAAAATAACAAATGTAAATTCAAACCGATCTCCATGCTATGCTTGATTTATCTCCATTGCTCTTCTCCACCTCGCATGAGCATGCAAGATTTTGAAGGATTATTGTTGGAGGAATGTTGGGTGCTCATTTCTGCAGCATAACATTAAGATGACGATGATATGAGGATGATAGCTGAAGGATGCAAAGGCTCTAATGATATTTTGACAGAATAATGGTACTTGAAGCTCAATGCATGCTAATGGCTTATGAGGGGGTTGATTTATAGGAAAGGCTTGGTTCAAATGGACAGCTGAGATTAAAAAGCTAATTGATTGATGTGGACGGCTAGGATTGATTAGGTATTCCCACTCTTCAAGGGAGTTGTAGTCATTTGACAAGTGTCAAGGAGGATAGGGCTCATGTGTGCTTGTGTACATAAAAAGTACTACATATGAAAGATATTAAATAAAAGGCTGTAGTACCACTTATCTTTTTTAAATGAAAGAGGCACACATGTCGGCTAAATGATAAGATAAATTAATTAAATAAATAAAATTTATTTAATTAATTGGAAAGTCGGCTTATGATGAGAACTTAATTCAAATAAAATATTTGAATTAGTTGGGATATGAGTTGGATATTAATTAAATAAATAAAATTTATTTAATTAATTGGATAGTGGGATTAGGATATGATGTGGAAATTAATTAAATAAATAAAATTTATTTAATTAATTGGCTAAGTAGGATAAGGATGGGATTGAATGAGATTTTAATTAAATAAATAAAATTTATTTAATTAATTGGCTAATGGATAAATGGGATTAAGAGTGGGATTTAGGACAAAATGCTACATGATGTCTAAGTGATGTTTTACAAGGTGTTGCAAGACATAGACAAAGTTGGGACAAATTTGGGTGTCTACACACACGGCTGATGCTAATCTTCTAAGGTAAAGAATGACAATAATATCCACCAGTTGATATGCACTCCAAGGGATGCAACACACCATAGTGAAATATCCGAATGACATTCACAAAGATTACTTAGAATTTACAATTGTATGTAATCTGATCTCTATTTCATTAATATTCAAAAGCATGCATATTTACAATTTGTCTTGAGAAAGTATCATGACATTCAACAATCCTATCTCAATTAATTCTCCTATAATTTACAAATGACAATCCATCTCCTTTTATAGAACAAGGATAGGATTCAGTTATAACAATCCAATGGTGAAGATTGAGCCAAAACAATCAATGATGGCCATTTGAGAGCAGCACATGGGTGACATCAGCATCCTAACAGCTGGCCTTTAGAAGATCCTCAGCATATTCCCTCTTCTAAAAAAATCAAATTCAAATTGGTCACACTTTCAATTTCCTACCACAAAAAAACAATTAAATTTATCAAATATTAATACCTTTGCAAAATTAATCACAGTTTTAATGTTTTTGAATAGCGTCTTGATTTTTGTGAATTTCAAAAAGAGATTTTTGGGTCTTGTTCCCCTTGTCACAAGCTTTCTAGATCATTTTGAATTTTTAAATTTTGTTGAGAAATGAGGGAGATATCGTGATTTTAGTGAATATGCAGTTAGATAGGGGATATCAGGGATATTAGGAAATATCTAGTATCTTAAGTTAATATCCTGATATGCTGATGGGCGAAATAACCTAATGATGACCAAAATTTCAAATTTTGAATTTTGACAAAAGATTTCTGGGTTTTGTTCCCCACGTCTCCAACTTTCCAGATCATTTTGATTTTTTAAATTTTGTTAAGAAATGAAGGATATATCACTGTTTTAGTGAATATGCAGTTGCATATGGATATCAGGGATATTAGGAAATATACCTAATATTTAAGTTAATATCCCTGATCTTTAGAAGTATGACCTTTGACCAAACTTTGATCCAAAAGGTAAAGTTTCTTAGAATTTGATTCTCTATCCATCCATGGTCTTAGATGAGGTAGGTGCATAATACGAAATTTCATCAGGCTCTGGATGTGCATCCGAATATCCCGATGACCTTTGACCAAACTTTGGCCATGAATATCTTTTTCATTTTAAGGAATTTTTGGGTGATCCAAAAGGCAAAATTTCTTAGAATTTGATTCTCTATCCATCCATGACCTTTGTAGGGAGATATTCTGACTTGAAATTTGACTTGGATTTTGAGGTGACATGACTTTTACCATTACCGCCCAAAGCGAGAAAACACACCTACCAAGCAAAAAATTGGGTCCCCATTTTGCTAAGGAAAAATGGGGCGTGTTGTGAAACCTCACAAGTATTCAAACTCCAATGAAACAAGGTGGCAAGGAAAGGATCAAGTTGCACTTAGGTTATCATTAAATAGGCAATTAGAGAATTACACCTACAACTAGACCTTACTTCTCGAATATCATAACAGGTTTCAACATCAAGAACTTACACCACCTTTAAGACCTCAAACAACAAGGTACCATACCATAAGCGATTAATTCACATCACTAATTAATGCGAAGGCAGTGCATAGCCTACATACCCACTAGACACCAACAAGCTACAAGGGGATAGACTTGACGTGGCACAACCAGCGTCACAGATTTGCAACCATGAAGTGGTCCATGAAGCCTCTACTTATCCTTTCATCTAACCAAAAGGCTTACATAACAAGATAACCATGAAAGGCCTTACACGCCAACTCTTTTAACGTCCTCTATTCCATCTTGAAGATGAGGGTACTAAATGACCCTAACAAGAGAATATACCATTTTATCCTCTTTTCACTCTTCGAGTGACAACTACCCATCAGAGTAACTCAGTGATGACTTTAAGAAACCCCTCCTAAAAAAAGATATAAAATCCTAGCGAATCTTTCATTTTTTGTGAAAATATATTAATTTCTATTGGAGAATATTTCCTTTTTTTGAAAAAAATATTAATTTTATTGGCGAATTTATTTACATCACTATAAATTGGTAAAAATTCCTAGAGAATGTTGATGAAAAATAGGCAAATGCATTAATTACCATGGTGAATCATTCCTTTTAAAAAATTTAAATTCCTATGGAGAAGTAAGGGCCTGAGGGTGGTAGTGATTGACTAGTTTAAGGTGTAGTGCTCGTGTCTATACTTTCTTAATTCCTTAATATTTTAAATCAAATATTGATTTTAAATCAACCCTCAATTATTTTTCACCACCATTGATTTTATTTATAATCTAATGGTTTGGGTTCTATTCTGTGGGTCAAAATGTACCTGCGGAGCTCCAATGCTCGGAACTATATTTGGGTTGTTTTCATTTTGGGCCATTGATCTCAAATGCAAATTATCCAAATGCATTTTTAGGCCCCATGGGCATTGGAGCTCTATAGGTACATTCTGGCTCCTAGAATTTAACCCCAACTATTAGATTATAAATTGAGATCAATGACCCAAATACAATTTTGGGCTCAATGGGCATTGGAGCTCTGTGGACCGTACATTTTAACCCATGGAATACAACTCCATCTATTAAATTATAAATAAAATCAATGGTGGTGATTAAAAATTGGTGATATGGCCCTAACGTAACCAATAATTATAAAATATTATTGACGTATTAATTTCATTTTCTATTATAACTTATAAAATTTAGGCGAAATTGATCTAACTAGGTATTGAATATCATGGCAAATTTTTGAGTTCAAAAGTTTAATAAAATAAATATTCTAGTGATTTAACTAGGACTAAAATAAAATTTTGTAAAAATGTGGCGATTTAGGTCGCCTTACAACTTGAACTATTATCCAAATTTTGAATCCCTAGTTTCAACTATTAGCCAATTGGCGAATATTAACCACTAAAAAAATCACTGGAGTAACTTAATCCTATAACAAGGCAAAGGACAACTAAAGAGATACAACTTCTTTGCATCCCAACCAAGGGTCTTCTAAACAAGGCACATCTTACCCCATGATACAAGGGTTAACTGAGTGACACAAGGTGAAGAATAAATGACATAGGGTACACCAACCTTTGTCCAAGGTGCCCCATTAATACATTTCTTTCATCCAACATGGTAGGATACACAACTCAACATTCTCAGAATAGGGAAAGTCTCAACGGCACAATGGCACTCATGTCCAGCAATGTGCCTCTCAACATTTACTAGGGCAACCTACAAGGTGGCCAAAAGAGAATAAATTTACCACAATAACACCTTTCCAAGGGTGCAACCTACAACAGGTTGATATGACCCTTAAAGAAGGATCAAAAGGCACCAACGACTAGGACAAGGAGCAAGGATTAGCTAGAATGAAACACTTTGCAAAACTCAACCAATAACCTCCTTTAGAATAGCATTAGATTAAGGAGTTGACTAACTATTGAATTCAGGATGTGCATGGTCCTTCAAATACTCTATTCATCAAGAATACACACCCCAAGTACCTACAACACCATGCCATATGTCAGGGTTAGCGAAAGCAAAATCGAGGGAATCCAATCGATCCCATGCAAGGTGTCTTATGAACTTGTCGCTATACAAGCTAGAGTTAGACATGCAACATGAGTATGCATGATCTACCATTGGCCCAACTCAACAAATATATACACCCAGAGATCCTAGTGTTTAAAACATGGGCTCTGATACCAAATGTCATGCCCACATTTTCCATGTGGTCATGACGCACAACACACATGTCATGTCCACATTAGTCATGTGGTCATGAATAGAAATATCAAAAACTTTTCCACCTGTCTCTAAAAACCCATCACGTGCTTCAATCACGCTCGATGACACACATACATAATGTAGTTGCATCATCAACCTACGTTAGGCATGTCACTTGAAGGTGGGGAAGTCAATCCTAAACCGGGATAATGTGAACTCATCTCACAATCCCTATGAGGTGATAACCACTAAGGGGGTGTGTGTTGCGAGGAGCAATGCTAAGAGGGTTGGTTTCATTTTGGGATCCAACCCTAAACTAAATGAGGTGGAATGATTTTGATATAAATCAAAATCTAACCTTACAACAACTACTAACTTGGAAAAGTATTAATTTAATGTCAGTAAATAAATTTCAACTTAAAAACATTTAATCAACAACTAAAGCGAAAATGGTAAATAATCGAATTAACTTAAATAAATTTATCCATCTAAAGCCTAGGAAAATTTTGGCAGCGTAACAGGATACAAGGGAATATTTCCCTAGTGATTTCGACAACATAACGCCATCTCATCAACTATGGGAGGTTTGAAAAATAATTTAAAATTAAAACTAACGTATGATTCCTTAAAGAATTTAAACAAAATTAAAATGCATGAATTAAACTAAATACTTTTTCCAATATTTAATCAAATTAAAAAGAATTAATAGATTGACTAATTTAAATCAATTCACTTAAATTAATACCTTTGATAAA
Source organism: Cunninghamia lanceolata (assembly GCA_027924645.1). Taxonomy (NCBI): domain Eukaryota; kingdom Viridiplantae; phylum Streptophyta; class Pinopsida; order Cupressales; family Cupressaceae; genus Cunninghamia; species Cunninghamia lanceolata. The sequence goes on along the minus strand of BSBN01001103.1, from coordinate 1,395,358 downwards.
ATAATGTCTAGGAGGATAAAGGAGATAAATGGCTGAAACTTAAATAAATTAAATCAAAAGGTAAATTACTTTTCCTCTAGGAAAAACAATTAATAAAGTTAAATAATTACATACATGCACATTCCCACAAGAGTCCAAAAAGGATCTCTCCCACTCTCTAAGTGGATTTAGTTAGTTAAGCTAAACTAGTTTATGTTTACTAATATTTCCCTAATAAAAAGGGCACCAAACCCTAGAAAGGGATTATAAAAACAATTATTCTCCCATTTGCTCTCACATCTTATCTTTGTTTTCTAGTAGGTTGTTTGCATATTTCTACGTGGAGGCAAATGGGAAGGTACCTTCCCAAGTGGGAGGTATCTTTCCCCAATCAAGGAGTTCCTACCAAAATTTATAGTTTACTAATTTATTTGTTTTCTAATTTGTTTTCTAATTTGTTTTCTCTTATGATCATCTACAGGTTGATCTAATTTATTCCTCTCTAACTTTTTGTTGGGTTTTCTAACTTAACTTGCTATTTTCTAATTTGTTTTAAATGCATAGGTTTCCGACAAAATTTAGTTTACTAGCAATATTTTCATTTTGCTTTATTGTTTTCTAAGTTTCTTGAAATAAAACTCTCAGGTTTTAGAATAATGTCAAAAGAGGCTCAAATGCTCTCAGGTAAAAAAATATTATATTCTTATTTTGAGTACACATAGAACATTAAAAATAATATATAGACAATATATATATATACACACACACACTGCTATCATACAAAGATACAGTGCTTTTATTATACAATAGATCTAGAATACCTTTTATACATCAAAAATAAAAAACATGTTTTATACACAGTAAAAATAAATAATAAACTGGAGTGAAGAATATACACACACACACAAGTATTTACATCCAGGGCGCCAAGGGACAATGTATTGGTCCGTGACCGAGCAACAAACATATGTAGGCGTATTATAATTGTGAGTTTAAGGTTTATTAAGAACCAAAATAAAATAGTGATATGAAATGTGCTGTGGCCAAAAAAGGGAGGAGCGGCGAGCATAAAGTAACTGCAGGCGGTCATAGAAATGTCACAACGCCACACATATCACAGGACATGTTTTAATAACATTAAATGGTATACAAAAACAAAGAAATGCCGTGCTTATGGACTCAGCAGAGCTGAGAATGAGAGAAGGCACTGCGGCCAAAATGGGAGGGGCAGGGCTCTGTTGCCCCTCCCACAAAAGGGACAGGCACAGGGGTCGTCAGCCCCTGCGACCCGCTCACACTGTATTTAAAAAAAAAAACAATACAAAGAACTATGAAACCCTACTCAAGATTCTTTCTAACCTAATTCCTTACATGTGAATTACTTGCATAAAGCATATAGCATAACATAAATGTAAAGCATATAATAATAATATGAGCTTGCTGAGATTTTATAAGTCACTGTGTTTTCTTTTTTTTATTATACAATATTTATTTAAGGCAGAGAGTATGAAATATATTTATTATACAATATTTCATAATCTCTGCCTTAAATAAATATTGTATAATAAAAAAAAGAAAACATAGTGACTTATAAAATCTCCACAATCTCTTATTTTTATTCTTTTTTTTTAAAATAAGATGGTGTATATATATATATATATATATATATATATATATATATATATATATATATATATATATATATATATATATATATATATATATATATAAAGGTTTGTAAAATCTAAGCATAAATAATTTAGTTGATATTTAAACCAAGGCCTATTTAATTTTCTTAAAAACATAAATGTAAAATAAATCTATCTCTCTTTTGCTGTCACCAAGCTTAATATAAACATTTTTTTTTTCTTTTTCTTTCTTTTCTATAAAGAAATCTACTCATATATCACATTTTTGAAAATGTAAGTAGGTAGGGAGATAGAGAAATATTACACATCCAACCACAAGCAAAATTTCTTTCATAGGGATAAAATAAGAATAACTTTTGCCATCATATTATAACAAGGAGAACAAGATTATTACAAGTAGTATCTTTTATTATAACAAACTTATATCATAGCCAAATTAGGCATAAGGCAACACATTGCCATACTTTCATTATAATAAAAACCATTAACTTCCCAACACTCCCATACTTCTAAATCTTCTCCAAGAGCCACCAAGAAAGCTACAAAATACAAAATGAGATTGTCCAAGCCCATGGAGAGATCACCTCCCAACCATAGGCCTACAAGTAGGCCACCCCCAAGCTAGGAGGCCATTCAAATATCCATGATCAGACCAACAAGGGTTACAAAGCATACATACACTCACTCAATACACATTAACTCCCTCCCAAGGATAAGCACATAACTAACCCATTTAATAATGGGTTTAGGGATGAGAGAGTGGACAACTCTCAACTCAATGGAAACCACACACAATAACTCAAATATACTCAAACTCATGGCCTCTTGCCATTAAAACCTCTCATACTCCAAATAAATAAGGCACTCATTCCATACCATAAATCTCAAACTTCTTAATAAGGCCCATGGCCACCAAAATTACTCCAAAATATGAAGGGAACTCGAGGAGGTTCACACCTCTCTCACCCATGACAAAGGTGAGCTCTCTCACATGGAGAGCTCACCAACACAACCCTTTAAACCCACACAACATAAAACAAAACAAATACAAGAGAATAACAATCATAAAAGCATGCATATCTACATAAATAAAAGCAAATAAAAGTAGGCTTGAAGCCTTGAGAGCATACCTCTCAAGCTCCAAGAGTAAAAGTGATGGTGAAGAGCTCTCCAAGAGTCCTTTCCCCAAAATCCTTCAAGTCTCCCCAAGGCTTCCCCTCCTTCCCAAATCAAAGATAAAAAATGCAAAAAGAAAGAACCCTCCTCTCTTCTCAAAGAGTAGGATAAATAGGCTTTGCTCACAAGCCCTAATGGATGAGGAGGTGACACTTGTCACCTTCTCCTCCATCCACACAACCCTCCTCACAACCCCACAAGAATGAGGAGGTGACATTTGTCATCTCCCCATTCCACTAAGCTACACACTCTCCCACAAATGCTCTCACACATGTGTGAGAGCATAGGGAGAAGAGATCACATAAGGGAGACCTCTCATGAAAGAGGAGGTGACACTTGTCACTTTCTCATTCAAACACTTGAGGCAAGTGTAACCTTAATCTAGGTGAGTGAGATTAGGTTATGTGAGATGGTGACATGCTAACCACCTCTCACATCTCCCAAACTCGTCACTTGACTCAAGGGCCAAATTTAGGTGACCATACAAGGGTTACACCAAGTTTAAACATACTAAGAATGGCCCTAGACCCTAGGGGTATGACCTAGGGTCATTATTTGACCATAATTAACACTAAGAAACTCATAAATCCATATGAAAAGGGCTCAAAAATATTTAGCACCAAAATTGTGTAAACCAAAATATTACAACCTTACAACACATCAAGGTTATAAATCAAAAGGGTGAACCTTATAAAATAACATCAAATACAAGACAACATAATCATCATTCTCAATCACAAATGACCTTAGTCCATCTTAGGGACTAGGTCGGCTTAACAAGGATAACACATAGGGTTACTCATTTGACCTCCCATTTTCCATGGGCCACGGAAAATTACCTGTACACTTACACAAACCCATTAAGAGCACATGATGCATACATCCAAAGAGAAAAGAATTTCATAAACACACAAGATTGTATAAGCACATATACTCTCAATTATAACACATGCTAACATTTACATGATTCTCAATTAATTCATATTTCACAAAATACAATCAAGTTCATCATCACATAGCATTTCATTAATTTAATCTTCTAACTAAACCATTACAATCGCATCAATAACACATTTAACATCAAGGAATTCATAATATAATCACGCATGTAAGGTATAGCTCCATCTTACAATAACTCATCAATCACAAGTTAAAATTGACAATTGCCCAACTAGGAGGGATCACTAGTCCTCAAACGACCATGTATCCCCACATAATCTGAACAAGTCCCATGAATAAAACAAGAGTGCAACATAAGTTAGCCTCGCACTACAACACTAAAGAGTCTAGTTTCAAGCATAAACAGGTGATATTTCAATCAAACCCAACTAGGATGTGCATCACCTATGCACCCACAAACAATCACCCCTACCTTATACAAAGATCCACAACATCACTACACTGACTCAAGATAGGGCCACGATTCCATAGACCGAACCCTTAGCTAGGTTGAAGCAAAATGATCATGGCCATGAGGGCAACTAATCTAGTTGCACATGGGTCGACCTCACAGCAGATCCCATTTTGGCATAGGCAAGGAGGATGTTGGATAAGGTTGTGGAATTTGGTTTTAGACGTGCCAATCGCATTTTCTTGAAATTTTGTAGAGCCTTTTTGAAAAAAATCCATTTTGTGCATTTCTTGCAATCATTGCATTCCATGAGACAATATTTCTTTAAGGCATCATGTCAAATAGTTCATTTGGCTTGTCTATGCTTCCACACTTTGCATACATGTCTCCTAGGGTAGTTGCAACTACAACATATGTCAAAATTCCTATATCCTTTATACTTTGATGGATGTCCATATCATGTTCTGAAGATCCCATTTGGGCATAGACAAGGAGGATGTTGGCTAAGGTTGTGGAATTTGGCTTTACACCTACCAATTGCACTTGCTTGAATGTTTCTAAATCCTTATAAAAAACTATTTTGTGCATATCTTGCAATCATTTCATTCCATGAGACAGTATTTTTTGAGGCATCATGTCTAATAGTTCACCCGCCTTGTCTATGCTATTGATAGTAAGGAATACTGAGAGCGGGGGTGAATGAGTATTCCACAAAACCACTTCTTAACAAGTTTCCAATTTCCAAAACTAATAATATAAAAGCAGAATAAGCATAGGAACAACAATAGAAAAGGCATAACACATGAACAACATGATTTTTATGTGGAAAACCCAAAAAGGGAAAACCATGGTGAGTGTTAGCTCACAATATATTATTATAGCACAATACTGGATTACAATAAGGCTCACTGCCCAACAGAAATGCTCACTGCTAAAACAAGCTCATTACCTAGAGAAAGAAAGAAGAAAGAAGAATGGCTCACTACCAAGTTGAACTGCTCAGATTGCATCTACACATGCATGATTGCAGCTCCAATGAAGCACAAAAATATTGTCGTAAAATTCTTCATGTCTGATTGCTCTACTTTTACATGAGAATAAGATCTCTCTTCTTCTACCTTTTATTGCTTCCACAAAATCACCTTCCTCTATATGTCACACATATGTATATATCACATTTGCACCACACACTAAATACTGAATTTGATCCCTTATATATATTTGTAACACTTAAAATGTTCATATTAGGTCAGCCTAGTAAAGTGAAGCATGCACTCATACCTTAAGTAGCTTGTCGGCCAAATTCATTTACCAAAACTCCCAGCAGACTTAAACAACACTTGAATTACATTCACATATGTTGGCCTCAACTATTTGGTAACTTAGGATTAAGTTCTAAACAATAGAACTTACCGCATGCAATTCAAACTTATCATGTCAGCCTGTAACTCAGACTGCCACTAATTTAGTTCATCTGTCAGACTACATCTTTTACTGCAGACCATAGGGCTTGCTCAAAATCATGTGAAAGACTCCTCAGACATCACAGATCATACCTTAAGAACCGCAAAGAAAAATATCCTTTAGCAGAAAAATGTGGACCATCAGAATTCAGACTTTGTCATAGTTAGACTCTGTCAAGCAATGTAGCAATACTCAGCAACATGTAACAATCTTTTAGATGGACTTTAGAACCTATAACTCTAGATTTAGACACTTCATACAAGTATTTACAACACCTCAAAACTGCATATCAAGATATGCACCACCGGAGAAATGCGGAGAAAAACAACTGAGTGTACTACTCTGAATATCACTATATTTTGTTCTACCGGACTTAGGCCATTTAAAGATATACTTCCAGAACTGATCAAAAGATGAAATGTTGGATATAAGATCATCTAAGAGTTAGGAGCATCATACCAAAACTGCAAACCTTGGTCTTCAACTGCGGACCAATGCCAACTCACACTTTCTTCTATCTCTGCCTCTGTACATTTCCAATACTTAGCCAATATGACTAAGTCTTCTTTACTGTTCCACAATATCTATTCCAACCTTGTTCCTTTTCTTGTTGCCATCAATGACAACACTCAATTATCCAACATAGCAGTGTCTCTTGCCAACAATCTCCCCCTTTAGCATTGATGGCAACACTAAGTGAAAAATGCTTGTGTTTCTCCCCCTTACTCTGTATACTTTGTTTTTCTATTCTCCTTTAGATGTATGCTTATTTTCCACTGGTTTTCCTCTCCTCCTTTGACATCAATGGCAAAGGTGGGTGAACAAGCAAAATTGTATCAAAAATTCTTCAAAACTATCATATTCTGCCGCATATATACAAGTACACATTTGTATCTTAATTTATAGTTAGAGGTAGAATATCATTATAGATGGTCTTTATCAGAGCTATCTCTCCATTCCAACTATTCCTTGCAGTCTCCAAAATATGGATGTGTCTATTTATCAAAAAGACTAGCTTTTCTGCCTTCTGCACTTTTGATGGTGTATCAATTAATGCTTGTGATTTCAATCATCTGCCAGATTGGTCATGGAATCAATTTTTGGACTTATCATCCCCCTTAGCTGGCACAACCTGTCTTTGATTTCTTCTATTTTCTTCATCAGAATGGTCAAGTCATTGTGAATATTTACAACTTATGTCTCTTTAGTACTTATTGACTCAACTACCGGATTATATGTCTTTGAAATATTAAGTAATTTGAGTTCCATGTCCTTGATTTTATCTTCTAATTCCTTTGTAACCTCTGGCCAGGATAAACAAAATTTGTACAAGTCACAAGCTTCTTTTATGGCACTTTGTATACCTCTTATTCCTTGGTCTAAAGAGATTTTATCATTGATCAACATGGTTTTTAACTGAGTTAATCTTTTCTCATCAAATTCTTTTCTAACCTTTGTTTCTACAAAATTTTCAAAGGATTCAAAATGATTGCTGATTGATCTTATCATACCTTTTAGTTGATCAGTAGATGATATCGATGTACCTTTCTGGTATTCAAGCATCAACTTTCCCAGTACATCAGATACTGTTGTAATGAACTTATTATCTTGCATGTGAGTTTTCATCAATTCTTCCTGTGCCTTTGCTTGGGCAAATGATACTAATTCAAATTTATATTCCAGAGATAAGGAATTTAGATTTATTGGTTCTTGAAGAAAATTGGGTAGATCTAGGATTTGTGCACTTTGTAGCTTTTCCAAGGGTTTTGCAATAGTGTCTCTTGCCACTTTTTCTTCACAAAATGAAACTTTCTTTCTCTTCTTTTCTTCAGTTGTGGCTTTTGTTATGGATGAGGTCCTTATTCTTTTTTTGGGACTAGATCCTAGTCTCTTCTCTTCAGATCTCTTATCTTTCCTTTCTGGAGTGCTTGATGTCCATTCTACCGAAGCACTTATGGACTTTGATCCTCCTAATCTGGTTTTTGCCTTACTTAATTGTTCATCTGATGTTTTCTCTAACTACTTAGGTTCCATAAGCATTTTGAAAGATAATTCTAAGAATGTCCCAAATCTGTCCTCTTTGGGATCAATAGCTTTACTTAGTAGTGCATTAGCTAATTCAGTCAAGACATCTTCTGTAACTTCATAACCTAGTGCAAGGACCCATACAGTTCTTGGTTCCATAGCTTCCATGAAGCATTTGTCTTTATCCACCATGAATACAATATCCTTTTCATACTTTATCACTACATTTTCAGGTATCCGGAACCTACTTAACATTTTCTTTTGAAAATCTTTGAAATATTTCCATAAGATTTTGTTATGCTTATCTGCATTACCCAAACTCTGTAAGTGATTTTTTATTTGAGCGGATACAGGTATGTGATCAAGCCAGACAAATTTCCTAAACTAGGTAGCTCTCTTAGGAAGTAAAAGAGTAAACATGTAATCAATGTTCCATATTTGAAAGGATGATTAGTTTCTTTTGTTCTTTTCAAGTTCTTCATTAGTTCATTCCGAAGCAATTCACAGAGGTCATAATCCATATTGTTTTTGATCATGTCATATGCTATGTATATAGCTGATGCAGACATAGAATTTTCCCTATTGAAAAAGTATATTTTGAATCCAATAATCATTGATGCAAATCTGACAGCCAGATCCTTAATATCATTTATTGTAAGAGCATTCTTATCAAGTTTGGCTCCTGTTAGCTACATTACCACATTATTCTTCATTTTCTTTATTCCTAGAACCCTTCTAGAGGAGCTCATACTGGTTATAGCCTTGATAACTTATTTAGTTATCATATAGGGTTCATCAAGCCATAGAAATTCACCATGAATTCTACTTAGAATAAGCTTGACCCATGCATCATTCAGAATTGTGGGAAAATCCAACTAGGAGTCTAATTTCTTTTCTCCTAAATCTTTATATTCATCTTTCAATACAATATCCACAGTAGTCAGTTCGTCCAAATACAATTTTCCTAACTTCATGTGATCATATTCTTCTAGACTGATATGAATGTATGCTCTGACATCTTCCATATGCATAAGGTGTAATTGAGAATGCCCCTAATAGATCATTTTCCAGTGGTTTGAAGAATTGTTTCTTAAACATTGGGTGAGGCATTTTCCCTATCTCAATTACATGAGGAGTAAACATTTTCACAAAATAATTTAAATTTCACAGTAGGGTTTTCAGGTTGTAAATACCTTTTTCGCTAGATTAGGGTTTCCTTGATCTTGCCTTGATTTGCTTGGAGAATACTGTGGTTGCTTTGAATTTTTCTCTTGGTTTGCCTTAGACACTTGAGAGATTAGAATGCAAAATGGTTTTTCTTTCGGATATAGCTCCTTTTAACCCTCACATGCCAAAGCCTAAGTGTCATTAATGCCATCTTTTTAAAAGTTATCAAGCACTTTCCTGATAATCACAAATAATTTAGATTGCTCTGTAAATCTTCACAATTGATCCTTTTCTTCTGGAACTTCCTTCAAAATGTCTGTCATATGATTTTTTACATCATATCTTCATACTGAATTCCAGCACTAGCTGATTGGCTGGGGGTTTTGAATTTTCAATGCAGCTCCCCCTGAGCCAGAGCTCCCAATTTACTTCTCGGAGGAAGTATCTGCACTAGAATCTAGTGCGGATCCATCCTTGACATTTGCAACATCTTTCTTAACCCAAGCCTTGCCCATTTCTTTCTTGGTTTCAACTAGATCAACCTTTTCTTTTCCTTTGTCATTCCTTTGCTTTGTTTTCAATATGATAATTTCTTTACACATTTTTGCTTCTGCAGACTCTTGCAATATGTCCATACTTGTTGGAATTGTAGCACACCACATTCCTTTGTCTTTGATTCCTTCTATTGATTGGATTTGATCTGCATTGATTAGCCATATGTCCAAATCTATTGCATGTAAAACACTTTCCATTGAATGATTGGCTATTCCTTACATTATAGGAACCATTTCTTACTAGATTTCTGCATTTATTTGATTTGTGACCAATTTTCTTATAGTTGAAACATTGACCAAATAATGATGGAACATTCAGATTTACTCTAATTCTGCATTGAGTATCCTTATGACCAAACTTTTTGCAATTAAAATAGTGACCATTGAAATATAGATACCTTTGAGCATTTGGATGCTTGACCAGAGGTCTTCTAGGTCTTCTTCTTTGATTTCTAAACTAGTTTCCTCTATTTTTCTTTAACTCAGAGTTTGCTTGACCAAGTTTTGAACTTTCTCCTTTCTCAAATTCCAAACCTTGCTTGTCATTGGCACTCATTTGACTAGAAATTATCTCATCAAGCTTTGTAGAACTTATCTTGAACTTTTCTTCATAGCTCTTGGCTGCTTCTAGATCAAATTTCAGAAGTAGCACTTCTTTGTCCAATTTTTTACATTACTCTGATTTATCCTTAACAACTTGATTTAGATGCCTTTCAATTTCTTCCTTCTTTTCAACTTCCAGCATCTAATTGATCATTTAGCTTCTTGCTTTTCTCTTTGAACTTTCTGACTTGCTCTCTTAGCTTTAGGATGCATTCATTAGCTTCATGAATATTAGCTTTTAGATCCTTAATTTCTGCCTCAGATTTTTCAAGATCAATAAGGGCTGCTTCTAGTTCCTTGTTGCTTTCATAAAATCTTCTTTTTTCCATGATTACACTACCCCAGATCTTCCTTAGACTGTTAGGCCTTTTCCAAGGAACCTTGCTCTGATACCAATTGTTGATAGTAAGGAATACTGAGAGGGGGAGGGGGTGAATTAGTATTCCACAAACCCACTTCTTAACAAGTTTCCAATTTCTAAAACTAATAATATAAAAGTAGAATAAGCATAGGAACAACAACCATAAAGACATAACACATGAACACCAGGATTTTTACGTGGAAAACCCAAAAGAAGAAAAACCATGGTGAGTGTTAGCTCACAATATATTATTATAGCACAATACCAGATTACAATAAGGCTCACTGTCTTAGGGCTCACTACCCAATAGAAATGCTCACTACATAAGGCTCACTACCTAGAGCAAGAAAGAAGAAAGAAGAATGACTCACTGCCAAGTTGAACTGCTCAGATTGCATCTACACATGCATGATTGTAGCTCCAATGAAGCACAAAAATACTGTCTCAAAACTCTATATGTTTGATTGCTCTATTTTAATGCTCTACTTTTACATGAGAATAAGATCTCTCTTCTTCTACCTTTTATTGCTTCCACAAAATTGCCTTCCATTGTATGCCACACATGTATATATCACATTCGCACCACAGACCAAATACTGAATTTGATCCCTTATATATATCTGCAACACTTAAAATCTTCATTTTAGGTCGGCCTAGTAACGTGGAGCATGCACTCATACCTTAAGTAGCTTTTCAGCCAAATTCATTTACCAAAACTCCCAGCGGACTTAAACAACACTTGAATTGCATTCACATATGTTAGCCTCAACTATTTGGTAACTTAAGATTAAGTTCTAAACAATAGAACTTACCGCATGCAACTCAAACTTATCATGTCGGCCTCTAACTTAGACTGCCACTGATTCAGTTCATCTGTCAGACTACATCTTTTACTACGAACCATAGGGCTTGCTCAAAATCATGTCAAAAAATCCTCAGACATCACAGATCATACCTTCATAACTGTAAAGTAAAATATCCTTTAGCGGCAAAATGCAGACCATCAGAATTCAGACTTTGTCACAGTCAGACTCTGTCAAGCAATATAGTGATACTCAGCAACATGTAACAATATTTTTGGTGGACTTTAGAACCTATAACTCTATATTTAGACACTTCATACAACTATTTACAACACCTCAAAACTGCATATCAAGATATGCAACACCGGAGAGATGCGGACCAAAACAACTGAGTGTACTGCTCTGAATATCACTGTATTCTGTTCTACCAGACTTAGGCCATTTGAAGATATACTTCTAAAATTGATCAAAAGCTGAAATCTTGGATATAATATCATCTAAGAGTTAGGAACATCATACCAGAACCGCAAACCTTGGTCTTCAACTATGGACCAATGCCAACCCAAACACTGTTCTTCTGTCTCTGCCTCTGTTCATTTCCAGTACTTAGCCAACATGACTAAGTCTTCTTTACTAGATCACAATCTCTGTTCCAACCATGTTCCTTTTCTTGTTGCCATCGATGACAACACTCAATTATCCAACATAGCAGTGTCTCTTGCCAACATATGCTTCATCAGTTTGCATACATGTCTCATAGGGTAGTTGCAACTACAACATCTAATGAAATTACCATGTCATTTATGCTTTGATGGATGTCCATAGCCTATTCCAGAGATCCCATATGGGCATAGACAAGGAGGATGTTGGCTAAGGTTGTGGAATTTGGCTTTACACCCACCAATTGCATTTTCTTGAAAGTTTCTAAATCCTTTTTGAAAAATCCATTTTGAGCATATCTTGCAATCATTGCATTCCATGAGACAACATTTCTTTAAGGCATCATGTCAAATAATTCATGTGCCTTGTCTATGCTTCCACACTTTGCATACATGTCTCCTAGGGCAGTTACAACTATAACATTTGTCAAAATTCATTTATCCTTTATTCTTTCATGGCTATGCATACCATAGAAGCAAATAGTAAGTACAGTTTATAACAACAGTCTCCCTAACCTCTTGAAATACCTCTTAATTTTACAGTAGCGACAAGCATTTTAGGATATCAATGTCCTGTCTCAACAATGTTTCATATTAATCAATTTTTATCATTAATATTTCCTATAATGTTGACTACAGTATTGATGCCCATATTAATTGACCACAGTACTAATAAGGATGCTACTAAACACCATAATGATCAAGAATGTATAGGTCACAATAATGATAGAATGCTATTAATTAGTGATCATAAGGAGATTACTAATCACAAAAGGATAGTTATGTCCAAAGAGAATGATGACGAAAACCATCTCAACTAGTACAACATTATTAACAACTACTATGTAATTATGAAAATTGCCAAACAATTGCCTCAATAATACAACTATTTTACAAATGAAGTAATGACAACAATATCCATTGATAAGTACAAATGACAACACTAACATCTGTGATGCAATAATAATGACAAGACAAAGGATAACATAATCATTTGATAGTTTTGTCTTGTAATGACTATGCCCATAAATCACAAATAATGACATAAATGTTTGTTTTTTATTAAGATTAGCTAGGAAAAGGGTCCCAAACCCATACAAAAAGTAGATCAGCAGAAAAGCACAACACAACAAAGACCATCCCTGATAATAATCCAACAAGGCCAAGGAGCCATCACAGAAATAGTCTTACAATTTCATTAACATGTCCAAAAACCCCCCATAAATGTGCAGCACCATCCCTGATAATAACCCTTGAAGGGCTAGGGATGCATAACCAAAAACTAGAGCTAAAAGTATTATACCTAGTAGCATACAGACATAGAATCCTGATAACATCTTATCAACCCAGAAATTGTTCAGTAGAGTAAAATAGATAGAAAACAACAAAAGTACAACATAAACTAGTAAACTTAAACTTGAAGATAATCTAGAATTTTGGGGTATTCCAATCATTTTTCATTTTCTGTAGAACCTCCTCTTAGGAGGTGCAGTCCCTATTAGCCTTATACCTCTTATTTGTTTCATGCTCTTTATCCTATATGTGTTTCCTTTTTTCAAGCTGTGTCTTAATTTTCTTAACTTCTTCCATAGTAGTATTCAATATGCTATTGGTGACCTTTACCAGATCCTTCATGCCTTTTTCTAGCTTATCTATCCTGAATTGGAACATGTTGCACATCTTATACATATTAGTCTAGCTTTCTTGGCAAGTAGTATAATTAACCCTCTTATTATAGACTCCTTCAAGATTTTCCAACCTTTTGGCCAGATTCTAGAGTTTAGCATTGCTATGGAAATTTTTGTTTTTGTCATTACAGTTTAATTGATCTTCAAAGATTCCTATGTTTGTTTTGATGTCCTCACCATAAGTATCCTCCACAGCATTAGCATTCAAGTCTTCATTCCCTTTATAATGTTTATGGTTAACAATCTCAACTTCCTTTATTTTACCCTTCATTTCTCCCTATTCCTCAACCTCATTTTCCTCCTCATTAGTATTATGTAAACCCTCATAGTAATTGTCTTGGTCCTCATCACCTTCAAAATGGTCATCCCTATCAATTTCCACATCAGGATCTTCCTCAGAAACATAGTTTATTTCCTCTATAGATATTTCCTTTGAGTTATTATTTTTCTTACTCCCTATTTTTTCTTGCACTTTTACAAGTCTTGCAGACCTCCGTTCAGGACCACCACTGTGCAGCTTGGGATTATCCTCTTTCTCAAAGAATTTAGCAGAGAGATTAACTTTAGCAACCGTAGACCTAATGTTGAGGGTTTTTTTCTTCCTAGAACAATTATCCCTTAAAGACAAATGGATGTTTTTAGGGGAATCTTTATCCTGGTGGGTTTGCTTCATACTAGAATGTTTGAGAGGGGTGAAAGGAATATAAATATCTTTACCCTTATAGGTATGTGGCCCTTTCTTTTTCATATTCTTTCCCTTAGTTTGACTACCAACATTACCCACATAGCTAGGGTTAACTTTATCTTTTCCTTTAATCACCTTAGAATTCTTCTTACCAAACTTATCCCTAGGAACATGAGGATTTAGCATAAGATTAAACTCATACAGCATGAGAATTAACCCCTAGTCCAAAGGGGGCTTTGCTCCTTTCATTATACTCTGTTGCAGAGAAGACAAAACTAAAAAAAGAAATTTGATGAAGTTACCATGACACAGATGGTCTAGAAGTGGGAAGTGGTAGCCATGAATCATTTCAAATAGACCTTCCAGCGTGACGTACTTCATCAAATGGTAAGATACCATCTCCCAAGGGGATGAGAGCTTAGTTCTTTGGTATCCATTCTGGTGTCTAGTTAAGCTCTCATTTTCCTCTAAGAAACTTTCCATGAAATCCTTGTAATCACCATTCCCTAGCCTTTGCACTTTTCTCCCATTGAGGGAAAGCCCCATTACCTCAACAATAAGTTCCTCTATGACTGTAAATGTAACCCCATTTACAGTCACTTCCTTGTTTCTCCATGAATTCACAAATTACAATGAAATAGCTTCATCATGGCCATGAAGAACATAAACATAACCCTTGAGCCCTCCTTCTTTGAAAATGCTCCATACCTGGGGGTTCTTTTTGAGGCTAGCGCATGATGCAGGTTCGACGCTAAGAAGATGACCCCCCATTTTGCACAACATAGAGAGCTTTGAGAAACCTCAACTATCAGCACAATGGAAGGTAACACAACAATTCTCAACTATCACAATGTGGTGTTTGAGAGGATGAATCTTGCAGATGGCATCAAAATGATAACAAATATCATGAATAATCCCTAAGATAATCCTGTTCGCACAAACCAAGGAGTACTTAATAATTATTTCCTTTGTCATCTCACAGTACTCTCTGTGTCTCTTCAAATGCTCCCAAGACTCAACACTTAGAGCAATAATTACCAAGTATTTATCTCTAGTATCTTCCATCAGTTTCGAAAGATCCTTGAACTTAAATCTTTTAATACAAAATATTTGCAAATCAACATTAAGGCAATGTTGTTTAATGATGGGACAATTCAAAAACCTTTCCCAATCATTTTTTAACATTCTAATTTGTATTTATAGCTTCATTTAAAATTATTTCTTTTAAACTTTGAGGCAAATCATCTAAGGAAGAAGTGGACCAACTTCCAACCATGTTGAGACCTAGGTTGGTGAGTTTGTCTACTGCATGGTTACCTTCTCTAAACACATGCTGAACTAAGATATAGGGAATATTAGAAATAGCATATTTAATGTTTTCTAGATAATCTCTTAGCTCCCAATTGCCTTAGCATAACACTCAATTTTCTTTCCTTTATCATTCCTTATGATGCCTCTGATTGATGAAGGCCTTGGATTACCTTTTGAGAAACCATTGAAATTTAGTTTGACCCAACCTGGTTGTGTTTGTCTCCATCTAATATGTTTTCTTATGTAATCTTTTTGATAATCCATATTGTTGAGGTTTTGTGTGATACCACATTGCTTGTTGACTTTCATTTCAAACTTTGTTGGAGGAGATTTGGTTTTCCTATTTTGGCCATATTAATGCTCTCTTGTATAGCACCAACAATAGAGTGAGTGAGTTGATCTATATCAGTCATATTGTTTCTAAAAACCCTATTATTTCTTTCCTTCCATATAAACCAAAAAATGTGTAGAGGGGTCTGCTTCCATAATTCTCTTAGAATAGGATGCTTGAAAGGGGGAGCCTTAAACCAAAGGGGGAGAAAGGAATCCAAACCTTTAGGCATTACCCACTCTAGATCAAATTTTGAGCAGATATGACCCCATATATGTCTTGCTAAAGGGCAGTGCAGTAGAAAATGATTAATGGATTCATCATCCTGAC
The DNA here is from genome assembly GCA_027924645.1 of Cunninghamia lanceolata. Taxonomy (NCBI): domain Eukaryota; kingdom Viridiplantae; phylum Streptophyta; class Pinopsida; order Cupressales; family Cupressaceae; genus Cunninghamia; species Cunninghamia lanceolata. Next base: position 1,379,222 of record BSBN01001103.1, on the reverse strand, counting down.
AGCATAATATACACCTATTAGGAAGTTGAAACTCTCTCTTTTGAATATTATCCAGTGTTAAGATTTTGTAGTGGTTGGCAACCTACTATAAATTGTTGACTTTGGGAATCATTTTGTGATTCCATATTAGTTTCCAATCTTTGTTAATAAAAGGAACATCTGAAACCAATAAAGAGTAAGCAGTAGCAACAGAGAAGTTTCCAGAAGCTTGAGGTTTCTAAATCAAATCATCTTCTCTATCATGTTTGTAGAATCTACAATCCCTCAAAAAATCACAGAATTGAGAAATGATATTATCAACAAGATTACCAAAGAGGAGATTAAAATCCTTCCAATGAGCTTTCCCATTATGGAATGATAAATACCCTAGTAGTTTGTCTCCATATAAATTAAATCAATCTTCTTTGAGGGCTGCAAAAACATTATGTCGAGATAGTGGAAGGCTATTCTTCCACACATCTTCCCAAAATTTAATCTTTTGACTGTTGCCAACTCTCCTCCTAACCCCCATAGAGAGCACTCTTCTTATTTTAAGAAGCCCATTCCATATGATAGATCCTGCAGGAAAAAATATTGTGGATGAAATTGTAGGTTTCATTGTCTCCAAAGTATTTAGCTCTTAAAATATTATCCCATCCAACTTTAGCCATAAGAGCTTTGTTAAATTCTCTTATTTTTTTGACGCCTAATCCACCCTTATCTTTAGCAGAGCAAATAGTGTCCCAGCTGATAAGAGTCAGTCTCTTTCTCTCCTCAACACCAGTCCATAAAAATCTTTTCTAAATTTGTTCAATTCTCTCTACTATAAAAGCTGAGATTTTGAATAAAGAGAGTTAGTACATTGGGATGTTTTGAAGAGAAGCTTTTAGAAGTTGGTACTTCCTAGCTTGACTTAGCAGTTTTCCTTTCCACCCATCTAATTTCTATTGGACTCTTTCCACAATTTTGTACCAGTAGGCATTAGATAGTTTTTTGGTAGCTAAGGGGAGGCCTAGGTAGGTATCAGGGAAGGAAGCCTTGGAACAACCCAAAGTTTTTACAATTTTATCTTGTAAAATCTCCATAGTGTTGAAAAAGTAGAGTTTACTTTTTTCATAATTGATGCTGCCCCAAGACTTTTGCATATCTGTTTAGAAATTTTTTCCTTTCCTTAGCTTCTCTAACAGAAGATATACCAAATAAAATGGTATCACCAACAAACTACTGGTGCAAAGAAGAAGGAATAGAGGAAGCAGGTTTAATACCCTTTAATTTCTTTTCTCTCACCAATCTGGAGATATTCCTACCAAGAACTTCTGCCACAATGATAAAGAGGTAAGGAGAGAGAGGGTCTCCTCATCTCAAACCCTTGCCACTATGGAACAAACCTATAGGAGAGCCATTAACCATAATCAAATACCTAGGAGATGTAACACATTCTATTATCAGCTGCATAAATTTTCCTTGAAACCCAAACTTCTTGAGGACAACTATCAAAAAGGACTAGGAAACTCTATCATAAGCTTTAGAGATATCCATCTTTAAGACCATCCCTTCCTTTTTACCTTGATCCATTTAATGCAATATCTAATGAGTATTGATAACTACATCCAAAATTTGTCTTCTAGGGACAAAACCTTTCTGATTCTGAGAATTAATTTGTTGTAACAGGGGTTTGATTCTGTTAACTAGAAGTTTGGAGAAAATTTTGTAAATAGTTTTGTACAAACTAATAGGTCTAAAATTGCTAAAAGAGACAATCTCTCCCTTCTTAGGCACAAGCACAATGAAAGTAGAGTTGAATTGCTTTAAAAACCTTCTAGATTTAAAGATATCTCTTGCAGCAGTAGTAACATCTTTACCAACAATATCCCAAAATTCTTGATAGAAAGCTGGAGGAAAACCATTAGGGCCAGGAGCTTTAAAAGCACCAAAGGAGAAAACAACACATTTTACCTCTTCATCTATAATAATTCTATCTAGAGACTCATTCTCAGAATCATAAATAACATGAGGGATAACATCAAGAAGGTCATGAGTACCCTCTTCTTCATCCTCATTATATTGTAAATGCTTATTAAAGAAATTTGAGGCAGCAACCCCAATCTGGTCATCCTTAGTCACAGCATTACCATTTTCTTCTTGGATTTTGTTTATAATTATCCAGTGCCTATGTTTTAAAGTAGATTGATGAAAAAACTTAGTATTTCTATCCCCTTCTGATAACCATTGAATTCTTGACTTTTGTTTCTAGAAAGTTTCCTCCCTCAAATGGAGTTTATGCCACTCATCTCTAATTATTCTCTCTTGCTTACACAACTCTACATCATTGATACCTACCACCATTTTATCCTACAACTTTTTTAGATTTGAAGAAATAAGCTCCTTTTGTTTGAAGATATCTCTAAGTATATCTATTCCAACCTTTGACATTTTGTTTAACATTCTTGATTTTATGAGCTAAATAGAACATAGTCGTACCTTTAATAGGTTTATTCCACCATTGTGCAACAAGATCTTTAAAAGTTGTGTGAGAGGCCCACATAATCTCATACCTGAAAGGGTAAGCCATCTTTTTCTTCTGAGTAATCTAATTAATAACAATAGGATTTGATCTGATCCCACTCTAGGGAGATCCAGGCATTTTAGAACAGGAAGGATATTCCAAGAACTAGAGATAAGAACCCTATCAAGCTTAACTTGAATAAGATTACTACCCATTCTCCTATTTGACCAAGTAAAACAAGTTCCCTCAATATCCATATCCATAAGACCCATGGAAGAGAGGAAACCTGCCAAGTCCCCCATGCTGTCCGAATAATCTTCTAAACCCCCTAGCTTCTCAGAGGGGTAAAGAGGGGTATTGAAATCTCCCGCTAACATCCAATGAGAGTCAGGAGCAAAAGACAATGTAGAATTGATAATGTTCTAGAGGCTTTTCCTTTTGAGTCTAGTATTAGGGGCATAAACATTTAATAATTTCCATTTCTCATCACCTTTTTGAGTTTTGAATTGAACGAAGATAAAACTTTTATGGATAACATAGTCTTTCCTACCACAACAGATAGTTTCTAAATAATAGCAAGCCCACCAGAAGCCCCTTGAGAGGTACTTATACTAAATTTAGCTCCAGGCCAAATATGTTTCATGGAATCAAACAAATTAGCTTCATTCATTTTGGTCTCTTGAAGCAAAAGAATATCAATTTTATTATCCAAGATGCAGCTTTTAACTAAAAACTTTTTGTGATGACTATTAAGTCCCTGAATATTCCAAGAAATGATCTTCATAAAAAACTAACAGTACCTAGCTAACAATAAATCCTCATACCTTATACAAGATCCCTAAACCAGGGTTATTTATTTGATCTTCTAGCCATTGAAAGGTTCTCTAGTGTTGTTTGTCTACCCAGGGCAACCTCTTTTGCTACCTCTCTAGATTTGGTCTCTCTTTGGGTAGGTATTCCTTGTTTATTCTCATTACCCACATCAGCTTTCTTCATCAAATTCTTCTTTCTTCCTTTGCCTATAGGAGTCCATTCTTATTCAGTTTCTAGAACAAATTCAGGAATGTTCTTAGTATTCTCCTCCTTCCCTACTGAAAAAACTTTTGAATGGATCTCCATCTCTATTTTTGCTTCCTCTCTAAGGGGTTGGATATCCCCATCTATCTTACAATCTATATCTTGATCCTAAATATCATTTGGAGCAGATAAGAGTTGATGGGAAAGCTTAAGAGCTTCTCCAACATCCTTTAGAGGTTGATCTTCTAACATGCAGGCCTTTTCAGGTTGATCTTCTGAAGTTCTATTTTGTGGTTGTGTTTTCTCTAAGATAAAATCCTTAGTCTGTTTCAAAGCTTCTAGTTCTTCAGAAATGTTCTGATCTAGATTTTCACCTTCAGAGGGCATCATTTCTTTATCTTTAGGTTCAACTCCCTTAACAATAGGTTTTTTACATTTATCTATGAAATGCCCAAAAAACCCACAATTCTGGCAAAATGGGTTAGAGTTCTCATACTCAATAGGTTGTACCCACTTCCCATCTCTAGAATTAAGAGTTATTTTGGTAGGCAAAATTGTTTGTTGTTATCAAAGGCAACAATGATTATCAATGATCACAATAACAATAATAGAATATATAGGGATATATTAGAATATATTGGGATATTTTAAAGATATATACTTTTATGGTCCATACCCTATTCCAAATATCCTAATTTGGTATAGGTAGGGAGGATGCTTACAAAGGTTATGAAATTTGGTTTTACATGTGCCAATTGCATTTGCTTTAAAGTTTATAAAGCCTTTTCAAAAAGTCTATTTCTGGCATATCATGCAATCATTTCATTCCATGAGATGGCATCACTTTGAGGTGTCATGACAAACTATTCACATGCCTTGTCTATGCTTCCACACTTTGCATACATGTCTACAAGGGTAGCTACAAATACAACATGTAACAAAATTCCTATATCCTTTATGCATTGATGGTTGTCTATACCCTGTTTTGAATATCCCATTTTGGCATAGGAAAGGAGGATGGTTGATAAGTGTTGATCATGATGTTAGTCATAATAACATAGATAAAGAATTTACACAACAAAACTTTATCATCTTGAAAAGTATGATCAATTCAGGATGAATTGATGACTCCAAGTCTCCATTGGTAAGGTCATGACCTTTTGACATTACTCAGAGGTTAATGTGTGTTGTTGTTAATCACTTTGGGGCCTTATGTATTATTTCAAGAATGCATATCCCAATGTGCAGATATTACTCTGTTCCTTCCTATTTCTACAAAGTCTAAACAAATGATGTCAAAATCTACTGTATTTAACCATATCGTGTAGATATTTGTGATAAGTTTGATCAATTCTTCTGCATATCCTTTTGGTTAACCTGATCCTTGGATATTTTGATTAGTTCTTCTGAAACTATATCTTATTCACTCAATCTTACTTCTACATTTGCAAATTCCCTCAAATAATGTGTTTATAAGCTTGTAGTTGCAGGATCATCATTATTATTTATGATTCTTTGCATGATATTTTTAGTTCTACATGGATTTATTTCAATTATGCTAATGATCTTCATGTTTCTACAGATATCAACATATTGTGTGTTCTACTTTTCATGTATCTGAGTATTTGTAGCTATGACAATGATGATTTAATGAAATTTAAAGAAATTTAAACTAAAGCTTTCTAAATTTACTAAAATTGATGAAGTTTAGTCATTGATTCATATATATCTTTGATACTTTCATGAAGGAGAAGGAAATCAAACCATATGTTCACTAGGACATTCCATAACTAGATATGATTGATGCTAACTTCAAAGGAAAAGGAATGAAGACAACATGCACAGACTGAAATGCACTCCAAGGGATGCAACAAATCAAAGGAACATGTCTAGAAGTCATTCACAGATTACTAAAAGTATACAATTGTTTGTAATCAGAGGCCAACTCTTCATTAAGTATGCAAAAGAGTATATATTTACAATTGACTTTGAGAGTTGGTCATGACATTTAACAATCCAACCTCAATTGACCTTCTAATAATCTAGTACAAAGTGCAATCCACATCCTTTTATAGGACAAGGAAGGATGATGTTACAAAAGATCTTATGATTAGGATTTATCTATTATCATCAATGATCTACATTGCTCTTTGACTTAATCAACATGTGAACACGTGGCATAGGTCACCCATTTGGCAACCTTCTAGTGGGTTACAGATGTCACCTCAGGATATCCTTTAGGATTGTATCAACTTGATTAGCATGGTCCTCCTTTTTATATCTCTGTTTATTCTTCCCCCTCATCTGCAGATGAGACATCTTCATTTCTTCCACCAAGGGTTCCCCAGATGGGTTCATAGGCTTGAATTATTCTCTCTACTTCACCCCCATCTAACACCTTCACTTTCTTATATGCATGCCCTTGACTTCTAAAATGAGCTTGCAAGGCTATCCATTTATTTTTTTGGCTATCTAGCTCTTTATTGTATTTTTCTATTTTGGTTCTCATTATCATAGCCTTATCAATTATTTCCTCAAAAAAATGGTTGAGAGGATCATCAGATGCCGATCTAAAATTGTCTTGGAAAGCTTTGGTGGCGAAGTCCACATCTTGATTTTCTATCTTTCCTTCAATCTCACCCTCAAGAGCTTCCAAGATTTCTATCTCCTCTGATAGAAGCTCATGCAAATCCACACTGATATCCCTAGTTTTATTGTTGCATTTCTTTAGGATATCCACCTCAAACTTCACATCTTCATACTAGGTATCCTGTAGTTGTGAGTTTTGGGTGGTCAATACATTCTTGGTTAAGAGGATATTCAAGTCTATGTTCTTCATCTTTATGAGGGCACCTAGTTGTTTATCAACCTTGATCAACCGCATCCCAATCTCTTTCTGTAGTTTATCAAATTTGTCCTTTAGGGTACTAAGCTCATCCCAATTACCCAGGGAGGTCCTTATTACTTGCTCCCCCTTAGCTAGAAATTAGATAAACCATTTGTCTAGCACCTGTGAACAGTGCTTCATGATATTTAACCCTGTAATTTCATCTTGTGATACTAGGGCCAATGAGGTAGATGTTGATATGGAGACATTAGTTGGTGCTACTAGCCCCTTAATGAATGTTTGCATTTGAGTCACTTGCTCTTTATACCTTTTATTCTTTATCTTTGCCTTCTCTAATCTGGCAAGCAAGGAGTCAATGCTACCTTTGGCTTCTTGTCCTTCCCACTGTGCAGTGGTGAATCCCAAGTCCACAGTGGTTATTTGAAACTCACCTGCACTTATTTCTCCTATAGCTTTATTCACAACAGGTACAACTATCTGAGCTGTCCTTTTCCCTATTGTTGGGTCTTTAATTATTGAAGAGGTAGCTCTGGCTCTACTCTTTGGCTTGGCCTTTGTAGCTGAAAACAATGAAGATATATCAAAAATTGAAGAATCAACTAATTGATGTGGATTTACGTCATGCTGTAGCCAATGTGGCACTTCAGATCCGGACCCTCTTTGGTCAGTATGCTCAATGTGAGCATCATGTGATTCTACATTTTTTCCTTCAAGGTGTTCTTATCCATTATTTGTTGTGATTTCTCCTCATGCATTGGAGCTTCCTCTGTTGTTTTTGACCCAAGATCAAGTACCATTTGCTCTTGTTGAGGTGGCAACATGCTAACTCAGGTCCCTGATGACCAAGATCTTGAATATTTTTGTGATCTTGGTGGCCATCCTTAGGTACTTCCTCTTGTTCTCTATGATCACCCCCTCTGTTCAATGGACCTTCATGTCTAGGTACTAGCTCATCCGTGTCTTTGGGAGTATGAGACCCTGATGTGACCTTGGGGTCTAATTGCCCAGATGTATCAACTGTCTTCTCTTCCTCATCATGCCCTATTTCAAGGTCTTGGACTTTATGTTGATCAAGTATCTCAGTATGAATGTCCATGTCTACACTTTCTCCCTTTTCAGCATGCCTGAGGACTTCACCTTTATCTTTCTCTGTATCACCACCATCCACATATGTCAAACCAATCACTGCTAGGTCCATGACTTCACCATCAATCCCTCTAGGCCCATTCTCTATGCAACAATCTTTGGATTATCCTCTTCTACATCTTCCACTTCCTCATTAACTTGTACAATTGGGGTGTTATGAGGAGTGATTACTGTGTTTCTTACTAGAGACTCTATTGGGCTAGTAGATATGTTGCAAGTATGTGCCTAATCAATGATGTCATTGATGTCAACATATCTATGTTGTCATTGGTGTCAACTATGTCCTTATTTTTTTACCTTCTTATAGATGTTGAGAATATTGAGAAAATTAGCTCATCCAGTAAAAACTGTGAATTGTAGTAGAAACAGTGTATTACATGTAGAAGAACAGTCCATAAGAATGCTTCGCATTTCCTGTAGAATGAATAGCTTTGACTGCAGATTGGAAGTTATTTAGAAGCATGTTTGAAGATGTTATATTCCAAGGTTGAGCCTCCAGAATGAATATTTGAGTAGGTTGTGTTCACCAGTGTGGAAACTACTTTTTCTGTATGTTTGGTGGTGACAGGGAGAAAGTGTTTTGCTCCGCATTGAAGTATTTTGGTCTGTAGTCTAGAAATTAAGTCTGTGATGATGTTAAGTGCCTTCAAATGCAATGGTTCATGATTTGGTGGTCCGCAAGCTATCTTTATTCATGATAGTGGCTGACAGTGTTGTTCTTGTGCTCCAGTTTGAAGAATCTTATTGACAGAGTTATTAGAGATTGTGTAGTTGTTTCTAGTGATTACAATGTGCTTGTGGATGTCTTCTGATCATGTTCCTAACTTCAGATTGGTATGCAAAGAGAAAATTGGCTTGTGAATGAAGAATGTTCTTGCAGACCCAGTGCTATCATTAGTCTTGGCCGACTTGGTTGAATTCATCAGTTGTGGAGATGCATTGAAGATTGTAGAAGCATTTCGTGGTGTGGATGATTGTGTTTGAGTCCCAGCTAAGGTGTGGCATGATCCGCATACATTCTTACATCTTTTCCTTAGCTAAATTTGTATTAGGTCCAAACCTATTTTATGTATGTGTGTAATGCCAACCTTGGAGATTGGTCCAATGTTTGATGAATGTAATGTCGACCTTGATGTACATTCCAAGGTTGATGACTTGTATAAAAATATGTAATAAAGTTGCAAAAAAATGTGTAGTGTGTGAATATGAGGAGATAAGTGCGAAAGTGTGGAAGAGTAGAGCAGAGGAGTCATATTGAGCTTCAATGGAACTGAACCCTGGCATGGAGTAGATGCTATTCAATTAGTTCATCATCTTGGTAGTGAGCCACCCTTTGGCAGTGAGCCATCCTTAGGCAGTGAGCTATTCTTTACAGTGAGCATTTTGGGTAGTGAGCCATGTAGGCAGTGAGCCTCTATTTTTTGGTATTGCTATAACATATATATATTGTGGGCTAACACCCACTATGGTTTTTACCTTTTTAGGGTTTTCCATGTAAAAATCTAGTGTCTACTATGTTGAATGTGTGATTGTGATTAAGTTAATGGTTACATGCTTTCATGGTTGAATTTGAATATGAATAATTAAGTTGTTGATGGTTTGATCTGCATGTGAAGGTAAGTTTTTGTGACAACTGATTCACCTCCCCTCCCAGTTGTCTGGTATATTTCAACAATTGGTATTAGAGCAAGGTTCCTCTAAAGAAAGCCTAATAGCTTGAGGAAGATCCAGGATGACTTATAAGAAGGAAGCTCCACATTTTGATGGGACAAATTATGCTCTTTGGAAGGTACGAATGAAAAGCCATCTTCTTTGTCTCAGTTATAAAGTATGGAAGGCTGCAAAAACACAATATACCATGCATCAAAATGGTTTGACAACTGAAGATGAAATGAAAGAATATGAGTTGGATGTCAAAGCTATGGATGCTCTGTTAAGTTCCTTAAGTGACTCAGTGTTGACAAAAGTTGTGGACCTTGAATCTGCAAATGAGGTATGGGTGAAGCTGAAAAATTTGTATGAAGGAGATGATTCTATAAGAGAAACCAAGCTACAGAGCCTGAAAATGAAATATGAGGGTTTTAATATGAATGAAGATGAAAAAATAACAGCCTTTATGCAAAGAGTTGATGAACTTGTCATTGGAATAAAGGGTATGCGAGGAACTCTCACTGATAAGGAAGTTGTGATGAAAATTCTCAAATCACTACCAAAATCCTATAGTCACAAAGTAGCTGCTATTGAAGAATTTATGACTGTGAAAACTATTGACAGAGATCAATTACTTGGAAAGCTTACAACCTTTGAGATGAGAGAATTTGGTGATGCTCTGCCTAAAGTTGAATCAACTTTTAAAGCCAGTACCTCAAAAAAGATCTCTAGAGCTGAGAAATATAAGGTGGATGATGACTTTGATGAAATTGAAGCTAACTTTGTTGACAAGCTACAAAGAGGTTTTGGTAAGTTCAAAGGTAAATTACCTTTCAAATGTTTCTCTTGTGGTAAAGTAGGTCATTATGCTTCCAGATGTCCTAAAAGAATTGAAAGAAATAAGAAAAAATATGAGAGCAGGCCTAGAGTTCCAAAGAAATGATAATATGTTATAGATTTTAATGATGAAGGTGTGACTGATGATGAATCAAATGATGCTAGTACTAGTGCAAATGAATACCTGTTTATTGCTATCAAAGAAGATCCTTTGTCTACTAATTCTGCCAGTTATGTGAAGGAAGAAAAACTAGTGGAAGAAAGTGTTTTGGTTGTTCAGGTTGAGAAAGATAAGGATGAATGGATCATTGATAGTGGATGCTCACATCACATGACTAGTGACAAAAGTAAGTTTGTATGTTTGGAAAAGTATGATGGGGGACTGGTTAGGTTTGGAGATAATGCACCTATTAAGATTTGTGGAAAAGGATCTATTTCATTTGATGGAAAGCATAATACTGACAATGTTCTATATGTGAAGGGTTTGAAGCATAATCTTTTGAGTGTTGGTTAGATATGTGACAAAGGATATGATCTGAGATTCAAAGACAATGGGTGCAAGATCATGGAAAGCTCTAGAACTGTGATTTCCACCGGTAAGAAGACAAAAGGTAACATCTATCAATTAAGAGGAACTAATGATTACTATTTATTGGCCCAGGTAGATGAAAGTTGGCTATGATATAGAAGGATGTGTCATATAAACTTTGAGAATCTGGTAAAGATAAGTTTAGGTCAGACTGTGAGAGATTTACCAAAAATTGTGAAACCCTCCAATACAATTTATAAGGAATGTTAGTTGGGAAAGCAGACAAGGACAAGTTTCAAGAGCAAAGAACAATTTTTTGCCAGTTTACTAGATCTAGTGCATATAGATCTTTGTAGTCCTACAAGGGTGAGAAGTCTACAAGGTGACATGTACTTCATGTTGCTTATTGATGATTATTCTAGAATGACTTGGGTTACTTTTCTAAGAGATAAATTAGAAGCCCTAGAGAAGTTCAAATCTTTCAAGGCAATGGTTGAGAATGAAATAGAGTTGAAGATCAAATGCTTGAGGTCTAATAGAGGTGGTAAGTTCACATAATGATTTCAACATTTTCTATAAAGAGCATGGGATAAAGAGACAATTGTCTGTACCTAGGACTCCTTAGTAGAATGGAGTTGTGGAAAGGAAAAATAGGATGGTTCAAGAGGCTGCTAGGAGTATGATGAAGGAAGTAGATCTACCGGAAGTATTTTGGAAAGAGGCTATTCATACTATTGTTTACATTCAAAATGGAGTTCAAGTGAAAGGTAATGGTACTCAAACTCCTTATGAATTATGGTATGGAAAAATTCCTATAGTTAAATATTTCAAAGTCTTTGGAAGCAAGTGCTATATCAGGAGAGATGAAGATCTAGGAAAGTTTGATGCAAGGTGTGATGAAGGAATCTTCCTTGGATACTCTACCAAGAGTAAGGTTTACTGGTGCTACAACAAAAGGCTCAAAAAGATTGTTGAGAGTATAAATGTGAAGGTAGATGAAGGCAAGGAAATAATATCAGACCTGAGTTGTTATGAACCGGATGATCCTACGACTATAGTAAATGAAGAGAAAGATAAGAAAGAAGATATTCAGGATGAAGAAGAGGCTTCGAAAAGTATTGTCAAGACTTCTAGATATGTAAGGATCAATCATTCTAAAGATCAGATTATAGGTGACAAGAATAAAGGTGTGTTGACAAGAAAAAGGGCTGCAGAAGAACAAGTGAATTACTGTCTGCTTTCAAAGGTTGAACCAAGGACTGTGAATGAAGAATGTAATGATGAATCTAAGTAAAAGCCATGGAGGAAGAGCTAAATTAGATAGAAAAGAATGATACTTGGGAATTAGTTCCCAGACCTGCTGACAAAAAATGTTATTGGAACCAAATGGGTTTTTTAGGAATAAGTTGAATAAGAATGGAGAAGTTGTAAGGAATAAGGCAAGGCTTGTATTCAAGGGAGATCCTCAGATTGAAGGAATAGATTTTGAAGAGACTTTTTCTCCAATAGCCTAGATTGAAGCAATCAGAATATTCTTGGCATTTGCAGCCCACAAAGATTTTAAAGTGTATTAGATGGATGTAAAGTCTGCATTGTTGAATGGTGAGTTCGAAGAGAAAGTCTACATTGAGCAACCAGAAGGATTTAAGTTATTAGACTAAGGAGATGTTGTGTATAGATCAAAGAAAGCCTTGTATGGACTCAAGCAAGCCCCTAGAGCATGGTATGCAAGGTTAGATAAGTACTTACTGCAGTTAGGGTTCAATAAAGGTACTACTGATAGTAATATTTTTTTCAAGATTAATGGAGATCAAATACTGATTGTTGAAGTCTTTGTTGATGATATCATTTTTGGAGGCAATGAAGGTATGTGTATGAAATTTGTTGGTGAAATGCAAAAAGAGTTTGAGATGTCCATGTTTGGTGAGATGAATTTCTTTCTAGGTCTACAAATAAATCAATTAGATAAAGGAATCTTCATATCTCAATCTAAGTATGTGAAAGAGTTGTTGAAGAAGTTTGGGATGGAAAACTCTAAACCAATGTGTACTCCCATGGTGACTAGCTGCAAGTTGAGCAAAACTAATGAATCACCTAAGGCTGATCAGAAAAAATACAGATCAATGATTGGGGGATTGCTTTATCTAACTCAAACTAGACCTAATATTATGCATGCAGTCTATCGTGTTTCAAGGTTTCAAGATGATCCAAGAGAATCACAAGTGATGACAGTTAAGAGAATCATGAGGTATTTAAAAGGAACTCCAGATTATGGCTTATGGTATCCAAAGGACAATGACTTCACTCTCAGTGCTTATACAGATGCAGATTGGGCCAGAGATGTTAATGACAGAAAGAGCACAAGTGGAGGTGCTTTCTTCTTGGGTAATAGATTAGTTTCATGGCTGAGCAAGAAACAAGATTTAATCTCTTTGTCAACTGCAGAAGCAGAGTATATGTAGTAGCATGTTGTTGTACTCAAATGTTATGGATGAAGCAGACATTGAAGGATATAAGAGTTGTATATGAATATCCAATTACAATCTTTTGTGACAATACAAGTGCCATAAGCATTTCAAAAAATCTAGTGATGCATTCAAGAACAAAGCACATATCAATAAGGTATCACTTTTTGAGAGAGAAGGTGACAGAGAATGAAGTAAAGTTGGAATATGTGTCCACAAAGGATCAAATTGCAGACATCATCACTAAGCCTCTGTCTAAAGATACCCTTGAGTATCTCAGAGAAAAGTTAGGGGTCATTACTCCTCCTGCCCTGAACTAAGATGCATAGGAATGCATCAATCCATTAGAGCTCAAAGTGTCATTCCTCAATCTGGATTGATGTTTTGAAGGCCACCTCTCAGGGGGAGTAGCTAGATGTTTCTGATAAAATAAGTGGATCAGAGCAACAACATGCAAGTATGTGCCCTTTACCATTGATGTTAGAGGGGGAGAGAAATAATGTGAAAAACTTAGGGGGAGAAAGAATGCATGTGTAAAGAGAAAGGGGGAGAATCTTATCTTGATAGTCTTTTCAATTTTTCACATCATATGTTTCCATCAATGACAAAGGTGGAAATTGTTGCAAGTATGTGAATCGGTGTTGTCATTGATGTCAACATATCTATGTTGTCATTGGTGTCAATTGTGTCCTTATTTTGTTACTTTCTTATAGATGTTAAGGATATTGAGAAAATTAGCTCATCTGGTAAAAATAGTGAATTGCAGTAGAAATAATGTATTACATGTCAAAAGAACAGTCCAGAAGAATGCTCCGCATTTCTTGTAGAATGAATAGCTTTGACTACAGATTGGAAGTTATTTAGAAGCATGTCCGAAGATGTTATATTCCAAGGTTGAGCCTCCAGAATGAAGATTTGAGTAAGTTGTGTTCACCAGTGTGAAAACTACTTTTTCTGTATGTTTTGTGGTGATAGGGAGAAAATCTTTTGCTCCGCATTCCTCCACATTGAAGTATTTTGGTCTGCAGTTCAAAAATTAAGTTTGTGATGATGTTAAGTGCCTTCAAATACAATGGTTCATGATTTGGTGGTCTGCAAGCTATCTTTTATTCATGACAATGGCTGACAATGTTGTTCTTGTGCTCCAGTTTGAAGAATCTTATTGATAGAGTGATTAAAGATTGTGTGGTTGTTTCTGGTGATTACAATGTGCTTGTTGATGTCTCCTGATCATGTTCCTAACTTTGGATTGGTCCACAAAGAGAAAATTGGATTGTGAATGAAGAATGTTCTTGCAGACCTAGTGCTATCATGATTCTTGGCCAACCTGGTTGAATTCATCATTTGCGGAGATGCATCAAATATTGTAGAAGCATTTCATGGCATGGATGATTGTGTTTGAGTCCCAGCTAAGGTGTGGCATGATTCGCATATATTCTTACATCTTTTCCTTATCTAAATTTGTATTAGGTCCAGACCTATTTTATGTATGTGTGTAATGCCGACCTTGGAGATTGATCCAACAGTTGATGAATGTAATGCTAACCTTGATGTACATTCCAAAGTTGATGAATTGTATAAAAGTATGTAATGAAGTTGCAAAAAAATGTGTGGTGTACAAATATGAGGAGATAAGTGTGAAAGTGTGGAAGAGTAGAGCAGAGGAGTCATATTGAGCTTCAATGGAACTAAACATTGGCATGGAGTAGATGTTATTCAATCAGTTCACCATCTTGGCAGTGAGCCACCCTTCAACAATGAGCCATCCTTAGGCAGTGAGCCATTCTTTGCAATGAGCATTTTGGGTAGGGAGCCTCTATTTTTCAATATTGCTATAACATATATATTTTGTGGGCTAACACCCACCGTGGTTTTTCCCTTTTTAGGGTTTTCCACGTAAAAATCTGGTGTCTACTGTTTTGAATGTGTGATTGTGATTAAGTTAATTGTTAGATGCTGTCATGGTTGAATCTGAATATGAATAATTAAGTTGTTGATGGTTTGATCTGCATGTGAAGCTAAGTTTTTGTGACAACTGATTCACCCGCCCTCTCAGTTGTTTGGTATATTTCAACAAGATACCTCATCCATTACCTCATCATCAGAGAGGTCTATCATTTTGTCTAGGGGTAGAGGCTGATCACCCTCGCTTTTCTTAAGTTCATGTCTTTTCTCCTTTGTTAATTCAGTCTTGAATTAAACAATAGTGGGGATTGGGACATGATGCTGTAAACTCTGAGGAACTTCTCTTGTCTTCACTATACCTACACCCCCTTGGCCTTTCAACACAATATCAGGGTGCTTATCCATTGATCCTCTCATTGTTGATGTTTTCCCCTTCTACTTGGGAACATTTGTTTTCACCTGTATATCTTCATTTTTCATCCTCCTCTTTATCACTCGAGGCTCATTATCTTCCTCACTTTCTTCCAAGTCTTCATATCTTATGGTTGGTCCTACCATAGGTTTAAATTGTTCTACTGAATCCTTGGATGTTGTGGTAGTAGAGGTTGAGGCTTGTGCTTTTTGAGGCGAGGGTTTTGGGGTCATTTTGAAACCAATGTTCATACCTATTTTCTTGGCCACTTGGGATGGACCTTCCTACATCCTCTTCTCTAGATTCTGCCTTTTATCTTTGAGGAAGTCATCATAATCCTCCTTGGCTAGCTCTTACCTCTTTCTTTTGTTATCAATTGTAATAGCCACTGCCTTGGCCTTTAATGTAACTACATCTTGATCCACCCATGCTTTGGTCAATTACATGACCCTCTAGGTTATCATCTCAAGTGAAGTCTCCTCCGGCTAGCTCCAATCAGGTGGGGAGATTGTTTCATTACAAATCTTCTTGTCCTCATATTCCTAAGATAAAATCACCCCATTATCTTCATGTAACTATGGGGGTAATGGAATACAATCCAAAGTTCATATTTCTTTCAATGTGGTGCAGAGACCAACATAGTTAATTTTGGTTTGTATGCTCACTAGGAGCCTTAAATTTTGGATTTTATGCTCATTATGAGCCTAGGTGGAGTCATGTATTAATTTATTATTATAATAAGGTTTGAGTTAGACAACTCTCTCTATTTTAAAAACCACTCCCTCTATTCTAGAAGTCAACTAGTAGTGGAACTCCAAATAGCATGTGCTATGTTTGGGAAAAAATAGTCTTGAGGCTAAAATTAGTGAAATTAGTGGGAAATTAGTGCGCCTTTTTGCCTTTTTGGATAGGAGAAGAATATTGTGCAAAATATAGTGATGATTTTGATTGTATTTATCCCCTGGAGGTCATGGAAAATATTGCATTGAAGTTTGAAGAGAAAAATTAATAGAGAAGGCATTGAAGTTTGAAGAGAAAAATTAATAGAGAAGGACTATTTTGTTTTTTTTACTGTGTAAATTGTTGTTCTAGGCCATGGTACTTGGCTGTACAGCCTTTTCAAGGCCTCTAACATTTTTGATGGTGTAAATGCATGTTTCAGATTTCATATGAGTCTATTTTGGTGTCTTGAAAT
Organism: Cunninghamia lanceolata; assembly: GCA_027924645.1. Classification (NCBI taxonomy): domain Eukaryota; kingdom Viridiplantae; phylum Streptophyta; class Pinopsida; order Cupressales; family Cupressaceae; genus Cunninghamia; species Cunninghamia lanceolata. The sequence continues at coordinate 1,362,733 of BSBN01001103.1, read as the reverse complement.
TGTAGGAGAAAGAAGAACAAAATGTTGTCCCAAAATTGTTGTTTCTAGGAAGGTTTGGTAGGATTTAGGGAGTTTGATGGGGTTCTGACCCAAATCATTGAGTTAGAGCCCCAAAATAGATTTTTTGGGTCTGTATACATGTATTCTATAATGGGTTTTGTGTGCAGTTGTAGGGGAGCAGTCCAAGACAAGATTTGAGGAAGATTTGGCTTGATATCTCTATGTATTAAGCCACTAGTGATAGCTAGAGGAAGATATAATTGGAAAACTAGTTTCAAATGCCCATGGAGGTCCAAAACCTATTGAATCCATCCATTTTCAATCCATACTAAGTTTTGGAATTGGTTAGGAAGTTCTAGGTCATCTTGGTAGGGTACTTCCTTTGTAAACATAGGGCTAATTGCCCCTTGGAACAACAGGTACAATCATTTTTAGAGGTTTGTGTTCCAAAAAAAATGTGCCCTTCATGTCAAGTATGTTATAGAGGGCCTTAATGGGTATCTAAAAAGCTAAATAGTTCTAGGAGTTGTTTGGAAATTTTTGGAGTTAAGCCCTCTAAACCGCATTTCTAGGGCTACAAGGAAAATATGTCATTTGTGAAGGAACGATTGGAAGGACAAATTGCCAGGTCAATTTATGAGTTTGATAAGCCTCCATTGGTCAAATAAACATGTCTCATGCCCTTCTCAAATGTTGGTAGTCATCACATTTGTCCAAACCAAGTTGGGTCCAAAAATGGAGTTTGTAGGTGTCTTGATGTGCAAGTTTGTTGTTCCTCTTTCCAAGATCAGTCACTCATGTTTTTGAGACTTGATAAGTTTTCCCCTACTATACATCAAGTGGAATCAAAGCACATGTTATGATTGGGAAAGTGTGAAGAAGAAGAAGGGGTACAAAATGCCTCCTAAGAACAGTCTAGTCCTCACTTGAAAGAATCTCAAGGAGTCCAAACCTGAGAAGAGGTGGGGTCATTGAGGAGGACAGTGACCAAAAGTATGAGGGTGAAAATGTAGACCATCAAGAGGGATCTAATGAGACAAAGATGGATCCAGATGATAAAAGGTTTATGAAGATGATGTAGACTGTGAAAGGAGAAAACACTGATGTCAAGGTGGAGTTGCCCATGTATGAAGGGAAGACAAACAATGAGGAGGTACTAGACTAGATGGACTCTTTAGATAACTACTTTAGGTATAAAGAGATGCCTGAAGAGAAGAAAGTCAAACTGGCAAAGACCAAGTTGAAGGTAGCAGCACTGACATGCTGGAACTATGTTCAGTTAGAGAGAATAAGACAAAGAAAAACCAAAAGCAATTCCTAGGACCAGATGGTGTCCAAGGTGAAGAGTCAATTTCTTCCAAAAGATTATACCATTCAAACCTTCAGAAGGTTGCAGAACTTGAAACAGATAGAGATGGATGTAATGGCCTACACAGAGAAGTTTCATAAACTCAGTATGAGAACTGGCCATAATGAGGATGAAGTCGAAAAGATTGCTAGATACATGAATGGGCTTAGGTTCAATATCCAAGATGAACTAAGTCTCACTACACCCAGGAATGTGGAAGAATTCTTCCAGTTGGTCGTAAGAGCTGAGGAGAAGATCAAGAGGAAACAAGAACAAAATGGAAGGGGTAGAGGGAAGAACTTTAGAGGAAGAGGAAACTTTGGTGGAAGAGGACAGAAGCAGCAAGGAGAAACAAATGACAGTAACAAGGAGAACCATGAACCAAGAGGAGAGTCAAGTGAATGAGGCAGCTTTAGAGGAAGGAGATCAAATAGTAGAGGCAATTTTAGAGGCCATGGTAGAGGGTCAAGCACCTTCACAGGCAAGTGCTACAACTGTAATCAAGTTGGACATCTAACATTCAAATGTCTAGACAAACAAGCATCAAGTTCAGATGGAGGTGATAGAAGAGTCCACATAGTACAAGAGGAGGACCAAGAAAGTGTTAACTCACATTCTATGCATGCAGGCCTAGAAGGAGGAGAGTCTTTGATGATAATACTTTGTTGAAGGTACCATCAGCCAAGGAGCCCCCACAGAGAAAGACCTTGTTCAGAACACTCTGCAAAGCATAAGGAAAGGTATGTAAGGTGATTATTGATTCTAGTTCCAATGACAATCTTGTGTCTCTGGAAATGGTAGAAAAGTTGAAGGTCAAGAAGATTCCTCACTCTACTCCCTACAAGGTATCATGGCTCAATAAGGGTTAGCAAGTACTTGTGAATGAACAAGCTTGGGTGGAGTAATACATTGGTGGCTACAAAGACAAGATCTTGTGTGATATCATCCCTATGGATGTATGCCATCTGCTCTTAGGTAGACCATGGCAATTTGACCGAAAGACCAAACATGATGGAGAAGAGAATACATACATGATTGTGAAGGATGGAGTGACCTACAATCTCACACCCATAAAAGAAGATGGTGCAGCAATCCATGAAGGACCAAGTGTGATGATGGTGAAAGAGAATGAGTTTTTAAAGACACTGAAAGAAGAAGAGGTAGGATATGCCATCATTGGCAAGCCTTTATCAACCAAGGCAGAAATAGAGGTGGAAAAGATACCAGAGGTGCAAGTCCTATTGGACAAGTATGAAGACATAGTGGTGAAAGACCTACCAAGTTCACTACCTCCTATCAGAGATGTGAGAAATCATATTAATCTCATCCCTGGTGCAAGTTTTCCAAACAAGGCAACATACAAGATGACACCACAACAAAATGAAGAGGTCAAAAATCAGATTCAAGAACTTTTGGACAAAGGGTTGATCAAGGAGAGTTTAAGCCCCTATGATGTTCCAACTGTCCTAGCACCTAAGAAGGGTGGAGAATGGAGACTTTGCACTAATTCCAGAGCCATCAATAGGATAACAATCAGGTATAGATTCCCAATACCTTGGATAGAAGATCTAATGGATAGTTTGGGTGATGCATGTTACTTTTCTAAGCTAGATTTAAAGAGTGGTTATCATTAGATAAGGATAAGAGGGTGATGAATGGAGAACAACATTCAAGACAAATGAAGGTCTTTATGAATGGCTAGTTATTCCTTTTGGGTTATCAAATGCCCCAAGTACATTTATGAGACTCATGAATGAAGTCCTGAAGCATTTCATAGGCAAATTTGTGGTGGTCTATCTAGATGACATTCTTGTGTATAGAAAAACCAAAGAAGAACACTTGCAGCACTTGGACATGGTGTTGAAGAGATTGAATGAGGAGAAGCTAATGATCAACCTCAAGAAATGTGAATTCATGAAAGAGGAGCTTGTCTATCTTGGATTTGTGATCTCCAAGGGTACACTCAAGATGGATCCATCCAAGGTAGAAGCCATACTCATTTGGCCAACTCCTAAAATAGCAGCAGAGGTAAGAAGTTTTCATGGTTTGGCTACATTTTATAGAAAGTTTATCAAAAATTTTAGTCATATTTGTTCTCCTATTCTTGATACTATTGAAGGAGATAAGAAGAAGAAGTTCCAATGGACTGAGGAAGCTAAGAAAATCTTTAAGTATTTGAAGACAAGGGTAGCTCAACAACCCATTCTTGCACTCCCTAATTTCAGCAAGGTGTTCACCATTGAGTGTGATGCAAGTGGATATGCCATAGGTGCAGTCCTAAGCCAAGATGGGAGACCGATTGCTTTCTTTAGTGAAAAACTCAATGAAACAAAGAGGAAGTACTCTTCCTATGACCTTGAAATCTATGCTATGGTATAGTCACTCAAGAAGTGGAGGCACTATTTATTGCCTAAGGAGTTTATTGTCTTCATAGACAATCATGCTTTAAGTTTCTTGAACAACCAAGATAAGCTAAGTCACAGACACATGAAGTGGATGGAGTATATGCAGGCATACACATTCACCATCAAACACAAGAAAGGTCAAGCAAACAAAGTTGTTGATACTCTGAGTAGAAGGTCCATGATGGTGTAGGAGATCAAGTTGCAAAGTGTAGGTATTGATGCACTCAAAGGTATGTATGAGAATGATGAAGATTTCAGTACTATTTTTGCTGTTTACAATCAGTCCCAAGATGTTTTTCATAATGAATTTTCTGAGTTTGTGGTACAAGATGGTCTACTATTCAAGGGAGCTCAGTTGTGTGTGCCAAGGTGCTCCATGAGAGCAAACTTGATCAAGGAAAAACATTGTGGCAGGCTGAGTGGTCATTTTGGTTATGACAAAACTTTGGAGCAGGTCAAGAGGTTTTTTCATTGCCGTAGGTTGCATAATGATGTGAAGAATTTTGTGGAGAGTTGTGTGATATGCCATAGGGCTAAAGGATCAAGTTCTACTATAGGATTATATCAGCCTTTACCAATACCCAATCAGCCATGGGAGTCAATCAGCATGGACTTTGTTCTAGGTCTACCCAAGACGCAAAGAGGTTATGACAACATTTTTGTTGTTGTAGACAGATTTAGTAAGATGGCACATTTCATTGCTTGTAAGTCCAGTAATGATGCCTCTCATATTTCTAGTCTATTCTTCAAGGAAATTGTAAGAATCCATGGATTGCCTTTGACAATAGTGTCTGACAGAGATTCCAAGTTCATTGGTCACTTTTGGAGAACTTTGTGGAAGAAGCTAGGGACAAATCTAACTTTCAGTTCTGCCTACCATCCCCAAACAGATGGGCAAACTGAAGTTGTAAATAGGTCTTTGGGAAACCTATTGCGGTGCTTAACAAAAGAGCATAATCAATCATGGGATCTACTACTGCCCCAAGCCGAATATGCCTACAATGACTCTGTTAACAAGAGCATTGGAAGAACACCCTTTGAAGTAGTATATGGCATGAAGCCAAGAGGCATTTATGATCTGAGAGACTTAAGGGGAGTAGACAATAGGAGTGCACAAGGAGAAGACATTTCCATAGCCATGAAGGAGATACATCACCAAGTAAGAGAAACTCTTGAAAAGAGTGTTGCCAAGTACAAGGAGAAGGCTGATCTAAAAAGAAGAGATGTTTAATACAAAGTAGGTGAGATGGTGCTAGCTCATTTGAGGAAGGAGAGATTGCCCAAGGGAAGATATACAAAGTTGATGATGAAGAAGATAGGACCTTGCAAAGTGGTCCACAAGTTTGGTCAGAATGCCTATGAGATAGAACTCCCTCTTGGAGTTGCTATCTCCCCCATTTTCAATGTTGCAGACCTATATCCTTTCAAAGGACCTAATGGTACAAATGAAGAAGCTGAAGAAGTTGCTGATGAAGATTAGATAAGCGATCTTCCACCTAGTCAGCCAGTGAAACTAGAAACTATCTTGGACACAAGAGAGGTTAAGAGGACAAGAACAAAGTCTACAATGAACATTTGGTGAAGTGGCATGGTTTGCCAATTGAAGATACTACATGGATGATAGAAGAAGACATCAAACAACATGGAGCCTCTATCCAAAAGCTCATTTCATCAGGTGATTGAAACCTTTTTTTGAAATCTTTTTACCTCAGTTGTATGGTGCAGAGACCACCAGAGTTAATTTTGGTTTGTATGCTCACTAGGAGCCTTAAATTTTGGATTTTATGCTCATTATGAGCCTAGGTGGACTCATGTATTAATTTATTATTGTAATAAGGTCTGAGTCAGACCGCTCTCTCTATTTTAGAAACCAGTCCCTCTATTCTAGAAGTCAACTAGTAGTGGAACTCCAAATAACATGTGCTATGTTTGGGAAAAAATAGTCTTGAGGCTAAAATTAGTGAAATTAGTGAGCCTTTTTGCCTTTTTGGATAGGAGAAGAATATTGCATGAAATATAGTGATGATTTGGATTGTATTTATACCCTGGAGGTCTTGGAAAATAGAGCATTGAAGTTTGAAGAGAAAAATTAATAGAGAAGGACTATTTTGCTATTTTTTGTTGTGTAAATTATTGTTCCAGGCCGTGGTACTTGGCTGTACAACCTTTTCAAGGCCTCTAACATTTTTGATGGTGTAAATGCATGTTTCAAATTTCATTTGAGTCTATTTTGGTGTCTTGAAATTGTAAGAGAAAGAAGAACAAAACGTTATCCCAAAATTGTTGTTTCTAGGAGGGTTTGGTAGGATTTAGGGAGTTTGATGCAGTTCTGACCCAAATCATTGAGTTAGAGCCCCAAAATGGATTTTTTGGGTCTTTATATGTGTATTCTACAATGGGTTTTGTGTGCAGGTGCAGGGGATAGTCCAAGACAAGATTTGATGAAGATTTGGCTTGATATCTCTATGTATTAAGCCATTGGTGATAACTAGAGGAAGATATAGTTGGAAAACTAGTTTCAAATGCCCATGGAGGTCCAAAACCTATTTAATCCATCAATTTGAAATCCATACTAAGTTTCAAAATTGGTTAGGAAGTTCTGGGTCATCTTGGTAGGGTACTTCCTTTGTAAACATAGGGCTATTTGCCCCTTGGAACAACAGGTACAGTCATTTTTAGAGGCTTGTGTTCCAAAACAATGTACCCTTCATGTCAAGTATGTTATAGAGGGTCTTAATGGGTATCTAAAAATATAAATAGTTCTAGGATTTGTTTGGAAATTTTTGGAGTTAAGCCCTCTAAATTGCATTACTAGGGCTACAAGGAAAATAGGTCATTTGTGAAGGAACAATTGGAAGAACAACTTGCCAGGTCAATTTATGAGTTTGATAAGCCTCCATTGGTAAAATAAACATGTCTCATTCCCTCCTCAAATATTTTTAGTGATCACATTTGTCCAAACCAAGTTGGGTCCAAAAATGGAGTTTGTAGGTGTCTTGATGTGCAAGTTTGTTGTTCCTCTTTCCAAGATCAGTCACTCATGGTTTTGAGACTTGATAAGTGTTCCCCTACTCTACATCACAATGTGAGCCTTTGGTAGCTCCTTCTTTGTACTTCAACGTCATCAGGGTAATCTGCCCAATAATCCTCCAGGTGTACTTGGTGTACTGACTTCTTTTATATGATAGTCTCCATCCTCTTGTAAGGGTCATATTGCTTGGATATAGAGAATGGATGCAAACACATCAACTATATTCCACATGTGGCCTCCTTGTCTGTCTCCACATCTGGGCACATACACCATCCAAGGCTGATTGGAAACATAACATTAGGCTTCTTGTTCTTCTTGGCAAATGCCTCATGTGAAGGCAGTATCTGCCTGGCCATTTCCATCAATATGACTTTATCAGTTGGGTATCTTGGCAACATCATGGGTTTCCCACTAAATCCTTCCATTCTTATATATGTGAATGAAGGGAACTAGATGAACCATGCTCTGTTCTTACCCACTATTGCCTAGGCTTCCATACTTAATCTTTTTTCTCTGTCCTCTTCCATTGTCCTGACCAGATGCATGATAAAGCAATCATTTACTCTTTTGTAATGCTGGAGAAATGTTATCCTACCTAACTATGGATAATGATCCCAGATGTTCACATCCCTAGGATTACGGCCAACCTTGCCAACTGTCTGTAGGCCATCAAATGTCCCCTTAGCTGCGCATGTGTAGACTACATATGAAGACATATGAAACATATTAGTCTTCCCCCCAAGCCTCTTCATGCTTTCATCTATGTTGTCAGTGATAAGCTTCACCCATTGGGGTTGTTGGTTGGTGGATTCTACCATCCTCATGAGGCCATATAGCCAGTCCTCAAACATACCTGCATTTGGCCTTCCCCTCATTCGACTAAGCATGACTATCATATATTGATACTCCACAGAGAAGTCAAATTTGTACATGTGTACTGGCAACTTAGTTGATGCCTTGTACATGCTATCACTAGCTCTCCATGAGAACATGATTTTCCTAGCATCTTTGAACTTGCTACTATATTGTTTTTCCAAGGCCCCTAAGTTTATCTTATATAAATTGGGTCTTGTTGGCAAATTGAATGCCAAGGTTATGCCTATGAGAAATCTGCATACACACGACCATGTTTCTCCATCCTTCTAGTATTGATGTTGTAGTTGTTAGCACATTCAACTATTAACTCGATGGCCTCTATAGCATATGGAAACCTACCACCATACCACATGCTTGAATTGTATATGTTGATAGGTAGGGGGTTTCCACCACCCCTCTCTGATTCAACTGTCCATGCATCAAGATCAGTATTTCCTAGGTGTGTATCACTAATCTGACCATACTTAAAAACTGACCCTTTAGGTTGGATGCATATGGGTGTCATGAATTCAGTATCAGACCTGTTCCTCTAGACTTCCATGGTATCCTACAATGGTGAATTTGTATATGTAAAGGGTAAAAATTTGGATAGTGGGTGTTTGATTAGTTTGATGCCTATCCCCCTTTCACCAATTACATTCAAGGACTTTGGGTCAAGTGGCAAGGCACTATCAGACCCTTGGTCACTTAGGAATGCAAGGAAGCTTGGATTTATGTGATTTGATTGCCAATTGTGCTCACTTATGCTCAATTTTACCTCAAAACCCTAATTATGCAATTACGAAAGCAAAAGGACAAATTACACAAAATGCTGCTACAGGAAGATGTAAAATGGCATATAAATGCATACCTATTTTCAAATTTCAGGAAGCAGAAGAGTCAAGGACTGAGTAGCGGGTGGCCAAGTCCACTATCTAGGTTTTAGTCAAGATCTAGAAACTTGATCTGCAACCTGTTCCTGATGTATTAGAGATTTTCCCATCATGGAATCTGAAGGACTAGGTAGCAGGTGCCCAAGTCTAGGGTGCTATTTTTATATCTGATCTCTGAATGTGACACTCTGCAATATCCTCCTGCAACTCCACTTTTCCTATATCTTCAATCTATAACCTGCAATCACAGAAACTTTGGGAGGGGGTTGTGGTGTTTAGAGGCTTGCCTTAGTCAATCCCCAGAGAGACATTTAAGTCTTCTAAACACCATTGTCAGAGAGAGAGTGTGTGTCCTTGTGAGGCAAAGCTAAAAACCAAATGACAAATGCTTGAAAACACAAATGATGTCACCTTGAAGTGAAGATCTCATGGAAGGAAGAAGCTCTTCATGCCATGAGGAGATGATTTCTCAAATATGCAAATACAAACACACAAACAACACAAATTTGCTCTTGCTACACAATGAATGTCTTGAATCACCTTTAGAATGTATAAAGTTCACAATAGCCATCTAGTAACCATCTAGTTTACAAATGAATGCCTAAACATGCTTATATATGCAACTACAAACACTCCCACCAAGAATTTTGTAATTCAAACTTACCGTGTCGGCTTAGGACCTAAATAACGCTCACAAGTTGACACTAAAAATTTGGGACTAACCCAAAATAGGGCAGGATTAGGGCATGGGTTCCCAAGTCCTCCCTCCTTATTTTGGTCAGGGTTAAGTTCAAGGGACCCCCCTAGATCCCATTTGTCATGAAACCTAGGGTTCATTTCATCGGGATGTCAAAATATGATGCAAGATGTAATAAATTCAGCTAAAAGACCTAGGAGCTAAACCTTATGAGGGAAAAGCCCCCAAGGGGACATTTTCTGATGTTACATTTAGCCCCCACTTTAATATATGTATAAACGCAAGGCCAATACATGCATTAAAGTACGGTCAACAAACACAAAAAACACACCAAGCATGGAGAAGACACACCAAGCATGGAGAAGACACACCAATCATAGAGAAGACAGTAACAAGCACACAAAACATAGAGAAGATAGTTACAATCACGCAAAACACGGAGAAGATAGCATTAAAGACACACAAAACACAGTGAATACACTGAATGCATGGAATACAAAGATGATATCTTTTCTTTTCTTTTTCTCATATATATATGAAATGCAGATGCAAGTACAGGAAAGTAAACACACCTCCCATAATGCAGGAAGCACTCATCACGTTGGTCTTTAAACTGCATATATGGGGCAAAACACATGCAAGACACACCAAACCTCCCAAAATGTAGGAAGCACTCATTGCGTTGGTCTTTAGACTGTATATGGGGCAACAGACACACTAAACAAAGCAAGCACGCCAAACACACACACTTTGAAGACACGGAGAAAACATGACAGACAAGCGATGGAGTGTTCCTATTTCTAGGCTCATCACCATCTCAGGTGCATTACAGGCACACATTGATGATTGGGCTTCGCCACAACAATCACCGAAGACACACTTAAGGGTTGAGTTAGTCACAGAACTGCTCCCTGCCTCCCGATGAGGACTTTTGAAAATGACAGGATGATGCAATCTACTCTGAGAAGTACACCATCCCCGCCATTGCAAAGGCCTTAAGATGATTGATTGATTGCAAACAAACTCAGAGTACAGGAGGGACTTATCGCCACCAGTCTTTAAACTACACCTAAGAACAAGCACATTGTTAACATCTACAATAGACAACTTACCTTATATATGCCCCCTCCTTAAGGTGGTTGATATCATGCATCGATATCAAGCACATTAAGGTAGGAAGAAAACACACAAGAGAACACAGACTTTTGCCAAGCCCATGCCCCCCAGAGGTGACATGTACTTTACAATTGCCAAATGTTCCCACAAACACATCCCTGCAAGAAACATGTTAGTGTCCACATAATCATGATAAATAACAACATCAATGCATATGATTAATCACACAAAGAGCCAAGGTTATACTATGAATTCAGAGATCGAGGAGAAAATCTCTAAACCGAGTACCACCAAGGCAAGATTCAAAGACAAACAAATTGCGTGGAGCAGAAGTATTGTTATGGTTTGTAAGTGAGATAAAGAAACATCATCAAAATTACTACGCAGAAAGCATAGAGTGCTTCTACTAGTTGAGCATCGGATAAGATATTACAACCCCATCGTCATATTAGGAACAAAGTCCAATTTTTGATTTCTTGCTAAAGGGACACTAGGTCCACATCAGTATAAATGTTTTTTGTCATCCGCCCACTAGATAGAAACACTAGAGGAAGGGAAACAATAAATAAGAGAGGAGAAACAAGTGTCTTAGGGATAGTCACATAGGAGAGAGGCAATATAGAAGAATGATGATACAAATAGAAGAAGGTCACAATAGAGGTAGTCTCCTAGTATCTCGTACCTTACGAGAGAATCAGGGGTCATCCCAGGAGGCTTAAACAACACATAGCACATCACGGAGGAAAGACATCATGAGAGATAAAGGGTTAGAAATACTTACCTGTAGGGAGGATCATGCTAGGTTTTATCAAGAATCAAATTATCCTCCTCCCAACCCCGAATGCTAGAGTAGAGGGGTATGTAAGGTACCATAGTCCAACTTTTGTTCTTGTTTTCATGTTGTGCAGTTGTAAGCTCTTCTAGGTTTGATTCAATGTTAGGTTGAATGTTTTCTTATTCAGTTGTATGAATTATGCTCTTGAGAGATGGAAGAAGGAATTTGGTTTGAGTGATTTCAATATCTATCCTAGAGATTTTTAATATAGGAGACCTTTCCTCATCCACTAGTGCTACATCTTTTGAGAAAAGAGCATCAGAATGAGGGGAAGGTAAGGTGTTGTGAGGACAATTATCAATGTTTGTATCTTTAGTGATGTTCAAGGAGGTAATTGATATTTTTAACTCGTTAGTGAAGTCCAAATGACTTGAATATTTGATGAAAGGAGGGAGATTAAGGGTCTTCTCTTCCTTAGTGATATTCAAGGTGTGTGAACAATTAACTAAAGGAACAAGGTAGGTAGGATGATCCATAGAGGTTTCGTGCATTTAGATAGAGTTTTTATTGTTGTTAGATGAAAGCTCATCGTCTACCCATGGAATTTTCTTTGTTGAATGGAGTTCTTCATTCACTAATGCTTCCTCTTGGCTAGGGAGAGCATTGTAATGGCAAAGTGGTGATGGCTCTTCATTTGCTAATGCTTCATCTTCGTGAGAGTGAGCATTAGAATGAAGGTTTGGTGGTATGATATTAAGAGATGTGTCAATGAAATCATCCTCTTGCACCAAAGTTTCCTCATGGGGAGGAACAACCTTGGGAGAAGGATCTTAGGATACCACTCAGTTATCATCACATGTTTTAGCAATAGGTGTTGAATCAGAATGCTCCATAAAATTGTCTAAGGCTTCATCTAACATTTAAAGATCATCATTGGTATATATATTATTGATCATGAATTTAGTGAGATCATATAATATCCAAGGATATATTCCCATGAGGTTTGTGAAGCTATCAAAATCAGATATACAACAAATGATTTCATAGATGGAGCACATAGAGAGATCAACATCATGAATGTATGCTATTTGTTCTAAAACTTAAGGATGTTTATCAGTGAATTTAGAGAAATGATCAATGTATATGATGTATGAAATTAAATCTTCCAAGGAATTATCCATGATATATGTTTTCAAATGAATTCAAGATCAGATTTTTAAAGTTTTTCACAAGTATGCAAAAGACAAGTGTAAAACTATGTGCAAAAATGACCTAAAATGCTTTATTTTTTGTATTTTTTTTAATGCAAATATATGAATGAAAAGGTGTTGTAAAGATTTTTATTAGGGGAAGAAAATAGTATGTCTATTTTCATTCTAATACAGTAACAAAACCCTTTACAACATGCTTTTGATGCAAATCTAGGATGATGACAAGTCAAAACCTAGTGAAAATGCCTTAAAATATGCATTTTTTTACAATTTTTCAATCCCAAGACCTAATAAAAGAGGTGTTGTAAGGAATTTTATGAGGTACAGAAAATAATATCAGTGATATCAGTCACCTAGAAGAATAAAATATTTTACAACAGGCTTGGAGTGCAAACTAGGTCAAACCCTAGGGCAAATATAGCAAAAATGTGACATTTTTTACCAAATTTTCAATACAAGAGCCCAATAAAAAGGTGTTGTAAATAATTTTAGGAGGGGAAGTGGATAATAACCTAATAACAGCCAATTAGTGCAAAAATATTCTTTACAACATGCCTATAGTGCAAATCTAGAGAGCCGATAAGGCCAAATCTAGTGAAAATCAAGGTTTTTCAAGCCCTAGGTTTGAAATCTTAATGCAAAATACTATATGAATGTTTTGAAAGCTGATTTATGATGAAAATTAAATGAACTCTGATCTGAAAATTATTTCTAGGCCCTAAGATGCAAAATGCAAGTGCAAATCTAATGAAAAATCAATGAAAATGCTAGTTTTTTGTTGAAAGTTTCTATGTAAAAATGCAATTTTTTTGAGATCTAAATGCAAATTCACACTAAAATGCAACACTACATCCAAATGCAATGAAAACTATTGAATTTTTGTAATTTTATGCAATTTATCTCAGATCTAATGCAAAAATTAAAAATTTGATAAAATTTAAATTAATTGATGCAACATGCAAACCCTAGAATGTAATTTTTTTCAAGTTTTTCAAAATTTTCAATTTTTTTGTGAGTTTTACAATGCAATAAGATGAATGATACTATGAATGAATGAATTAAATCAATGCAAATCTAAAGAAAAACACTTAGCAAGGTGCAAACAAGTCCAACAACACGGGTTCACCAAAATGTAAAAGGGTAAAAATTTGGATAGTGGGTGTTTGATTAGTTTGATGCCTATCCTCCTTTGACCAATTACATTCAAGGACTTTGGGTCGAGTGGCAAGGCACTGTCAGACCCTTGGCCACTTAGGAATGTAGGAAAGCTTGGATTTATGTGATTTGATTGCCAATTGTGCCCACTTATGCTCAATTTTACCTCAAAACCCTAATTATGCAATTACGAAAGCAAACAAACAAATTACTCAAAATGCTGCTACATGAAGATGTAAAATGATAGATAAATGCATACCTATTTTTGAAGTTCAAGAAGCGGAATAGTTGGGGACTAAGTAGCGGGCGCCCAAGTCTAGGGTGTTATTTTTATCTCTGATTTGCGAATTTGACACTCTGTAATATCCTCCTACAACTCCACTTTTCCTGTATCTTCAATTTGTAACCTGCAATCACAGAAAATTTGGGAGGGGGTTGTGGTGTTTAGAGGCTTGCCTTAATCAAGCCCCAAAGAAACATTTAAGTCTTCCAAACACCGTTGTCAGAGATAAAGTGTGTGCCCTTGTGAGGTAGAGGCAAAAACCAAATGATAAATGCTTGAAAACACAAATAATGTCACCTTGTAGTGAAGATCTCATGGAAGGAAGAAGCTCTTCATACCATGAGGAGATGATTGCTCAAATTTGCAAATACAAACACACAAACAACACAAATCTACTCTTGCTACATAATGAATGTCTTGAATCACCTTTAGAATGCATAAAGTTCACAATAGCCATCTAGTAATCATCTAGTTTACAAATGAATGCCTAAACATGCTTATATATGTAACTACAAACACTCCTAACAAGAATTTTGTTATTCAAACTTTCCGTTTCAGCATAGGACCTAAATAACGGTCACAAGCCGACACTAAAAATTTGGGACTGACCCAAAATAAGGCAGGACTAGGGTGTGGGTGCCCAAGTCCTCCCTCCCTATTTTGGTCAGGATTAAGTTCAAGGGATCCCCCTAGGTCCCATTTGTCATGAAACATGGGGTTCATTTCATTGGGATGTCAAAATATGATGCAAGATGTCGTAAATGCAGCTAAAAGACTCGGGAGCTAAACCTTATGAGGGAAAATCCCCCAAGGGGACATTTTCTGACGTTATAGTATATTTTAACCTAACAAGCATTTTATGGATTTAAGTCTAATTTCCTTATGGATATCATGATGTTTTAACATTTTACCAAGCATATACATGCATCATTATGCTAATTTACCTTAGTAAAAATTGTTTTACCTATTCACTGTGTAGAAACAACAAAACAAGGGTTTTAATTCGTTACATACCTAATTCCCATGCTTTAAATCTAACTTAATAGAGGATGAGGATATGCAGAATCACTATTCAATCACCCTTTCCATTCTCCATCGGTCGTTCGCTGTGCACACCATTCCGTTGGGCTTTGCCAATCACTATAACGGGGGTCATAATCGCATAGGAGCTTTGTAATTTCTTGTTGATTACTTGATAAGTGTAAAAATGAGTAAAAATCACCCTTTTAAATGCTAACTTTGATGAATTAGGGCATAATTAATACCAAATTGTTCATGTCCATGGATTCAACATATGGAGCTCTCAAGATTACAATAGGGGGTGCCATGTGGTTTAAAATTTCAAATACTTACCTACCATTGAATGATAATTAATACGAGATCTGCATATTTGAAAATATCAGGGTGGTTAGATAATGTGCATGCTCTTTCGAAATATGCACATGATGTCATCATGACATTGGTCAACACTGACCAAGCATGATAATCAGGTCATGAAAATCTGAAGGTATTTACTATTGGTACATATATCATGACATGTTGACATGGGCTGGTTGTATGCCACGTGCCAGTATCCTATTGGTTTATGACAATCTATGTGTCATGGGTCTCAAGGGAGGATATGTGGATATTAAGCAATATTTGGTTCTTTAGTTTTGTAAAACACCCCCCTTTATTCTGAAAATGAGGGTGACATCATCATTTTGAATTATGCTCTAGGTCGGTTATAATATGATGGCATCGTCACATTAGTAAAAATCAGGACATTAAATTAATGTCTGAGATATTAAGGAATGTGACCCCCATGGATGCCGAGCATTCTGATGATGTCATCATCATACTGAGGCTTCTTTTGAATAAGTCCAGATGACATCATCTTCATATTAACGAATATCAGGGTGTTAAATTAATGTGACGGCCATTTAGTATTTGTAGCAATATTGATTTTAGGATATGTAGGTGGACATGTGTCACCATCTTGTAGTCTTATAGAGAATCTTTCATGCCAACAAGATTCTCCAACGGGGATGCGCAACCATTCAATCTAATTTATGAATATCAGGTTAAAGTATCTCAATGAAATCAAAAAGTTTTATTTTCTCTATTTGGTCAAGATGACATGACGTCATCGACATATTACCTAATATGTTGGATATTAAGTTGAATGTGACCTCTTAGAGAAATGCCTAGGTATTTTGACAACCTGCTACCCCTAGGGTTTAAAATTTGATGTTTGTACATTCACGAATGTATAGATATTAAGTTTCTCTTTGTAAAAAATCTAATTAGGATATTTGTGAATATCTGAGATATTAAGGAATGTGACCCTATGACTATTTGACCAACTCTGACTAGGCATAACTTCTTCGTCTTAAGGAATTTTGGGGTGATTCGAAAGGAAAACCTGCTTAGAATTATGCACTCTTTCAATTGGCAAGGTCCATTGTGACAAATTTGGACCTTTAAATTTTGACTCATATCATGAGGTCCTAATATGCATAGGATGACCCTTTGGCATGCATCTGACTATGATATTTTACCATACCACCAAAATTTGGGTCCCTATTTTGCTGGGGCAAAATGGGGTGTGTTGTAAAACCTCACAACAACTTTCCACTAAATAAAACAATGAAAATTCAAATAATTCAAGAGATGAATACAAATTGACACATAATGTTCTAAATTCTATCTAGCATAAGCATCCTGACCTTCCTAAATAATATCATGTTCATCTTGTGAAACAATGTTGTGAAGGGATCAAGTGTGTGCATATGATTCATATCCTTCATCTTAAAAATAGGTTGAAAATGTTAGTGATAGGTGTTAAGTTACATAGTTTGATTTAACCCTCATAACCAACCTAGATAGAGCCTTGCTTCCAGCAAGTATCCACATAGCCCTGGTAAGGTTATCGTTACAATTCCCCCAAGTAGAGTCCCACTTCCAGTCAGGCATCCATAGCCTTGGTAGAGTTACTTAGATGGCCTAATTATCCTTTTTGGATATTCAGTATATTTATTTTCCTTTTTTGTTTCACTATTCATAAGATATGATCATGTAAGCACATTTGGAAGGGGTGGACACTTGCTATTTTAGGTGGAGAAGTGTAATGGTAGCAAGGACAAACCTTTAGATTTTTCACTTAATACTACACTAGCATGTTCAACAAATCCAAGGCTGTTAGGTGTATCTTGTGAGGATCTCCTTGAACAATAAAAGTTATCACTGATGAACTGGATATCACAGACCTAATCAGAGATACCTAAACTGATATGAATTACAACCCATGTGTGAAATTGTATTCATTTCCTAAATTCTGACAATTTTACTAACTTTCTTAAAGTGGGAAGGTGCACTATTTTGCCTAACCAAAACAAGGACTCAACAACAAACAAGCAAAGTAAAGACACAAAAGAAAACTGTACAGATAACTATACAAAGTATACAATATGATACAATATTCTGACATGACCTATCTAGGCCTAAAAGTAGTGTTTGAAGAATCATCCATTGACTGACAATGGGACGTCCTCACCTGTTAAGGTTTTGAGCCTATAGGTGCTATCACCTAAGTTTTCTGAAATTTGAAAGGGACCAATCCACAATTTGTCAAATTTTCCATGGTCACCCTTCTTTTCATGTGCTTTGTCCCTTGACAAGACTAGGTCTGAGATTCTAAAATCTTTTACTCTGGCTCTTTTCTCAAACCAGCACTTAACTATAGCTTGATGCTTGGCAAATTGATCAATTGCCCTGTACCATTTTTCTTCTAAATGCATGAGTTGCAGCAACCTAACCTCTTGTTTATTGTCCATGCCTAGGTATTCCTGCGCAAGCTGCAGGGTAGGGATTTTTAGGTTGATAGGGAGGATAGGGTCCACCCCATACACCAACTAATAGGAGGAATTTCCTAATGTAGTGTTCATTCTAGTTCTGTCTACCCATAAGGCATATTTGAGTAGAGTGTTCCACTCTCTAACGTTGTTTTTAATGAGTTTCTTGATGATGTTCAGTAAGTTTTTGTTAGTTGACTCGGCTAGGCCATTACCTTGGGGACAGTAATTGGATGAAAACTTTAGGATTATACCATGATCAAAGGCCCAACTAGAAAGCTTAAGTGTTACAAAGGCATGTCCATTATCACAAACAAGAGCATAAGGAAATCCATACCTGGTAGTGATGTTGCCCTCTAGGAACCTGATCACATCATCTGAGCTGCAAGTCTTGCTACTAATGGCTTCAGTCCACCTTGTGCAGTAATCTATAATTGTTAGCACATACCTGTGCCTTGAGGAGGATGGGGGGTTGATAGGACTGATGAAATCCATACCCCAATGTGTGAATGGGTGCATCTCCATAACAGGTTGTAGTGGCCGAGCTATATATTTCTCTCTGTTTGAAGTAGTTTGACAAGTGTGGCAACACTTGATATGTTCAGTAGTGTCTTTAAAAATGGTTGGCTAGTAATATCCTACTCTCAGGAAGGCATGAGTGGTGACCAAGTGTGATCCATGAATTGTGCCAAATTTATCATGTAATTCTAACAATACCTTAATAGCTTCTTATTTATCTAAGCACCTGAGGTATATCCCCTGATAATTTCTTTTGAACAAGGTTCCTCCTTTGATCATATATCTTTGGGACTTTATTCTCAAAGCTCTCCTTTGGGATGCATGCATCTTCAGTGGACATCTCCAAGTGATTAGCACATGCCTGATATCATAAAACCAGTCCTCACCTTCTTTTGTGTCTACTACATATTGTTGACTTATCAGGTTGGATCAATTTCAGCAATCATTTGATTGAGGGCTTGTCCTCTGACTAACCTCATTAGAATGATATCCATATCATATTCTTGCAATATTGTTATCCACTTTTCTCTTTTCTCTCTTGGTTCACTCTGCATCAGGAGCATCTTGACAGTTGCATCAGGTACAACAACAATTACCTTGCTTCTCAAGATATAATGTCTAAATTTCTTTACTGCTCTAACTAGGGCAAGGGCTTGCCTTTCAACATCCATATACCTAAGCCCAACATCTCTAAATGGAGATCTCATGAAGGCCACAGGATTTTCTTCTTTTCCTCCACTCCTCTGTGTCATGACTACTGCACATGTATGCTCTGAAGTGAATGTGTAAACGTAGAAATCTCTAGTGTAATCAGGGCTGATCAGGACATGAGCATTAGCTATGGCTTTCTTGATATCTTCAAATTCTGCCTTTGCTTTAGGTGTCTATTCTATCTTAGCATCTTTCTTGAGCATGGCATTGAGAGGCCTAACAATTTCTACAAATCTGGTGATGAACTTCCTAAAAAAATTAATCTTTCCAAAATAAGATTTCAACTCTTTTTTACTCCCTGGAAGTTGCAGCTTCATAATTGAATCCACTCTTGCAGGATCAATGGTTATCCCATTCTTAGATATGATGTGACCTAGTAACTTACCAGTGGTCACTCCAAATATACATTTCTTTGGGTTCAAGGAAATACCATATTGCTCACATTTCTTGAGCACCTTTCTAAGGTCTTCACCCCTCTATTTTGAGAAGATTGTCAAGTCATCCATGTATATGACTATGCATTGGCCTACTAATCCCCTAAATGCTATATCCATGACACGTTGAAAAGTGGCTCCAACATTAATCAGGCCAAATGGCATACATTTATAGGCAAAGATTCCCCGCTTGGTGGTGAATGCTATCTTTAACCTATCTATCTTGTCCACCACGACTTGGTTATATCCTAAAAAACCATCTAGGAAAGACATCATTTGAGCTCCATTCACTATCTGTAAAACTTCATCCAAAGAGGGTAAAGGGTAATTGTCATTTTCTGAAGCTTTATTTAGATTCCTAAAGTCCACACATAAAGTATGTCTCCATTCTTCTTCCAGAGTGGAACTAGGTTAGCCACCCATGTTGAGTGTCTAACAGGGAATATGATCCTTGCATTTAATAGCTTCTTGACTTTTTCAAAGATGAGGGGATCCAATAAAGCATTTATTGGCCTCTATTTTTGCCTGAATGGCTTGGCATCAGGTTTTAATAGAATGGTATGGGTGATAATAGATGTATCATTTGTTTTTAGTTCATCATATGTCTAGGCAATGACATGGATGTAATCTTTTAGAGCCTGAGCTATCCCAACCTTTTATTCTTCTGAACAAACTTCACCTATTAGGACATTTCTGGTGTCATCTCCCTGTCCTATGTTGAATGATGCATATTCTCATCCATTTGTCTTGGGAAGATATTTTTGCTTTATCACATGATCCTGATCAAAGGCTCTTTCTAATTCAATCATTCCTTTAGGGATTTTGTTGGCGGGTAGATCAACTATGTCTTCTTCATCCTAGACATGATCTTCTTGACCCTTTTCATCTACTATTTGAGCTTCAAATATATCTCTATTTGCAATGAAATCTAGAAAATGTTGGTCATCATCAAACACTTGGAAGTTGGTGATATTATCAGGTATGGATGGTGTTGATACCAATTCTATAGAAAATCTCTTCATTCCTTATATGGATAAAGGTTCCAGGGTGCTAGTAGCCTATACCGATGTATCTACTCTATGATTTTGTTCTCTAGGAACATGTTTGATGTTTAACACATCAAAGCTTTCTATCAAGTCCTAGACCCCATGTCTGTAACTTGATAACTTCTTGTAGTTGCAAGAATATATGCTTCTGAATTGTTTCCCTACCAATTCATAGTCTCCATTGACCTCCAAAACCTTAACTTGCTTTTTCAAGGCAAGCAGTAAACCATTTATCAGGGCTTCATACTTAGCCACATTATTGGTACAGGAGAACTGTAATCTATATGTTGCCAAAAATGACTTCCCTGATGGATTTATTAGGTCAATGCCTACTCTAGCTCCTTGTTTCGATTTGGAACCATCAAATCTCAGGATCCATGGTTTGTCCTCTATCAATGGCTTATCAAGACCTTTGCTTTTCTTCTTAGCATGTGCAGTTGCACCTGTAGTTATCCATTTAGTCTTTAGTGACTTACCTTTTACTAGATATAGATGTTTCTTTTGGAGATCATCAGGTTGTACACTTTCTTTTCCCATCACCTTGATATTGACACTCTTATCCTTAGGAGATATTATACTTTTCCTTCTCACATCTCCAAGAAAATCCCTAATCTTAAGTGGTTTATAGCCTGAGTGTTTCCACTCTTCCTTATTCAGTAAGTGAAGGCATATGTCATAGGTTGTCTCTAAATGTGGTGCCTCATGAAGTCTGCACCATCCTTCAATTAGTGCATGATGTGATGGAATTCCTTGTAGAATATGTCTCTAAATCTAGCTAGACAAGAAACCTTCAAATTGAGTCAAGTGACTCCTTCTATCCTCATCTAATAACTCATAATCTAACTCAATGAAACAATTAGTTCCTGGGGTGATAGCCTTATTCTTATCATCAAGATGTATATCATCACATATCAATACTTCTTCTGACTTAGGTATCAAGACATCTCCTGGACATGCGTACTGCTCAGGTTCCTCTATATCTAGGGAAAACAATGGGTTATCATAGTCATCAATACTAAACATGGCACTTGCCTCTGAAGATGATGATGATTTGGTTGCTAAACATACTCTCTCTAATTCAATCATATCTAAACATTCTTGACATGTACTTTCAAAATGTGCCTTTTCATGCAACTTGCACCATCTGGATATCAAGATATCATCTATGGATGTGCCTATCAATTGGCATCTATGAACTTCTCTGGTTAAGTATTTTACAAATTATTGGAAATGATCTACTTCATCCTCGTCAGTTAAACTATATTTAGACTCAGTCATGGATCTTGTCCCATTTACTTCATCACTCTGCTCATTCCCTTCTTGTATATGCATATTGCACATCAGTATCTCTTCTATTTTGACTGCTCAAGGCCTTAATGCATATACTCCTAGCTCAATATCTACATACAGTATTTCATCGGGGCAATTGTATTCAGTGATCATGTGTTTCATACGTGGTTCTACTTCAATCCTCAACTGATTAGGAACTCCTTTCCCTGGCAACCACATATGACTAAAGTCAGTAGCCATGTAGCCATTTAGTGTCTTTGACCAGTCTTTGTTAAGAAGCATTCCATATGTGTCAAGTATGTCCACTACTTGAATATCTATGTAATATTGTACTATAGGATCCTATGCAAGCTGCATGTGGATGTGTGTTAATCTCCTACCACACTAACCTCTAATTTATCTAACTGGGTCACTTTCTTCATGGACTTGGCTAGATGTAGGCCTAAAGCATTGCATATGGACAAGGGCATCACATTGGTTGAAGCTCATGAATCCACTAGACAATTATGAAGGTTCTTACCAAATATTCTCAATGTGAGTAGGAAGCGCGGTGATTCATGTCTATCTCTATGTAGGGTCATCTATGATGTATCAGAAGTATGAACAGTGGCCTGCACTTTTGGTTTGGTAGTGTTATCCCTAGGTACACGATCTCTAGTTAGGATATGACCAAGTTTATGACTAGGACCATCTTCTTTGGGTGTGGGTTCATCTAATAACTTCAAGAAATCTGTCTTGATGACTAGGGTTTTCAATAGTTTTTATAAGGATAGGCTAACCTTGATTTTCTTCATTTCATCAGCCAAATAAGTGACTAATTTGTCTGATTTAGGCAGCTAGTTTATGGACTTGCTTACTGTATTATGCAGTGTAAAGTACTGAGCATTCACTTTGGGAGGTCCAGGGTTGTTGCTGGCTTTAGGATCTAGTGGTGTGTTGAAGTTGTTAGGAGGAATGGATGTGGTCAAAGGACTGGCAAGATGATTGGCATTACTCCTAAGTTTATAATTATGTCTACCTTGATATTGCTACTGGTAGGCATGAACTTCTTCAAGTTCAGGTTTAGGTTTATTTTGATCTTCAAAGGGAAAAACATAACCTGATTCAAATGTTAAGGTAGATTCCTCACATGTCAGGGTGTAGTTTTCATGCATTGCATTTATTTGATCATGTTGACAGCTATTGGAACTCTCAAGTACTAAGGCTGACTCATACCCTAGGGGACCAATCTGATTACCTTCAAAAAAAGCTAGATCTCCTATAGTATTTGGCACTTCAGCTTGGAATATGCTAGCTGCTATTTTGAATTGTGGACAATCTAACTTTGCATGTGCATTAGTATTATGCATCCTACACCAATTTGTGAGTGCACCTTCTGCCAAATTGACTCTAGTTGTCTCCTTAGGTTCAATAGGGACTAGTTATCTAATGGTGAAGGTAATGAACCATTGTTTGGCCTAGTGCTCCACACTCTTGGTGGCCTAGGGTTGTTGTTACCATTATTATTGTTGAAGTTTCTTTCATTGTTGTATCCCTTGTCAATATATGCAGACCTTTCATTATTGTTTCTATATCCTCTATTAGGATATCCCCTATTTTGGTTTGACTGGGAATAAAAGTTTTGACTCCTCATTTGAGTGACTTTAGTAGTTAGTTTTCTCAATTGTGCATATATCACTTTGATATCATCCTTTTCTTCCTACACTTTGGCAACTACATTATCTTGCTGTGGCTGGAAGAATGGTCTACCATTGCCATTTAATGGAGCATTTTGAGGTGCATGACTAGGGTATGGCATGATGTGACCATTTCCATTTTGTGGATGCATGATACTAAGTGGAGGTACTTGCAAGGGATTGGGCATTATAGCTAGAGGTATCAAAACTCCATTGACTGGTACTTGGCTAGGATATGCAGGATATCCTAGGTTAGGTGTGAAACCTAGAGTTAACTATTGGTTGACTTTTTATGGCTTCTTCAAAAGCACCTGCCAAGGATGAGATGGCAGGGTGTGTCATCCTAATGAACATGGATGTCAAAGGATCTAAGGATGAATAATAGATTGACCTAGTTGCTTCATCACCTACATTATAGGGAGAAACTAACTTGGAGTACATCTTTTGGAACCTAGCATTGAAGTTGGAAATCAATTCTCCCTCAACTCTTTTGATGGTGACAAAAAGGTGAAAGGTCATAGCTGGATCTACAGGTACTTTAAATCTCCCTAGAAAAGCTTTCTCCAAAGCATCCTAGGTAGCTATAGAGGATCAAGTGAGACTGATATACCAGTTGTATGCCTATTCTCCTAGTGAATAGGGGAACAATTTACACACAACATCTTCATATTCTATTCTAGCCCTGAAACAAGCTTCCTTATAGGTTCTGATGTGATCATCTGCATCCTGATAAGGATGATACTTTGGAAAAATCCTATCCAGATTCTTTGG
This sequence comes from Cunninghamia lanceolata, assembly GCA_027924645.1. Taxonomy (NCBI): domain Eukaryota; kingdom Viridiplantae; phylum Streptophyta; class Pinopsida; order Cupressales; family Cupressaceae; genus Cunninghamia; species Cunninghamia lanceolata. The sequence continues at coordinate 1,338,684 of BSBN01001103.1, read as the reverse complement.
CAGAGGATGATATGCTGCGAAGAGAAATGGTGATTCAACTGCAAAGAATGACATTACAAGAGGTGCTGGAGGTATTGGAGGTACTATAGAAGACATTAGAGGTTTTACCATAGATATTACTGGTGATGCTGGTGAACTTAAACCAGGACTATGATGAATGTCGATTGTATGGGGTCTGAATCCAAAGATAGGCAATTCCTCAAGAGGTCCAGTGGATCTTGACATGGTATTAGGTCCATGAGCCAGCGCTTTGTACTTTCAGACAAACTTTCATGTATCCTAACATAGAATTTACAAATATGCAGATTTCTACTCTTCTGAATTTGATATTTATGAACAAATTTCTCAAATGATAGGATATTTGCCGAGAGTGCAAATATTGACTTAGACCTATGAATTTCAAATGACTAACTATAAAGATCAGGATGATCAACTACAAGGAATAAATATTTGCAGTTGAAACTTCCAAATTATCATAAATAAATGAAATCTTTGCACAAATAACTAGAATTTAACACTTTCTCATGAAATTTGAAAACATCACCACACTTTTACGAAGAAAATATCATCAAGATGAAAATCCTAAAATCAAATTATCTCTAGCCATCCTTCTAGTGCCAAAATATGCTGATCATGATGTTAGTCACAATAACATAGATAAAGAATTTACACAACAAACCTTTATCATCTTGAAAAGTACAATCAATTCAGGATGAATTAATGACTCCAAGTCTCTGTTGGTTAGGTCATGACCTTCTAACATTACTCAGAGGTTAATGTGTGTTGCCGTTAATCAGTTTGGGGCCTTATGTATGATTTCAAGAATGCATATCCTAATGTGCAGATATTACTTTGTTCCTTCCTATTTCTACAAAGTCTTAACAAATGATATCAAATTCTACTACATTTAACCATATTGTGTAGATATTTGTGATAAGTTTGATCAATTTTTCTGCATATCCTTCTGGTTAAGCTGATCCTTGGATATTTTGATTAGTTCTTTTGAAACTATCTCTTATTCACTCAATCTTACTTCTACATTTGCAAATTCCCTCAAATAATGTATTTACAATCTTGTATTTGCATGATCCTCATTATTATTTATGATTCTTCACATGATATTTTCAGTTCTACATGCATTTATTTCAATTATGCTCATGATCTTCATGTTTCTATGGATATCAACATATTGTGTGTTCTTTTCATGTATTTGAGTATTTGCAATTATGATGATGATGATTTAATTAAATTTAAAGAAATTTAAACTAGAGCTTTATAAATTTACTAAAATTGATGAAGTTTAGTAATTGATTCATATATATCTTTGATACTTTCATGAAGGAGAAGGAAATCAAACCATATGTTCACTAGGAAATTCCACAGCTAGATATGATTGATGCTAACTTCAAAGGAAAAGGAATGAAGACAACATGCACAAACTGAAATGCACTCCAAGGGATGCAACAAATCAAAACAACATGTCCAAAATTCATTCACAGATTACTAAAAGTATATGATTGTTTGTAATCAGAGGCCTTCTTCTTCATTAATTATGCAAAAGTGTATATATTTACAATTGACTTTGAGAGTTGGTCATGACATTCAACAATCCAACCTCAATTGATCTTCTAATAATCTGGTACAAAGTGTAATCCACCTCCTTTTATAGGACAAGGAGAGGATGTAGTTACAAAAGATCCTATGATCAGGATTTATCTATGATCATCAACGGTCTACATTTCTCTTTGACTTAGTCAACACATGAACATGTGGCACATGTCGCCCATTTGGCAACCTTCTAGTGGGATACAACTGTCACCTCAGGATATCCTTTAGGATTGTATCAACTTGATCAGCATGGTCCTCCCTGCTGCATCTCTATTTATTCTTCCCCCTCATCTGCAGATGAGACATCTTCATTTCTTCCACCAAGGGTTCCCCGGATGGGTTCATAGGCTTGAATTATTCTCTCTACTTCACCCCAATCTAACACCTTCACTTTCTTATATGCATGCCCTTGGCTTCTGAACTGAGCTTGCAGGGCTATCCATTTATTTTTCTAGTTATCTAGCTCTTCATTGTATTTTTCTATTTTGGCTCTCATTCTCATAGCCTTATCAATTATTTCCTCAAAAAAATGGTTGAGAGGATCATTAGATGCTGACCTAAAATTGTCTTGGAAAGCTTTGGTGGCAAAGTCCACATCTAGATTTTCTATCTTTCCTTCAATCTCACCCTCAAGAGCTTCCAAGATTTCTATCTCCTCTAATAGCAGCTCATGCAAATCCACACTGATATCCCTGCTTTTATTGTTGCATTTCTTTAGGATATCCACCTGAAACTTCACATCTTCATACCAGGTATCTAGTAGTTCTGAGGTCTGGGTGGTTAGGATATTCTTGGTTATGAGGATATTCAAGTCCATCTTCTTCATCTCTGTGAGGGCAACCAGTTGTTTATCAACATTGATCAACCTCATCCCAATCTCTTTTTGTAGTTTATCAACTTTATCCTTTAGGGTGTTGAGCTCATCCCAATTACCCAGGGAGGTCCTTATTACTTGCTCCCCCTCAGTTAGGAACTAGATAAACCATTTGTCTAGCACTTGTGAATGGTGCTTTATGATATCTAACCCTATAATTTCATCTTGGGATACTATGGCCAATGAGGTAGATGTTGATATGGTGACATTAGTAGGTGCTACTAGCCCCTTCATGAATGTTTGCATTTGAGTCACTTGCTCTTTATACCTTTTATTCTTTGTCTTTGCCTTCTCTATTCTGGCAAGCAAGGAGTCAATGCTACCTTTGGCTTCTTGTCCTTCCTATTGTGTAGTGGTGAATCCCAGGTCCATAGTGGTTATCTGAAACTCACCTGCACTTATTTCTTCCTTAGCTCTATTTACAATAGGTACAACTATCTGAGCTGTCCTTTTCCCTATTGTTGGGTCTTTAATTATTGAAGAGGTAGCTCTGGCTCTCCTCTTTGGCTTGGCCATTGTAGTTGAAAACAATGAAGATATATCAAAACTTGAAGAATCAACTGATTGAGGTGGATTTACCTCATGCTATAGCCAATGTGGCACTTCAGATCTAGACCCTCTTTGGTCAGTATGCTCAATGTGAGCATCATGTGATTCTATGTTTTTTCCTTCAAAATGTCCTTATCCATTATTTGTTTTGATTTCTGCTCATGCATTGGAGCTTCCTCTGTTGTCCTTGATCTAGGATCAGGTACCATTTGCTCTTGTTGAGGTGGCAACACACTAATATCAGGTCCTTGATGACCAAGATCTTGAATATTTTTGTGATCTTGGTGGCCATCCTTAAGTACTTTCTCTTGTTCTATATGATTACCCCCTCTATTTAATGGACCTTCATGTCTAGGTACTAGCTCATATGTGTCTTTGGGAGTATGAGACCCTGATGTGACCTTGGGGCCTAATTGACCAGATGTATCAACTATCTTCTCTTCCTCATCATGCCCTATTTCAAGGTCTTGGACTTTATACTAATCAGGTATCTCAGTATGAATGTCCATGGCTGCACTCTCTCCCTTTTCAGCATGCCTAAGGACTTCACCTTTATCTTTCTCTGTATCATCACCACCCACATATGTCAAATCAATCACTACTGGGTCCATGACTTCAACAATCAATCCCTCTAGGCCCATTCTCTTTGCAACAGTCTCTAGATTATCCTCTTCTACATCTTCTCCCACTTCCCCACTAACTTGTTGTACAATTGGGGTCTTCTAAGGAGTGATTACTGTGTTTCTTACCAGAGACTCCATTGGGCTGGCAGATACCTCATCCATTACCTCATCATTAGAGAGGTCTATAATTTTTTCTAGGGGTAGAGGTTAATCACGCTTTCTTTTGTTTAGTTCCTCTCTTTTCTCCTCTACTAATTTAGTCTTGAATTGAACAATAGTGGGGATTGGGACATCATGCTGTAAACTCTGAGGAACTTCTCTTGTCTTCACTATACCTGCACCCCCTTGGCCTTTCAACACAATATCAGGGTGCTTATCCACTGATCCTCTCATTGCCGATGTTTGCCCCTTCTACTTGGGAAGATTTGTTTTCACCTATATATCTTCATTTTTCTTTCTCCTCTTTATCACTAGAGGCTCATTATCTTCCTCACTCTCTTCCAAGTCTTCATATCTTATGTTTGGTCCTACCACATGTTTAGATTGTTCTACTAGATCCTTGGATGTTGTTGTGGGAGAGGTTGAGGCTTGTGCTTTCTGAGGCGAGGGTTTTGGGGTCATTTTGACACCAATGTTCATACCTATTTTCATAGCGACTTGGGATGGACCTTCCTGCATCCTCTTCTCTAGATTCTGCCTTTTATCTTTGAGGAAGTCATCATAATTCTCCTTGGCCAACTCTTGCCTCTTTCTTTTCTTGTCAATTGTAATGGCCACCCCCTTAGCCTTGAGCACAACTACCTCTTAATCAACCCATGATTTGGTCAATGGCATGACCCTCTAGGTTATCATCTCAAGTGAAGTCTCCTCTGGTTGGCTCCAATCATATGGGGAGATTGTTTCATTATAAATCTTCTTGTCCTCATATTCCTGAGACAAAATCACCCCATTATCTTCATGTAATTGTGGGGGTGCTAGAATACAATCCAAAGTTTAGATTTGTTTCAATGTGAGCCTTTGGTAGCTCCTTCTTCATACTTCAACGTCATCAAGACAATCTACCCAATAATCCTCCAGGTGTACTTGGTGTACTAGCTTCTTGTATATGCCAGTCTCCATCCTCTTGTAAGGGTCATTTTCCTAGATATAGAGAAAGACTGCAAACACATCAATTGTAGTCCACCTTTGACCTCCTTGGCTATCTCCACATCTAGGCACATATACCATCCAAGGCTAATTGGAAACATAACATTAGGCTTCATGTTCTTCTTGGCAAATGCCTCATGTGAAGGCAATATCTGCCTAGCCATTTCCATCAATATGACTTTATTAGTTGGGTATCTTGGAAAAATCATGGGTTGCCCACTAAAGCCTTCCATTCTTATAAATGTGAATGAAGGGAACTAGATGAACCATGGTCTATTTTTGCCCACTATTGCCTGGGCTTCCATACCTAATCTTTTTTCTCTATCCTCTTCCATTGCCTTGAGTAGATGCATGATAAAGCAATCATTTACTATTTTGTAATGCTGGAGAGATGTTCTCCTCCCTAACTATGGATAATGATCCCAGATGTTCACATCCCTGGGATTATGGCCAACCCTACCAACTATCTGTAGGCCATCAAATGTCCCCATAGCTACACATGCGTAGACTACATATGAAGACATATGAAACATATTAGTCTTCCCCCCTAGCCTCTTCATGCTTTCGTCTATGTTGTCACTGATAAGCTTCGCCCATTGGGGTTTTTGGTTGGTGGATTCTACCATCCTCGTGAGGCCATACATCTAGTACTCAAACATAGTGGCATTTAGCCTTCCCCTCATCTGACTGAGCATGACTATCATATATTAATACTCTAGGGAGAAATTGAAATTGTACATGTGTACTAAAAACGTAGCTGATGCCCTGTATGTGCTATCACTATCTCTCCATGAGAACATGATTTTCCTAGTATCTATGAACTTGTTGCTGTATTATTTTTTGAAGGCCCCCAAGTTTATCTTATACAAATATTTTCATGTTGGCAAATTGAATGCTGAGGTGATGTTTGTGACTGAGAAATCCACATACACTCGACCATGTTTCTTTACCCTTCTGTTGCAAATATGTGCCTAATCGGTGTTGTCATTGATGTCAACATATCTTTGTTGCCATTAGTTCCAACTGTATCCTATTATGTTGCTTGTCCATATGCTTGGAATGTTGAGGATATTGAGAGAATTAAGGGAGACAAATGTGTATGAATCTTATGGCTATGGAAAGGATGGTCTGAAGTACCTCCAAATGAGATTTGAGAAGTCTGCATGAAGAATTGCAAAGTTATGGTCCTCTGAGTAAAACTAATTTTTGCAGTTGTTCAGTCATGATAGAGTGGAAAGAAGTTGGTTTGGATTGGTTCGGTATAAGCATTCTATGATCTGCGGATCTAGAATTATGTCTGGGTTGTTGGTGTGTTCCCTCAAATCGAGTAGTTTGTGGTTTGGAGGTCCGCAAGCAATCTTTCTAGTTTGACAATCTTGGCAGATAGTGTTCTTGAGGTTTCAGATGAAGATGTATGAGATTCTAGTGATTTGGAGGAGTGCAAATGTTTCTATTGAATTCATTGTGCTTGTGGTCATCTCTAGATCGTGTGGCTGTTGTTGGAGGTCCGCATCAAAGTCCAAGATTATTGATGAAGATTTCCTTGTTGGTGTTGCTTCTCTTCCCAGTCTTGGCCGACCAAGTGATTCAAGCATGTTGCGAATGGTCTTAAAGAAATTTTCTGGAGTATAGTGTGTTGATTCAAATCCCAGCTGTACTTGGTCGATAGCTTGGTGATTCGCATTGAGTCAAGAGCTTGGAGTGCTGATCTTGATGCTTATTCCAAGGTTGAAAAGGTATATAAAAAAGTTTAGTTGAGTTGAGGAAAATCATCCTTGAGTGAATAATCAAATCTAAAGAAAGGATTAGAAGCAGAGTGGAGAAGAAGAAGAAGAGCAGAAGAATAAAAGCAAAATTAAAGTAGAAGATCTGTGAAAAAGAGTTTTGAAGGCAGAGCATAAACTTTGTGAGCTTACATTGGTACTGAATCAGGTATGAAATAGATGCTATATCTCAGTCAAATCTTTCTATATTAAAACATATATTTATGTAGGCAGTGAGCCTTTCTTTTGAGCAGTGAGCTTTGGGTAGTGAGCCCAAAGGCAAGTGCCTTCACATTCTTTTAAGTACTTTTAATAGGGTACAAATTTTATAGGCTAACACCCACCATGGTTTTTCCCTTAACCAAGTTTTCCACATCAAAATTCTAGTGTTGTGTGTTCATGTTATTTCTGCTTGTGATGATTCATGCTTAAATGTTTTCATCATTAATCTAATTATAAAGAGGACTTAAAAGTTTTGAAAACATTAAAGCGTAGGGACAACTAATTCACCCCCCACTCGGTTGTCTGGACTATTTTCAACAATTGGTATCAGAGCAGGTTCCTTTAGAAGAAGCTTAACCACTTGAGGATCTAAGATTTGATGGAACAGATTACTCTGTTTGGAAGGATCATATGGAATGCCATTTGCAATGCATGGGTAAAGATTATTGGATGATAACCATGGATGAGTATATTCCTCCAGAGAATCCCTCAACTCCAGATGAAGTCAAAATGGTTGAAAACAACCTCTGAGCTAGAGAAGCCTTGTTAAGTGCCCTGACTAATTCAGAAGTGACAAATGTCTTTGGTCTAAAAATTGCTCATCAAATCTAGAAAAAGTTAGAGAGTCTCTATGAAGGTGATGAACATGTCAAATGTGCCAAGCTTCAAAGTCTGAGAGGAAAGTTTGAAAATATGAGAATGAGTGAAGATGAAAACATCACAATCTACATGCAAAAGATAAATGATCTGGTGTGTGGCATCAGGTGTACCGGTGGAACCTTGGAAGAATCAGAGATTGTGGGAAAAGAGCTTAGATCTTTGCCTGATTCCTACAAGCATAAGGTTCTTGCTATAGAGGAAATCAGAACAGTTTCAAAAGTTACAAGAGATCAGTTGGATGGCAAAATTTTAGCTTTTGAATTAACTGAGTTTGGAGATTTTCTTCCTAAGCCTATTTCAGCATTCAAGGCCAGTGTTCATGGAAAGTAAAGATATGATCCGAAAGAAAGATCTTCAGGGAAATCAAATAGATTTGCTATGACAAGGAAGGATCTTGAAGATGATGAAATAGAGTTTGCTGAACTTGAAGCTCTTATTGCCAAAAGAATGCCAAGAGGATCTGGTACGTATGAAGGAAAGTTGCCATTCAGATGTTTTTCTTGTAATAAAATTGGTCATTTTCCCTCAAGGTGTCCGGAGAGGTTTTCAAAACCTAACCCCAACAGATATAGAGATCAGAAGAAATGTTACTATGTCCAAGGAGTTGGTGAAGGAGTCACAGATGACGAATATGATCATGGAGATGATTGGGTGTTTATTGCTATCAAAGAAGAAGATCCGGTGTCTACTAAATCTACTAGTTGTTCTAATGTGGAAGGTGCTTTGGCTCCTCAAGTTGTTGAGAAGGATGATTGGGTGATTGATAGTGGATGTTCTCATCATATGACTGGTGATAAAAGTAAGTTTGTAAGCCTTGAAAAATATGATGGTGGATTTGTTAAGTTTGGGGACAACTTAACTAGTAGAATCTGTGGCAAAGGATCCATCTCTTTTGATGGTAAGAATTACACCAATGATGTTCTATATGTGGAAGGACTGAAGCATAATCTTCTCAGTGTTGGACAATTAGTTGACAAGGGCTATAATCTTTGATTCAAGGATAGAAAATATAGAATCTTGGAAAACTCCAAAACTGAAATTGCATCTGGTACTCAAACTAGAGGTAACATCTTTCATTTAAGTAGCTCTGGTAAAAGATGGTTGATTGCTCATGTGGATCAGAGTTGGCTCTGGTATAGAAGAATGTGTCATGTGAATTTTGATAACATTGTCAAGATCAACTCAACTCAAGCTGTAAGAGATCTTCCAAAACTTGTCAAATCTACTGATAGCCTGTGCAAAGAATGTCAATTGAGAAAAGAAAGCTGAATCTCTTTCAAAAGGAAAGAAAAGTCATCAAGTGGATTATTGGAACTAGTGCATACTGATCTTTGTGGTCCTGCCAGAATTAGGAGTGTACAAGGAGATAGATATTTCATGTTGCCGATTGATGATTACTCCTGGATGATGTGGGTAACCTTCTTTAAAGAAAAATCAAAAGCTCTAGATAAATTCAAGTCATTCAAGGCCATGGTAGAAAATAAGATTGGTGTGAAGATAAAGTGTCTAAGATCTGATAGAGGTGGAGAGTTTACCTCCAGTGAGTTTGATGCATTCTATGAGAAGCAAGGAATAAAGAGATAGTTATCTACTCCTAGGACTCCTCAGTAGAATGGATTTGTGGAAAGAAAAAACCAAACCATTCAAGAAGTTTCTAGGACTATGATGATGGAAACAAATGTTCCACAAGTATTTTGGAGAGAAGCTATAAGTACTATTGTCTACACTCTCAACCGGGTGCAAATCAAAAATAATTTTGGTAAGACACCTTATGAGCTTTGGTTTGGTCATGCTCCTACAGTTAAGTATTTCAGAGTTTTTGGTAGTAAGTGCTATATCAAAAGAGATGAAGATCTAGGCAAGTTTGAGGCAAGAAGTGATGAAGGGATATTTCTGGGTTACTCTACCCAAAGTAAGGCTTATCGGTGCTTTAACCAAAGGCTGAGAAAGATTGTTGAAAGTGCAAATGTCAAAGTTGATGAGAGCAAAGAAGGACATTCCAGGTCTTGCGCATATAACTCAAATGATCAAGATGAAAGTCAAAGTCAAACTCAAACTCAAATTGATCTAGAAAATCTAGTAACTCAAGAGGCCAATGTAAGAGTCAAGGAACAAGTTTAAGAAAATCCCAAAACTCCAAGGTATGTAAGATTGAATCATCCTGAAGATCAGATCATAGGAGATAGAAATGAAGGTGTTAGAACTAGAAGAAGAATTTCTGAAGATGAAGAATAAATTTGTTTGATTTCAAAAATTGAACCGAAATCTGTGAATGAGGCTTGCAATGATGAAAACTAGATAAAAGCAATGGAAAAAGAACTAATGCAAATTGAAAAGAATCACACTTGGAATCTTGTTCCTAGACCTATAGGCAAGAATGTGATTAGAACAAAATGGGTCTTCCAGAATAAACTAAATGAAGATGGTGAGGTTGTAAGGAATAAGGCAAGGTTGGTATGTAAAGGCTATTCTCAAGTGGAAGGAATTGATTTTGAAGAAACTTTTTCTCCAGTGGCATGGATAGAGGCAGTCAGATTATTTGTTGCTTATGCTGCTTTCAAAGATTTCAAATTTTATCAAATGGATGTTAAATTAGCATTTCTAAATGGATATTTGGAGGAAGAAATCTACATTGAACAACCAGAAGGATTTTAGTTGTCTGATCAAGGAAATATGGTCTGTAGATTGAGAAAATCATTGTATGGACTTAAGCAAGCCCCAAGAGCCTAGTATGCAAGATTGGATAAGCATTTTCTTAAGCTAGGATTTAGCAAAGGTATAGTTGATAGTAATTCTACTTCAAGATTAATCATGAGGACATTCTAATTGTTGAAGTCTTTGTTGATGATATCATTTTTGGCGGAAATGATTGTATGTGCAAAGCATTTGCTGATTAGATGAAAAGTGAGTTTGAGATGTCAATGTTTGGTGAATGAACTTCTTCCTAGGTTTGCAAACTGTTCAATCAGATAAAGGTATCTTCATATCTCAGTCAAAGTATGTGAAGGAATTGTTGAAGAAGTTTGGAATGGAAGATTCTAAGCCAGTAGGTACTCCTATGGTAACTAGATGCAAGCTAAGTAAAGATGATGATTCCCCAAAGGCAAATCAGAAAATGTATAGATCAATGATTGGAATATTGCTCTATCTGACTCAAACCAAACCTGATATTATGAATGTAGTTGGGCTTGTTACCAGATTTCAAGCTGATCCAAAAGAATCTCATGTTGTGGCAGTCAAAAGAATCTTCAGATATCTCAAGGGGACAATTGATTATGGACTGTGGTATCCAAAGGACAATGATTTCACTCTTCATGCATATACAGATGTTGATTGAGTAGGAGATGTGGATGACAGAAAAAGTATTGGTGGTGGAGCATTTTTTTAGGAAGAAGAATGGTCTCTTGGATGAGCAAAAAGCAAGAGGCAATTTCTCTGTCTACTACAAAGGTAGAGTATATAATAGTAGTAAATAATTATTCTCAAGTTCTGTGGATAAAGCAAATGCTAAAGGACATCAGAATTGTGTTTGAAGAACCAGACACAATATTTTTTGATAATTCAAGTGCTATAAGCATTTCAAAGAATCCGGTATTGCACTTAAAGACAAAACATATATCTATCAAGTTTCATTTCTTGAGAGAGAAAGTAAATGAGAATGAAGTCAAATTGGAGTTTGTGTGTTCCAAAGATTAGTTTGTAGATATCTTCACTAAGCCTCTTCCAAAGGATACCTTTGTGTATCTCAGAGAAAAGTTAGGGGTTATTACACCTCCTGATCAGAACAAAGATGCACTAAAATGCATCAGTCTGGTGGAACTCACATTCATATCCTGTGATCCAGATTGATGTCAAGAAAGTACTACTCAAAGGGGGAGTAGTCAGTATGCAGAGGTTGGGATTAGTCTGAAGCAAAAAGAAGAGATAGCAAATATGTGCCCTTTGCCATTGATGTCAAAGGGGGAGAGAAGTCATGTGAAAAACTAGTTGCTGATGTAAGGGGGATCAATTGCACAAGTGAGAAGAGGAAAGTGGGAGAAGTTCTTGTCTTGATGGTTGAATTCAATTTTTCACATCATATGTTTCCATCAATGACAAAGCGGGAGATTGTTGCAAATATGTGCCTAATCGGTGTTGTCATTGATGTCAACATATCTATGTTGCTATTAGTGCCAACTGTATCCTATTCTGTTCCCTATCCAAAATCTTGGAATGTTGAGGATATTGAGAAAATTAAGGGAGACAAATGTGTGTGGATCATATGGCTATGTAAAGGATGGTCTAAAGTAGCTCCAAATGAGATTTGAGAAGTCCACATGAAGAATTGGCAAAGTTATGGTCCTCTGAGTAAAACTAGTTTTTGTAGTTGTTCAGTCAAGACAAAGTGGCAAGAAGGTTGTTTGGATTGGTCCAGTATAAGCATTCTATGATTTGCAGATCTAGAAGCATGTCTGGGTTGTTGGTGTGTTCCCTTAATTCGAGTAGTTCCTGGTTTGGAGGTCCACAAGCAATCTTTCTAGTTTGATAGTCTTGGAAGATAGTGTTCTTGAGGTTCTGGATGAAGATGTATGAGATTCTAGTGATTTGGAGGAGTGTGGATGTTTCTATTGAATTCATTGTGCTTGTGGTGGTCTCTAGATCATGTGGCTACTATTGGAGGTCCGCATTGAAGTCTGAGCTTCTTGATGAAGATTTCCTTGTTGGTGTTGCTACTCTTCCCAGTCTTGGTTGATCGGATGATTCAAGCATGTTGTAAATGTTCTTAAAGCAAATTTTTGGAGTATAGTGTGTTGATTCAAGTCCTAACTGTGCTTGGCTGACAGCTTGGAGATTTGCATTAAGTCAAGAGCTTGGAGTGCCGACCTTGATGCTTATTCCAAGGTTGAAAAGGTATATAAAGAAGTTTAGTTGAGCCAAGGAAAATCATCCTTGAGCAAATAATCAAATCTAAAGAAAGAATCAGAAGCATAGAGGAGAAGAAGAAGAAGAGCAGAAGAATAAAAGAAAAATTAAAGTAGAAGATCTATGAAGAAGAGTTTTGAAGGCAGAGTAGAAGCTTTGTGAGCTTATATTGGTACTGAATCAGGCATGAAATAGATGCTATATCTCAGTCAAATCTTTCTGTATTAAAACATATATTTTTTTAGGTAGTGAGCCTCTCTTTTGAGCAGTGAGCTCTGGGTAGTGAGCCCGAAGGCAAATGCCTTCACATTCTTTTAAGTACTTTTAATAAGGTACGAATTTTGTGGGCTAACACCCACTATGGTTTTTCCCTTAACCGAGTTTTCCACGTAAAAATTCTGGTGTCGTGTGTTAATGTTATTTCTGCTCTTGTGTTGATTCATGCTTAAATGTTTTCATCATTAATCTCATTATAAACAAGACTTAAAATTTTTTAATGTGTATGAGAAAAATTGAGATGTTGAATGATAAAATCAAAGCAATGATAATAACAAATCAATAACCCATAACATAAAGGGATCGATTTAAGCAAAAGTCCAATATCAAGAAATAAATCAAATAAAACAAGAAAGACTTCACCTAGATTGTATTGTTCTCTTTGTAGATATGTAGATCGCTCAATAATGTTGTGAAACCATGTTTGTAACAAGGGGATGTAAGTGTATTTGTGCTCAAAAGATCAATGTCAAAATATCGTAAGGTGCTCAATGATGCGATGTATGCTCAAATTGCTATAAAGGATGCCTAAGAATAAGTGATTGAAGAGGATTTGTGAAGGAGATGAGGGGGGTTTATATAGGTTTCAAACATGATCGATCAACGGATGAAACAAATCCATAGAATGAATGGTTGAGATAAATCAAATAACTCATGTTGAATGTGCACACGACATGTGTCACTCCAAAAAGGTATTTTTATTAAGATAATTGCTTTTTGACTAAAGATAGGTTTGATTTCATAAATTAGAATATTTTTTTTTCTAATTCATGAGTTGATGAAAATAAGATAAATTAAAGCCAATTAACTTAACCTTAGTTTTTCTTTTTTTAGAGTTCTAAAAATAAGACTGATTGTGCATATGAGTTAACATGATATTTTTAGAGGAATTGGAAGATAATTGAAATTAAATAAATAAATTTATTTAATTGATTGTGCATGATAGAGGAATATGAAGATTATAAATAAAATATTTGATTTTATTTATTTTTAGAGGATTAAAATAATTTAAATAAATTTGCATGATTTATTTAAATTTGGAAGAGCAATTTGATTTAATTAAATAATGTAAATTATTTTATTGTAGATAAGAGGTGATGAATTAATTAAATAATTGGATTTATTTAATTAATGTGGACTTGAAATTTGAAAAATAAAGATGAATTAAAAAATTATTTAATTTTGGAAGAATACGGTTGATTTTGCTGAAATTAATTAAATAAATACAATTTATTCAATTAATGTTGAATTTTGGAGTTTTGGAAGAAATTGATGAAATTAATTAAATAATTAGATTATTCAATTAATGTTGAAATACAGGTGATGCGATAGATTAGACAAAATGCAAGTGATTCGAAGACATGGTCATTTTAGGGTGTCTACATTTTGCCCCTCTTTGATGCAATGTAGTTTATAGCATTGTGTCAAAGAAAATGATTGTTGAAGACATGATACAATTCTGATGCCCCAATGTAGCTAGCTGGCGTACAATGCCCCCTCGAGAGGAAAGACAGGGAAGCTACATAAGAACTGTGTTGACGCTCGACTAGAAGATTGTGTTGGAGATAGGCGAGGTTGGGTTGATGATAGATAGAAGAAAGGAGATAGAAGAGAACATGAGAGAAAGACTGTTGATCGATCTTTGCTTGAAAAACTATATAAGGCCATGGATAAATGGATGGGTAGATGGATGAGCTTGTTGCAATGTTTTCACAAATGTTTATAAAGAGAAATCTTTATTTTTGATATAGCACGTGGATAGTTTACCACCAAGGTATAAATGACCAAGGTGCTGTGATATCTGAATGCGTGGACGTTGACTCTGCCTTTTCTTTCTTGATCTTGTGGTGATAAAGATGGCCCTTAGGAAGCTTGCTTCCTTGCTTCGATTCCTCAAGATGATAAGGAGAAGTGCCTTTGATACTTGGTGTGTTAAAGATGAGCTTCAAGACACTATGAAATGGATGGATGATGAAGTGATGATAGTGGTGGTGCTAATGGCGCGCTATGGTTTCTGTAGCATAAGTTTACTCGAATGATGGATCTTAAATGAAGAAGAAGAGGGTTGTATTTATAGAGTTGTGTGAGAGAAGATCAATGGTGGAGAAGAAGTAAGAAGATCAACAGAGGAGAATGTTCGAGAGAACGTGCACGAATAGACGAAGGACATGTGTCATTCAAAAAGAAGCTTTGCTGAGTTAACTGCTTTCTTGATGAGGATGAGTTTTTATTTTCTTAAATTAGAATTTACTTTTATAATTTAAGAGCAAAGTTGCTTTAACTCAGCTTTTGCTTTTGCGTGACAAGAAGAATTTATTTTTAGAAGATATTGAAGATTTTTTAGAAGATAAGAAGGCATAATTAAATAAATAAATTTATTTATTTACTTGTAGATAATTTTGAAGAATAAATAAAATATAAAAATATATTTTATTTTGTGGAGAATTAATTTAAATAAATTTGCATTTTATTTAAATTTAGAAGAATGGATGATTTAATTAAATAATTAAAATTATTTAATTTTTTTAGAAGAATAAAGTTGATATAGAAGGACCTCCTTTAGTGTGAGTAAGGCTTGTGTGGGTGGTTGGGAGGGAGCCTTGCCACACCATCATGGGTGGCAAGACCAAGGCACTCATGACTTGCAGTAGATCCAAGTTGGCACGAGCCGAAGGGAGATTGATTTTAATGCGCCTGAATGTCTAGATTCAGCTCCATTGGGCAATCATAATAAGGAGTGCCTTCGAGAATCTTCGGCGATAGGTTGTGTGAATGTTATCAGCAAAGGTAGTATCCATTGTTCTGTAGTTTCTTTCTCAGTCCATTGCCAATGTCGTCTCATTTCATTGCAATCAACTCAGCTGATTCTATTCGTTGTGGAGGGATGGACACCCCCATCCGGCTGGTCAGCACCAAGAGGTAATTGGCCTTCATGGGAAGTATCACTGACCTTCGATTACAGAGGATGCTGCACAGGTCAAACGGGCTTTTGGTTGGGGCAGTGAAAATAATTCTGGGTAAGGCCTTCATGGAGAATGATGAGAGATACCGTGTAGACACGGACATCTCCTCGAGGGTCCTTGCAATGTTGATGGAACTCGAAACGGCGAAGGTAGAGGCAAATTCAATCATGCGAGCCATTTTCTATCTTGAGTATCTAGGTGATTTGGGGAAAACCCTGCAGGTTGCTAGCCTAGCTATCGGCATCCCTCGCCCTAAGGATTGGAGCCTTCTTGTGGATCCTGGGGTAGTGATTAAATTATACCTGTTCATCCTGGATGTCAAGGGCTTCAACCTGATCTTGCTGAAGGAACAAGCTTCGACTGCGGTGGACTTCATCAGAAGGATGTTGGGCTTGGTGGAGGTCGACGGTTTCCAGTGGGTGGATGACTTCAGGAAGAAGCTTGTAGAGTTTGATAGTTAAGTTTTACAGTGTCTCCTTGGCTTCCTTTTGCATATTAGAAGCCTTTAGTATGTCTAGTTAAAACATGTCTATAGTATAATATGGGTGTCTATAGCTTTGACCCTGCGTGGTCATCTAGTATAAGCTTATAGTTTGGAAAGGGATAAAGGTCTGAACCTTCTGCCAGCCATGAAAGGGCTGAGGATTGTAACATTTTTCATACAATATACTATAATCTCTGATTACGTATAAAAAAAAAAGTTGATATAGATGAAATTAATTAAATAAATGGAATTTATTTAATTAAGTGGGAGAAAGTGAATCAAATAAATAAAATAATTTATTTATTTATTGATAGAGGAATATGGAGATGAAATAAATATTTAAAATATTTATTTAAGTAGAGTCATGTCATTTTTAGGTGTATACATTTTGCCCCTCTTTGATGTAATGTGTTTTATCACGTTTCAAAGAATAAATTTTTTTTACAATGATACATGCCCCAGTTTGCCCCTGGTACAAGTTTAACGACAGGATGCCCCCTCGAGAGATTGGATGGGGAGAAGGCAAAAGGCGTGAGATGGAGAATCTCATGAAGAAGGACAAGAATGGGTTAGGATGGAGAAAAAATAGGACATGGTTCAAAGGAACAGACATGGGAAGTAGTCACAGTTGTCACATAGTCAGTTATGGTTCACTTGTTATATATAGGAGCTGGGTCCACAAGTTCTATTCATTTGCACACTTGTCTTTAGGTGATTGGTCTTTGAGAGCTTAGGAGAGCATGGCAGCTAGAGCAATCGACAGAGAGATGGATATTCCATGCGAGGAGCATTGGTTTAAGCGAGTCTGATGGTTCGATCGACCAGCTGAGATAGGACCACCAGTATGTAGTTTATCAAAACACGCTAAAAGTCATTTATTAGGGCAATAAATGCTTAGGAAAAAAGTCTTGGACAGATGCACTGAATCGCAGTTTGGCGCATATGCTATTAAGTTGCACATATGATAGATCTTACAACGCATACGAGCTAGGAATTGGTGCATCCATTGGGGAATGATGCATGTGACATAAGAAGCGGCGCATGTGCCAGAACAGCGCATACACATCAAAGGTAGGCACATTCATGGCAAAGCAGTGCATACACGTCAAAGGGAGGCACATTCATGGTGAAGCGGGACATATATGATATGGATCGGTGCATTTTCCACCTAAATCGGCACTGTTGCACTAGAAAAATTAGTTGACTTAACGAAATTAACCCAATTGGCACCTTGATCAATGCGTCAATTGATGAGTGATCTCTGATATTGCCGAGAATCTAGTCAAGAGATGATATGTTGTTTTGATTAATTTGATATGTTAAGTGAATGATAGGGTAGTTTGATTGCTTTGAGTAGGTTTGCTTGGATATGGGTTTCTTTGATGCTATGTTTTGCTTGATTATAGGAGGATATCTGAGATACCCTTATGTCACGAGAGTAGTTTCCTTTACTATTGTTGCAATGGTATATGTTGACAGAGATTGACCACAAGGCTCTTGGTGCTATGGGCCTTCATTACATTTGTTTCATGCCTAAGGTTTGCGCGAACCGTGGGTTGTTGACTGTGGCGGTGGAGTGGTTCCATAGTGAGGATGGGACATTCCATCTTCTGACTGGGGAGATGGCGATCACCTTAGAGGATGTGTACAGGATTCTGCACCTCCCTATTCAGGGAGAGTTGGTAGAGTATGAGTCACAGTGTGACGTTGGACTGGCTGAGTGCAGACGGGTGTTTGATGACCTAGAGTTGGTGAAGCAGGTGATTTCGTGGTAGGACATTCATGACTGCTATGACTACTTCCCGGGGATAGTGGCGGGACTGATCAGTGGCATAGTATGCCCCTATAGGAGGTCACACAGCTTCCTAATTGGCTAGGGGAGGGTGCTAGAGAGCATGATCACCGATGGGACTCGGTATGCATGGGGTATGTGCATTCTAGTAGACTTATATAGGGATATGCACCAGGTCGTGTATCATAGAGGGGCCAGCTTGTCCGCAGGTGTATCTTTGTTGTAGTTTTGGTTATGAGAGCATATAACTGTCACACGGCTGATATGTCTCTTTCACAGGTAGAGGGGTGAGCCCTATAGTTATGGATATGCAGGTGTGATTTCCCAGCACAAGCTGGGAAAGCTTGAGTATTAGAGACATGCGCTGGATAACGTGGATCTAGTTATCTGGCACCCATACTTAGGCTGTGAGGTATGGGATGATGAGGCCGATGAGTTTCCCTACTGCTTCCAAACTTGATGGCTTGTTGGCAGGACCAGGTACATATTAGAGAGGTAGATTGTGAGCAGAGTGCAGAGACAATTTGGTAGAGTGCAAGGCAAACCACAGGGACATGCACGATTCACGAGGACCCATGCAAAGAGATTCAGGTGGGGTCCCATGGCATCATACAAGGAGGTTATGGCAGCCTTCCAGTAGATTCCTCATGCGGCTTGGTCGATGAGAAGGGACATAGTAGATGCAGCGATGACACCTGACTATGAGGAGTGGTTTGCCGCTCATCCATTTCCTAGATATTCAAGGCCTGGAGAGTTGGCTCCTCGTATAGACGAGGAGGATTTAGATGATGAGGGTGGAGCTGGCAGGAGGAGGGGAGTATGGAGGAGGGGGAGAGGAGGTTAGGGGGATGATGGAGGAGATGGAGGAGGAGGTGGTAGACCGAGACGGAGGAGGAGGTCGGGGGAGGGACCTTCAGGTCAGCAGGCAGTTACACAGCCATAGGCTACAGGGTAGGCACAGATACCAGCACAGCAGGTGGCACCACAAAGACAGATGTCGCCACCACAGCAGGTGACTCAGTAGTAGGTGTAGGGTTAGGTTCCAGCACAATAGGTGGCATAGGGATAGGGACAGGCAGGGCAGGCTCCGTAGCCTGACTTATAGTAGTAGGCTATGGTTACATTACAGAGTCAGGTTAGGCATTTGAGGGCCCATCTGAGAGTAGCAGAGTCTTGGAGAGATGCAGATGTAGGACAGATATCAAAGATATCCAGAGAGAGACGTAGCCTTGGCTAGCATGCAGGTGATGAGAGCAGAGAGAGATGCAGCCGTGCCAGCTATGGGTACAGATGGTACTTCTAGCTTTTTGGTTTCACAGGTGCAGTAGGCACAAACACAGCTAGCCCAGGTACAGAGTGAGCTTGCCAGAGCGTAGGCTCAGGCTCAGTATTATAGAGGTTTATATCATGGGGCAGTGTCAGCGAATCAGCGTGTGCCTAGCTTCAGGAGCCAGTCTGTGGCATCCCAGAGGGTAGGTGGGTCACGATTTGTAGGATCAGTGAGGGGCCCCCAGCAGTCAGGGGGGAGACAGAGGAGAGGGCAGCATAGGGAGCAGTGCTCCATGGCAGCAGGGTTAGCTAGACCTGGACACTTGTACCAATTTTTGATTTGATGTACACATTTTTTATGGTTGAGATAGCCTGTATATGTACTATTTTGCCCTGAGACATGTATCACTATGTTGTTGTACTTTGTATACATTTTATGATATGACTCTGAGAGATGGACAAATGTTTTTGATATATTGTACATTTGGACATGTTTTGATGATTATATGATGATGCAGTTATTGATGTTCTACATGCATGTATTCTATGTTTATATGCCATGGATGCAATCTATCTTATGATGCTTTGTATATGTGATGCTTACTACATGGTTCAGGATGATATGATATGCTAATGCAACTCTATATGGATTTGTCTATGTTTTTTATTTTTGATATGATATGCGGATGTAAATATATGTGGATGACCTAAAATGTATGGAAATGATTTAATCATGTGAATGACTATCTCATGTGATATGATATATTACCTATGCTATGTTTTTTATATGTACAAATGTACTCAATCGACACAGATGATATAGAATGGCGGAAGAGGAGAAAATGGAGAAATACAGGCTTTCATTTGATATACTGCAGGATTTTTGTATTGCATGGTTGATATGGATTTCTGGATATGGGATGGATGTGGATTGTCATCTTGATATTGCAAGTATTTTGCTTTCATCATTGCGCACTTTTTATTTCTTTTCTCTTTTTGAAATGTTGTAAGAAAATACAAGCATCTAGGTATAATTAGACTGAGATGACCTGAGTATTCCTTACATGGATTCTGATATAGCAAGTTGATACAAACATCTAGTCAAACTTGAATCTAGATGACCTGAGTACTTCTTGCATTTCAACAGACAAGGATTGCCCCTTTTCATGTTGAGACCTCCGAAGTCCTTAATGATCTTTTGTTGATCATTTTGTTAGACAAAAGTCATCACATTACTAAAGTTTAATCCCTGAACAACAGACAAAGAAAAAGATTATGCCCCCATCATAGCATCTCTAGCTTTTGGCATCCTTGAGTAGCATAAGAAGACATAATGACAAAAATCCAAGACTGTGTAAGTTAACCTATTCACAAAACATTCTTGCATTAGATGTGTCTTTTTGCCATAATTGATATAGAATTGGTTTTTGGTATGGTGCTCTATTTTGCTTTGGATAGGTTCATGTTTTGCATCAAGAATTTTGTTTTGGGAAGCTTGCTTTTCTACTCACAATCCTTATTGTTATCCTCTTAGAACATGTGGCATTCAAGAATCCCAATCTGCAACTAGGTCGAGGAGTTGCCCCCAGTTTAGACAAAGGATCGACTTATTATGGGCGACATGATAAATAGGCATGGAGAGACGGACCCTAAGGGACTGACCTAGTGCCTCGGGGGCTCATTGCTAAATGGCCTTGCCTACGTGATGACACAAAGGCAATGTAGTTCGGGGTGAACTTGATCGACCTAAGACCTAGGCGATCTCAAAGATACAGAAATGGTATGGATAGCATGACAGATGACACTCGAAGGATATGGAGAGGAAAGAAGCGGAGGTAGATTGGATGGTGGAAGGTGTATGGTCACATGTTTTTGACAATTGTAGGATGATGGAGGTGGAATGCCGACATATGTTTTGGGGATATGATAGGATGTACAATGGAAAGTGGTAGACATAGGAGGTGTGAAGGAAGTACCAACATCTTGAGATTGCTTACCCTGGGGTCTGTATCCAAGGCCGTATGAAGGTGGAGGAATATTGGCATGGATGGGCTCTAAAATACCTTGTTCATGAAGGCCAGAGCCTTTATCTTGATAGTTCATATTATAGAGTATGCAGTGGACCATGGGATTATGTATAGGTGCACTAGCAGCGAGTTCCTTATTGGATGAGGAAGGTGAGATAGCAGACAATGGTTGTTGGTGTTCTAAGGAAGAACATTCATGCATGAAAGTAGTAAGCCCAAGGATATAGGACAACAAATTTGTATCTTGGTCAATAATGGATGGTGAAGGATCACTATAAGCTTGATCATCATTATGCCTTTTCTTTCTTGATCTTGTGGTGATGAAAATGGCCCTCAAGAAGCTTGCTTCCTTGCTTCGATTCCTCAAGATGAAAAGGAGAAGTGGCTCTGATACTTGGTGTGTTAAAGATGAGCTTCAAGACACTATGAAATGGATGGATGATGAAGTGATGATAGTGGTGGTGCCAATGGTGCGCTATGGTTTCTGCAGCATAAGTTTACTCGAATGATGGATCTTAAATGAAGAAGAAGAGGGTTGTATTTATAGAGTTGTGTGAGAGAAGATCAATGGTGGAGAAGAAGTAAGAAGATCAATGGAGGAGAATGTTCGAGAGAACGTGCACGAATAGAAGAAGGACATGTGGCATTCAAAAAGAAGCTTTGTTGAGTTAACTGCTTTCTTGATAAGGATGAGTTTTTATTTTCTTAAATTAGAATTATTTTTCTAATTTAAGAGCAAAGTTGCTTTAACTCAGCTTTTGCTTTTGCATGACAAGAAGAATTTATTTTTAGAAGATATTGAAGATTTTTTAGAAGATAAGAAAGCATAATTACATAAATAAATTTATTTAATTACTTGTAGATAATTTTGAAGAATAAATAAAATATAAAAATATATTTTATTTTGTGGAGAATTAATTTAAATAAATTTGCATTTTATTTAAATTTAGAAGAATGTATGATTTAATTAAATAATTAAAATTATTTAATTTTTTTAGAAGAATAAAGTTGATATAGATGAAATTAATTAAATAAATGTAATTTATTTAATTAAGTGGGAGAAAGTGAATCAAATAAATAAAATAATTTATTTATTTATTGATAGAGGAATATGGAGATGAAATAAATATTTAAAATATTTATTTAAGTAGAGTCATGTTATTTTTAGGTGTATACAGTTTGAACTTAGATCCATTAGACATAATATAACCTTGTTGTACATGTGAATGAGCCATAGTCTTGAACATAAAATAAACTTCAATACATGTAAATGCAAGAAGAATATTAATATGTAAGATGCTAGGTTGTAACACACACAAGATAAATATGCTACTAAGAAAGATGCTAAAGATCATTCCTCAAACACGGCACACAAAAAAAATGACTATGCCCCCATTTCGTATTGCATTGCAACATACCAAGATTATAGATAAATCAAGGTAGCCTTGAATAGGTAATGGACAAGGGACAAAAAAGATAAACCAATAGGCAAATTGACTGACTTACAAAGTAAACACAACACCAACATATTCTCTTGCCAAAAAAGGTTGCTCAAGATAGATTGGATAGGAAAGATAACAACCTTATCGTAGGAACTATGTGTCCATTAAAGGGTGTTATCTGTTTAAAAGGATAATGTCTTTTTTAGGAAATGCAACATATCGTATAAGACGCGTGTGTTGGTCTAGTTTTGAACATGGAACATCCTGTAAAAGACAAGTTTGTTGATCTATTGCTTGGTTGAGATTGATTTAGCTAATGTTGGCAATTGATACATAGGACAGTATATGGCTCTGTAAGTAAGTTTCTTTGCTTCAGGTTTGTTAAGGACTTTTGCTTTGAAAGGATGCGTTTGTTTATTGTTTTACTGCTTGAGTTAGTCAAGTCGAGGTGAATAGATTGTGATAAACAGAAGACTAGAAAGATGTCATGTAAATGGATTGAGGCAGGTGAAGAATGATGGATCATATGTGCCTGAGTACTGGATACATCCTTCCTATTCCAGACTACCTACATACCCTATATCCACAGGATCAAGGCACATTACGATGAAAGATGATAATATGTAGTTCTAGGTAGAGTGATGAGATGGGTTAAGGTGTTTGGGCTTGGGTAGGTGAAATGATGAGATCTTATGTACCTGAGTATTGGATACATCCTTCATTTGCCAGACTGCCTACATACCCATATCCATGGGATCAAGGTACCTTAAGATTGAGATGAGATAATATGTAGTTCTGGTTGGTGTGATGATACGTTTGGAAAAGTGTTTTCATTGTGGGGAGACAGTTGAAGTGCTTGTGTTTGGTGTGTTTGTGTTGTTTGTTTTTGAAGGTTGATGCATTTTTGTTGTTTGTTTTTTCGAAGTGTTTGTTTGTTTGTTTTTGTTTTTTGTTTTTTTTGTTGTGAACCACGAACAAGGAACCATTCCTAGACCTAGGTTAAGGAAAGAGTTACTCCCATTCTGGTAGAGGTGTTCAAATGGGTGACTAATGGAGAAGATAGAGAAAATTTTGACCTAGGACAAGACAATGATAACTGTTGACATAGATCAAGACGTGGGATGACGACGATGGACATTGACAAATTTCTAAGCTATTCTAGATAGTGAGATGGAAAATGCAAACAAGGTCAATGGTTTTATTATGGATGGATGGATGAAGTTTTTTGTGAAATGGACATGGAATGAGATAGATGATGGATGCTGACTTTATACATAGCACCTGTTTGCCAAGTTTTCACTATGGTACTTATCCAAGGTGCCTGTTTACCAGGTTTTCGCCCTAGGATGGATTTTTTTTTTGATACTTTGAGTATAAGGCATAGAACTTCCTGAGATGAACACTATTAAGTGGCTCATCTAGAGGAATACTGTCAGGTGTGGCTAAAGTTTAAGCTCCTGATCCATATGTTACTATGATAATAAAGGGGCCTAGCCAGTTAGGCTCAAACTTGCCCTACTTTTCTTGTTCTACTTGATTTCTCTAATTTTCTTTTAAGACAAGATCACCAACGTGAAACCATCTTTCTTTAATATTTTTGTTGTAATTATGCTAGAGGCAGCTTTGATAGACATGGAGATGATTAAGCATGGAAAGACGCCTCTCATCTAGTAGTTCTGGCTTAGCTAATCTAGAAGTGTGATACTCCTCTCCATCAATCAAGTTCTACATGGATACTTTGAGGGTTGGGATCTCGACCTCTATAGGTAGGATGGCTTCAGAACCATAGACCAAGGCATAGGGTGTGGCACCAGTTGGTGTTTTGATACTAGTGTGGTATGCCCATAGGGTGGGATTGAGTTGCAAGTGCCAATCATGACCAGCTTCATTGACCATTTTCTTGAGGATTTTGAGAATGGTTTTGTTGGAAGCCTCAGCTTGGCCATTACTTTGTGGATAATAGGGAGTTGAAAAGTGATGTTGGATATTGTATTGTGTGCATAAGGCACAGACGTCTTGATTCTTGAATGGTCTCCCATTATCAGTGATAATAGCTTGGGGGATACCATACCAGCAAATGAGGTAGTTAAGGATAAACTTGGCTATTTGCTTACTAGTGATATAGGTCATGGGAATGGCTTCGACCCACTTTGTGAAATACTCAGTGGCGGTAATGATAAATTTATGGTCATTGGATGAGGATGGGTGGATTTGTCCTACGAGATTGAGACCCCATTGAGAAAAAGGCCATGGAGTTGTCACAGGTTGTAGTTCATGAGTTGGTGCATGAATCAAATCTCCATGCTGTTGGCATTGTAGACACTTCTTAGCAAACTATAAAACATCTTGTTCTATTGTAGACCAGTAGTAACATGTTCTGAGTATCTTCTTAGTGAGATTAGGACCGGTAGAATGTGCACCATAGACACCTTCATGTATGTCTCGTAAGGTAGCTTCATCGTCTTCTATGTTAAGACATCGTAAGAGGATACCATCAAGACTCTGACGATATAGTGTATCACCTAGAATGGTGTAACAGGAGGATCAACAGATAAAGGTTTTGCATTGAGTTGATGAGAGTTCAAAGGGAAAGGTACCATGTTTAAGGTATTCATAGATATCTTCGTACCATGGGGAATTGGGACCAACAAGTTCACCGATGATTTCAGTAGTAGCTGGTATCAACAATTGCTCGATCAAGAATTCACATTTCTGTGTGTTTGTAGGCATAACTATAAGTGACCCTACATAAGCTATAGAATCTGCTGCTTTGTTATGCTCTCTTGGAATTTTCTCAAATGTGATGCTAGAAAAGTGTGGTTTGAACGCATCCACTATTTGCTTGTAGGGGACCAACTTTTTATCTTTTGTTTGGTACTCATCTGTGACTTGTTGAATGACTAGTTGTGAGTCTCCATATACCTATAGTTCTGTGATGTCCCATTGAACTGCTATATTAAGACCTATGAGGAGTGCTTCATACTCGGCTATGTTGTTGGTGCAAGGAAATGCAATCTGATTTGACTTAGGAATATAGTCATTTTGAGGTGTGATGAATAAGATGCCGACCCCTGATCCATGTTGTGTGTAGGAACCATCAAAATACAACTTCCACATTATTAAGGTAGAAAGAGTGAAGAGATTCTCATCCAAAAATTTAGGCACCATAGGATGTATATCAATCATGGGTGCTTCTGCTAGTTGATCTGCTAGGACTTGTCCCTTGATTGCTTTACGATCCACATACTCAATGTCAAACTCACTAAGGATCATGACCCATTTAGTCAGTCTACCTATAAGAGTTGCTTTTTACTAGTAGATACTTCAATGGATCATATTTGGCTATTATATTTGTGTGTTGATTCAGCATGTAATGCCGCAACTTTTGGGAAGCAAACACTACTACTAAACAATCTCTTTCCATCGGTGAATAATTGAGTTCATAACCCACCAAGGTTTGACTGATATAATAGATTACATACTCTTTTCCTGACTCATCATATTGTGTTAGAAGGGCCCCTAGGGATGCAGTTGTAGTTGAGATGTACAAGATCAAAGGCCTATTGGCAATTGGCGGTACCAAGATAGGAGGTGTAGCTAGATATTCTTTGAGCTAATCAAATGCTGCTTGACACTTATCATCCCATTGAAATGAGACATCCTTTCAGAGAAAGTGTTGAAATGGTTGACATTTATCTACTAGCTGTGAGATGAAACTCCTAATGGATTGTAACCTTCCTTGAAGGCTCCTTAATGCTTTGAGGTTCTTTGGTGGAGGCATCTCCACTATAGCCTTGACTTTTGCGGGGTCTACTTCAATACCTCTACGAGATACAATGTATCCCAACAACTTCCCTGATGTTACACCAAAGACACACTTCTTTGGATTGAGGCGCACTTGGCATTTCTTGAGGCTGTCAAAGATCTATCCTAGAACTTGAATATGATATGCCCTAGAAGATTTTTCTAGTATATCATCCACATAGTCCTCCATGATGTGATGAAAGAGATCATGGAATATCACTGTCATTGCTCTTTGATAAGTTGCCCTTGCATTCTTTAGACCAAATGGCATGACACACCAATAGTAGTTACCCTAGGGACAAGTAAAAGTTGTTTTATGTTGATCTTCTTTTTCTATCATTATCTGATTGTAGCCAGAGAATCCATCCATGAGAGAAAGTATTTCATGATCCGCAGACAAGTCCACTATGAGATAAATGTTCGGTAATGGAAAGTCATCTTTGGGGCATGCTTTGTTAAGATCTTTGAAATCATTACACATGCGGATGCCCCCATTGGGTTTAGCCATAGGTACAATGTTTGAGACCCATTCTAGATAATTAATAGGCTTGATGAATTTGGCATCTAGCAACTTCTGTATTTCCACTTTCACCAAGAGAGCTATCTGTGGATGCATCTTCCTTAGCTTTTGTTTGACTGGTGTAATTGTTGGATCAACTGTGAGATAGTGAACTACTAGCTTAGGGTCTAACCCTAGCATATCAGCATAGGTCCACATAAAGTTGATATGTTTTGTAAGAAGAAGTTGTTAAGATTTTTGTGCTCTATTTCTGATAATGATATTGTAAGGAATGTGATCCTAGGATGTTTCTTTGTGCCAAGGTTTATCTCTGTAGAATCTTCCACTAGGAGAGCTGATGTCTCTTGATACTTAGATGGTAGGGGAAGGTCAAATCCTCCATCCTCAGGTGCCACAGTTGGGTTTTCACCTTTGGATATGTCCTTTGTTTTTACTATTTTGTGATCGGGAGGTGCCACAGTGTGGTTTTCACCTAGAGATCTTTCTTTATTTTTACTTTTGCAACTGGAGGATTTGGCATTCTCACCAAAATAAGTTGTTGGCTCTAGTTCCATTACAAAAGTATCTTTGTGATCATCAAGAGGGATACTATCTCGAAGTCCCATGAACTCTACTATAGCTTCGTCATTTTGAAATACATCTAGAATGAGGGACCCTTGTTGGTCCCAATCGATAAGTTTAGGGTAGACAAGTGTTTATTTCTGGGTGTGGGTGGTGGATGTTAAGGATATGAATGATAGCACAAATACGGAGGATTTAGTGAATAGGTCAGTCATATGGAAGGAAGAGTCATCGATGGTATCCTCATTAGACATCGAATCAGTGAGAGAAGTTTATGCCACCTTGTCGAGGATACCTTCGATGTCCAAGGCGCATGGTACATTCCTACCAAATCATAACCCCTTCTTGTCTAGTTTCTTCATCACAATAATGGGTTTCATTGTTCCTTGATTCTATTTTCCAAGGCCACCTTTGCCTTTATAGCCCATGTTTTTGACTATCCTTGAGCCATTTCCATATTGGTCGACTAGTATTGTGACTGGTTCTTTCTCCTTATAGAGCCAAGAAGAGATGTCTTCAATTGTTTCCTCTACCAATAATTTTCCCTCTTGAAATTGGGTTAGAGATGCTAGGGGAGGAATTGCTACTTTTTTAGTTTCTTTGGAAATGGGTGGTTGGCCATAGGATTTAGGGGATAGGGGCATCCGTCCTACACAACATGATTTTGAGATATCATATTCTCCAAAGCCTGTATCATGGATGTTAGCTTTGATTTCAGGAATGTGAGTAGGATTGGGTTTAGCTGCAGAGGCTTTTGTTAGATTTTCTGAATCAACATATAATGGGGATGCAATGGCTTTGTCATTATTGGGCACTTGGTTGCAATTCTTATAACTGCCTTGCAAGACATGATAAAATTAGAAGGGATTAGTGTCTCTAGGGATAGTAATCTCTGTACCATTGAATGGGAACTTGAGAGATTGATGGTACATTAAGGGAACAACTTTCATGGCATGGATCCATGGGCGTCCAAGGATAATATTGTACGATAGCTCAATGTCAAGGACTTGGCATCTGGTTTCAAGCATGACAGGGCCAACTTGTATAGGCAAGTGGATAACACCCTCTGACCGGTGTTCAACATCATTGTACCCCTTGACTGTAATACTTTGATCAGTGTTGATATGATCCTCAGAGTATCCCAATTGTTTAAGCAACTTGAGGGAGCAGACATTGGGACTAGCGCCACCATCTATAAGTATGCATTTAATCTTGCGTTTATGGATGAGAACCTCAATGTGAAGGGCATCATTGTGACATGGATCATGGGATGGGAGGTCTTTCTCAGAGAAGACCACATTGTAGGGTGAGGCAATGTTACCTATTATAGCTTGGAAATATGTGACCGCTATGTTGTTAGGAACCAAAGACTCTTGTAAGGCTTTTTCTAGCACAGCTTTATGTGCGGGTGATGACCATAGAAGGTCCAAGATAGAGATCTGTGCTAGGGTTTTCCCTAGATGTTCAACAAGATTATAATTCGATTGAGTTGGGAGACTTGGTGTAGGACCACGAATGGTGACACAACCATGATGAGTTGTAACAATGCAATCCATAGATTTGCCTTTGATTGTGAGGGTAGATACTTGACTCTCTTCAAAACAACCTATAATAGAGTCATAGGAAGTGGAAGCGTTATTAACACCTTTACCTTTATCAGGAGGAGGATTTTGACCATGGTTAAGGAATGGTTCTTTATACATGTTGAGGTCTTTATTCGTGTGTTGAGTTGGTGGTTCATCCTCAAAAGAGATTTGGTTTCCATCGATAAGATTTTGGATTATGTGCTTGAGTTTCATGCATGAGGAGGTCTTGTGTCCTTTGCTCCTATGGAATTCATAATATTCATTTTCTCTCTACCGTACAGTTTTGTAAACAGGTTCACCATATAGGGGAGCATCTGGTAAGGTGACTAGTCCCTTGTTTATAAGTTTCTATAGAACAGACTCTATGGGCTCACCCAAGGGAGTGAATTGTCATTGCAGCAAGTAGTAGTGTTGAGGCTGATCTTGTTGTCGTTGTTGGTTTTGGTACGGTTATCGTTATTGTTGTTGGTTTTGTTGAGGCAGAGGTTGACTTGGTTTTGAAACATGAAGGGGTGTTTGCAGTGTTTGGACATGTTTAGAATCTACCACACCATCATTGACCATGTTTTAATTTTTGTTCCAAAATTTTGGTTTGTCATTTGATTGTTGTTGGGGAGCATTGTCTTTGTTGTCTTTAAAGATTTTGACCACACCTTTAGTGATGATGGCTTTTTCAATGTTGATTCCCTTGTAGGTAATTTTGTCGAAGGTTGTTGTACTAAGAATTTACAAGTGAAAACCTAATTCTTGGTTGAGGTTTTGTACAAATATTCTAACAAGTTGCTTTTTAGGTATCTTGAATGGGAACTTGCTAGCCATTTGTCTCCATCTTTGAAGGAAGGAAATGAAAGTTTCCCCATTTTTTGTTTATTGTTGTACAAATCAGTCATGGAGATTTCATGCTTTGTGTTGTAGGAGAAATGGGTGGCAAATTTCTCTGCAAGCTCATTAAAATATTTGATACCTGTGAGTAGGTGCGAGAACCATTCTATAGCTTGATCTCCAAAACTGTGAGGAAAGAGGCGCATAAGATATGTGTCGTTATGTGAGACCTTGAAGCAAGCGAGATAGAATTCTTGAAGATGGTGTTTTGGGTCTCCTTTTCCTTTGTATGTATCAAATTTGGGAATAGTGAAATTATGAGGAAACGGGATCATGGGTAATGATCGAACAAATGGGTAAGGACAAACTTCTTCCAAAGAGAAGGTCTTCTTTGTGTGGCCGAATGTAAGATAAGATAGTTGTTGTTGAACCTCCACAAGTTATAGCTCCATAGTTGTGGGAGGGGTTGGAAACATTTCCTATTGTCCTAGAGGTGGTTGTTGTTGCCCATATGGAAGATTATAGTGTAAGCCATGGGCATTGGTGTTACAAGGGTCATATGATTGGTTAGGGTCGTATGTGTTGTATGTTGGGTTTGGATAGGGTTGGATTTGGGTGTTTTGATTTTGGGAAGGTGGGTGTGGTTCTAGGTAAGAATGTAGGCCTTGTGATGGTTGTTGGTAAGAGTTTGGTGGAGGAAAGCTAAAGTTTGTTGGGTTTGGTTGAGGTGGTGGAACATAGCTATGCGAAGTTTGGTTTTGGGAATGTTGCGGGTTGAGATAGGTGTGATTTAGGTTGAGAGTGGAAGATCGTTGTGGTGGAGGGACATAGGTAGATGTGTTTTGTGATGGTTGGGGTTTATTGGGAAATGTGTTGAAAAAGGTTAGTGTCGATGACCATTGTGGCGGAGGGACATAGGTAGATGTGTTTTGCGATGGTTGGGGTTGTATGACATTGTTTGGGTTAAGGATATGGAGGGTTGATGATGGTGGGGATGGTGTTTGTTGAGACCCTTGTTGCATGGCTACATAAGTGTTTCCTAGATTGTAATTTGGTGGAAAACCTTCTCGTGATGGGGTAGCTAATGTTCCACTAACGTTTGGTGTGGGCATTTTAGGAGTTTGTTGTGTCTTTGATTGAGCTATAGCAGTTTGTTTGGCTAGTTCCACTTGACATTGGAGAGTCTCTTATTGGTATTTGTAGATCTCCATAGGATTCATGAGAGGTGATATGGGTCTCTCTGCTATTGGATTTTGAAAAAGGGGATTCTCATATTGTGCAATTGTTCTCCCTTGTGAGTTTTGTTCGGGTATGGGTGTGGTCATAGTTGACATGGTTTGGACCGCAAGTATGGCATCATAGGTTTTGTTTGTGTCCTTGAGATTGGATAGATCAAAATATTGAGGTAATTTTGGTCCTTGTTCAGCTAGTAAGTGGAAGAAATGATCTTGGTTCTCGCTAAGGATTTTGTCAAAGGCGGCCATGGCTTTAGGATCTTGCATGATTTCATCAAGGTCTTGTCTATCTTCTTGAGAGGATTGACCTATTTCAAAGTGTCACTCTTCTTGAGATGGGACTTGACCTATGGTATAACCTTGTGGAACAAAATCCAGAGGCATGCCAGTTGTATATTGAGGTGTATTTACCAAAGGGACATTTCCATCTTGAGGATTATTTGTTTGGTCATTTCGTGGCCTGTTTTGAATGTTGGTTGGTCTTTCCATTGATGTTTTAGTAGTGCCCTTTGGAGTCATGTTGCTCTAGCTTGGTTGAGGTGTATGAGGAGGTGATTTGTGCTTCCTTAGGGGAATTTGCTTGGTCTTCATAGTTTGCTGGAGTCTAGTGGTTACCATGGGATGCACTAGGATACTTTGTTTGAGATGTTTGTTGGGATTTTGTTTGTGTTTTGGAAAAGACAATTTTGATGAACAAGTTTACTAGACCAAAGGCATTGTACTATTTGACCAAAGACGTAGGATTGTGTTACCAAAAGTGAGCTACTATGTGTCCAAAGGTGCTGAAGTAGGTTTGCTAGAGGCGAGGTACTATTATACCAAAGGCAAGCTATTGTTATGCCAGAAGCGAGTTGTTATTATACCAAGGGTGCTGAAGTAGGTTTGCTAGAGGCAAGGTTCTGTTATACCAAAGGCGCTGCAGTAGTGTCAGTGATGTTTATAAGGCAAATTTTGATAGTTTTGGATTTGATTTTGATTGGTTTTTCTTTGGCAAGAGAAAACACATCAAACAAAGTGGCAAAAAGGACTGACACAACAAATAGTGTATGTTCAAGGCTCACAAAAAGCCCAATGTTTCCATGGGTATAAGACAATTGCAAATAATTTCAAGCACTTTTTATCCCTAGAGACAAGGTGTCATTACAGTAGATCAGCTCACAACTTAATTCTCTGTCAACCAAATGTCATTCCATAAAGGTGTCAGACATTTGTATCTTTGCGAGAGATGATAGGTAGGGATATATCACCCTCCCCTTATAAAGCTCAAGTAGGTCACAAGAGCTTTATGGGCAAGGGAATACTATCTCTTCTCAAGGAAGCTAATGGTGAGTATATTGAGGACTTAAATCGATTCCCCTTGCACTGATGATTACCGCAACATTCAGAGGTGGATCGAGTAGTCACTATCTAAATTGGTTCTTAGTAATTTTGAGGGACCAATGCCTTAGGAGCAATGTGACAAGCTACTAAACTCTTGAACCAATCCTACTAAGAGTATCAAACACTTTACACAAATTGAAAATTATTTCCACAAAGTGCTAGTACACCTCTTTTCGATTTGGCACCACAAGGTAAGGTTGACGTCAGTTAGGACTTGGCTTTCACCTTATCCCTCTTATAGAGTGGTTTAAAGAAAAACTCCACTTAGGTTCATCCCTTTTGGATGAAACGCAATCCAAAAGTAGGCCCTTCTAAAGGAATAACTAAAATGTAAGATCAAGTATGTCAAATAAAGTTTCAATTGTCCCGTTATAAGAAAAATAAAGTGCAACTAGATTAGGCACACACATGATTGTAGTTGTCAATTGTCCCTTATGAAATTGAAGTGTTTGGCATTCATGTCCATTTTCCCTTAGAAAATTGAAGTGTTTTTGCATTCATGTCCATTGTCTCTTAAGAAAGCAATATGTTCCTAAGACTTAGATTGCAAAAAAATGTTTTGTCCCCTTAAGAAAGCAATATGTTTTCTAAAATTTTTGTAAAGATGATTATTCAATTGTCCTTTAAGAAAGAAATATGTTTTCTAAAAATGCAAAGATGATTGTTCAATTATCTCTTAAGAAAGCAATATGTTTTCTAAGATTGCAAAGATGATTGCTCAATTGTCCCTTAAGAAAGCAATATGTTCCTAAGACCAAAATTGATAGATTTGGCAATTTTTTCAAAGATTGTCCTGCATGAACATGTTAGAGAAACCAATTTACTCTATTTGAGTGATAAGAGGCTGCAAAAAGTTGATTAGTTCCATCAAAAACTCAAGTAGTTAGCCAAAAATAAATCAATCGACCAAAAGTGCTTAACTTGCTAGGTGAAAAATGAGCAATATGAAAAAAATCTGATAATAATGATTAGGTACAATAGATCGGATATTATGATCAGATTCTACACAAAATTCTATGCAATTTTAAAAAAATCGTGAAAATTGAATAAATTTTGCACAAGTTATGACCATTTGAAGTTTGCAAAGAAGAGATGATTTTGACTAAGTTTACCTGATAAATCTGATAAAATTACCTAAAAATTATTTCACCATAGAAAATTTGGGAGAACTAGCTTTCCAATGCCACTGGTTTCATGAAAATCCAATTCTGTATGCAAAAGATATGCCCAATTTCGCGAAACTGCTTTGAAAAAGCAAAAAAAAAGCAAGCATGGGCTAAAAATAGAGACACAGATTTGGATTTTTTTTCTTGAAATCTATGCACTTCCTGAAAAAAATAAAAGATACCTAGATAGGATTTCGATGTTTTTGACAAAACCCAGAAATATTTTGAGATAAGGTTACACCATTTGAATCCTTAACACCTATTCTCTCAAACTAGTGAACAAGGATCTTCAGATTTTTTGCATTGTCATTGCATTTTTCCATACCTAGCTTCAAAAAATTAATTTTTTTTAGAAAAAAGCAAGGTTAGTGGGTCCCACCAGGCATGATAGAATGTGTATGAGGAAAATCAAGATGTCGAATGATAAAATCAAAGATATGATAATAACAAATCAATAACCCATAACATAAAGAGATCGATCTAAGTAAAAGTCCAATATCAAGAAATAAATCAAACAAAAGAAGAAAGACTTCACCTAGATTGTATTGTTCTCTTTATAGATATGTAGATCACTCAATAATGTTGTAAAACCATGTTTGCAACAAGTGCATGCAAGTGTATTCGTGCTCAAAAGATCAATGTCAAAATATCGTAAGGTGCTCAATGATGCGATGTATGCTCAAAGCGCTATAAAGGATGCCTGAGAATAAGTGATTGAAGAGGATTTGTGAAGAAGATGAGGGGGGTTTATATAGGTTTCAAACATGATCGATCAATGGATGAAACAAATCCATAGAATGAATGGTTGAGATAAATCAAATAACTCATGTTGAATGTGCACACGACATGTGTCACTCCAAAAAGATATTTTTATTAAGATAATTGTTTTTTGACTAAAGATAGGTTTGATTTCATAAATTAGAATATTTTTTTTTCTAATTCATGAGTTGATGAAAACAAGATAAATTAAAGCCAATTAACTTAACTTTAGTTTTACTTTTTTTAGAGTTCTAAAAATAAGACTGATTGTGCATATGAGTTAACATGATTTTTTTAGAGAAATTGGAAGATAATTGAAATTAAATAAATAAATTTATTTAATTGATTGTGCATAATAGAGGTATATGAAGATTATAAATAAAATATTTGATTTTATTTATTTTTAAAGGATTAAGATAATTTAAATAAATTTGCATGATTTATTTAAATTTGGAAGAACAATTTGATTTAATTAAATAATGTAAGTTATTAATTGTAGATAAGAGAAAAATGTGATGAATTAATTAAATAATTGGATTTATTTAATTAATGTGGACTTGAAATTTGAAAAAGAAAAATGATTTAATTAAATAATTAAAAAATTCTTTAATTTTGGAAGAATATGGTTGATTTTGCTGAAATTAATTAAATAAATACAATTTATTCAATTAATGTTGAATTTTGGAATTTTGGAAGAAATTGATGAAATTAATTAAATAATTAGATTTTTCAATTAATGTTGAAATATAGGTGATGTGACAGATTAGACGAAACGCAAGTGATTCGAAGACATGGTCATTTTAGGGTGTCTACATTGAAAACATTAAAGTGTAGGGACAACTAATTCACCCCCCCTCTTAGTTGTCCGGACTATTTCAACACCTTCTAGTATTGATGTTGTAGTTGTTGGCACATTTAACTATTAACTTGATGGCCTCTGTAACATATGGGAACCCACCAGCATGCCACATGCCTGAATTGTATATGTTGATAAGCAGGGGGTTTCCACCACCCCTCTCTGCTTCAGTTGTCCATGCATCGAGATCAATATTTCTTGGGTGTGTATCACCAATCTGACTATACTTGAAAACTAACCCTTTAGGTTGGATGCATATGGGTGTCATGAATTCAGTATCGGACCTGTTCCTCCGGACTTCCATGGTATCCTACAATGGTAAATTTGTATATTTTAACCTAACAAACATTTCATGGATTTAAGTCTAATTTCCTTATGGATATCATGACGTTTTAACATTTTACCAAGCATATACATGCATCATTATGCAAATTTACCTTAGTAAAAATTGTTTTACCTATTCACTATGCAAAAATGACAAAACAAGGGTTTTAATTTGTTACATACTTGATTCTCACACTTTAAATCTAACTTAACAGAGGATGAGGATATGCAGAATCACTATTCAATCACCCTTTCCATTCTCCATCGGTCGTTCATTGTGCACACCATTCTGTTGGGCTTTGTCGATCACTGTAATGGGGATCTTAATCGCACACAAGCTCTGTAATTTCTTGCTGAGTACTCGATAAGCATAAAAATGAGTAAAAATCACCCTTTTAAATGCTAACTTTGATGAATTAGGGAGTAATTAATACCAAAGTGTTCAAGTCCATGGATTCGTCATATGGAGCTCTCAAGATTACAATAGGTGGTGCCATGTGGTTTAGAATTTTAAATACTTACCTACCATTGAACAGTAATTAATACGAGATCTGCATATTTGAAAATATTAGGATGGTTAGACAATGTGCATGCTCTTTCAGAATATGCACATGACGTCATCATGACATTGGTCAACGCTAACCAAGGGTGATAATCAAGTCATGAAAATATGAAGGTATTGACTATTGGTAAGGATATCATGCCATGTTGACATGGGCTAGTTACATGCCATGTGGTAGTATCCTATTGGTTTATGACAATCTACATGTCATGGGTCTGAAGGGAGGATATGTGGATATTAAGCAATATCTGGTTCTTTAGTTTTGTGAAACACCCCCTTTATTCTAAAAATGAGGGTGAAATCATCATTTTGAATGATGCTCTAGGTCGATTATAATATGACTTCTTCATCACATTAGTGCAAGTCAGGACATTGAATTAATGTCTGGGATATTAAGGAATGTGACCCCCATGGATGCCGAGCATTCCGGTGATGTCATCATCATATTGAGGCTTCTTTCAAATAAATCTAGATGATGTCATCATCATATTAACAAATATCAGGGTGTTAAATTAATGTGACGGCCATTTAGTATTTGTAGTAATATTGATTTCGGGATATGCAAGTGGACATGTGTCACCATCTTGCAGTCTCCCAGAGAATCTTTCATGCTAACAAGATTCTCCAATGGGGATGCGAAGCTATCCAATTTGAGTTATGAATATCAGGTTATAAAGTATCCTAATGACATCAACAAGTTTTATTTTCTCTATTTGGTTGAGATGAGATGATGTCATCAACATATTAGCTAATATGTCAGATATTAAGTTGAATGTGACCTCTTAGCGAAATGTCTAGGTATTTTGACATCTTGCTAACCCTAGGGTTTAAAATTTGACGTTGACGTTTGCACATTCGCGAATGTGCAGAAATTAAGTTTCCCTTTGTAAAAACTCTGATCAAGATATTTGCAAATATCTAGGATATTAAGGAATGTGACCCTATGACTATTTGACCAACTTTGACTAGGCATAACTTCTTCATCTTAAGGAATTTTGGATTAATTCTAAAGGTAAACCTTCTTAGAATTTTGCATTCTTTCAATTGGTAAAGTCCATTGTGATAAATTTGGACCTTTGAATTTTAACTCATATCATGAAGTTGTGATATGCACAGGATGACCCTCTAGCATGTATTTGATTGTGATATTTTACCATACTGCCAAAAGTTGGGTCCTTGTTTTGGTGGGGCAAAATGGGGTGTGGTGTGAAACCTCACAACAATAAGGTTGTGGAATTTGGATTTACATCCGCCAATTGCATTTTCTTGAAAGTTTGTTTTGTGCATTTGCTTGAAAGTTTCTAAATCCTTTTTGAAAAAATCCATTTTGTACACATCTTACAATCATTGCATTCCATGAGATAAAAATTCTTTGGCGCATCATGTCGAATAGTTCATATGCCTTGTCCATGCTTCCAAACTTTGTATACAGGTATCCTAGGGCAGTTGTAACTACAACATTTGTCAAAATTTCCATATCCTTTATGCTTTGATGGATGTCCATACCCTGTTCCTATTGGAATGTGTTGGACAACTAAGAGGGGGGATAAATTAGTTGTCCCAAAAACTCAAACACTTATGCACTTAAACATTAATCACTTGTTCACACTTATTATGATTAAATAATGAATGCATGAAATCAGAAACTTAAACACAGATGCAATATTAAACACAGGCGATACTAGATTTTTATGTGGAAAACCCCAAGTTGGGGAAAAACCATGGAGAGGATTAGCTCTCAAAATATATTGCAATCTTTGAAAAATGATATTTAGGCTTGGTCACTCCACAAGCCTAGAACATACTGGCTCACTACTATGAAGTACAGCTAGGTCTAGCAGGCTCATTACCTCAACCCTAAACCTAGAAAGATTACAATGAGGGTTGTTAAACCCTACTAGCGGCTCACTTCCAAAATTACCATCTTCTTTATGTCTAAGATTAATACAATGAAGTACAATAGTTCTACTACTCTGCTCTACCTTGTCTGCTCGCCCTTTTTCTTATCTTCCATTTTCACACAAGGACCCCTTTTCCATGACTCAATTACAAGTATCTTTACACTTTATCAACCTTGGAATGATCATCAAGGTTGGCACTACAATCACCAACCATTGGAACAATATCCAAGGTCAGCATTATAAACATTTACAAAATAGGTCTTGATCTAATTCAAAATTATGCTAAGTATTTGTAGTATAGATGTATGTGGATCACACCACACCTTAGCTGGGACTCAAACATGATCTTCCATGCCATAACACA
Source organism: Cunninghamia lanceolata (assembly GCA_027924645.1). Taxonomy (NCBI): domain Eukaryota; kingdom Viridiplantae; phylum Streptophyta; class Pinopsida; order Cupressales; family Cupressaceae; genus Cunninghamia; species Cunninghamia lanceolata. Next base: position 1,300,244 of record BSBN01001103.1, on the reverse strand, counting down.
CTTCCATAATCTTCAAGGGATCTCCACAATTACTGGAATTAACCAAGTCGGCTATGACTAGTTACACGCTACGTTATTTGGGAATAATCTTCAAACATGATCTCATTTCCTTAGTGCGGACCAATGTAAAGGTAGGAACATGATCAAGAGGAATCCACGAGCACGTTGAAATCATCAGGAGTAACTGCACAAACGCAAGTCACATAATTCATGAGATTCTTCACACTGGAGCACATGAACTTCACTATCTTCAATGTCATAAAAGAAAGATAGCTTGTGGACCACCAGAACACGAACCATTGCAATTGTAGGCACTTATCATCATCCCAAACTTCCTTCTAGAACTGTATGGAAAAACACTTTAATGCAGAGGAATGCAGAGCAAAACACTTTCTCCCTGTCACCAAAGAATAATAAGAGAAAGCAGGTTTTACTTTGGTGAATGCAACTCTCTCAATTCTTCACACCGGAGGCTCAAACTCAGGATTTAGCATCTTTAGACATCCCTTTAAATAACTTCCAATCCATAGACCAAGATCTTCAAGAAGCAAGAAATGCGGAGCAATCTACCGGATTGTTCTTCAACATACAAATCACTGTCTATACTACACTTCACTGTAACTTACTTGTTTCTTCTAGAGAGGCCAATTTTCTCAATATCCTCAACATACAAAGCTTCTAAACAAGTAATAGAATAGGACATAGTTGAAACCAATGACAACAAGGATATGTTGACATCCGTGACAACACCTATTAGGCACATACTTGCAACAATCTCCCCCTTTGTCATTGATGGCAACATATGATGTGAAAAACTGCAACAACCATCAAGACAAGATTTTCCCCTATCTCTTTACACATTTGCACTCTTTCCTTCTAATTTTTCACATGATTTCTCTCCCCCTTTGACATCAATGTAAAAGGGCACATACTTGTACTCTTCTTCTTTTGATTTAATTTCTCTTCTGAACTCTCTAACTACTCCCCCTGAGAAGTAGCCCTAAAAGCATCAATCCAGATCTAAAGAAGGAACTCTAAGCACCACTAGACTGATGCACTCTTGTGCATCTTAGTTTGGAGTAGGAGGGGTAATAACCCCTAACTTTTCTCTAAGATAATCAAAAGTATCCTTAGGCAGAGGTTTGGTGAAAATGTCTACAATCTAGTCTTTTGTAGATACATATTCCAACTTGACTTCATTCTCTGTCACTTTTTCCCTCAGAATGTGATATTTTATGGATATGTGCTTTGTCCTTTAATGCATTACTGGATTCTTTGATATGTTTATGGCACTTGTATTATCACAAAAGATTGCAATTGGATCTTCATACACAACTCTGATGTCCTTAAATGTCTGCTTCATCCACAACACTTGAGTACAACTACATGCTGCTGCAATATATTCTACTTCTGCAGTGGACAGAGATATTGAGTCTTGTTTCTTGCTTATCCAAGATACTAGCCTTTTTCCCAAAAAGAATGTGCCTCCACTTGTACTTTTTATATCATCTATAGCTTTGGCCCAATCTGCATCAATGTATGCACTGAGAGTGAAATCACTATTTTTTGAATACCACAAACCATAATCCATTGTGCCTTTCAAATATCTCAAAATTCTCTTGACTGCCATCACATGTGACTCCTTAGGCTCTGCTTGAAATCTTGCCACAAGACAAATTGCATGCATTATGTCAGGTCTGGTTTGAGTTAGATAAAGTAATCCTCCAATCATAGATCTATACATTTTCTGATCTGCCATAGGTGAATCATCATTTTTTCTCAACTTACAACTGGTTATCATGGGAGTATTTACTGGTTTAGAGTCTTCCATCCCATACTTCTTTAACAACTTTTTCACATACTTAGACTGAGAAATAAAGATGCATTTATCTGATTGATTTATTTGCAGACATAAAAAGAAATTCATCTCACCAAACATGGAAATTTCAAATTCACTTTGCATTTCTCCATTAAAAACTATGCACATACCTTCATTGCCTCCAAAGATAATATCATCAACAAAGATTGCAACAATTAGGATTTGTTCATTATTGATCTTGAAATAGAGATTGTTGTCGGTGGTACCCTTGGTGAATCCTAATTGTATCAGATACTTATCCAACCTAGCATACTGGGCCTTGGGAGCTTGTTTTAACCCATACAATGCATTCTTCAATCTGCATACCATGTCACCCTGATGTGATGACTGGAATCCTTCCGGTTATTCAATATAGACTTCTTCTTCCAACTCTTCATTCAAGAATGCAGACTTTACATCCATCCGATATACCTTAAGATCTTTGTAGGCTGCAAATGCCAAAAACATTCTTATAGTTTCAATCCTTGCCATTGGTGCAAATGTTTCCTCAAAATATATTCCTTCATCTTGAGAGTATCCTTTGCATACCAACCTTGCTTTGTTTCTTACTACTTCACCATTCTCATGCATCTTGTTTCTAAAAAGCCACTTGGTACCAATTACATTTTTATCTACTGGTCTGGGAATAAGATACCAAGTCTGATTCTTCTCTATCTGAATCAATTCTTCTTCCATAGCCTTTACCCAATTCTCATCATTGCAAGCTTCATTCACAGTCTTAGGTTCAATCTTTGAAATCAGACATAAATTTACTTGTTCTTCTGCAACTCTTCTTCTAGTTAGGATTTCTTTGCTCTTATCTCCTATGATTTGATCTTCAGAATGATTAAGTTTTACATACCTTGGTGTCTTGGTAGCACTTTCTGGAGCTTGTTCCTCTTCATCTAAGCTATCTTCAAGTTGTACCACTTCTAATGCATCTGGTTTATTTGAGTCATATCCACTTGATTCTAGAGACCTTTCCTTGCTTTCATTGACTTTGACATTTGCACTCTTAATAATCTTATTCAACCTCTTATTGTAACACCAGTAGGCCTTGCTCTTAGTGGAGTAACCAAGGAAGATTCCTTCATCACACCTAGCATCAAACTTGCTTAGATCTTCTTCTCTTTCGATATAACATTTGCTACCAAAAACTTTGAGATATTTCACAATAGGAACTTTACCATACCACATATCATAAGGAGTCTTAGAACTATTACCTTTGACTTGGACTCTATTTAGGATATATACAGTAATGTGAATTGCTTCTCTCCAATATACTTCCAAAAGATCAGCTTCCTTCATCATGGTTCTAGCAGCTTCTTGAACTGTTTTGTTTTTCCTTTCAACAACTCCATTTTGTTGTGGAGTTCTAGGTGTAGATAACTATCTCTTTATCCCATGTTCTTCACAAAATAAATTGAATTCATTTGATGTGAACTCTCCTCCTCTATCAGACCTTAAACATTTGATCTTGAAATCCATCTCATTTTCAACCATTGCCCTAAATGCCTTGAACTTATCTAAAGCTTTTGATTTTTCTTTCAAAAAGGTAACCCAAGTCATTCTAGAATAATCATCAATAAGCAACATGAAATACTTGTCTCCTTGCAAACTTCTTACTCTGGTAGGTCCACACAAATCTGTATGCACTAGTTCCAGTAGTCCATCAACTGATTGGTCCTTGCTTTTGAAACTTGTTCTTGTTTGTTTCCCAAATTGACACTCATTGCAAATAGGATTAGGAGGATTCACAAGCTTAGGCAAATCTCTAACAACCTATGCAGTACTTATCTTCATAATGTTATCAAAATTGATGTGACATAGCCTTCTATGCCATAGCCAACTTTCATCAGTTTGAGCCAACAAACAATAATTATCAGTTTATTTCAAGTGATAGATATTACCTCTGGTCTTCTTACCAGTTGCAATGATTATTCCAGAGCTTTCCCTGATCTTGCATCCATTGTCCTTGAATCTTAAATCATAACCTTTGTCACACATCTGACCCACACTCAAAAGATTGTGCTTTAATCCTTTCACATACAAGACATCTTTAGTATTATGCTTTCCATCAAAAGAAATAGATCCTTTTCCACAAATCTTACCAGTTGTATCATCTCCAAACCTCACCAGTCCACCATCATATCATTCCAAACTCACAAACTTAGTTTTGTCACTAGTCATGTGGTGAGAGCAACCACTATCAATAACCCATTCATCTTTGTCTTCAACAACCTGAGCAGCCAAAGCACTTTCCACTAGTTTTTCTTCCTTCACACAACTAGTAGGATTAATAGACATAGGTTCTTCCTTAATAGAAATAAACAAGCATTCATTACTAGAAGTACTAGCATTATCTAGTTCACCATTATCTGATACTCCTTGATTATCATCAAAATCTTTAACATAATAGCATTTCTTTTGGATCCTAGGCCTATTCTCATATCTTTTTCTATTTCTTTCATTCTTTTAGGACATCTGGAAGCAAAGTGGCCTACTTTACCACATGAAAAAATTTTAAAAGGTAATTTACCTTTAAACTTACCGGATCCTCTTTGCAATCTATCCACAAAGTTGGCTTCAATTTCATCAAACTCATCATCAGATTCTACCTTGTACTTTTTTGATTTGGAGGTTTTCCCAGAAGTACTGGCTTTGAAAGCAATCTCTACTTTTGGCAAGGCATCACCAAACTCTCTTATTTCAAAAGTGGTAAGCTTACAAAGTAACCGATCTCTGTCAATAGCTTTTACTTGCATAAATTCTTCAATTGCAGCTTCCTTGTGACTATAGGACTTTGTTAGTGATACGAGAATTTTCATCACAACTTCCTTATCACCAAGAGATCCCCCCATACCTTTTATTCCAATGACAAGTTCATCAACTCTTTGCATAAAGGATGTTATGTTTTCATCTTCATTCATCTTCAAACTTTCATATTTCACTTTCAAACTTTGTAGCTTGGCCTCCTTCACAGAATCATCTCCCTCATACAGATTTTTCATATTTTCCCATACCTCATTTACAGTTTCAAGATCCATAACTTTTGTCAGTACTGAGTCATTCATGAACTTAACAAAGCATATTTTGCTTTAACATCCACTTCATATTCTTTGATTTCATCTTTAGTTGTCAAACCATTTTGAGGCAAGGTGTATTTTGTTTCTGCAGCCTTCATACTTTGTAACCAAGACAAAGAAGATGACTTTTCATTTGTGCCTTCCAAAGAGCATAATTCGTCCCATCAAAATGTGATGCTTCCTTCTTATAAGACATTTTGGATCTTCCTCAAGCTGTTAGACTTTCTTTAGAGGAACATCGCTCTGATACCAATTGTTGGAATGTGCCAGACAACTGAGAGGGGGGGTGAATCAGTTGTTCCAAAAACTTAACAATTTTGCACTTAAATATTAATCACTTGTTCGTACTTATTATGATTAAACAATGAATGCATGAAATCAAAAACTTAAACATAGATGCAACATTAAACACAAGAGACAGATTTTTATGTGGAAAACCCCAAGGTGGGGAAAAACCACGAAGAGGATTAGTCTCAAAATATATTGCAATCTTTGAAAAATGATGTTTAGGCTTGGTCACTCCATGGGCCTAGAACATACTGGCTCACTGCCATGAAGTACAACTAGGTCTAGCAGGCTCACTACCTCAACCCTAAACCTAGAAAGATTACAATGAGGGTTGTTAAACCCTACTGGCGAATCACTACCAAAATTACCATCTTCTTCATGTTTGAGATTAATACATTGAAATACAATAGTTCCACTACTCTGCTCTACCCTACTATGCCTTGTCTGCTCACTCTTTTTCTTATCTTCCATTTTCGCACAAGGACCCCTTTTCCACGACTCAATTACAAGTATTTATACACTTCATCAACCTTGGAATGATCATCAAGGTTGGCACTACAATCATCAACCATTAGAACAATCTCCAAGGTTGGCATTATAAACATTTACAAAATAGGTCTTGACCTAATACAAAATTATGCTAAGTATTTGTAGTATAGATGTATGCAGATCATGCCATGCCTTAGCTGGGACTCAAACATGATCTTCCATGCCATAACATGCTTCCATAATCTTCAAGGGATCTCCGCAATTACTGGAATTAACTAAGTTGGCTAAGACTGGTTACACACTACGTTATCTAGGAATAATCTTCAAACGCGATCTCATTTCCTTAATGCGGACCAATGTAAAGGTAGGAACATGATCAGGAGGAATCTACAAGCACATTGAAATCATCAAGAACAACCGCACAAACTCCAAACACTTAATTCATGAGATTCTTCACATCAGAGCACATGAACTTCACTGTCTTCAACTGTTATAAAAGAAAGATAGCTTGTGGACCACCAGAACATGAACCATTACAATTGTAGGCACTTATCATCATCCTAGACTTCCCTCTAGAACTGCAGAGCAAAACACTTGAATGCAGAGGAATGCGAAGCAAAACACTTTCTCCCTGTCACCAGAGAATAATCAAAGAAAGTAGGTTTTACTCTGGTGATTGCAACTCTCTCAATTCTTCACACCGGAGGCTCAAACTCGAGATTTAGCATCTTCAGACATCCCTTTAAATAACTTCCAATCCGCAGACCAAGATCTTCAAGAAACAAGAAATGTGGAGCAATCTACCGCACTATTCTTCAACATACAACTCACTGTCTATACTGCACTTCATTGTAACTTACTTGTTTCTTCTAGAGAAGCCAATTTTCTCAATATCCTTAACATACAAAGCTTCTAAACAAGTAATAGAATAGGACATAGTTGACACCAATGACAACATGTTTAAATTGCCTAAAAACTTTGAGGCAGGGAGTCTAAAGGTGTTTTAAAGGATCAAACAATAATACAAGCCCTATTTTCAGTCAATTTTTTCGTGCTTTCTATGTTTTCTGTTGTAATAGTGAATTGTACAGCCTTGTACGACATGCACATGCTCTAAAACTAATTGGAATTGATAGATGGATGAATCTTCTTTCTTTTGCACTTGGTTTCATTCTTTTTCATTCAATTTGAAGGAATTTATAGTCGTTTTACTAAAAATAGTCTGAAAACCCTAGTTTTGAGGGTTTGAGAGCAAAAAACCATGATTTGCAGCCAATTCCACTGCTGAAATTTTGTAAAACTCAGTGGAATGGAGGGGGTTAGTATGTTTTTTTAATATTTGAATACTCCACCCTGCTCTACATCATAGTGGTATTGGAGCATAGGTTTTGGTCAATAAGTGGGAAAGGTTGAAGTTTGAAGAGCAAAGATGCCTCCTAGAAGTAATACAACATCGCGAGAAGTGAGAGAGTTGAAAGAGAAGCATGCCAAGGAGTTGAGATAGATGAAAGAGTCTCAAGAAGCTGTCCTAGCTAGACTTACAACATTGGAGCCAAATCAAAGAAGAGGTGTGGTCACTGGAGACCAAAGTGATGAAGAGGAAGAGGAAGGGGGTGAGAATGAGAACCCTCAAGAAGGAGTCTAAGAGGAAGAGGTGGACCCTAATGAGTTGAGATTGGAAAAGTTGTTGAAGGTTGTCAAAGGAGATACTCCTAAGGTGAATATGTAATTGCCCATGTATGGTGGGAAGATGGATAGTGAAGAGGTATTGGGTTGGATAGATGCTCTTGACAATTACTTTGAGTATGAGGAGGTAGCAGATGATAAGAAGGTAAAGTTTGTTAAGACAAAGTTGAAAGGCTCTGCCTAATATGGTGGAATTATGTGTAGGAGGAGAGAGTGAAGAGGGGCAAGACAAAAATCAGTTCATGGGACAGAATGGTGGCTAAAGTTAAGAGCCAATTTCTATGTGCTAATTATGCAATTCAGACATTTAGAAAGCTACAAAACCTCAAACAAAAATAAATGGATGTGATGGCTTATACTGAGGAGTTTCACAAATTAATCATAAGCACAGGTCATATTAAGGATGAGGTGGAAAACGTAGCAAGGTACATAAATGGGTTGAGGGTAACTATACAATATGAGTTAAGCCTTACACATGGGTTGAGTTTAACATTGGGGGGTACAAAGACAAGATCTTGTATGACATCATCCCAATGGATGTTTGTCACTTGCTGCTAGGAAGACCCTAGCAGTATGATAAAAAACCCAAGCATTATGGGCAAACAAATACATATGTAATTGAAAAATATGTAGTCTCTTTTACCCTCATTCCTTTGCAAGATGAAAAGGTAGATACTCATGTTGGGTCAAGTGTAATGCTGGTTGGGGAAAAAAGTTTATAAATCTAGAGGAAGAAAAGCATAAGGAGTTTGCAGCCACTCCTAAACTTGAAAGTATTGAGATAGCAACATTGAGGAATGATTCAATCTTGGATAAAAATGATATTGAGGAGGTCAAGGATAAATTGATTGTGGAGATTCAAGAGTGGGTTAGTTGAGGTGGTGATGAAAAAAGTGTTTTGTTCATTGTTTTCCAAAGAAGATAGTGGGCATTCAAAGGGTGGTAAATCTGAGGTTGGTCATTTCATATTAGAGATCCATAAATCTGAGAAAGCAATAGTCCTAGAGGTAGAGTATCAAATGGGAGAGATTGAAGGCAATGGTGAAGTGATCAAGGGTAAGCTACAAAGTAAGAAGAGCAAAGTTAAGCACATAAAGGGAGTGAAGAAGAAGACAATTCAATTCAATAGTGGAAGAAGTTTAGTAGTAGGTATAGGGGCGGATATGAGAACATTCTCAGATGAAAGAGCAATCAAAGGGCATCCATCAAGTGATGAGAAACATTTTCAAGGGAAGAACCGATCAAAGGCAAGAAATAATGCATGTTTCCAATACTTAACTCATTGGAAGGGATTACTAGATGGAAAGGCACTTGGAGATCAATTAATGATGAGATCCAGCATGTTTTTTTTTGCAGCACAGTCCTCAAGGGGACTTAAGTTCCTTTTTGTCTGAGTGTATGGTGCAAGAGCACCTAGTCAGTTTTTGTAAATATGGCCAAATGTTAGATTTTTGAGTGTTTTGAATCTTGTGTGGTGCAATAAGGTCTATTTAGACCATTTTCAATGTAATAAGTCTCATAGGGTCAATTGGAGTACATTTTGTCATGTTTTGTAAATAGTGCAAAAGTTGCTTGTGCAACTTTGCAAGTTTGTCATTTTGTGGAAGGTGAATAGTCACTCATCCAAAAGGTAGTTGGAGACCATTGGGTTATGTTGAAACATGTTTAAATTTCCTAAAAATTTCAAGGCAGGGAGTCTGAAGGTGTTTTGAAAGATCAAACAATAATACAAGCCCTGTTTTCAATCAATTTTCCTGTGTTTTTTGTGTTTTCTCCTGCAACAATGAATTGTATGACCTTGTACAACCTGCACATGCTCTAAAACTCATTAGAATTGATAGGTGGATGAATCTTCTTTCTTTTTCACTTGGTTTCATTCTTTTTCATTTAATTTGAAGGATGTTATAGTCATTTTACTAAAAATAGTCTGAAAACCCTAGTTTTGAGGGTTTCAGAGCAAAAAACCATGATTTGCAGCCCATTCCACCATTGAAAATTTGTAAAATTTGGTGGAATGGAGGGGGTTAGTAAGTTTTTTTGAGATTTTGAAGTTGGGTAGTGCAGGGAATGGATTTTTAGGCAAATTTGAGCAAGCCCTAGCCTAATATCTTCATGTATTAGGCTTAAGAGACTAGGTAGATTAGAAATCTTGTGAAACAATGAAGTTGTGATGAATTGTGGTGATGAAATCTAATAAATAGACCCTATGTGATATGTTAGAACCCTTGGAGTGGAAATTAGAAGTTTGGAGCAAGAATTTCACATACTTGCTTTGGAAAAGTGGCCTAATTTGGCCTAATTGTAGCATGACAATCAATTTTGGGGGTCTGTTCCAAAATAACCATAGCCCTAAATTTGATATGTTGAAAGGAAGCCAAATGGGTATCTAAAATGGTGAATAGTTTCTAGGTTTATGACCTTCTCCAAAAGATATGTTGAATTTTCACTGTTTGAAGGGCTACAAGCAGGATTGAAGAAATTGAGAAAAAGACATCAAGTTAAGGGTTTCAAATTGAAATGTTGATTGAATTGTGAATGATTTGAATACTCCACCCTCCTCTGCATCACTAGTGTACATCCTTTTATTTCAAAATTCCTCCAAGTAGGCGGGGTTGGTGTATCCTCTCTTAAGCGTGTCTTTGGTGGTTGTTGTGGCATAAGCCCAATCGTCAGGTGTGCCTGTAGCATGTTTGAGATGGTGGGAACTTAGAAATAGGCTCCTTCCATTGCCTTTTTTTGTCATGTTTAAGATGTATAGTATGTATTTGGCATGCTATTTGGCACTTGTGTCTTTTGTGTGTTTTTCCCCTTATGTAGTCTAAAGTTGTGTGGCAAAATGCCCCTCTATACTTGGGCTTTGTATGGCATGTTTGTGCCCTAGTGTATTCTAAAGTCATGTGGTGAAATGCCCCTGCCTACACTTTGGGTTTTGTATGGCGTGTTTGTTCTCAAGTATAGTCTAAAGCTGTGTGGGAAGATGCCCCTCCCTACACCCTAAGATTTGTATTGCGTGTCTTCTCCCCCATATGTAGTCTCAAGAGTGTGGAAAAATGCACCTCCTACATTTTTGGGGTTGTGTGTTACATTTTTACTTTCCATGCATTTGCATTTATATATTGAAAATGAAAAAGAAAATCTATGTATTCATCGTGTCTTGCATGACTACTCTTGTGTATTTTCCATGTTTTGCGTGTCTTCAGTACTATCTTTTCCAAGTTTTGCATGCCTATTACTATCTTCACTGTGTTTGGCATGTCTACAATGCATCTTCTCTAATGTCTACCTGAGACTGGGGGCTAGAGATAGTTCCTCAATCTTTCTGTATGCATTAGCTTCAAGTGTCCGGCGTGTTTGTTGTGTTTTGACCGTACTTTAATGCATGTATGGGTCATAAGATCATACATACATTAAAGTGGGGGCTAAATGTTATGTCGTTTAATGTCCCTCTAGGACTTTTACCTCCTAAGTTTAGCTCCTGGGTCCCTTGTTTTGCATCTTGCATGTTAGATTTGACTCCTGGAATGAAATGGCCTGAAACCCTTGTCAAATGGGGCTTGAGGGACATTGTTGAGCTTAGGCCTAACCTAAAATAGGTACTAGGGGCTTGCGCACTTGCGCCCTAGTCTTGCCCTATTTTAGGCAGGTCCCAAATCTGAATGTCAGTTATGTGACCGTTAGATGTGTCCCATGATGACATCTTAAGTTTGAATTATGAAATTAGAGCTAGATTGCATATATAAGCATGTTTAGGGTTTCATTTGTAAACTAGAAGATGATTAGGAACTTTTGGTGTACTTTTGATTTTAGAGCATTCAAGATATTCATTGTTGTAGAGCATAATATTGTTGTTGTGTTTGTGATTGCAGATTTGGCTTCATCTTCTCATAATTTGAAGGATCCTCATTTGTGTGAGAGCTACACCTCCAAGGTGATATCTATTAGTGTTTGAAATCATTTATCATTTTGTTTTACCTCTATCCTACAAGCATACACACTCTTTATCAAACAACGATGTTGGAAGGCTTGAATGTCATTCTGGGGCTTGATTGAGGCAAGCTCCTAAAAACCACAACCCCCAACCACACTCCTTGTGATTGCAAGTTACATGTATCAGATTTTGCAGAATGGAGTTGTATAGGAAGGTTGCAGAAGATAAGGATTCTGGATCCGGCAGAAAGAAGCAATTTCATGCACTATCAGGGCTACAATGCTAGTCATAAAGCCCTCCGTGATTATAGAAGCAGAAACTGATAGAGCAGTGATTATCGACATCTGAAGAGGTCTTGACACCCTGAAGAATCTCCTAACCTGGGCTTGGGTGCTAGTCATAAAGCCCTCTACATCTCCCATGACAGTAACAAATGGTACAGTGATCATCAGTGCCAGAAGGAGTCTGGAACCCCCTGAAGAAAGTACTGCATTGGGCTTGGGTGCTAGTCATAAAGCCCATGACATTTTAGATTCTCAAACTTTGAAAAATGGTCAGTAACTAATCTTTGTCATCTATCTTTGTGTGCGAGCATTTGTCAGAATCTATCTGTTTGCTTACGATTTTGTATAATTAGGGTTTTGAGCATACTTGAGCATTAAATTAACACATTAATCCACAAATTTTAAATTTCCCTATCATTCCAAGTGACAACCAACCTTTAGATGAATCGTCTTGCATAAGTTGTGATTCAACTTAGTTAAATGTCCTTGAATGTGTGTAGTGAAAGGAGGATCTAATTATTTACCCTAATCACCACCTTTCTCCTGCATAACAGTAATAGTTGTCAAATGAAAATGTGACATGTGTAAGTGACCCATTGCTTTTTATTCTCTTGTGTTATAAAAGAGTATTTCAAGGTCATTTACAAGTGAGTGTTGTTGGTCGATCTCTGAAAAATGTTGTAGCGAAAACACAAAGAATGGAAGTCTAGTCTTGTCTTAGGATTTTTGAGTCTGTGTTATTTGTTCTTGTGAACTTGATAGTGGTACTAGCATCTTGATTGAATATAGTAGTAGAATTATGAATCAAATTGTCTCTTGATGTATAGTTCGTGCAAATTATAAATAAATAAGTCAAGGATTGTTTACTTCATCTCCATGGAAATCTTATGGATGTATATTTCTAATTAAGCCTCTTATTCAAAGAATAGGTTAAATGCCTTGAATGGGAATTTGAATTTGTATGAATGTATATGAGGATCTAATAAGTATGATTTGCTAAGAAGGTTGAGTATGATATTGTAAGGAAATATTATGAAGCTCTTTGATGCTTAGATGGAATGGTGTCGTTAAGTTACAAGTTGCATTTGATTGACTTCGTGGCCCTAAAATAAGGCACCAATCTCTTGCTTATGCATCTAGTTCTCAACCCTAGACCGAACATGCACCCCAAAATACTTTGACAAATCTTTAAATCCAATTGTAAATGTTTGTTAAGTTGATGTTTCATCTCATTCTATGATCTTGAGAATGTAAAAGCTTGAATGATTTAAGCCAGGTCTTCATATTTTTCATAATCCTCAAGCAAATCTATATAGAACAAATCTTCTATTCATAGTATTGATAATAATTGGCACAAGATATTTTAAATACTCTTAGGGATCACCCTCTTAGGTTTTGTAGAGCCTAAAGTGTAGAGGGAAAGTTATTTTAACTTTCACCTATGTGTTGGCCAACCCCCCATGATAACCAAGTATTGAAAGTGGCTAAATAATAGGTTATTTGTGAGATCAGGTTGGGAATTAAAAAAGCACCAACTAAAATGGTGACTCTACTAGGGACTATTTAAGTAGAATTATGTCTTATCTTGAGTCTTATAAAACCCTTGTTTACAAATACCAAGGCTCTTGTAGCAGTCAGAGTCAAGAAGTGTTAAGACCTTGAGGTCTTGGATCCATTTTTCATATTTGTGTAACTTGCCCTTCAGTTTATCAAAGGTCCTATCAAAGTTCTTTATATTTACAATTTATTAAAAGGCTGACTAACATTTTTGTTGGGAATTAAGGTAACTCAACCTTTGCAAGTTCCTAATGTTGTATTTATTTATTCAGCACTATGTTGTAAGATCCCATGTTGAGTGGGCATAGTCAACACCTTGTGTACATACAGCTAGATAAATTTTGGTGACTTTGGCAACCGCAATTTGCCCCTTGAATAATTAATGAGGGTTTAGGGGCAGCACCCCCAAGACGGGGTCAAGGGGCAGCGCCCCTTGCGGGGTCTAGGGGCAGTGCCCTTGGCGCACTCCCTATTGCGATATAGGGTAGGGTCGAGAGGCAATGCCCCTACGGGGACTCGGGGGCTTGGGGGCAGCACCCCCGAAACCTCAAATGACTTTTATTTAATGCATCGGTGGTTAATTTTGTTAACCAACAAAATGAAAAATGACATTGTAAAGCCCTAATTTCTAGAAGCTTCTAAAAGCTTGTTATAAGTGGCTGGAGAGTGTGAAAGGTCACGAGATGTGAATGAGAATTGACAGTGTGTACTCTTGAAAGAACTTGCATTGCAAGTGTGTTGTAATCATCTTTTTTATTTGATAATACATTGTGCAGGTTTTGGAGTGTGGCATTTTTCACTCGAAAGGGTTTTCCCCACGTATATCTTGTGTTGTGAGTTTTGTTTGCATTTGAATGTTGTTATTACCTTCCTGTTAATTTGCATCTTAATCTGTAACTATAAAAGGTTAAAATTTTTATAAATCTTTCCTCAGTAGATTAGTGTAGGAAGTATTTTCTGTGTACCTTGCTTCCTTTCAATTTTCATATATTTTATATTCCCATAATTTGGGTGGCAACTCTAAATCTCATGCCAGTGTGAAGATTATTTCAAAGAAATAAGTAAAGAAAGCAGAGGAAAATTGTAGAAAAGATGAGAAGAATCAAAGGACAAATGAAGAATCATCTTGACCAGAAGCTGAAGGTGAATTGCCACAAATACATGGAAATCTTGGAAAAAGAAGAATGCAGATACTGGTAAGTTTGACATCTTCCCTCCTCCATTAGGATCTAGGTGTCTTCTTGCTAGTAGTAATGAAAACTTACATAAATCATATGAGTTTGGTATGCCTACTACAAATGAAGATAACTCCATTTTGAATGATTTTGTTGAGGAAGAACAAGCCCGTTCAAGTCTCCTAGCTAACAAGCAGTTGGTTCCTAGAGTGATAAGCCCCTCTAATCCCACATAATATGATCTACTTGGTAATCTTGTTAGTAGGTCACCCACCCCTGCTTTCCATATGAATGTTACAAATCTTTTGGATAGCACTCTGGAAACTTCTGATTCAGATACTACATTGCCTAATGAGGAAGAATTAATGAACGATATCAATGAGTTGCATAGAGAAACTCAAAGAGTAAAGGAGTTAAATATGAGAAGTGCTAAGGAAAGAGAGGAAAAGATTAAGAATGCTATGAATGAGAGGGATAGGTTGAAAGTAAGGATGGAATTAATGAAGTTGTTGAGTCTAGAAGAACCTGAGTCTATGTCTGTCGTATCCACTAGCCCAGTAGTTTCCCAAATACTTGGCCAAAATGCTATAAATGTCCCATTGAGAACTACCCCTACAAATACTTGGACTAGTTCTATTGTCACTACCACTGTTGTAGCCAATTTTGTCTCCAAGCCTTCTGTTCAACATGGTGATAAAGGGAAGAAGCCTTTAAGAGGAATAAGTATTAATGAGGCTGGATCTCCTCAAAGAATTCCTTCATCTAAGGAATCTGACTCATTAGATCTTAGGAAGAAGAAAGAAAATGAACAATTGCAAAAGGAGTTGGAAAGAGTGGAGATGTTGGTTGCAAATGCTGAAATACATAGAAAGATTGAATTTCTAAAATCTCTATTGGGAATCCTGCAACTTATGTTCCTCACAACCTATTTGTTGCAAGTATGGGCCTAACTGGTGTTGTCATTGATGTCAACATACTACTATTGCATTAATGATAAGGATTGGATGAGCTAAGTGCTGAGGATATTGAGAAAATTAGTCTCAATCAGGAACAAGTGAAGAATAGTGATGACAGTAAGGTAAAAGTCTAAGATAGGTTGAGGATCAGAGGATGTAGTTTAAAGGGTTTGTAGATATGTGTCTCAAGGTGGTCTAGACGAGATTTCAAAGGTCCGCATGAAGATCTGAAGAAGTTGTGGCTGCTCAAGTAAAATCGGTTCCAACAGGTGTTCAAAGGAAACAGAGTAATAAAGAAAAGTCCGGTGAGATCTAGAATTGCATTTTCTTGTTCTGCGGATTTGAGGGAGTTTTGAGGATGTCTTTGTGAAGTGTCAACTCAATTGGTTCATGGTTTGGAGGTCGGCAAGCATCTATTCCTTTGTGACAGTAATGACAGATTGTGTTATTGAGGTTCTGGATGAAGGAGAGAAGGATTTCAGTAAGCAAATGAAGTGTGAATGTTCTTGGTGATTCAAGCAAGCTTGTGGAAGTCTCTGGTTAGTGTACTATTCTTATTGGTGGTCTGCATTGAAGTTGGAGCTCGCAATTGAAGAATAACTTCTGGATGTTGGCGTTCTTCCTGAGATTGGTCAACCAGATGAGTTACACATTATGCGGATGTTCTTGTTGATGTTTGCCGACTTAGATGATCATTCCTAAGTTGATGTCTTGTATAAATAAGGGATTGCAAAGTCATTTCAATGGTATCTTTGTCAAGATGAGTGTGTGGTAGTAAGGAGAAGAGCGAAAGGCAGAGCAGAAGTTTTTGGGCTTAAATGGAACTGATTCAAGCATGGTGAAGATGCTATTTTCTAGTTCAAGTAGGTGATACTTATTTCTTTGTAAACAGTGTGTCTCTTGTAGGCAGTGAGCCTCTTATGAGCAATGTGCTCAGGCAGTAAGCCCTAATTGGCATGTGCCATTGGTTCTTTCTATTCTTCTAACAGAGAATACATTCTTGGGTTAATCACCCTGTGGTTTTTCCCTTAACCAGGTTTTCCACGTCAAAATCTTGGTGTCACTTGTGTTAATGTGTTTCTGCTTTTGATTTGATGCATTGTGTTTTCATGATTAATTTACCATTATGCAACTAAACCACTATAAGGAGTTAAGTGTTTGAATTAGAAGAAAGTTTTATACAACTAATTCACCCCCCCTCTCAATTGTATGCCCTAAATATAACAATTGGTATCAGAGCAAAGTTCCTCTAAAGGAAGCTTAACCGCTTGAGGAGATCTGGGATGTCATCATACAAGAAAGATAGTCCAAAGTTTGATGGAACAAATTTTAATCTTTGGAAAGGTCGCATGAAGTGTCACTTACAGTGTATGGGAGTGGCATATTGGTCCATGGCTACAACAAAGTATATACCTCCAAAAGGTGGCCCAAAAACCCTAAATGAAATCATAGATGTTGAAAACAATCTATAGACTATAGAAGCTCTTCTTAGTGCATTATCTGATTCAGAGCTCTCAAATGTTATTGACCTACCAACTACTTTTGAAATCTGGGAAAAACTAGAGCTTCTACATGAAGGAGACAAGTATGTTAAATGTGCAAGATTACAAAGTCTGAAAGGAAATTTTGAAAATCTGAAGATGAGAGAAGATGAAAATATCACTACCTTTATGCCAAGAGTAAATGAAATTGTTTATGGAATTAGAAATGCTGGTGGAGTTTTGGATGAAGATGAGATTGTTGGGAAAATCCTCAGATCCCTTCCTGCTTCTTACAAAATCAAGGCTGTTGCCATTGAAGAATTTTTGAGCCCATACAACTGTCACAAAAGATCAATTGGCTGGTAAATTAGCTGCATTTGAAATGACTAAGTTTGGAGATGCCCCCCCCAAGACTAAATCTGCATTCAAGGCCAATATCTCAGTAAAAGGTAAACAAAGGTTTTATCCAAGAGAAAACTCTTCAAGGAAATTATCATGGTATGAAAAAGCAAAAATTGACCTGGAAGAAGAAGTTGAAATTGCTCACCTTGAAGCTTTCATTGCAGAGAGGCTGCCAAGAGGATCCGGTAAGTATGAAGGGAAACTGCCTTTTAAGTGTTTCAACTGCAATGGTCATTTTGCCTCAAAGTGTCCAGAAAGAAATTCAAAACCAAATCCTAACAGATCAAGGTTCTAAAAGAACTGTTACTATGTTCATGAGGAAGATGATAATGAAGGAGTAACAGATGATGAATCAGAGTTAGGAGACAAATTCAGAAGTGACTGGGTGTTCATTGCCATCAAGGAAGAAGATCCAATGCCCTCTGAATCTGTCAATCATAATGTTGAAGAAAGAGCTCTGGCTGCCCAAATTGAAGAAAAGGATGCTTGGGTCATTGACAGTGGATGCTCTCACCATATGACAAGTGACAAAAACAAGTTCATAGATTTAGAAAGGTATAAAGGAGGAATGGTAAAGTTTGGTGACAATTCTGCTGGTAGAATCAGAGGAAGGGGAACTATTTCTTTTGATGGAAGGAACAAAACCAACAATGTACTGTATGTTGAAGGATTGAAGCATAATCTTCTCAGTGTTGGACAATTGGTGGACAAAGGCTATGATCTCTGATTCAAGAATGGCAAATGCAAGATCTTTGAAAGTTCTGGAATAGAGATTGCATCCGGTACTCAAACTAAAGGTAATATCTTCCACTTAGTTGGTACTGGTAAAAGTTGTATATTTTTGCAAATTGATCAGAGCTGGCTATGGCATAGAAGAATGTGTCATGTGAATTTTGATAATATCATCAAGATAAGTAATACTCAGGTTGTAAGAGATCTTCCAAAATTGGTGAAACCTACAAATAGTTTGTGCAAGGAATGTCAATTAGGTAAAAAAAGCAGAGTCTCATTCAAAAACAAGGAACAATCCTCTACCAGATTATTAGACTTAGTTCATACTAATTTATGTGGTCTGACAAGAATCAGGAGTGTGCAAGGTGATAGATACTTCATGTTACTGATTGATGACTATTCCCAGATGATGTGGGTAACTTTTCTAAAAGAGAAATCAGAAGCTCTTGAGAAATTCAAAATATTCAAAGTTATGGTAGAGAATGAAACCAGATTAAAATTGAAATGTCTAAGGTCTGATAGAGGTGGAGAATTCACATCTGGTGAGTTCATAGAGTTCTGTGAGAAACATGGAATAAAGAGACAATTGTTTGCCCCTAGGACTCCACAGCAGAATGGAGTAGTGGAAAGAAAGAACCGGACCATCCACGAAGCATCTAGGGCAATGATGATGGAAGCAAATGTTCCTTAGATCTATTGGAGAGAAGCTGTCAGCACTGCAGTTTATACTCTCAATCGAGTTCAAATCAGAAGCAATACCGGTAAGACTCCTTATGAACTTTGGTTTGGCATCACTCCTACTGTGAGGTATTTTAGATTCTTTGGTAGCAAGTGTTACATTAAAAGAGACGAAGATCCAGGCAAGTTTGATGCTAGAAGTGATGAAAGAATATTCTTGGGTTACTCCACTCAAAGCAAAGCATACCGGTGTTATAACAAGAGATTGAGAAAGATTATAGAAAGTACAAATGTAAAGGTTGATGAAGGAATTGAAAAGCCCTCAAAGTTTTATGAGTATGATGAAGATGATCAGAATAGTGCTTTGATTCAAGGTGCCCAAGTCTCTTCTAAAAAATAGATTCAAAATGATTTGGTAAGTCAGGAAGAAGAGATAAGTCTCAACTAGCCTGATCAAGAATTAGAAGTGCAAGAAACTCCCAAAATTCCAAGGTATGTAAGACTGAATGACTCTGAGGATCAGATCATAGGTGACAAAAGCAAAGGTGTACAAACAAGAAGGAGAATTGCTCAAATTTTAGATGAATATTGTCTGATTTCAAACATTGAACCCAAGATAGTAGATGAAGCTTGCAATGATGAAAATTGGACTAAAGCTATGGAGGAAGAGCTAATGCAAATTGAGAAAAATCACACTTGGGATCTTGTTCCTAGACCTAGAAACAAGAATGTAATTGGAAGCAAATGGGTCTTCCAGAATAAACTAAATGAGGTTGGTGAAGTAATCAGAAATAAAGATAGATTGGTCTGCAAGGGCTACTCTCAAATAGAAGGAGTTGACTTTGATGAAACTTTTGCTCCGGTGGCAAGAATTGAAGCAGTTAGATTATTTCTTGCATTTGCTACCTTCAAAGATTTCAAGGTGTATCATATGGATGTCAAGTCTGCCTTCCTGAATGGTGACTTGGAAGAAGAAGTGTACATTGAGCAACTGGATGGATTTCAGTTGTCTAATCATGGTGATTTAGTCTGCAAGTTGAAGAAAGCACTATATGGATTGAAGCAAGCCCCAAGAGCCTAGTATGAAAGATTGGATAAGCATCTTTTGAAGATTGGTTTCAACAAAGGTACTGCTGACAGTAATTTGTACTTCAAAATTGATCATGAAAATATCCTGATTATTGAAGTGTTTGTTGGTGATATCATTTTTGGTGGAAAAGATAGTATGTGCAAAACTTTTGCAAATCAAATGAAAAGTGAATTTGAGATGTCCATGCTTGGAGAAATGAATTTCTTTCTGGGATTACAAATCACTCAAACAAAGAAAGGAATCTTCATTTCTCAGTCAAAATATGTGAAAGAATTATTGAATAAATTTGGGATGGAAGATTCAAAGCCAATGAATACTCCCATGGCAACCGGATGTAAGTTGAGCAAAGATGATGACACTCCTAAGGCAGATCAGACAAAGTACAGGTCAATGATTGGAGGACTATTATATCTCACTCAAACTAGACCAGACATCATGTAGGTTGTTGGTCTTGTTGCTAGACTCCAAGCTGATCCTAGAGAATCTCATTTCATGGCAATCAAGAGGATTTTTAGATATCTAAAAGGGACAGTTGAGTATGGTCTATAGTATCCTAAAGATCATGATTTCTCTCTTCATGCATACACAGATGCTGATTGGGCAGGAGATGTGGATGACCAGAAGAGTACCAGTGGTGGAGCATTCTTTTTGGGGAAAAGATTGGTTTCTTGGCTAAGCAAGAAACAAGAGGCAATATCTCTATCTACAACTGAAACAGAATACATTGCAGCAGCAGGTAGTTGCACTCAAGTTTTATGGATGAAGCAGATGCTAAGAGATATCAAAGTGAAGTATGAAGAACCTATCACAATCTTCTGTGATAATTCAAGTGCAATAAATATATCTAAGAATCTGGTGTTGCATTCAAAGACTAAACACATTTCCATCAAGTTTCACTTTTTGAGAGAGCAAGTAAACAAGAATGAAGTTAGGTTGGAGTTTGTGCCCTCCAAGGATCAGATTGCAGACATCCTTACTAAACCTCTACCTAAGGACTCTTTTGAGTATCTCAGGGAGAAGTTGGGGGTTATTGCCCCTCCGGTGATGAACTAAGATGCACTGTTGTGCATCAATCCAGTGAATATCACAGTCACACCTTGAGGTCTAGATTGATAATGGGGAGCTGCTACTCAGGGGGAGCAACAGGTATGATTCTGAAGTAGAGGAATTGCAAGTATGTGCCCTTTGCCATTGATATCAAAGGGGGAGAGAAGACATGTGAAAAATAAGTGAAAAACAAGTAGTTGATGATCAAAGGGGGATCAGTGAAAGAGAGAGAAGACATGTGAATGGTTATTACTGATAGGGGGAGTTATGATAGTAAGAAGTTCTTGTCTTGATGGTCAAAACAGTTTTTCACATCATATGTTGCCATCAATGACAAAGGGGGAGATTGTTGTAAATATGGGCCTAACTGGTGTTGTCATTGATGTCAACATACTACTGTTGCATTAATGATAAGGATTGGATGAGCTAAGTGCTGAGGATATTGAGAAAATTAGTCTCAACCAGGAACAAGTGAAGAACAGTGATGACAGTAAGGTAAAAGTCCAAGATAGGTTGAGGATCAGAGGATACAGTTTAAAGGGTTTGTAGATATGTGTCTCAAGGTGGTCCAGACAAGATTTTAGAGGTTCGCATGAAGATCTAAAGAAGTTGTGGCCGCTCAAGTAAAATCGGTTCCGGTAGGTGCTCAAAAGAAACAAAGTAATAAAGAAAGGTCCGGTGAGATCCGGAATTGCATTTTCTTGTTCTACAGATTTGAGGGAGTTTTGAGGACGTCTTTGTGAAGTGTCAACTTGATTGGTTCATGGTTTGGAGGTCCGCAAGCATCTATTCCTTTGTGACAATAATGACAGACTGTGTTCTTGAGGTTCTGGATGAAGGAGAGAAGGATTTCAGTAAGCAGATGAAGTGTGAATGTTCTTGGTGATTCAAGCAAGCTTGTGGAAGTCTCTGGTTAGTGTACTATTCTTGTTGGTGGTCCGCATTGAAGTTAGAGCTTGCAATTGAAGAATAACTTCCGGATGTTGGTGTTCTTCCTGAGATTGGCCGACCGGATGAGTTACACATTCTGCGGATGTTCTTGTTGATGTTTGCTGACTTAGATGATCATTCCTAAGTTGATGTCTTGTATAAATAAGGGATTGCGAAGTCATTTCAATGGTGTGTTTGTCAAGATGAGTGTGTGGTAGTAAGGAGAAGAGCGAAAGGTAGAGAAGAAGTTTTTGGGCTTAAATGGAACTGATTCAAGCATGGTGAAGATGCTATTTTCTAGTTCAAGTAGGTGATACTTATTTCTTTGTAGATAGTGTGTCTCTTGTAGGCAGTGAGCCTCTTGTGAGCAGTGTGCTCAAGCAGTGAGCCCTAATTGGCATGTGTCATTGGTTCTTTCTATTCTTCTAACAGAGAATACATTCTGGGGTTAATCACCCCGTGGTTTTTCCCTTAACCAGGTTTTCCACATCAAAATCTTGGTGTCACTTGTGTTAATGTGTTTCTGCTTTTGATTTGCTGCATTGTGTTTTCATTATTAATTTACCATTATGCAACTAAACCACTATAAGGAGTTAAGTGTTTGAATTAGAAAAAAATTTTGTACAACTGATTCACCCCTCCCCTCTCAGTTGTATGCCCTAAATCTAACACCATTAACTTCACCTATTGATATAAATGCTTTAGCCTTTGCTAACTAATCTAGCCCCAGTTATCATGTACCTACCTTGTCTGAAGGCCAGAATATGAGACAACAGGGAAGTCCAAGCACAGGGGGAAGTGGTGTAAATAGACAGCATGAAAATCAAAGGGATCAATTTCATAGAAGACACTTACAAATGGGGAGATATAGGCAGGTATGTTTTGTTGGGATACCGGGTATCCTAATCCTATTCCAAATGATGTCAGAAATATGTTGGCTAAATTTGTTGGAAACAATGTACTGTCTGGTGAAGACCACCTCAGGACCTTCTTAAACCTATTAGATGATTATGAGGTCAAGAATGAGGATGTAGTCATGAAATTGTTTACACATTCATTAGTAGAAGATGCTAGCGACTGGTACAAAGGTCTACCTGAGGGTAGTATTGGTTCTTGGGAGGAATTCAAAAGAATATTTAGAGGATAATATGGTGACAAAATAGATCCCCAATTCATGTTGAAGGAGTCTAACAACATCTATAAAGGACACAATGAAATGGTTTCTGACTTCAACACTAGATTTTAGAAGGCAATGTTCAGGGTTCTTATTGGTTTGAGACTAAGTGAACAAGTCTACCTTATTTTATATTGCCATGATTTTGATTCTAAACTCAATTATTGTTTAAGAGATAAAGACCCTCAGAGTTTGAGAGAGGCTTTTAAGACTGCTTTGCATATTGAAAGTAATAGAAAAGCCTCTAGAAAGGTAGGAAAAAGAGATGATGTAAAACTACTGAAGAACCCTAGGGGACATGAAAAGTTGCTAGCACAAGATAAGATGGATAAGGTTATGAATGCCTTAAAGGACTTGAATTATAAGATTGCCAAACAAGAAAAGGGCCTGACAAATGAAAGACCACCAAGGTTACATTATCAGCCATATAATACCAACTGGCATAATGGTAAGCATGTTCTTAATAATTAGAGAAATTTGCAAAGTAATGATCCTCTTGATCTGTTGAAGAAAGTTTCTACAAATTTTTTGGATAACACTCCATGGTGTCTGGCTTGCCAGCTACCTCATTCACCACATCAATGTGTAGTAGCACAATCTCTTGAAGAAGACCAGAACACATGTGATGATTGTGACTTGCCTCATGAACAAGATGGGGTGATAAATATGTTTTTTTTCTGATGGTGAGTGTTCTTCTGATGGAGAGACAAATGAATTTGATGTTGATAATCAATGACATGCAATGATTGCATTTCAGCAACAAGTGATCTTTGATGAAGATGATGAAGAGAGTTGTAGTGTGAATGCCCTTGAGACTAAAGGAACTGATGTGACTTTAAGGAGAGCATCAGATGAAGAAATAAATAAACTGACTTTTGTTATTGTGACTTAGTTTAAAAGTAATTACCATCTAAGAAATAAAGTTGTAAATGAAGATATGGGCTAGGCTGGCAGTGTGTTTATCAAGGATAGTCAAGTAGACAAGAAGAAAGTAGAGCCAAAGGCAAGAAACACCAAGGTGTGGAGAAAGAAACCTGGTGGGACACATGTTGGTGAACCATTGATTTCTCCATCAAATCTGATCAAGCCTCAAAAATTGAAGATTGACAAAGAAAAGAAGAGGAATGTGGTTCAAGGGGTTAGTGAATCTGATGTAAATAAAGGGACATTTGAGGATAGCCTTGGGTGGTGCATGGTGTGCCCAAGTATACCCTAGTTGACATGTTCCAAAGGTTGTCACAAGTAAAGGTGTCAGTTCCATTTTTGGAATTGATGAGGATTGAAGAGCATAAGAATAAGATAGTGGCCTTTATCAATGGTGTATGTATAGCCTACAATGAAAAAAGAGAAAATATTCAACTTGAAGAGAACATGGAGAAAAGAAGAGAAAGGGATGTTGAGGGGAGCAGAAATGATAACCCTCAAGTGTTCTTAGGTGCCACACTTGCTACATGCCCTAATCAAGTGGACCCTTTTTATGTTTCACTAATCATAAATGACAAGGTGATAAAGAATTGTATGATTAATTCTAGGGCATCATCCAATATCATGCCAGTTAGAGTCATGCAAGCATTAGGGTTGAAGATTACTAAAGCTTATGGAAAATTCTATGCAATGGATAATAGAGAAGTTCCAGTCATAGGGATCATAAGGGAAATACCTTATAGGTTGGTAGCATATCTTGATAAAGAGTTTGTGATTAGTGCAACTGTGGTAGATATCCCTCCAACTTATGGGATGCTTCTATCTAGAAAATGGTCTACTGCCATTGGAGGAAGCATGCAGTGTGATATGTCCTTTGCCACTATCCCTATTGATGGCAAGGATGTTAAACTTCATAGGGAGGCCATGGCTCCATATATGATTGTGGAAGATGAACTCGAGGAGCATATCCATTTTGTTGATATAGACATTGACAACTACAAAGTTGAGAAATTACAAGAAGAAGAAGAAGAAGACAAGAATCCTATACCTTTGGAAAAGGTGGTAAGGGAACAAGCATCTAATGATGAATTATGGACTATGTATTTTGATGGTGCTTGTTCTAAGGAAGGATCTGGTGCAGGTGTTAGCCTTATTTCTCCCAGTGGCAAAACTTTTAAGTATTCATTTTCATTCATGTTTGTTTGTACAAACATGTTGCTGAAAATGAGGCTTTATTACTTGGGTTGAAAGTAGCATACAAACATGGAATAAGAAAGTTAAGATTCGTAAGTGACTCATAATTGATTATGTATTAGGTAAGGTCAGTATTCATGTCTAATAATAGTAGATTGAAGTAGTACAGAAATGTTGTCTGGGACACAATAGAAATGTTTGATGCTTTTAACATTAAGTGGGTAGAAAGAAATAAGAATGCTATGCCAGATTTGTTAGCTAATATAGCACTAAGGCCTAATGATATGACATTTGCAGGTATCTCTAAGGTTGAGATCCAAACAAGGCCTTTTGTCCCTGATAACATTTAGAATTGGTAGGTGTTTCATAATGATGAGGATATATTGAAATTCATGCAATGCATACACCAGTATGAAAGTTAGGAGATAGACTTTGGAGCATTTGTAGAAGAAAAGGATGGAAAAGAAATAGTATTTGGATGTGAGGTGATCCAGCTCAAGACTAATAAAATTCCTAGAGGTCTTGTGGCTTTGGAAAGGGTCTTTGAGGGTCCTAATAAGAGTACTATTAAGAAAATTTAGCACATCCAGATGACTTGGAAGAAATAAATCTAGGAACAGAGAATGCTCTGAAGAAAGTATATATATAAAAGAAAATGAAGCCTTAGATTAAAGCAATGTTGATTGCTTTACAAAGAAAATATAGGCATGTGTTTGCCTAGTCTTATGATGATTTAAAGGCATACAGAGAGGACTTGTTTCAGCACGAGATACCTCTTAAACCGGATGCAAATCCCTTTAGGCAGAAGTAGAGACCAATAAACCCAACATTGGTGCCCAAAATGCAAGAGGAACTAACAAAGTTAAGAGAAGGAGGAATTATAAAGCCAATCAGACATTCAACTTGGGTGTCTAATCTTATGCTTGTTAGAAAGAAGAACAGCGATATCAAACTTTGTGTAGATTTCAGAAATCTCAATATATCATCGTTGAAAGATAATTACCCATTGCTGAATGTGTATAAGGAAAATCGATCTATTCTAAACTAATAAAAACCAAAAATCCAATAACATAAAGAAAACGAATTTAAATAAAAGCCATGACAAGTAATCAATGCAATAAAGACTTTTACCGAAATTTGTGTAGTTTCCTTTGGATTGAATGTAGAATTGCTCAATGAAATTGCAAAGCCATAGCTGCAACAAGCAAGTGTAGTGCTCAAGAGATCAATGTCAAATGATCGTAAGGTTGCTCAATCGACGCATTGTGTATGCTCAAAGCTCTGTTAAGTATGCTTGAGAATACGATCGAAGAGAGAGACAATGAAGGAGATGAGGGGGGTTTATATAGATTTCAAGGAAAATCGATCAACGGTCCAGATAATTCAGAAGAATCAACGGAGGAGATCAGTTGAGGAATGTGCAACGAATGAAAAGAAGACATGTGTCTTGCTTTCTTTTGCATGAGAGGAGCTATCAAGAATAGAAGAATGAGTTAACTGAAGAGATAAATCAATTAAAAGAATAAAGCAATCAGTTAAGTGATTTAAAACAAGAAGAAGAGATTTGCATGAGAAAAGAAGATATTTTGCTTTATTAAATATAGAAATATTTAATTGATGAGCAAAAAAGCTTGAGTTATATTAGAGATAACTCAAATTTAGAAGAAAAAGCAATTTAAATAAATAATTGATTTATTTAAATTTAGGGAAGATATTTTGGAAGAAATAATTAAATAATTGGAATTATTTAATTTTTAGAAGATTTAAAAACAAAATAAATAAATAAATTTATTTAATTGTTGTGCATGATTTTGGAAGAATAATTTTTGATTTAATTAAATAATTAAGAATTATTTAATTTTAGATAAGAGGGAATTTGTTGAATTAATTAAATAATTGGATTTATTTAATTAATGTGGATTTGATTTTTGGAAAGAGGATAATGATCTAATTAAATAATTAAAATTATTTAATTGTAGAAGAATATAGAGGAATTTAATTTAATTAATTAAATAATGAGGATTTATTTAATTAATGTTGAATTTAGGAGATTTAGAAGAATTTGATGATAATTAATTAAATAATTAGATTATTTAATTAACGTTGAAATGCAGGTGATTAGGAAGAAATGATGAAATGCAAGTGATGCGACGACTTGGTCATTTTAGGGTGTCTACATTTTGCCCCTCTTTGATGCAATGCAGCTTGCAGCATTGCTTCAAAGAAAATAATTGTTGAAGAGGTGATACAATTTTTTGATGCCCCAGTGTAGGTGGTTGCCCCAGCATAGTTAGTGTAGGGTGCCCCCTCGAGAGGAAAGACATGGAAGCGACAGAAGAACTGTGTTGACGCTCGACTAGAAGATTTGTTGGAGACAGACAAGGTTGGGTTGATGATAGATAGAAGAAAGGAGATAGGAGAGAACATAAGAGAAAGACTGTTGATTGATCTTTGCTGGAAAACTATATAAGGCCATGGAAAAATGGATGGTGTAGATGGATGAGCTTGTTGCAATGGTTTCACATTTGTTTATAAAGAGCAATCCTTATTTTTGATATAGCACGTGGATAGTTTGCCACCAAGGTATAAAAGACCAAGGTGCTGTAATATCTGAGTGCATGGACGTTGACTCTGCAAGCAAGCGGTTTGAACTTAGATCCCCTTAGACATAATATAACCTTATTGGAACATGTGAATGAGCCATAGTCTTGAACATAAAATAAACTTCAATACATGTAAATGCAAGAAGAATTATTAATATGTAAGATGCTAGGTCCTAACACACACAAGATAAATAGAATGCTAAGAAAGATACTGAAGATCATTCCTCAAACACAGCACACAGAAAGCAATGACTATGCCCCCAATCCGTACTGCATCGCAACATACCAAGATTATAGATAAATCAAGGTAGTCTTGAATAGGTATTGGAAAAGGAACAAAAGATAACCATAACACAAATTGACTGACTTACAGAGTAAACATACAGCCAACATATTCTCTTGCCAAAGAGGTTGCTCAGGATAGATTGGATAGGAAAGATAACAGCCTTATCGTAGGAACTCTGTGTCCGTTAAAGGGTGCTATCTACCTAAAAAGACAATATCTTGCTGTAGGAAATGCCACATGTCGTAGGAGACGCGTGTGTTGGTCTCGACAATGGAACACTTCGTAGAAGACAAGCTTGTGGATCTAGGGCTTGGTTAAGCGGTACTTAGCTGATGTTGGCAATCGGTATGCAGGATAGTAGATGACTCTGGAAGTAGGCCTCTTTGCTTTAGGTTTGCGAAGGACTATTGCTTTGAAAGGATGCGCTAGCTTGCTGCTTGAGTTAGTCAAGTCGAGGCGAATGGATTTTGAAAAAATGGAAGACTAGAGGGGTGACAGTGCAACTGAATTGAGATGGGCGGAGAATGATGGATCGTGTGTGCCTGAGTACTGGATACATCCTTCGTATTCTAGACTGCCTACATACCCTGTGCCCACGGGATCAAGGCACACTTACGATGGAAGATGAACGTGATAAATATGTAGTTCTGGATAGAGTGATGAATGGGTCAAGGTGAAAGGGGGAGATCTTATGTACCTGAGTACTGGAAACGTCCTTCGTATTCCAGACTGCCTACATACCCATATCCATGGGATCAAGGTACCTTAAGATTGAGAAGAGATAATATGTAGTTCTGGTTATTGTGATGAAGTAGAAGAAGAGCGGAGAAGAGGTGATCTTATGTACCTGAGTACCGGAAACGTGCTTCGTATTCCAGACTGCCTACATACCCATATCCATGGGATCAAGGTACCTTAAGATTGAAAAGATGATATGTAGTTCTGGTTGACGTGATGCAGGGGAAAAAGTGTTGAGAAGATAACAGCCTTATCATAGGAACTCTGTGTCCGTTAAAGGGTGTTACCTGTGGAAATGAGACAAGATTGAAGTATGCGCTGCAAACCATGAACAAGGAACCAATCCTAGACTGAAGCTAAGGAAAGAGTTGCCCCCATTCTGGTAGAGGAAACTGTAGGGGTGACCGCCGAAGAAGACACAGAAAGACTTGACCTAGGACAAGACAGTGGTAACTGTAGACACAGATCAAGACGTGGGATGACGATGAGGGACATTGACAAATTTCCAAGCTATACTAGATAGGGAGATGGAAATGCAAACAAGGTCAATGGTTTTATTATGGATGGATGGATGAAGCAGGTTACGAACTGGACAAGGAGTGGACAGGACTCGATAGACAATGGATGCTGACTCTACGCATAGCGCCTGTTTGCCAGGTTTTCACTATGGTACTTATCCAAGGCGCCTGTTTGCCAGGTTTTCACCAGAGGACAGATTTTTTTGAATTTTTTTTTTTTTGGAATACTCTGAGGATCAGGCATAGAACTTCTTGAGATGGACACTGTTAAGTGGCTCATCTAGAGGAATGCCGTCAGGTGTAGCTAAAGTATAAGCTCCCGATCCATATGCTGCTGTGACAATGAAGGGACCTAACCAGTTAGGCTCAAACTTGCCCTTCTTCTCTCGATCTGCTTGATTTCTCTGATTCTCCTTAAGTACAAGATCACCAACTTGAAACCGTCTTTCTTTGATCTTTTTGTTGTAATTACGCCGGAGGCGGTTTTGATAGACATGGAGATGATTAAGTGCGGCAAGACACCTCTCATCTAGTAGTTCTAGCTCAGCTAATCTGGAAGTGCGATACTCATCTCCACCGATCAGGTCCTGCATGGATACTCTGAGGGATGGGATCTCGACCTCTATAGGCAGGATGGCTTCAGAGCCAAAGACCAAGGCATATGGTGTGGCACCAGTTGGTGTTCTGATACTAGTGCGGTAGGCCCATAGGGCGGGATTGAGTTGCAAGTGCCAATCACGACCAGCTTCATTGACTGTTTTCTTTAGGATCTTGAGAATGGTTTTGTTGGAAGCCTCAGCTTGGCCGTTACTCTGCGGATAGTAGGGAGTTGAAAAGCGATGTTGGATATTGTACTGTATGCATAAGGCACGAACATCTTGGTTCTTGAATGGTCTCCCATTATCAGTGACAATGGCTTGGGGAATACCATACCGGCATATGAGGTAGTTTAGGATAAACTTGGCTATTTGCTTACCGGTGATATAGGTCATAGGAATGGCTTCCACCCACTTCGTGAAATACTCAGTGGCGGTAATGATAAACTTGTGGCCATTTGAGGAGGAAGGGTGGATTTGTCCTACGAGGTCGAGACCCCATTGAGAAAAAGGCCATGGAGTTGTCACAGGTTGTAATTCATGAGCGGGTGCGTGAATCAGATCTCCATGCTGCTGACATTGTAGACACTGCTTAGCAAACTGTGCGGCATCTTGCTCTATTGTAGGCCAATAATAACCTATTCTAAGTATCTTCTTAGCAAGATTAGGACTGGTAGAATGTGCACCGCAGACACCTTCGTGTATGTCTCGTAAGGTAGCTTCGGCTTCTTCCGCGTTAAGACATCGTAAGAGGATACCATCGAGACTCCGGCGATATAGTGTATCACCCAGAATGATGTAACGAGAGGATCGACGGATAAAGGTTTTGCGTTGAGTGGATGATAGGTCAGGGGGAAAGGTTTTGTTCTTGAGGTATTCATAGATGTCTTCGTACCATGGGGAATTGGGACCAACAAGTTCGCAGATGATTTCAGTAACAGGAACATCGACGGCTGGTATCAACAATTGCTCGATCAAGAATTCACACTTCTGTGTATTTGCAGGCATATCAATTAGTGACCCTACAGAAGCCATAGAATCTGCAGCTTTATTATGTTCTCTTAGAATTTGCTCAAATGTGATGCTAGAAAAGTGTGGTTTGTAGGCATCCACTAGTTGTTTGTAGGGGACCAACTTTTCATCCTTGGTTTGGTATTCATCCGTGACTTGGCGGATGACTAGCTGTGAGTCTCCATATACTTGTAATTCTGTGATGTCCCATTGAACTGCTGTATTGAGACCTATAAGGAGTGCTTCATACTCGGCTATGTTGTTGGTGCAAGGGAATGCAAGCCGATATGACTTTGGAATGTAGTCATTTTGAGGTGTAACAAATAAGATGCCAGCTCCTGAGCCATGCTGTGTGTAAGAACCGTCAAAGTACAACTTCCACATTATGGAGTTAGCAAGAGTGAATAGATTCTCATCAGGAAAGTCTGCTACCATAGGATGTGTATCTTTCATAGGTGCTTCTGCTAGTTGATCAGCGAGGGCTTGCCCTTTGATTGCCTTACGATCTGTGTACTCAATGTCAAACTCACTAAGGATCATGACCCATTTAGCTAGTCTACCTGTGAGAGCTACTTTTGTTAGTAGATACTTCAAGGGATCAATCTTAGCTATCAGATTTGTGTGTTGGTTCAGCATGTAATGCCGCAACTTTTGGGAGGCGAACACTACTGCTAAACAAGCCCTTTCCATTGGTGAATAATTGAGCTCGTATCCCACCAAGGTTCTACTGATGTAATATATTGCATGCTCCTTTCCTGTGTCATCATTCTGTGCTAGTAGAGCCCCTAGGGCTGAGTTTGTAGTGGAGATGTACAATATCAAGGGTTTGTCCGCAACTGGTGGAACCAATACAGGAGGTGTAGCTAGATACTCTTTAAGTTGATCAAACGCTGCCTGACACTTGTTGTCCCATCGAAATGAAACATCCTTTCGGAGCAAGTGTTGAAAGGGTTGACATTTATCTGCTAGCTGTGAGATGAAATGCCTGATGGACTGCAACCTTCCTTGTAGGCTCCTTAATGCTTTTAGGTTCTTTGGTGGAGGCATCTCCACTATAGCTTTTACTTTTGCTGGATCTACTTCGATGCCTCTACGAGATACGATGTATCCCAATAGTTTCCCTGATGTGACACCGAATACACACTTCTTAGGATTTAGTCTTACTTGGTATTTTTCCAGCCTGTCAAAGATCTGCCCTAGGACCTGTATGTGATCCTCTCTAGAAGATTTGGCCAATATATCATCCACATAATCTTCCATGATGTGATGAAAGAGGTCATGAAATATCACTGTCATAGCTCGCTGATAGGTTGCTCTTGCATTCTTCAGACCAAACGGCATAACACACCAACAGTAATTGCCCCAAGGACATGTAAAGGTTGTTTTGTGTTGATCTTCCTCAGCTATCCTTATCTGGTTGTAGCCTGAGAATCCATCCATAAGAGAAAGCATCTCGTGACCTTCTGTCAAGTCCACTATAATGTCAATGTTTGGTAGTGGAAAATCATCTTTAGGACATGCCTTATTGAGATCTCTGAAATCATTACACATGCGGATGCGCCCATTAGGTTTAGACACAGGTACAATGTTTGAGACCCAATCTGAATAGTCAATAGGTCATATGAACTTTGCGTCTAACAGCTTTTGTACTTCCACTTTCACCAAGAGAGCTATCTGTGGGTGCATCTTTCTCAATTTCTGCTTGACTGGTTTCACCTTGGGATCAACTGTGAGATAATGAACTACCAGCTTAGGGTCTAGCCCTGGCATATCTGCATAGGTCCATGCAAAGTTGATGGTTCGTTGCAAGAAGAACTTGTTAAGATTTCTGTGCTCTGTATCAGATAATGATGCTGCTAGAAATGTTGTCTTTGGATTCTGTTCTGTACCTAGGTTGATCTATGTAGAATCTTCCACTAGTAGGGCTGATTTCTCTTGATACTTAGAAGGTAAGGGAAGGTCAAATCCTCCATCCTCAGGTGCCACAGTTGGGTTTTCACCTTTGGATACGTCCTTTATTTTTACTATTTTATGATCAGGAGGTGCCACAGTGTGGTTTTCACCTAGAGATCTTTCTTTATTTGCACTTTTGCGACTAGAGGATTTGGCATTCTCACCAAAATAAGCCGTGGGCTCAAGTTCCATTACAAAACCTGCCTTGTGATCGCCAAGAGGGATACCTTCCCGAAGTCCCATGAACTCAGCGAGAGCTTCGTCATTCTGAAATACATCTATAACGGGGGCCCCTTGTTGGTCCCAATCGATAAGTTCAGGGTAGACAAGCGTGACATTCTAGGTGCTGGTGGTGGAAGTTAAGGATACGGAGGATAGTGTAAAAATGGAGGATTCCGCGAATAGATTGGTCATGTGGAGGGAAGAGTCATCGGCGATATCCTCTGTAGACGTCGTATCGGTGGGAAACTTGTCAGCTACCTCGTTGAGGATATACTCGATGTCCGAGGCGCGTGGTACCTTCTTACCAAATCCTAATCCTTTCTTGTCTAGCTTCTTTGTTACCACAATGGGCTCCATAGTGCCTTGATTCTATTTCCCAAGGCCACCTTTTCCTTTATAGCCCATGTTTTTCACTATCCTTAAGCCATTGCCATATTGCTTGACTGGTATCGTGACTGGTTCTTTCTCCTTGTAGAGCCAAGAAGAGATGTCCTCAATAGTTTCCTCTTCCAATAACCGTCCATGTTGGAATTGGGTTAGGAATGTTGGGGGAGGAATAGCTACTTTATTGGTAACTTTAGCAATGGGTGGTTTGCCGTAAGATTTGGGAGATAAAGGCATCCGCCCTACACAACAAGATTCAGAGATATCATAAGAGCCAAAGCCTATATCCTGAAAGCGAGCTGTGATTTTGGGGAGGGGTGTAGGTGCGCTAGTAGAGGCTTGCGTGAGAGTTTCAGGGTCAACATAGAGAGGGGACTCAAGGGCTTTGTCATTTTTAGGCACTTGGTTGCAATTCTTATAGCTTCCTTGCAAGACACGGCAAAATTCAAAAGGATTAGGGTCTCCTGGGATGGTGATCTCTGTACCATTGTATGGGAACTTGAGGGATTGATGGTACGTGGAGGGAACAGCCTTCATTGCATGGATCCATGGGCGGCCTAGGATAATGTTGTAAGGCAGCTCAATATCAAGAACTTGGCACCTGGTTTCAAGCATGACAGGGCCCAGTTGTATAGGTAAGTGAATAACACCCTCTGAACGGCGTTCTGCATCATCATATCCTTTGATTGTAATACTATACTCAGTGTTGACGTGATCCTCAGAGTATCCCAATTGCTTTAGTAACTTTAAAGAACAGATGTTGAGATCAGCACCTCCATCTATGAGGATGCGTTTGATTTTGCGCTTATGGATGAGCACTTCAATATGGAGGGCATCGTTGTGACAAGGATCATGGGAGGGAAGGTCTTTCTCAGAGAAGACCACATTGTAAGGCGAAGCAATATTACCCACTATAGCTTGGAAATCTGCGACTGCTATGTTGTTAGGAACGGACGACTCCTGGAGGGCTTTTTCTAACACCACTCTATGTGTAGGTGATGACCGTAGAAGGTCCAAAATAGAGATCTGTGCTGGTGTTTTCCCTAGATGTTCGACAAGATTATAATCAGACTGAACCGGAAGTCTAGGTGTAGGTGCACGGATGGTGACATGACCTCGACGAGTAGTAACAGCACAATCCGTAGATTTGCCTTTAATGGTGAGGGTAGACACTCGACTCTCTTCAAAACGACCTACAATGGAATCAAAGGACGTGGAAGCGTGATTGATACCTTTACCTCTATCCTGAGGAGGAGGTGGACCATGATGAGGGAATGGTTCCTTGTACATATCGAGATCCTTGTTCGTGTGTTGCGCTGGTGATTCATTCTCAAAAGTGATTTGATTAGCTTCGATAAGGTTTTGGATGAGGTGCTTAAGCTTCATGCACGATGCTGTTCGATGACCTTTGCTCCTATGGAACTCACAATACTCATTGTCTCTGTAACGTGCAGTTTTGTAGACAGGTTCTCCATATGGGGGAGCATCAGGTAAGGTGATGAGCCCTTTCAGTAAAGCTTGCTGTAAGACCGATTCGATGGGCACTCCCAAGGGAGTAAATTGACGTCGCGGAGGATAATCTTGTTGGGGTCGCTCTTGTTGTCATTGTTGATTTTGATAAGGCTGCCTTTGTTGCTGCTGTTGTTGAGGTGGAGCTTGACTTGGTTTGTAGAGTTGCAGCGGTGTTTGCAACGTTTGGACATGCTTAGTATCGACCACCCCATCATTGACCACGTTTTTGTTCTTGTTCCAATATTTGGGTTTATCGTTCGACTGTTGATGAGAAGAGCTATCTTTCGTCTCTTTAAAGATTTTGACCACACCTTTAGCAATGAGGGCCTTCTCAATGTTGATACCCTTGTATGTGATTTCATCGAAGGTTGTAGCACTAAGGATTTGCAAATGGAAACCTAACTCTTGGTAGAGGTTCTGTACAAATATGCTAACAAGCTGTTTCTCCGGAATCTTGAAAGGGAATTTACTAGCCATTTGTCTCCATCGTTGAAGGAAAGAAATGAAAGTCTCGCCATTTTTTTGTTTATTGTTGCATAGATCCGTCATGGAAATCTCATGCTCTGCATTGTAAGAAAAATGGGTAGCAAACTTTTCTGCTAGCTCGTTGAAAGACTTGATACCCGTAGGTAAGTGTGAGAACCATTCTATTGCTTGACCTCCAAGACTGCGAGGAAAGAGACGCATAAGATACGTATTGTTGTGAGAGACCTCGAAGCAAGCAAGGTAGAATTCCCTAAGATGGTCCTTTGGGTCACCTTTTCCTTTGTACTTATCGAACTTGGGAATAGTGAAATTTTGGGGAAAAGGGATCATTGGTAACGACCGATCAAAAGGATAGGGGCACACTTCTTCCAAGGAGAAGGTCTTTTTGGTGTGGCCAAATGTAAGATCAGATAGCTGTTGTTGTACCTCCGCAATCTTTAGTTCCATAGTCGTGGGAGGGGTTGGTAACGTCGCCTGTTGTCCAAAAAGCGGTTGGTGTTGCCCATATGGAAGATTATAATGTGAGCCATGCGCAGTGGTATTGTAAGGGTCGTAAGATTGATTGGGATTGTATGGATTGTATGATTGGTTCAGATTGGGTTGGAATTGGAGGCCTTGATTAGGCAGAGGGGGAGGTGGCGCTAGGTAAGAATGTTGGCTTTGCGATGGTTGAAGAAATGTATTGGGGGGAGGAAAGCTAAAGTGCGTTTGATTAGGTTGTGATGGTGGCACATAGCTTTGGGAAACCTGATGTTGGGAATGTTGAGAGTGGCTAGGCAATGTATGGAAGAAGTTGAGCGTGGATGAACGTTGTGGAGGAGGAACATAGGTAGAAGTGATTTGCGACGGTGGGGGTTGATTGAAGATGAGAGTAGAAGAATGTTGTGGTGGAGGAACATAGGTAGAAGTGATTTGCGACGGTTGGGGTTGCTTGAGGATGAGAGTAGAAGAATGTTGTGGTTGGGGCTGCGTGACTCCAATCGGTTGAGAGGCATGCAGGTGTGATGATATAGGAGGTGGCATATGTTGAGACCCTTGTTGCATGGCTACATACGTGTTCCCCGGATTGTAATTAGGTGGGAAACCTATGCGTGATGGGGTAACCAAGATTCCACTTGCGCTTGGGGTCGACGTTTTGGGAGGTGGTTGCACATTGGATCGAGCTAAGGTGGCTTGCTTAGCTAACTCTGTTTGTCGTTGGAGAGTTTCTTGTTGGTTTTGATAGATCTCCATAGGAGTCAAAAGTGGTGATACGGACCTCTCCTCTGTTGGATTTTGAAAAAGGGGATTCCTATACTGCGAGCCTTGAGTAGGTAAGGGTGTAGTGACCGTGGACATGGTTTGCACCGCTTGTATGGTTTCTTGGGTGTTGTTGCTCTCCTTGAGAGTGGACATATCAAAATCTTGAGGTAACTTGGCACCTTGCTTTGCAAGCAAGCGAAAGAAATGATCCTGGTTCTCACTAAGGATTTTATCAAAGGCAGCTATAGCTCTAGGATCTTGTATAAATTCATCAAGATCTTGCCCATCTTCTTGAGAGGATTGACCTATTTCAAAGTGTCGCTCTTCTTGAGATGGGGGTTGATCTATGACATATCCTTGTGGGACAAAATCCGGAGGCAAGCCTGTGGTATACTGCGGTGCATTTAGCAAAGGGGTTCTATCCTCATGAGGATTGCTTGGTTCATCTATGTGCGGCATGTTTGGAGAGCTGATTGGTCTTGCCGCGGGTGTACTAGGAGTCACTTTGGGAGTAACGTTGAGACGACCTGATTGTGGTGTGCGAGGGGGTGACTTGTGCTTCTTAGGGATAACTTGCCTAGACTTCATAGTTTGCTGTAGCCTGGTGGTGACCATGGGATTCACTTAGAACACAATGTAATGCTGGGAATCTGTGAGATGCTTTGAAGAAATGGACAAACTTTGATGCACAAAGTACTGAACCAAAGGCGCTATACTGTTTGACCAGAGGCGCAGGACTGTGCTACCAAAAGCGTGCTACTGTGGGCCAGAGGCGATGGACTGAGCTACCAATAGCGAGTTACTGCTATGCCAAAGGCGAGCTACAGTGACCAAAAGCGAGCTACTGTTATACCAAGGGCGCTGAAGTAGAGTTTTGCCAGAGGCGGGTTACTGCTGACCAAAGGCGATCTACTGTATGGCCAAAAGCGAGCTTCTGTAATACCAGGGGCGCTGAAGTAGTGTCTGATGTTTGTCAAAGGCAAGATTTTTCTGTTTTTGATTGGATTGTTTTTGGCAAGAGAAAACACAGCAAACAAGTGGTCAAAAAAGGCACAAGGACTGACACAACAGATAGTGTATGTTCAAGGCTCCAAACAAGCCCAATGTTTCCACAGGTCTAAATACAGTTGCAATCAATAACAAGCACTTTTTATCCCTAGAGACAAGGTTTCATTGCAGTAGATCAGCTCACAGCTTAATACTCCGTCGATAAAAATATCATTCCATAAAGGTGTCGGATATTTAGTATCTTTGCGAGAGACGATAGGTAGGGATATCTCACCCTCCCCTTGGAAAGCTCAAGTAGGTCACAAGAGCTTTATGTCCGAGGGAATACTATCTCTTCTCAAGGGAGCCAATGGTGAGTGTCTTAAGGGTTTAAATCGATTTCCCTTGCACTGATGATTACCGCAATGTTCGGAGGTAGGTCGGGTAGTCTCTATCTAGATTGGTTCTTAGTGACTTTGAGGGACCAACGCCTTACGAGCAATGCGACAAGCTACTAAAAGCTTTAACCAATCCTACTAAGAGTTTCAAACACTTCGCTCAATGTGAAAATCATTTCCACAAAGGGCTAGTACACCTCTTTTCAGTTTGGCATCACAAGGTAAGGCTGACGTCAGTTAGGACTTGGCTTTCGCCTTATCCCTCTTATATAGCGGTTCAAAGGAAAACTCCGCTTAGGGTCGTCCCTTTTGGATGAATCGCAATCCAAAAGCAGGCCCTTCTAAAGGAAGTACAGAAAAGTAAGAGCAAGCACGTCACACAAAGGTTCAATTGTCCCGTTATAAGAAAAATAAGGTGCAACTAAGCTATGCACACACACGATTGTAGTTGTAAATTGTCCCTTATGAAATGAAGTGTTTGGCATTCATGTCCATTGTCCTTTAGAAAAATGAGGTGTTTGTCCATACATGTCCATTGTCCCTTAAGAAAATCAGTATGTTCCTAAGACTTAGATTGCAAGGAAAGATTTGTTCAATTACTCCTTTTAAGCATGCAATGTGTTTCTAAGACTTAGTAAGGTAAAACAAAAGGGTCTTCAACGCTCGTCCTGTATAAATATGTTAAAAACACCTATTGGCTCTGTGTGAGTAATAAGAAGCTGCAGCAATTCTGTTAATTCCACCAAAAATTCACAAGTTAGCAAAAATAAATCAACTTTGACCAAAAGCGCTGAATAACATTACCAGCAGCGACCTACTGTGTTCCAGGAGCGCTGTAACGCAGACCAGAAGCGTCAGAGAATATACCCAGCAGCGTCGAACAATAACCCGAAGCGCTTCACTGTTGTTTCAAAAGCGCTGCGATAAATACCAAAGGCGTGAAACAATAATACCAATAGCGCTATAGAAGATCCAAGAGCGCTTCACTGTATAACCGAAAGCGCGATAATATATTGCCAAAAGCGTTGTTCTGTCTCAGATACAGAAAATATTAGTTTCCTTAACAATAACCAGGTCAAAATAACTTTTCATGGTGGACCTAGTATCTAAAGGATGATATCTGATAGATCGGGGTTGTGTAATCTGGAAAACTCAGCAAAATGGATCAGAACAATGGATTAACACAAGAAACAAGGATATTCCTAAATAAATCAGCTTAGGAGATATCCAAAAAGCAGGTTCTGAAAGACAAATATAACAGCTTGTCCGACAGAACGACAGATCTGAAATGTGAAATCACTGCAAAACCCCGAATGAAGTCAAAAACCTAATTTTAACCAAAAGTGCCTAATAACACGCCAGTAGCGCTTCTCTGTGCTGCCGATAGCGCTTTTCTGTGCTACCAGAAGCGCGGCCTTGCCGCCAAGGGCGCTGAACTGTTCCTGCAAAAGCGCTGTAATATACTGCCAGAAGCGCTGTGAAGTGCCGTAAGCGCCGTGCCGTACTGTGTCTTCAAAAAAAACAAATTTCTCAAAGAGACCAAGGGATTAGTGGGTCCCACCGGGCGTGCCAGAATGTGTATAAGGAAAATCGATCTATTCTAAACTAATAAAAACCAAAAATCCAATAACATAAAGAAAACGAATTTAAATAAAAGCCATGACAAGTAATCAATGCAATAAAGACTTTTACCGAAATTTGTGTAGTTTCCTTTGGATTGAATGTAGAATTGCTCAATGAAATTGCAAAGCCATAGCTGCAACAAGCAAGTGTAGTGCTCAAGAGATCAATGTCAAATGATCGTAAGGTTGCTCAATCGACGCGTTGTGTATGCTCAAAGCTCTGTTAAGTATGCTTGAGAATACGATCGAAGAGAGAGACAATGAAGGAGATGAGGGGGGTTTATATAGATTTCAAGGAAAATCGATCAACGGTCCAGATAATTCAGAAGAATCAACGGAGGAGATCAGTTGAGGAATGTGCAACGAATGAAAAGAAGACATGTGTCTTGCTTTCTTTTGCATGAGAGGAGCTATCAAGAATAGAAGAATGAGTTAACTGAAGAGATAAATCAATTAAAAGAATAAAGCAATCAGTTAAGTGATTTAAAACAAGAAGAAGAGATTTGCATGAGAAAAGAAGATATTTTGCTTTATTAAATATAGAAATATTTAATTGATGAGCAAAAAAGCTTGAGTTATATTAGAGATAACTCAAATTTAGAAGAAAAAGCAATTTAAATAAATAATTGATTTATTTAAATTTAGGGAAGATATTTTGGAAGAAATAATTAAATAATTGGAATTATTTAATTTTTAGAAGATTTAAAAACAAAATAAATAAATAAATTTATTTAATTGTTGTGCATGATTTTGGAAGAATAATTTTTGATTTAATTAAATAATTAAGAATTATTTAATTTTAGATAAGAGGGAATTTGTTGAATTAATTAAATAATTGGATTTATTTAATTAATGTGGATTTGATTTTTGGAAAGAGGATAATGATCTAATTAAATAATTAAAATTATTTAATTGTAGAAGAATATAGAGGAATTTAATTTAATTAATTAAATAATGAGGATTTATTTAATTAATGTTGAATTTAGGAGATTTAGAAGAATTTGATGATAATTAATTAAATAATTAGATTATTTAATTAACGTTGAAATGCAGGTGATTAGGAAGAAATGATGAAATGCAAGTGATGCGACGACTTGGTCATTTTAGGGTGTCTACACCAAATATGGAGGCAATGTTGCAAAGAGTCATTGGTTGTGAACTGTTGTCTATGATGGATGGTTTTTTAGGGTACAACCAGGTGAAAGTCAAAGAATCTGAGCAGTTCAAGACAGCATTTACAACTCCTTGGGGGACCTATGTTTATGTCAGGATGCCTTTTGGTCTAAGTAATGTTGGTGCTACATTTCAAAGAGCTATGGATGTAGCTTTTTTTGATCTGATTAATGTCATCATGGTATTATATCAGGATGACCTTACAACATATTCAAAGAAGGAAGAGGATCATTGTATGCACCTAGAAAAGATTTTTATCAGAGCCTTAGAATATGGAATATCTCTTAATCCAAAGAAGTGACTTTTGGGGTCATTGAAGGGAAGCTATTGGGACATATTGTGTCCAAAGGAGTAAGGATTGACCTTGAAAGAGTTTATGCCATTGATAAAATACCACAACCAAAAAATGTGAAGGGTATTCAGTCCTTCTTTGGAAAGGTTAATTTCTTGAGAAGGTTTGTGACAAACTTTGTAGATATTACTAGGCCAATCTCAAGAATGTTGAAGAAGGGAGAAAAGGTAACTTCGAGTGAGGAACCAAGTGAAGCATTCAAAGGTATAAAGCAGGCCATCAAGGAGGCCCCAGTTTTGAAGTCTCCAAATGTTTCAAAGCTATTCCAACTCTTCTCTTTCACTTCTTTTCACACAATTGTTGCAGTTTTATTGCAGTAGAACGAGGAAGGCTATGAATAGCCTATTGCCTTTTTCAGTAAGTCATTACAATCAGTTGAGCTAAAATATGACATGACTAAAAAGTAGGCCTCTGCTATGGTAAAGGCAGTTAAGAATTTCAGACCATACTTAGTTGGTGCAGCAATTGTTGCTTATGTCCCAAGTGTTGTTGTCAAAGATATTTTTACACAACAGGAGGTCACTGGAAGGACATGCAGGTGGATTAATAGGATTTAGGAATTCAACATTGATGTGCAAATTACTAATTTGGTCAGAGGACAAGGTCTAGCCAAGTTGATGGCAGAGACAAATTTAGAGGCCAACTAGGTAAACAATGTTGAATTTGTTGATGTATCTCCTGTTTGTGATATGCAAACTACAAGTTGGTATAGGAATGTTATATATTACCTGTAAAATATGTCATGCCTTGAAGGGATGACTAATAATAAAAAAAAGGACACTCAAACTACAAGCTATGAAGTATTTTATAATTGAAAATGAGTTGTGGTGGAGAAATGTAGATGGGGTGTTGTTGAAGTGCATTAATGGGGACCAAGCCCTAGAAGTTCTAAATGAAATGCACAGTGGTGCTTGTGGTGGTCACTATATGGCCAAAACAACCACACATAAAGTATTAAGGGTTGGTTTTTGGTGGCCCACATTATTCAAGGATGCATATAGATTGGTAAAAACTTGTGATGCTTGCCAGAGGTTTTTAGGGAAGTTGAAGTTATCAGGAAATCTACCTCTTAGACCAGTCACAGTGCAAGCACCATTTCAACAATGGGGAATTGACTTTATAGAAGAAATTGTAGAGAAATCCAAAGGTGGATATTCCTAGATCCTAGTAGCCACATACTATTTCACAAAGTGGGTTGAAACCATTCCCACAAGGCGGGCTACTAGCAAGGTGGTAATTGATTTCTTAATGAATAATATTTTGATCAAATTTGGTGTACTAGAAAGGATAGTATCTGACAATGCTATGTGCTTTAGATCAGAAGAATTCATAGGTTTCTACAATAAGTATGGGATAGAAATCTCCTATTCAACCCCTTACCACCAATAAGGTAATGGACAGGCTGAATCCAATAATAAAAGTTTAATGAAGATCATAAAAAGAGTGATAGAGAGAAACAAGAAGGCTTGGGATTCAAAATTAAGACAAGCCCTTTGGTCTAACAAGCTGACTACCAAGAAGGTAACATGGCAACCTCCATTTAACTTAGTTTATGTCATGGATGCCAGAATGCCAACAAACAACTTGTTGCAAGTGTATAAGTTCATCTAGGAATATGATGACAAGATCACAGATGATATGCAGCAAAGAATTAATGTTCTAATAGAGTTAGATGAAGTCAAAAGAGATGCACAACAAAGAAACTTAAAGTTGCAACTTCAGGTGAAGAAATTACATGACAAGAAGTCTTCTCATAGAAAATTTGAAAATGGAAACATGGTCCTAATGTGGAATGCTAGGGTTGAGGATAAGGGAAAACATGGAAAATTTGATGCCTTATGGTTAGGTCCCTACTTGGTCAGCAATGCCCATGGAGAAGACCCATACTTTTTGCAGTCTCTAATAGGTGTACTTCTGGAATTGCCAGTACATGGAAAATTCCTGAATCCATACTTCTCTTGAGGTATGTTCTATTCCATGTACAATGTATCATATGTATCTAGTGTGTTTGTATTTTCTGTCTAGTTCCCTATGTTTGGTTTGGTTGTGCACTATTCATTGTGTTTGGTCTGGTCAGATTCACCGAGAGTTTCTCTGGGATCTTGCTTTGTTCATGCTAAACAAATGTCCCTAAACATGAGCCACTAATACGACTCTGATAAATTTTCTAAGTTGTCTTCTAAGTTTTGATCTTTGTGGGTCCTTAGTTAGGGTTTGGTATTCAAAGTATTAAAAATTTATTGTCCCTAAGGTGTAAAACCCTGAACCCTAGAGTCTTTTGTGGAGCGTCATGGTGCCTTTTGTTCTAATTATAAGTTGACCATCTGTTGTCTGGGTCGCATCTTGATGTCTAGGAGTGTCATCCTTTTTACCGGCCCCTCCTTTGGTTCACCACTTATTTCCTATGCCTAAAGTTCTGCTTATATGATTAAGCTTTTGTCGAAGCCCCTTAATGAGTCATGGACCCTTCTCACCTAGTAGAGTGAATGTTGTTTTAAAAGGGGGCATGTGCCCTTCTAATTTGCAAATTGTGGCTCGCTATGGATCGCTCCACATGTTGGTCCTGCATAGCTCCTAGCACAAATAAAAGGCAAGACTCTCCTGGGATTGTGCTAGCATTCCACGTGTCAACTTGGCACAAGTTCTAAGCAAAAGATAGTATAAGTTTCCTCCCAAGTTGTGCCAATGCTCCACTTGTCCCAGCCTGTCTTCCATTCAAAAAAGGTATGTTTTATTGCTACAATATATGATGGCCACAGAGTGTGCCAAGTGTCAAAAGGATGTGTTATTGTACCATGCTATACTGTGGGATGGGCATTGGTGACTAAGGTGGATGCAACCGTGACATTTTATTTATAAAATACAAAGGGGATATTTTATGTGGAAATTCAAATGTGTGCCACGTGGCATCATTTGGGTGTTCACCTTTCTGTGG
Source organism: Cunninghamia lanceolata (assembly GCA_027924645.1). NCBI lineage: Eukaryota > Viridiplantae > Streptophyta > Pinopsida > Cupressales > Cupressaceae > Cunninghamia > Cunninghamia lanceolata. Next base: position 1,256,267 of record BSBN01001103.1, on the reverse strand, counting down.
ACCTTCATATCTAGTTTATTTTCATACTTGCAGAGGTGTGAGAGCCTTCCATGTAGACTTTGTGGACTCTATGTTCGACAATGTATCTGAGGTGGCAATCCAGGTGGAGTTTTCTCATTGGTTCATGCCTTACTTTTCATGGTGATAGGGATTCGCATCTCAAATGACTTGTATACACATTGATCTGAGTGACCTGTACTACAATCGATGGCTCATTTTTAAAAGGGAAAAGGTACAGTGGTGGCTCATAGTAAATAGTGAACCTACACATTTGTGGCTCTCTTGAGCATGCATAGAGATATCCTTGCTACCATTTTTGCACTGAATGAGTCCTTGAGGTTTGTGTGCTCACTTGATGGGATGTTCTATGGGGTGTCGTGGTAGAATCTATTGAGGTTAGTTTTTCAAAATTGATGAAATCCTGAGATCAAGGAACCGAGTCTAGTAGCCACCATGCGGAATTGACATTTATAGGTGCCATTGGTTGTGTGACATAAATACGGGAATGAAGTATAGCCTCCATTTTCCACTTCTGGTAGCATTGGTACATTTTTCAAGGATTTCCATTTATGACTTATATGCCCTAGTATGTGTTGAGCTAAATTAATTGTAAAAGTACCAAGAATGTGGGAGCCTTGTGGTTCATCTATAAATAGTTGTCTATGTTGCTATTTGTGTCTGTCTTTCTATCTATGTGGATGAAATAGAAGTTTTTCTAAATAATATGTTGCCTCTATTGCCCCTATTCTTTAGAGATTTTTCTTTATTTTCCTAGTTAATATTGTGTTCTTACAAACTAAAGAAATTAGAGACATTTAATTCAAAGGTATAGGCGGTTTGGGCAGAATGCAAGGAGTTGGGTAGAAAGCAATAGACCCTTTGCTGACCTTGGCTTCCCCTTGTTTTCATCTAGATGGGGACATTGAATCCCAGTCTCCCGACTCCCTTGACTCTCTATTGTTGTGAGTTTCTAGATTGGGATTGGTGGAAGTAGGGACCTATTTTTCCTCTTCCCCTCCATTTGCATGATTGGTTCTAACAAAGGCTCAACAATAATTGAGGGATTGTTATCCCCTTGGATGAAACAACTTGAAGTGAGGAAGGAGAATTAAGTTAACAAGAAGGGACAATCCTTTGTTCAACTTATACAGACACTTTCTACTTCTTCCTCCTTGACAGGTATTTTGGCACTGCCAAAATCCCCTTCATGTGGCTTCTTTGGGCTTTTTGAGGGCTAAAATGGTTGAAGGCTCCCCCTCAGAAGATGAAGAGCTAGTTTCCTGTGCCTAGAGCACAAGAGAATGGAGGGAATTTTGATTTCCTCATTTAGATATCAAGGGTGGTAGAAACAAAAGAGCATTTAGCGCATTGCCTTTTGTTGATATCATTGTCTACCCCCGCACCAAGATTAGAAAGCATAAAGGACAAAAGACAGTTATCTCATCCTACTAGAGGAGATAATTTGTTACAAAGGCATCTCTTACCAGTTAAGAGATGGTTATATTTGCTTTCCAATTGATGTAACAGTTGTCAAATTAAAATGTGACATGTGTAAGTGATTGCTTGTTCCTCCCTTGTGTTATAAAAGGGTATTTCAAGGCCATTTACAAGTGAGTGTTGTTGGTCGATCTATAGAAAATGTTGTAGTGAAAACGTAGAGAATGGAAGTCTAGTCTTGTCTTAGGATTTTTGAGTTTGTATTATTTGTTCTTATGAACTTGATAGTGGTACTAGCATCTTGATTGAATACAATAGTAGAATTTTGAATCAAATTATCTCCTGATGTATGGTTGGTGTAAATTATAAATAAATAAGTCAAGGATTGTTTACTTCATCTCCATGAAAATCTTACGGATGTATCTTTCTAATTAAGGCTCTTATTCAAAGAATAGATTAAATGCCTTGAATGGGAATTTAAATTTGTATGAATGTATACAAGGATATGATAAATATGATTTGTTAAGAAGGTTGAGTATGATATTGTAAGGAAATGTTATGAAGCTCTTTGATGCTTAGATGGAATGGTGTCATTAAGTTCCAAGCTGCATTTGATTGACTCTACAGCCCTAAAATAAGGCACTGATCTCTTGCTTTTACATCTAGTTTTCAACCCCCAGACCAAACATGCACCCCAAAATACTTTGAAAAATCTTTAAATTCAATTGTATGTGTTTGTTAAGTTGATTTTTCATCTCATTCTATGATTCTGAGAATACAAAAGCTTGAATGATTTAAGCCAGTTCTTCATATTTTTTCATAATCCTCAAGCAAATCTATATAGAACAAACCTGCTATTCACAATATTAATAATAATTGGCACATGATATTTTAAATACTGTCAGCAATCACCCTCCCAGGTTTTTCAGAGCCTAAAGTGCAGAGGGAAAGTTATTTTAACTTTCACCTATGTGTTGGCCAATTCCCCACCATAACCAAGTATTAAAAGTGGCTAAATCATAGGTTATTCATGAGATTAGGTTGGTAATTAGAAAAGCACCAAGACCAACTACAAAAAATCAACTTGATCTACCTACTTAGCATGCTCATAAAAAAATTCAATTCCTTATAGCCAATATGGTTGTATGGAAAAAGTGAGTTTTATGGTCCCTAACTTTAAACATTGATTTAGTACATGGGGAAGTTTTGACAATACTAGTCAAAATATGGGATTCAAATACTCAAGGACATTTAAATTACCAACATGGGATATCACAAGTTCAATTTTGAGGATGTATGGAGTACATCAAGGTTACTAGTAAATGTTTGAAAGGTCACCTTTTATATAAATATGATTATGGTTGCAAAGGAAAATACCTTTGAATATAGGGATATAAACCTCGTGTGTTCAAGTGGATGTGTATATTCATTGTAATTTTGGTGGTGTTTATTATAGAACCAATAAACCTTGACATAATGCAAGTGGATGGCATATATTGTGCAATTGGATGTGTATAATCATTGTGACTCTACTAGAATATAAGCATTTGATCCAGAAGATATATCATAGAAAAAATAAATAGCCTTTAACTACACATTAAATTTACTTATTTATTTTAATTTATATAAAAAGTTCAATAACTCACTAACATATCTATCAAGGGTTGTAGAGTCGTAAAATTGATACCTCTTAAATTTTACACTAGATTTGGCACCTATTGTGGCTTATGTGATCATGTTCATTTACAATATGCAAGTTCCACCACTTTCATAAGATGCAAGACTTAATCCTCTATCATATGGCATTTGGATAGCCCATATTACTAGGACTAGGGCACCCAACGCTAATGTCCTGGCAATTCGGCCTTGACAACTCATATCTTAATGTTGGCCTTATGACTTATGTGATGTGCCTTATTGGCCTCAACTCTATTGGGCCCTTGGGATGTAACTAGGAATCATATATAAACAAGTTTTGAACACTCATTTACACTAGATGCTCTTTATGAACATTTTGTCTAACAATCTATCTCTTTCTCTCTACAAGATCTATGTTTCTATAGATTATTATTGTGTGTACTAACCCTTGTTGAAGATCTTGGTGGAAGCTCCTTCCTCCTTTATTCTCTCCTTGTGGTGATTTGATAGTGACATCATCCTATCAAGGGTTTCATGTTCATGGTAAAATCTTTCCGTCATGCTTGTTTACATTTATCTTTGATTATTCAAATCTACCTCTTCCTACCTAGGGCACATGCTCTTGATCTAATCCTTGTTGTTGTGGAAGTGGGAACTCTTACACGAGGGCTTGACTGAGCCAAGATCCTATAAAACACAACCATTTTCCCTCTTTTATGTATATAGATCACATCTGGGGTTTCTGGCATGAAATACCAATAGAAAGACAGAAAAAATAGGGATACAAATTGTCAATCTAAAATTCAGGCAAACCCTAGGACCAGGGCACCCAACATCTAATTATGCCATTTTTTCCCCTAATTTTTGGCTACAGGCTTTGACAGCTCTTCTCAGCCCTGACTTGCTTCTAATTTCTACACGAAAGTTTTGTAACACCTGTAAGTTGTTTGTTTTCTCATTTAGGTCACTTAAAACCCTAGATCTTGCTATTCTCAAATCAATCTCATCTATTACAATAGAAAGAAAACAAGCCCCAAACAGCTTGGCTCTCCCTTGAGGATTGTAGCCAAGTACACAAGTCTTGGTTGGCTTGTGTTGTAATGTTGGATACAAAAGATTAGTCAAGTTAGTGTATAATTGATTAGATCTCTTTTCCTATGTAACATTTTAGTGAACCCAATGTATCCTACACTTGCACTTCCTGATTTCATTGCTCATATCTATAGATGTGTTTAATTAGTTGATAAATCTAATTAAACATTTATTTTGCATACGTTCTTTTATCTCATGTATCTAATTTGGAAAGCAAAACACTTATAGATATATATTGTTGCAGTTACCAAAACCTTACATTTTGGTAAACCCGACCTATTTTACATTCATGTAACTCTCTTTGTTGTGTTGGATCAGCTGATAAATTGATTGGACACTTTCATTAGATATATTATTTTGTGTTTACAAAATAAAACATTAAAACATGTCAAAAAAATCGAAAACAACGCCTTCTTGGCCACCAAGATGTACATCCCTTTTCTTTTTGAATAAATATTGTGCACGATCTTCAATCCAAAAAAAATCCAAAACAATCGAAACCTAAACATGCTCTCTTTTCTTCTTCCCTCTCCTAAAATCCCTCCTACTTGTGAGGATATTTTGGTGCAAGAGGATGAAATCATTGGGACATTCCTTAACATTACTTCTTCATTTGGATGCTCTCTCTTCTAGGGATGAGGCATTAGTGAATGTTGGGCATACTACTTCTACTTCTACCACATCTTCCATAGTCCATGATTCCATGACTCATCCTATGGATCTTCCTCCTTTAGTTTCATGTTCAAGTACCTTGGATATCACTAAAGATGTGAAGACCTATTTTCTTCCTCCTTTGGTTGCATGTTCAAGTACGTTGGATATCACTAAGGATGTGAAGACCTCTTTTCTTCCTCCTTTGGTTTCATGTCCAAGTACCTTGGATATCACTAAGGATGTGAAGACCTCTTTTTCTTCCTCCTTTGGTTGCATATTCAAGTCCCTTGGATATCACTAAGGATGTGAAGACCTCTTTTCTTCCTTCTTTGGTTGCATGTTCAAGTACCTTGGATGTGAAGACTTCTTCTCTTCCTCATTTGGTTGCATGTTCAAGTATCTTGGATATCACTAAGGATGTGAATATCCCTTGTCTTCCTCCTTTGGTTGCATGTTTGAGTCCCTTGGATATCATGAAGGATGAGAAGACCTCTTCTCTTCCTCCTTTGGCCACATGTTCAAGCCCATTGGACATCACTAAGGGTGCAATCATAGACACTTCTCTCAACATTACTTTACCTACTCTTCATTCCGATGATGTCTATTGTAGAAATGAAACTTCCCTAAAGGAAGACTCAAAGCTCACATTGGATTCCACATAGATACATGATTATAAATACCAAACCAACCTTTTCTTCCTCCACCACCTCATCTCTCTCAACACACTAACATAGAATATGATATTGTCGAGCTTCTTCACACTACTCTGGCTAAGATATCACTTTGGGAATTAATAAAAACTTCACCTACATACCATAGGAGGCTTCAAGAGGATCTACAAAAGGTGACTATTCAACCTTCTAATAGACCAAATGATGTAACAACTCTAATTGATTGTATGCATGTGACATGTTTGGATATCATCTTTCAACAACATGAATTACCTCCTCTTGAATTTCAACAACAACATAATGCTCTCGTGATTCTATTCATCATTAATAAAAATGGAATAAAACATACTCTAATCAATAATGGATCGGGTCTTAATGTTTGTAGCATAGACCTATTACGCAAAATCAATGTAGATACGTATCTCATCAAGTCTAATACTCTTTCTATTCGTGGATTCAATAATGTTAGTAATGATTACTAGGGACAATCACACTACCAATTGAGGTTGGACCTATGACCTTGCCTACTCTTATCCATGTCATGTCTGATTCTCTTTCATATAATCTTCTTCTTGGTAGATCTTGGATCCATGCCATGGGGGCAGTCCCGTCTACTCTTCATCATTCAATGAAATTTGTTCATAACAACAAACTCTATACAGTTGAGGGTGATCCAAATCTAGATAGATGCTTACAAGTAGAATCCAGATATCAACCTCTTGTCTCAAAATTTATCAACACTTTGATTCCTTCAAAATAAAAGCCAACCCACTATTCTCCATTGCTAACAATAGTGATGATCAGACTAGTGCTTTTCCTTCGAGTGCATTTTTCGGTGATGATTGGGGTTCATTAGATTTTACACCCTCCTTCATTGGAGAGTACAAAATCTTGCAATCTAAACCTAAGATCCTGAAGGTGGCTTCAATTTACTTTACACACTCTTCTAAACTCACCACTCAAACTTCTTCTACTTAAACAAATTCTCAAACACTTTCCCCACATTCTATTCATGATGGTGCACCTTCTTCTTCTAATGCATGTCTTAGTGATGATTGGGTCTCTTCATATTTTGACCCACACAAGCTTGTTAAATCTAAGATTGACCCTCCTCACCATGATATCTCAACACTCAACAAGGATCCGCGTCCTTTCAAAAACATCGATCCTCCTCCTCATATCAATTCTGCCACTACTTCTTCAACATGCGATCATGCTTCTCATTTCAACAAAGCTCATAATGTGGCTCCTCCTCCTCTTTCTCATTTGGAGACATGTTATGGGCTTGGATTCAAAATTATTTCTAAACATGGATACAATGGAAATGGTTTAGGGTGCCTAGAACAAGGAGTTAAGGTTCTTGTGAGACTGACATGACACTTTTCTAAAGTAGGTTTACATTTCTAGTGTTCTCCTATGTCTACATCCCCTACATCATTGTCTAATGTCTCTATGACTCCTCTTCAAAAACTAAACCTTTCTCCACAAGAGAAAGGGTTGCTTCCTGCTTCACCCGTTTCTTCTCTTCTATCTCAACAAGAGTGTGTTTTGTCAAGTCTACTCAAGGCCCACTTGATCACTCTTCCTCCTCCAACACACAAAAAGTCTCCATAAAAAAATCAATCAACATTTTCTTTATGTGCATATCATCGATTGCTTGGCCATTCCACTACTGAATGTCGAACCTTGTATGATTAAATTCAACACCTTCATGACACATGTGCTCACACCTTCCTTTCTATTGTAGAACCTCTTCTTTCTTCAAATAACATTCTTCTCTCTACATAATCATGATTGAGTCTCCTTTTTTATGACATCGAGACCCGCCCCTATCTAGCTCACCTAGATCTTCATACTTATTTCACACTTAACATTAGTCACCTCAATTGTGATGCTACACTTCTCCCTTCTTTGTGGTAAGAAGTTATTTTTATCCATTGATGGTGACCCTACTATAACTTTTATGCTTCAACTCTACCCTTGGAGATCCCTCTTCCTCTCCTTTATGTAGACCTCATTAATCACTTTGCTATTGACATGGAAATTGTAGCTTTTTCTTACTAGCTCATTACTATGCATGGTGATGCAATCTTGTTTCTTTCTTTCTAATAAAACAATTCTTCTCTTTTTCATCTTTGTTCTCACCCGTACTCTAGGGGGCAAAAGGACAACCAATTAAAGGGGTAGGCATTATTTCTAAGGATCTCCCCTCTTCTTACGCTTTCCCCTCTTCTTTACCTTAAAACATTTACATATTACACATGCAAACATTTTAAGGGGGGAATATATATTCTCTATTTGCTTGTTCATCCATACATGCACCCTTATTCATTCATTCCTCTTGAGCTTTAGCCTATTGATGTGCCCCCTATGGTGGTGTTTGTTATAGCGCCCCCTGAGGCATGGTTATCAATACACTCCTTGAGATATTGTCTATTTTTATGCTCCTTGATGCACTATGCTCCTTGAGGCATTGTTTAATTTTTGTGCTCCTTGAGGCATTGATTATCTTTATGCTCCTAGAGGAATTGGTAGTATACAGTCACCTAGCATAATGCAGTTTGCTAGCCTGTGATCCACTTAGCATAATGCAACTTTCTAGCCTGTGTGCTTCATACGACCTGAACTCATGGTCACCTAGCATAATGTAGCTTGCTAGCCCATGATCCATCAGGGTATCTCGATTTACATGACCCCTAGTGACAAAGCAAGCTAGTGCCAGAGTCATGCACCTCCTCTTCATTTGATTGCTCCCCATCTATTTGTTTGTCTTCTCTCTTTACTGCAATTGATCGACTCATTACATTCTTCTATCTCCTTTTTAGAATTCCTCTATTTTGGTTTACTTTTGGGGATGATACAAGGTATTGAGACATCTATTCATCCTAGGTCTCTTTACTTTGCTGAGTCAAAGTTTCTTTTTCATTTGCTTATGTGCTTGCTCACTTTGTGGTTACAGGGTTTTGTTTTCCATGATTACTCTATGCTTTATGTATGCTTCATCTATGTTCTATGTATGCTTCATGTTTTCATGTATGCTTTGTATGCTTTGTGTCTTCTATGTATGTGTCATGTCTTCTATGTATGTGTCATTTCTTCCATGTCTACTTCATTTTTTCCATGTGTTTGCTTTGTGTATTCTATGTATGCTTTGTGTTTTTCGTAAATACCTTATGTATGCTCTGCCTGTGTTTTATGTATGATATATATGATGTGTCTTGTGTATGTTTAACCTCTCTATCTAATTATTGTAGACTTGTAGGATCCTAAGCTTGGGGGCTAGCACAACTCTCAACTTAGTGACATTCTTCAGCTTCAACATCTTGGAAAAGAGATTGTCTTCTCCATACTTTAGCGAGTGTATGACCGTAAGTTCATACCCTCACTAAAGTGGGGGCTAAATGTAGCATCATAAAATTGGTACCTCTTATAATTTCACACTAGATTTGGCACCCGTTGTGGCTTATGTGATCATCTATGTTAACAATATGCGATTTCCATAGCTTTCATGAGATGCAAGGATTAATCATCTGTCTTCTGGCATTTGGATAGCCCAAATTACCAAGACTAGGGTGCCCAATGCTAGAGTCCTAGCAATTTGGCCCCGACAACTCATATATTAATGTCAAACTTATGACTTATGTGATGCACCTTGTCGGCCTCAACTCTATTGGGCCCTTGGGAAGTAATTGGGAATCATATATAAAGAAGTCTTGAACACTCATTTACACTAGATGCTCTTTATGAAGATTTTCTCTAACAAGCTATCTCTTTCTCTCTACGAGATCTATGTTTCTATATATTATTACTATGTGTAATAACCCTTGTTGCAGATCTTGGCGGAAGCTCCTCCCTCCTTCATTCGCTCCTTATCATGATTTGATAGTGATATCATCCCACCAAGGGTTTCATGTTCATGGTAACATCTTTCCTTCATGCTTGTTTATATTTAAATCTTTGATTATTCAGATCTTCCTTTGCCTACCTAGGGAAAGCACTCTTGATCTAATCCTTGTTGTTGTGGAAGTGGGAACAGTTACATGAGAGCTTGACTGAGGCAAGCTCCTATACAACACAACCATTTTTCCTCTTTTATGTGTGCATATCAGATCTGGGGTTTCCAGTATGAAATAGCGATAGAAAGATGAAAGAATTAGGGATACGGATCGTTGGTCTAAAATTCAGGCTAAAACCCTAGGACTAAGGCACCCAATATCCAAGTCTGACACTTTTCCCCTAATTTCTAGCTACAAGCTCCGATAGCTCTACTCAGCTCTGCTCAGCCCTGATCTGCTTCCAGTTTCTACATAGAAGTTTTGTAACACCTTAAGTTGTTTGTTTTTTCATTTAGTTCACTTAAAACCCTAGATCTTGCTATTCTCAAATCAATCTCATCTATTACAATAGAAAGAAAATAAGCCCCAGATAGCTTGGCTCTCCCCTGAGGACTGTGGCCAAGTACACAAGTCTTGGTCGGCTTGTGTTCTAATGTTGGATAGGAAAGATTGGTCTAGTTGGTGTATAATTGATTAGATCTCTTTTCCTATGTAACATTTTGATGAACCCAACATATCCTACACTTGCACTCTCTAATTTCATTGCTCGAATCTATAGATGTGTTTAATTAGTTAATAAATTGGATTAAACATTTATGTTGCATACCTTCTTTTATCTAATATATTTGATTTGGAAAGAAAAACACTTATAGATCTTTATGTTGTGGTTACCAGAACCTTACATTTTGGTAAACCCAACCTATTTTACGTTCATGCAACTCTCTTTGTTGTGTTGGATCAACTGATAAACTAATTAGACACTTTCAATAGATATATTATTTTATGTGTTTACAAAATAAAACATTAAAACATGTCAAACAAAAACCAAAACAATCGAAACCTAAACATGCTCTCTTTTCTTCTTCCCTCTCCTAAAATTCCTCCTACTTGTGAGGATATTTTAGCGCAAGAGGATGAAATCATTGACACATTCCTATCATTACTTTACCTCTTCTTCATTTGGATGATCTCTCTTCTAGAGATGAGGCATAAGTGGATGTTGGGCATATTGCTTCTACTTCTACCACATCTTCCATAGTCCATGATGATTGCATGACTCATCCTATGGATCTTTCACACTTTAGTTGGCTCATAATAGCTAATAAGTGAAATTCGGTAATGACCCAATTTTAAATTAGAATTTTGAAAGTTTAGGTGTCACTTTTACACCTACAAATTTGACCTCGGTCAGCTATGCAATTGTAGAAATAACCTAAGATAATTAATGAATGGAATAGAGAATAAGAATTTGTACTTGGAGATGTGTGCTGATGGAAATAGGTAAGGATCGTGTTATTTTCCAACTTCAACATTATAACACACCACTTGTACACTAGCCATTGCATAAAGGACAACCAAGTCAAAGTGAGTCCAAAATGATGAGGAAAAATATAAGGTATATATTTTGTACTATTACGAATTGATTGGACCATTGATTCATACATTAAATGGTACTGGTCATCAAAGTAGGCATTAGTCAAATATGTCAAATAAACTTTCTTAAAAATAGGAATTAATAAAATTTATGATAACCATTTAAATTTTTTGTTAAAATTTTGATAAAGAAAATCTTAGAAAATGTCAAGTAGAAGTGTCCAAAACATTTAAAATATATTTTTGAATTTTCTTCAATCATATTCATTCTTATTCTCAAGCATGCAAAAAGGCCTATATGATTAAAATGAAAATACTCAAAGACATCACTTTCAAACATGTAAATGCCCTATATGATTTTGTTGTGAATGTTGATTCTTTTAAACTCCAAATTTAAATGTTCCTAGAATGATTGCTCTTTGTAATCCTCTAGATTTCCTCAGGATAACTAATTGCGGAATGAATTTCTTTAAATACCAAAACATAGTAATAATTCACACAAATATGTACCAAGTTGGCTCACAATAGTTAGTGAAAATAAGCATGAAACTTAAATTTGAATTTTAGAAGTTTAAATTTTGGGGTCAATCCCAAACCGCTTGGAATTAACCCTAAGCATTACTGAATTAATTTAGGAAGATCATTTTAATCAAGATCTACATTTTCCTATACTATAGATGCATGCATTATGATGGATAGGTGCTTTCCATCCTTATACCATCTTTATGCCATCTTACATCAAACCACCCATAATAAATTTTCATTTTTTAATATAAAAACATATCACTCTTTGTATTTTTTTACGAAATAATGTCTTTGCTTTGGAAAATAAATTTCTCCTTTCCAAACCACATTCATAATAAATAATGGAAACAAAACCATACAAAAATGAAGATTTGCACTATTTATATTCAACTCATTCGTGACCATTCAACTATGTAAATATTAAAATTTTCAAATTCCCACACATTGATTATCATTTTTCCATATGATTTTTAAAGTCACTTTGAAAAACATTATCCATATTCCATTTTGGTAAATATTAAACAAGAAAAAATATTGACTCCAAAAAAATTGGGATGTGACCATTCAAGTATGATACACATGGTTTACAGTTGAAATATTAACTTACATATATATGCTAGGGGTTCATCTACTATGTAGGTAGTCAGTCATCTACACGCTGTGTCCTCTATTACATTAATATTTCAAGTTGGGTGATTATTTTTTGGCATGTGAGGTATTAGATTCATATGACATGTTAATGATGTTAAAGAAGTAGACCCACACCCATGTGATTGATGTTGAAATATTGGACCATTGATTATTTTTTGGCATGTGAGGTATTAGGTTCATATGACATGTTAATGATGCTAAAGAAGTAGACCCACACCCATGTGATTGATGTTGAAGTATTAGACCATGGAAAATCCCAGAGCCACACCCATGTGATTGATGTTGCAGTATTGGACCATGGAAAATACCAGACCCACACCCATGTGATTGATGTTGAAGTATTGGACCATGTAAAATCCCAGACCCACACCCATGTGATTGATGTTGAAGTATTGGACCAGACCCACACCCATGTGATTGATGTTGACGAATTGGACCATGTAAAATATCAGACCCACACCCATGTGATTGATGTTGAAGTATTGGACCATGTAAAATCCCAGACCCACACCCATGTGATTGATGTTGACGAATTGGACCATGTAAAATATCAGACCCACACCCATGTGATTGATGTTGAAGTATTGGACCATGTAAAATCCTAGACCCACACCCATGTGATTGATGTTGAAATATTGGACCATATTAAATGGTAGAAGGACACTCATATGATGTGGTTGAAGTATTGGACCATGTAAAATATTATACTTATTGTCCATAATGCATATGAAATACTAAGTTGACGTGACATGACACATATTAGTGAGAGCCTATTGGTGTGGTTTTTACACGCTACTTTTCATTCTCATTTAGTAAAAAGAAAAAAGATTGCTCATTCCCTTCCCATGTCCCATCACAACTATTGCTAGGACTGTTCCACCAGAGAAAAATTCTGCCTGTAGCTCTGGAGTGGCACGATAGAAACGCTGCCCAAAACTGTGACGGTCCAAACCTGTCACTTCAAAATTCCCGCGGTATTTCTGAAGCAATATCCACCATGCAGATCTTGTGCCTGAAACCTTGATGTCACATGCAGAAAATCATATTTGCATGCATAGAACCTATCCATCATATTTGCAAGGTTCTGCGCAGGGACCCTGTCACGTCCCTGCACGGAGCTTATAATTTACCTGATGACTGTTTTGTTATAGGCATCATGTGTATTTTTTTAATACTATTGATGGGTTTTCTTGGGGGCCGGTGGCCATGACGTACATACGTGCATCGCAATTAGTCAAAAGTGGTTTTACACTTGACGTGTGAATTTGACAGCCAGCCATGTCTGTCACAAAATAGAATGATTCCCCATTTTTGCCACCTCAGCCAGTAAATGATGTAAATTTCAACCGTTTACCCTCACAGGCAAATCTTAAGCATATTTTGTGTCAAATTTTTTATCATTTCTGTGAAACTATTTGGCAATTACTACTATCTATTTATAGGTTATCCTCATACTTGCAACAATATATTTATAGGTTTTCAAATATTTTATTATATGCTTTGACTATACTTTTGTATTTTATATATGGTTGCTTGTACTTGTATTAATATTTGTAATTTTTACTTTATCTTGTGTTGGTTTGTGGGTTTGTATGATGCCCCAATACCCTGTTTTTGATCATTTTTTTTTTCTTTTGACTTTACTAAATATTTTTCCCTCCTCACCTCCTACCCTCCGTATTTCGTGCCTTTCTTCCTCTCTCACTCCTTCGTAAAGTTCCAGTCTACTATCTGATCTTCAACTATCCTCTCCCTGATGATGGAATTGAGCATGATCCAAAATGTTTTTTTATACAAAAACATACACAGTTGATTCCAAAAGCACTTGCATATTTACTGTCATGGACTGTGGAAAACTCATGCCTTCCACTTCTTTATTTTTATTAAGATGACTCTACAAATTAGGTTTACTACTTTTGAATGGTCAATGTAGGCACCACTTTCACTTCACAAACTATTAATAATGTAATTAAAAAATTAAAAAAATACGAGCATAACAAGAAAATAATAAGAATATAATGATCTAGTCTTCAATTATATAGTAAATAAAATACTTAATGTAATAGAAAAAGGGAACGTTAGGGATCTATGTTAAAATTTGTTGTATGTAATTCATTATCATGTATTTAAGAAAATCGTATAAATATTGATTCTCATACAAGTATTAGTTTTCCTTATCAATCAATTGGAAGACAAAAATTATCAAAATTAAATCCTCTAACTTTGTTGAATCTCTTCTTAAATTGCCCAAGCCAATTATTTCATCTAGAACTTCTTTTTTCACTCCAATAGCACCTAGTTAAATGCTTTGTTATAGGCTCAAAAAAATGTTCTAACATCTAGTAGTTAAAAGATACTAATAGATAATTTTTAAATTCACAAATTCTTATGTTGTCTTGCTAAATTACAAGCCATTACTTCCTTTGAAGCATGCCCACTTTTACTTAAGTTGTTCATCAAATTATTTAAAAAAATCAAATTTGTAAATTATCATTGGCTAAACATTTTGAAATGACATAAAATTCTTATATATACATGATGTACCGCAAGACCTGCACCATCATTATCATATATACAAGCCACTATGTTTTCTATACCATACCTAAAAACTCATCACATTACATCACAATAAAGGTTGTAGATAAACTCTTCTACCAAGACTCTCCCAAGTGAATAGATCACCTAAGTCCCAACATTCTCCCACTTGATATTTACCATATGAGGAGAGCATGTGGTATATTTAACCAAGAAGTTAACATCATACAAAATCCCATCTCATCACTACACCACATGAATTTTACAGTATTTACAAGTTTTGTCAAAGAATCTATAGTATTTATCTAAGTCTTAATTTTTGTTCATCTAGACTTTCCTTTTCTCAACCATTTCCCTAACAAAATGATATTACACATCAATACATTTTGTTTTAGCATGGTAAATAGGATTCCTAGCCAAGCAAATTGCACTCTATGAATCACACTTCAACACTACTTGACTCTTAAGACTAATATTGTTACTTAAACTCTTCAACCATACCACTTCCTTACAATCTTGTGGTGTGGCCATATATTTTTATTTAGTAGTTGATAGGGAAATCATTTGTTGCCTCTTGCTCATCCAATTTGTTGCTCCTCCAAATAGAATAAACACATATCCACTTACAGATCTCTGGTTGTCAAGATTTATAGCCCAATCAAAGTCAACAAATTCTTATACACTCAACATCTTTCCCATATCATTAGTACCATGATAAGCTAGGTAATAATCCAAATTTCCCTTCAAGTACCTGAACACCCTTTTCACATGTGTCCAATGTTCTTTAGTTTGTTGCACCATGAACTTACTTAGAACTCCCACTACGTGGGCAATGTTAGGTTTTGTGCAAACTATCGCATACATAAGACCACTTATTGCACTAGCATAAGGAACCTTCCTCATGTCCTCCAAATCCTCCACAAATTTAGGATATTATTCCAAGCTCATCTTTGCACCAACTTACCGATTTACTATCTTGCATTCCAAACCTTTACAAGACTATCTCAAGATACTTCCTCTGATTTACCCATAGTTTTATTTTACTACTATCCCTACATATCTCCATTCCAAGAATGTATCTAATAGTTCCTAATTCTTTCATATCAAACTTATTAGTCAATTGAGTTTTAAGTTCTTGAATTAATGCTTTATTGTCTCCAATTATAAGCGAACATATAAAATAATAATTAAAATATGATCATTTACCTTTTTGAAGTATACACAATGATTAACATTACTTATTTTAAAACCCAATTATAGCACATGTGTGTCAAATTTTTGGTTCCACATTTTGTGGGGACTACCTTAATCCATGCAGAGACCTATTCATCTTACAAACCGGTTTCTCTTTACCTTTCACCCTGTATCCTTCAAGCTATTCCATGAAGATTTCCTCCTCTAATTCTCAATGCAAGAATGTTTTTTTGACATCCATCTACTCAATTTCTAGATTAAGTGCTAGAACAATAGACAACAACATTCTAATGGAACTCAACTTAGCAACATGGGAGAATATCTCACCAAAGTCTATTCCCTCTTGACTTGGGAATAACCCTTTGCCACCAACCATGCCTTGTACCACTCGAGATCTAACTACTCTGAACTTCTTCTTAAACACCCATTTTATAGCCTATGGGTTTCTTATCCATAGGTAGATCAACCAAATTTCTCGAGTCTTACACTACTTCAATGCCAACATCTCCTCGCACATGGTTTATAGTTTTGATAGAAGATGAAAACATCCTCCCATCTATAACATTGAGAAAGTCTGATTTATTTTAGTTCTGTAGAAGAAAACGAAATGAATTAATGTGATTTGAAATATTGACTTACATATATATGCTATGGGTTCATTTATCATGTAGGTAGTCAGTCATCTACAAGCTGGGTCCTCTATTCCATTAATAATTCAAGTTTGGTGATTATTTTTTGGCATGTGAGGTATTAGATTCATATGACATATTAATGATGTTAAAGAAGTAGACCCACACCCATGTGATTGATGTTGAAGTATTGGACCACTGATTATTTTTTGGCATGTGAGGTATTAGGTTCATATGACATGTTAATGATGCTAAAGAAGTAGACCCACACCCATGTGATTGATGTTGAAGTATTGGACCATAGAAAATCTCAGACCCACACCCATGTGATTGATGTTGAAGTATTGGACCATTGATTATTTTTTGGCATGCGAGGTATTAGGTTCATATGACATGTTAATGATGCTAAAGAAGTAGACCCACACCCATGTGATTGATGTTGAAGTATTGGACCATGTAAAATCCCAGACCCACACCCATGTGATTGATGTTGAAGTATTGGACCAGACCCACACCCATGTGATTGATGTTGAAGTATTGGACCATGTAAAATCCTAAACCCACACCCATGTGATTGATGTTGAAATATTGGACCATGTTACATGGTAGAAGGACACTTATATGATTGTGGTTGAAGTATACCATGTAAAATATTATACTTATTGTCCATGATGCATATGAAATACTAAGTTGACGTGACATGACACATATTAGTGAGAGCCTATTGGTGTGGTTTTTACACGCTACTTTTCATTCTCATTTAGTAAAAAGAAAAAAGATTGCTCATTCCCTTCCCATGTCCCATCACAACTATTGCTAGGACTGATCCACCAGAGAAAAATTCTGCCTGGAGCTCTGGAGTGGCACGATAGAAACGCTGCCCAAAACTGTGACGGTCCAAACCTGTCACTTCAAAATTCCCGCGGTATTTCTGAAGCAATATCCACCATGCAGATCTTGTGCCTGAAACCTTGATGTCACATGCAGAAAATCATATTTGCATGCATAGAACCTATCCATCATATTTGCAAGGTTCTGCGCAGGGACCCTGTCACGTCCCTGCACGGAGCTTATAATTTACCTGATGACTGTTTTGTTATAGGCATCATGTGTATTTTTTTAATACTATTGATGGGTTTTCTTGGTGGCCAATGGCCATGACGTACATACGTGCATCGCAATTAGTCAAAAGTGGTTTTACACTTGACGTGTGAATTTGACAGCCAGCCATGTCTGTCACAAAATAGAATGATTCCCCATTTTTGCCACCTCAGCCAGTAAATGATGTAAATTTCAACCGTTTACCCTCACACACAAGTCTTAAGCATATTTTGTGTCAAATTTTTTATCATTTCTGTGAAACTATTTGGCAATTATTACCATCTATAGTAAAGACTTAAACATCATATATTTTAATAGTCAAAGGTTAATTTTCGTCAATAAAAATAGGATAAATATTTACCACTTTTAGATATGGATGAGGTGTAAATTGTTATTGACTGTATAAAAATAGGATAAATATTTACCACTTTTAGATATGAATGAGGTGTAAAATTGTTATTGACTCTGTGACCATTGAATCTGATGATATTTAAACAGAGTATATAGCAAAAGGAAGATAATCTCAAACCATTTGAAATAATTAAATGTGAAGGAAAATCCAAAGTTACATGACAACTATTTTCTCCATTCCATTACAAATCTTTTAAAATCAATATAGAGTTTGATATTCTTAGGATCTAAAGTCTTTGGAGGGACTTTGAACTTAGACTTAATCATATCTTTTCAACTTTATGCTTTTAAATTATATATAGGTGCAATGTATCTTAGTAGTTAGGATAGATAACAAACTTAGTTTAAGGATAGAATCAAAATAGCATAACTTAATGTTATTATCAACATTCGCATTATGATAATGATCTAGCAAAGTTTAGGTGTATATTCACAAAATATCATCTTTAGTATTATACATAACAATTATCTAAGAAATGCAAAAACATAAATTAATTTTTACGAACACAACAAAGCATTATCTCACAATGCCCATTTGGTGAAATGTCAACCATGATAGTAGTTGAAGTAATGTGATAAGCTAACCAGTTTGGATAACCCCACACATAGTGCACCACCATCTAAAAAATCATGGTAAATATTACATGCGTATCTTTCCATGGAGAAAACTATGGCAGGCACTTCATGTTGTACTTGGTAGACATCACCATTATCATTATCTCTTTTTAATAAAAGTGATATCTTATGAATCTTTGTTGCTTTTAAATTACACAATTTTTATAATTGCCTATGGATTTCACTAAAGGAACTCAAATTCTAGGACATGTAAGGCACACATTCATTTTTAAGGAGCTTGGAGTGCATGGGCACCATACCGTACAAAAAGCCTGACAAAAAGTTTTGGCCTCTTTAGCCACTTCTTTATTGCAAGTGCTTATGGAATCAACTGTGTATGTTTTTGTATCAAGTGCCCAAAAAGCGAGTGTCCTTAAGACACTTGCCACTCGTGCTTATCGCATTTGTGATGAGGAACACATTGACCAAGAGCTCGCCCGCCTATCTCGGGTTTTTAAACTAAATGGATACCACAATAGAGATATCACTCATGCCTTTAACCTTGCTAAAAGCCGAGTCAACCCCAAACCTAAACCTAATGTCCATAATGCTACTTGGGTTGCCACCCTCCCCTACATAGAGGGCCTCTCAAATAAAATCTCTAAAATACTACGCAAGAAAGGCCTCTCATGTACCTTCAAACCTGTCTCCACGCTGAGGAATCTAATCCCTTCTACCAAAGATCCTAGAAATAATCTAATCAACTCTGGGGTCTATAAGATTGTCTGCTCCTGTGGGACTCCACACATTGGCGAAATAGGTCGATCCATTAGCACGAGGATCAAAGAGCATAGTGCAGACATTAGGCATGATTGTATCTCCAAATCTGCCCTGGCTGAGCACTCTTACAACACTAAACACCACATTTGTCTTGAGCACACCCAAGTTTTGGTAAAAGAAAATTGTTTTTTCAAGAGGAAACTCCAAGAAGCCATCTTCATTAAAAGTCACCCCACTAATCTGAATCGTGATGAAGGGTGGCATCTTAGCCCAACTTGGCAACCTTTATTGAACTCCCTCCAACCACACCCTTCTCCTTCTTGACTCACTCGAGCACTTTAACCCACCCATCCCTTCCTCCTCCTCCCTCCTCCCTCGTCCATATCTTCCCCTCCTCTTTTGTGTCCTCATTAGATGAAGTCCTTTTGCTCTTTACCTTTTCCCTCCCTCACCCCCACCCCCTTAGGTTTCGTTTTCTCCCCTCCCCCGTCTCCTTTTCTCCTTTCTTGTCTTCACTTCCTGTCCTCTACCCGTTCTCCTACCCCCGTCAAGTTCATGTGGTTTATGTTCTTCTACACACAGAGATATATATATATGTGTGTGTGTGTGTGTGTGTGTGTGTGTGTGTGTATTTTTATAGTTTTTGTGTTTGTTGGCTTTGTTTTTCTACCTTAAATATAATTGTGTGCATTTGTTGTATTATTAATTTTGTATCTTTTTCCACTTTTCCATTTATGTTGGGTGCTTGTTTATTTCTATGTCTATCGTTTCCTTTCCTCTTGTAGGGTGCCCTCCCTTTGCGTGCTCATATATATATATATATATATATATATATATATATATATATATATATATATATATATATATATATATATATATATATATATATATATCTGTGTGTGTGTACATTATGCATATTATGTATATTATACATATATGTGCACACTTGTGTGTGTGTATTGTATATTATGTATATCATTAGTTCTTATATAGGCTTTTCCCATATATTGTTAATTATTAGTTGAGTTTTGTTGTTTTGTTTGCTTTGGTTTGTTTGTGTGATATTGTATGATAACTACTTTTACATTATATATCCACTTATATTTATTTTGTTGCGTCATTGTTCTTTTTTTGATTTGTTGTTTCTTTTCCTTTTATGGGGCACACGCCACATTCACTTACTCTTATATTTATACGCCTAATTTCATATTTATATCTATAAATCTATACATATAGGTTTGGTTATTTTTCTATATTTGTGTGTATTCTTAGGTTTGCTTTGTTTTTGGTGCTTTATACGTAGGTTCTTTTAAATTTTTTTATTGCTTTAAATATCTTCTTTTTTGTTGTTGTGTCTAGGTTGATTTGTGTGGAGACATTTTTTGTCCTTATAGGTTAGGTTTTGCCTATTGAGATGGATAAGGGTCTTATCAATTTATGTTGTCTTATCTTCTTGTTGTCTTTTTTGCGTTGTTCTCTTGTCGGCTGATCCTACTCATTTGGTTGTTCTTATTTATCATTGTTCTGCACCTTTTCCTCTTATCTTTTCATTTTATGTAATGTTGGTCTTCATTTCCTTCTTTGTTTGTTTTATTTTGTTTCTTTCAATTTATTTGTCTTTATATATACTTGGTTATGGGTATATTTATTTATTGTTTTCAAATATTTTATTATATGCTTTGCCTATACTTCTATATTTTATATATGGTTGCTTGTACTTGTATTAATATTTGTAATTTTTACTTTATCTTGTGTTGGTTTGTGGGTTTGTATGATGCCCCAATACCTTGTTTTTGATCATTTTCTTTTTTCTTTTGACTTTACTAAATATTTTTCCCTCCTCACCTCCTACCCTTTGTATTTCATGCCTTTCTTCCTCTCTCACTCCTTTATAAAGTTATAGTCTACTATCTGATCTTCAACTATCCTCTTCCTGATGATGCAATTGAGCATGATCTGAAACATTTTTTTATACAAAAACATACACAGTTGATTCCAGAAGCACTTGCATATTTACTGTCATGGACTGTGGAAAATGCATGCCTTCCATTCCAAGAATGTATCTAGTAGTTCCTAATTCTTTCATATCAAACTTAATAGTCAATTGAGTTTTAAGTTCTTGAATTCATGCTTTATTGTCTCCAATTATAAGATTATCATCAACATATAAAACAATAATTAGAATATGATCATTTACCTTTTTGAAGTATACACAATGATTAACATTACTTCTTTTAAAACCCAATTATAGCACATGTGTGTCAAAATTTTGGTTCCACATTTTGTGGGGACTATTTTAATCCATACAGAGACCTATTCATCTTACAAACCAGTTTCTCTTTACCTTTCACCCTGTATCCTTCAAGCTATTCCATGAAGATTTCCTCCTCTAATTCTCAATGCAAGAATGTTTTTTTGACATCCATCTACTCAATTTCTAGATTAAGTGCTAGAACAATAGACAACAACATTCTAATGGAACTCAACTTAGCAACAAGGGAGAATATCTCACCAAAGTCTATTCCCTCTTGACTTGGGAATAACCCTTTGCCACCAACCATGCCTTGTACCACTCAAGAGATTTATCTACTCTGAACTTCTTCTTAAACACCCATTTATAGCCTATGGGTTTCTTATCCTTAGGTACATCAACCAAATTTCTTGAGTCTTACAGTACTTCAATGCCAACATCTCCTCATCCATGGAATTCTTTCAAGACTTTTTCTCTTTGGAAGTGAGATCCTCTTCCACAGAACTTGGTTCATTATCAATACAAGTAAGAGCAAAGAAATAACAAAAATTAGGTGGACTATACCTATCAGATGATCTCTACTTCCTTATAGACCTCACAATTTGTGGTGAAGAAAATTTCTTGCCGCATCTACACCATGTTCTTCAAAGTCACCACCAGATGTGCTTTATTCATCCTCCTCAAAACTATCTTATCCATTATTTTGTCCAACTTCTAGTACATTCTGGGTGCTACCACAAGAATGGTTACACTTTCTGGGACATCCTAATTTTTGCTAAAATCGCATATTTTTAGAAAATCTAATGATTTAAGCCTTGAAAGGTTCCATTTAAAGGATTTTAATTGAAGAGGGTTTGAACCATACCTATAATGGAGTCTCCTCTACACCTATCAAAATGCTGATAAAAAACCACTTTTGATTTACCTTTCGGGGGATCAAATGAATTCATTTAAAATTTATGTTTTGTATGTAGTCCTTATTAGAAGCTTTTCAAAAAGTATAATTTTAAATATATTTAGGGTAAGCGCAAGAAGATGAGGGGCCAAAAAGGGGTCTTTAATGGCCACTTTTTCTTTTTTCTTTTTTTTCTGAAATCAAGAAATACTGACTTTGGATGAGAAATTGAGCATAGTTACACTCAAAATTTTAAGATGCAACAAAAACAATGTTCGTAGTGCTCCGAGTCTACTTTCTAAACTACTATTTTTTTTAAAAATGGTATAGATTAAGGGGTTTAAAAGAGGGAGCCACAAAAATTGGTATTGTTTCTGTAAAAAAACACAACATAGCGTGTTTTGTGGCTCCCTCAAAAGGTTAACTTTTTTTTGGTATTTTTAAAATCACTTGAGTGAGAAATTAGCTAAAAGCATGTAGTTTATGCCTGATTTTTATGATAAATTTTTAATGAATATTTGATTTTTTACTAAATTTCAAAGTGGACACATCCTTAAAAATAGAATTTTGGCCGTGCTACCCCTCTAAATTTTGAAAACTAATTGAATTTTTTTTTAATATGTGTAGAATAGAGTCTAGTTTCTAAAAATGTAATTTATTTGAAATTTCAATGAATGGTTAATTTATAATGAAAAAAAGATCAAACACTGGTTTTTGACCAAAAATAAACACACAAAGAAGAGAAATTAAAGATGAAAGGCTTAACGTTGTCAAAATGTGAAAAATATTACATAGTTAAATAGCTAAGAGAAAACCTAACATTACCCAGGTGTTCGATTTGTTCGACCTTGAAACACGCGCAAATCTGAGGGTTAGCACGAGCAAAATTATGTGAAATCTTGTAGAATATGCAAAAACACATCTTTGGACATTGGGAAGACACTCCAAGTCTTTGGGTTGGAAATCCAAACCAAATCCCAAGCCTAAGGCTTGGGACTCCCAAAGAAAAATATAACGTGCTCGCATTATGTTATGCTTTTTTTTTCATTTTTATGGGTTTGCCCGATGTTTGCCTAGTTCAACATAATGTGAGCGAGTTATAACGCGCTCACAGTATGTCTCACTTGGAAGGATTTATGTTGAAGGTTCCTAAGTATGTTTAATGTGTGTATATATGTATATATGTATGCTTGTATGTATGCATGTATGGTTGTATGTATTTATGCACATGTATCCATGCTTGTATGTATGCATGTTTGTATGTAATGTATGTATGTATGTAAGGGTTTTGGATTAGGGTATATAAAGACATGAGCCCGTATAGTTTTTCGGGTTGAGGGTTGAGTTTTTTGGGTTTAGGATTTAAGGTATAGGGTTGAGGTTTGAGGGATTAGGGCTTAAGTAATAGGTAGAGGGTAGAGGGTAGAGGGTAGAGATTAGAGGGTGGAGATTAGAGGGTTGAGGGTTACGGTTGAGGGTTAATATTCATCTTGTTGAGTGTATAAGATTAAGTGTGTAAGGCATGGGGATTAGGGATTAGGGTTTATGATATGGATTGAGGCTATATAAGACATAGGGTGACTTGGGTTGAGAGTGTATGGTTTAGGTTTAATTTAAGTATAGGGTTGAGGCACAATATTTAGGGTTTAGGGTATAAGGGTGAGGTTATAGGGTATAGGGATGAGGGTTTGTGGGTGTAGGCTTCAGGGTTTAAGGTATAGGATTGAGGATTGAGGGATTAGGGCTTAAGTATATGGTTGAGGGTTCAGAGTTTATAGTTGAGGGATAATGTTTAAGGTTAAGAGAGGTGGAGGGGAAGGGAAATATCTAGAGAGTCGTAAGAGATATACAATTGAGAGACCTACAACCTAGGGAGAGAGGGGTGAGAGAGAGGGGAGAGATGGGGGTGAGGCAGATAGGGGAGGAGAGGGGTGGATAAGGGTTGAGGGTTTAAGGGTCAAGGGTTTAGGGATTAAGGTATTAAGGGTTTAAGGGTTGAGGTATTAAGGGTTTAAGGGTTGAGGGATTAAGGTTTAGGGTTGAGGAATTAGGGTTTAAGGTATAGTGTCGAGGGTTGAGGGTTTAGGGATAGGGTTTAGGATTTAAGGTTTAAGGGTTGAGGGTTGAGGCTTTAGGGATAAGGGTTTAGGGATAACGTAAAAGGTTTAAGGTATAGTGTCGAGGGTTAAGGGTTTAAGGATAAGGTTTAGGATTTAAGGTATAAGGGTTGAGGCTTTAGGGATAAGGTTTAGGGTTTAGGGATAAGGGATTAGGGTTTAGGGTTGAGGGATAAGGGTTTAAGGTATAATGTTTACTAGGGTTGAGGGTTTAGGGATAGGGCTTAGGATTTAAGGTTTAAGGGTTGAGGATTAAGGCTTTAGGGATAGCGTTTAAGGTTTATGGATAAGGGATTACAGCTTACGGTTGAGGGATTAGGGTCTAAGGTATAGTGTTGAGGGTTTAAGGATAGGGTTTAGGGTTGAGGGATTAGGGTTTAAGGTATAGTGTCAAGAGGGTTGAGGGTTTAGGGTTTAGGGTTGAGGAATTAGGGTTTAGGGTTGACAGATTAGGGTTTTAGATTGAGGGTTGAGGGTTGAAGGTTTAGGGATAGGGTTGAGGCTCGAGGGATTAGGGTTAAGGTAGAGTTTTGAGGGTAGAGGGATTAGGGATAGGGTTTAGGGTTGAGGGATTAGGGTTTAAGGTTGAGGGTTGAGGGTTTAGGGATAGGGTTTATGGTTTAGAGCTGAGGGATTAGGGTTTAGGGTTGAGGGATTAGGGTTTAAGGTTGAGGGTTGAGGGTTGAGGGTTTAGGTATAGGGTTTAGGGTTGAGGGATTGGGGTTTAGGGTTGAGGGTTTAGGGATAAGGGATTAGGGTTTAATGTATAGTGTCAAGGGTTGAGGGATTAGGAATAGGGATATTATTTAGGGTTGAGGGTTGAGGGATTAGGGTTTAGGGTTTAGGGTTGACGATTGACGGTTGAGGGTTTAGGAATAGGGTTTAGAGTTTAGGGATAAGGGATTAGGGTTTAGGACCTTAAGGGACTAGAGTTTAGGGTTAAGGCTTTAGGGATAGCATTTAGGGTTGAGGGATTAGGGTTGAGGGTTGAGGGATTAGGGTTAAGGTATAGTATTGATGTTTGAGGGTTTGGGGATAGGGTTTAGGGTTTAGGATTGAGGGATGAGGGTTTAGGGTTGACAAATTAGGGTTTATGGTTGAGGGTTGAGGGATAGGGTTGAGGGATGAGGGATAGGGTTGAGGGATGAGGGATTAGGGTTAAGGTAAAGTGTCGAGGGTAGAGGAATTAGGAATATGGTTTAGGGTTGAAGGTTTAAGGATTGAGGGTTGAGGCTTTAGGGCTGAGGGTCAAGGGATTAGAGTTTAAGATATAGTGTCAAGGGTCGAGGGTTTAGGGATAGGTTTTAGGGTTTAATGTGTAAGGGTTGAGGATTGAGGGATAGGGTGTAGGGTTTAGGGATAAGGGATTAGGGTTTAACCTGTATAGTGTCGAGGGTTGAGGGTTTAGGAATAGGGATAATGTTTAGGGTTTAGGGGTGAGGGATTAGGGTATAGGGTTGAAGGATTAAGGATTAGGGTTGAGGGTTGAAGGATTAGGGTTGAGGGTCGAGGGATTAGGGTTAAGGTAGAGTGTCGAGGGCTGGATTAGGGATAGGGTTTAGGGTTGAAGGTTTAAGGATTGAGGGTTGAGGCTTTAGGGTTGAGGGTTAAGGAATTAGGGTTTAAGATATAGTGTCGAGGGTCGAGGGTTTAGGGATAGGTTCTAGGGTTTAAGGTTTAAGAGTTGAGGGCTGAGGGATAGGGTTTAGGGTTTAGGGATAAGGGATTAGGGTTTAACCTATATAGTGTCGAGGGTTGAGGGTTTAGGAATAGGGATAACATTTAGGGTTGAGGGATAAGGGATTAGGGTTTAGGGTTGAGGGATTAGGGTTGAGGGTTGATGGATTAGGGTTTAACGTATAGTGTTGAGGGTTGAGGCTTTTGGGTTTAGGGTTTAGGGATAAGGGATTAGGGTTGAGGGTTAAGGGATTAGGGTTTAGGGATATACAATTAGGGTTTAGGGTTGATGGATTAAGGTTTAGGATTGAGGAATTAAGGTTTAAGGTTGATGGTTTAGGGTTGAGGGTTTAGGGATAGGGTTTAGAGTTTAGGGATAAGGGATTAGGTTTTAGGACCTTGAGGGATTAGGGTTTAGGGTTGAAGCTTTAGGGATAGCATTTAGGGTTGAGGGATAAGGGTTGAGGGTCAAGGGATTAGGGTTAAGGTAGAGTGTCAAGGGTAGAGGGATTAGGGATAGGGTTTAGGGTTGAAGGTTTAAGGATTGAGGGTTGAGGCTTTAGAGTGAGGGTTAAGGGATCAGGGTTTAAGATATAGTGTCGAGGGTTGAGGGTTTAGTGATAGGGTGTAGGGTTTAGGGTTGAGGGATTAGGGTTTAGGGAATAGGGTTTAAGGTAAAGTGTTGAGGGTTTAGGGAGAGGGTTTAGGGTAAGTGCAAGAAGATGGGGGGCCTAAAAGGGGTCTTAAGTGGCCACTTTTGTTTTTCTGAAATCAAGAAATGTTGGCCTTGGATGAGAAATTGAGCATAGTTACACTCAAAATTTGGAGATGCAACCAAAACAATGTTTGTAGTGCTCCGAGTCTACTTTCTAAACAAATTTTTTTTTTGAAAATGGTATAGATTAAGGGGTTCAAAAGAGGGAGCCACATAAATTGGTGTTGTTTCTATAAAAAAAACATAACATAGCATGTTTTGTGTCTTCCTCAAAAGGTTAACATTTTTTTTGGTATTTTTAAAATTTCTTCAGTGAGAAATTAGCTAACAACATATAGTTAATGCATGATTTTTCTGATAATTTTTTGATGAATATTTGATTTTTTATTAATTTTCAAAGTGGACACATCCTAAAAAATAGAATTTTGGCTGTGCTACCCCTATTAATTTTGAAAACTAATTGAAATTTTTTTTTAATGTGTAGAATGGAGTCTAGTTTCTAAATATGTATTTTTTAAAAATTTAAATGAATGGTTAATTTACAATGAAAAAAGCCCAAACAATGGTTTTTACCCAAAAATGAACACACAAACAAAATAAATTAAAGATGAAAAGCTTAACATTGTCAAAATGTGAAAAAAATTACATCGTTAAATAGCTAAGAGAAAGTCTAACATTACCTAGGTGTTTGATTTGTTCAACCTTGAAACATGTGCAAAATTGAGGGTTAGCACAAACAAAATTATGTGAAATATTGTAGAATTTGCAAAAACACGTCTATGGATGTTGAAAAGGCACTCCAAGCCTTTGGGTTGGAAATTCAAAGCAAATCCCAAGCCTAAGGCTTGGGATTCCCAAAGCACAATAAAATGCAAGCGCAGTATAATGCGCTCGCATTATGTTGTGCTTTATTTTTCCTTTTTTGCATATTTGCTGGGGTTTTCCCAGTTCGACATAATGCGAGTGCGTTATAACGCACTCGTCTTATGTCTTCCTTTGAATGATTTATGTTCAAGTTTCATAAGTATGTTTCATGGATGTATATATGTATGCTTGTAGGTATGTATGCATGCTTGTAAGTATGTACATGCATGCATGCTTGTATGTATGTACATGTATGTATGCTTGTTTGTATGTTTGTATGTATGTTTGTATGTAAGTGTTTTGGGTTTAGGGTATATAAGGACCTGAGCCTGTATAGTTTTGAGGGTTGAGAGTTAAGGGATTAGGGCTTAATTAATAGGTAGAGGGTAGAGGGTAGAGGTTAGAGGGTTGAGGGTTAAAGTTGAGGTTTAATATTCAGGTTGTTGAGTGTATAAGATTAAGTGTGTAAAGCGCGAGGATTAGGGTTTAGGGTTTACAATATGGATTGAGGGTATATAAGGCATAGGGTGACTTGGGTTGAGAGCACGTATGGTTTAGGTTTAATCTAAGCATAGGGTTGAGACATAATATTCATGGTTTAGGATATAAGGGTGAGGTTATATGGTCTAGGGATGAGGGTTTGTGGGTGTAGGCTTCAGGGTTTAAGGTATAGGGTTGATGATTGAGGGATTAGGGCTTAAGTATATGGTTGAGGGTATAGGGTTGAGGATTTAGGGATAGGTTTTAGGGTTTAAGGTTTAAGGGTTAAGGGTTGAGGGATAGGGTTTAAGGTTTAGGGGTAAGGGATTAGGGTTTAAGGTATAGTGTCTTGGGTTGAGGGTTTAGGAATAGGGATAGCATTTAGGATTTAGGAATGAGAGATTAGGGTTGAGGGTTGAGGGATTAAGGTTTAAGGTATAGTGCTGAGGGTCGAGTGTTTAGGGATAGGGTTTAGGGTTGAGGGATTAGGGTTTAGAGTTGAGGGATTAGGGTTTAAAGAATAGTGTTAAGGGTTGAGGGATTAGGGTTTAGGGTTGACGGATTAGGGTTTAAGGAATAGTGTTGAGGGTTGAGGGTTTAGGAATAGGGTTAAGGGTTGAGGGATTAGGGTTTAGGGTTGACGGATTAGGGTTTAATGTTGAGAGTTGAGAGTTGAGGGTTGAGGGTTGAGGGTTTAGGGATAGGGTTGATGGTCAAGTGATTAGGGTTAAAGTAGAGTGTTGAGGGTTGACGGATTAGGGATAGGGTTTAGGGTTGAAGGTTTAACGATTGAGGGTTGAGGAATTAGGGCTAAGGGTTAAGGGATTGGGGTTTAAGATATAGTGTTGAGTGTCGAGGGTTTAGGGATAGGTTTTAGGGTTTAAGTTTTAAGGGTTAAGGGTTGAGGGATAGGGTTTAGGGTTTAGGGATAAGGGATTAGGTTTAAGGTATAGTGTCAATGGTTGAGGATTTAGGAATAGGGATAGTGTTTAGGGTTTAGGGATGAGGGATTAGGGTTGGGGGTTGAGGGATTAGGGTTTAAGGTATAGTGTCGAGGGTTGAGGGTTGAGGGTTGAGGGATTAGGTTTTAAGGTTGAGGGATTAGGGTTTAAGGTATAGTGTTGAGGGTTGAGGGTTTAGGGATAGGGTTGATGGTCAAGGGATTAAGGCTAGAGTGTCAAGGGTAGAGAGATTAGGGATAGGGTTTAGTGTTGAAGGTTTAAGGATTGAGGGTTGACGCTTTAGGGATGAGTGTTTAAGGCTTAAGATATAGTGTCAAGTATTGAGGGTGTAGGGATAGGTTTAAGTTTTAAGGGTTAAGAGTTGAGGGATAGGGATTAGGGTTTAAGGTATAGTGTTGAGGGTTGAGGGTTTAGGGATAGGGTTTAGGGTTGAGGGATTAGGGTTTAGGGTTGATAGATTAGGGTTTAATGTTGAGAGTTGAGGGTTGAGGGTTTAGGGTTGAAGGTTTAAGGATTGAGGGTTGAGGATTTAGGGATGAGGGTCAAGGGATTAGGGTTTAAGATATAGTGTCAAGTGTCGAGGGTGTAGGGATAGGTTTTAGGGTTCAAGTTTTAAGGGTTAAGGGTTGAGGGATAGGGATTAGGGTTTAGGGATAATGGATTAGGATTTAAGGTATAGTGTTGAGGGTTTAGGAATAAGGATAGCGTTTAGGGTAGAGGAATTAGGGATAGGGTTTAGGGTTGAAAATTTAAGGATTGAGGGTTGAGGCTTTAGGGTTGAGGGTTAAGGGATTAGGGTTTAACATATAGTGTCAAGGGTAGAGGGTTTATGGATAGGGTTTAGGGTTTATGGATAGGTAGAGAGGTGAGGAGAAACAAAGGTGAGGGATAGAGAGGTGATGGGAAATATATAATAAAATGAGAGAGTGAAGTTGACAACTTGAGGGAAACATGGGTAAAGAGGAGGGAGAGAGATGGAGAAGAAGGGAAATATGTAGAGCCATGAGAGATATACAAGTGAGACCTATAACCTAGGGAGAGAGGGGTGAGAGATGGGGGTGAGGTAGATAGGGGAGGAGAGGGGTGGATAAGGGTTGAGGGTTTAGGGATAGGGTTGAGGGTCAAGGGATTAGAGTTAAGGGTTGAGGGATTAGGGGTTGATGTTGAGGGTTGAGGGTTGAGGTTTTAGGGTTGAGGGTTTAGGGATAGGGTTGAGGGTCAAAGGATTAGGGTTAAAGTAGAGTGTCAAGGGTATAGGGATTAGGGATAGGGTTGGAGGGTTTAGGGATAATGGATTAGGGTTTAAGGTATAGTATCAAGCTTGTTGAGGGTTTAGGAATATGGATAGCATTTAGGATTTAGGGATGATGGATTAGGGTTGCAAGTTGAGGGATTAGGGTTTAGGGTTGAGGGATTAGGGTTTAGGGTTGACGG
The DNA here is from genome assembly GCA_027924645.1 of Cunninghamia lanceolata. Lineage (NCBI taxonomy): Eukaryota > Viridiplantae > Streptophyta > Pinopsida > Cupressales > Cupressaceae > Cunninghamia > Cunninghamia lanceolata. The sequence continues at coordinate 1,225,570 of BSBN01001103.1, read as the reverse complement.
ATTAGGGTTTAAGGTACAGTGTTGAGGGTATAGGGATTGGGTTTAGGGATAGGGTTTAGGATTGAGGGATTAGAGTTAAGCGTTGAGGGATTAGGATTTGACGTTGAGGGTTGAGGGTTGAGGTTTTAGGGTTGAGGGTTTAGGGATAGGGTTGAGGGTCGAGGGATTAGAGTTAAGGGTTGAGGGATTAGGGGTTAACGTTGAGGGTTGAGGGTTGAGGTTTTAGGGTTAAGGGTGGAAGGATTAGGGTTAAAGTAGAGTGTCGAGGGTATAGGGATTAGGGATAGGGTTGGAGGGTTTAGGGATAAGGGATTAGGGTTTAAGGTATAGTATTGAGCCCATTGAGGGTTTAGGAATAGGGATAGATGAGGGATTAGGGTTGAGGGTTGAGGGATTAGGGTTTGAGGATAGGGTTTAGGGTTTAAGGTTGAGGGATTAGGGTTTAAGGTATAGTGTTGAGGGTTTAGGGATAGGGTTTAGGGTTGAGGGATTAGAGTTGAGGGTTGAGCGATTAGGATTTGACGTTGAGGGTTAAGGGTTGAGGGTTGAGGTTTTAGGGTTGAGGATTTAGGGATAGGGTTGAGGGTCAAAGGATTAGGGTTAAAGTAGAGTGTCGAGGGTATAGGGATTAGGGATAGGGTTGGAGGGTTTAGGGATAAGGGATTAGGGTTTAAGGTATAGTATCAAGCTCATTGAGGGTTTAGGAATAGGGATAGCATTTAGGGTTTAAGGATGAGGGATTAGAGTTAAGGGTTGAGAGATTAGGGTTGAGAGTTGAGGGATTAGGGTTTAGGGATAGGGTTTAGGGTTGAGGGATTAGGGTTTAAGGTATAGTGTTGAGGGTTTAGGGATAGGGTTTAGGGTTGAGGGATTAGAGTTAAGGGTTGAGGGATTATGATTTGATGTTGAGGGTTGGGGTTTTAGGGTTGAGGATCGAGGGATTAGAGTTAAGGGTTGAGGGATTAGAGGTTGACATTGAGGGTTGAGGGTTGAGGTTTTAGGGTTAAGGGTTGAGGTTTTAGGGTTGAGGGTTTAGGGTTGAGGGTTTAGGGATAGGGTTGAGGGTTGAAGGATTAGGGTTAAATTAGAGTGTTGAGGGTATAGGGATTAGGGATAGGGTTGGAGGGTTGAGGGATTAAGGTTGAAGGATTAGGGTTTAGGGATAGGGTTTAGGGATATGGTTTAGGGTTTAGGGATCTAGGGTTGAGGGTCAAGGGATTAGAGTTAAGGGTTGAGCGTTGAGGGATTAGGGTTCAGGGATAGGGTTTAGGGTTTAGGGATCTAGGGTTGAGGGTCAAGGGATTAGAGTTAAGGGTTGAGGGATTAAGGCTTAGGGATAAGGTTTAGGGTCTAGGGATAGGGTTTAGGGTTTAGGGTTTAGGGATAGGTTTTAGGGTTTAGGAATCTATAGTTGAGGGTCAAGGGATTAGAGTTAAGGGTTGAGGGTTGAGGGATTAGGGTTGAGGGTTGAGGGTTGAGGGATTAGGGTTTAGGGTTAGGGTTTAGGGTTTAGGGATAGGGTTTAGGGTTTAGGAATCTAGGGTTGAGGGTCAAGGGATTAGAGTTAAGGGTTGAGGGATTAGGGTTGAGGGTTGAGGGATTAGGGTTTAAGGATAGGGTTTAGGGATAAGGTTTAGGGTTTAGGGATAGGGGAGGAGGTAGATAGGGGAGGAGAGGGGTGGATAAGGGTTGAGGGTTTAGGGATAGGGTTGAGGGTCGAGGGATTATAGTTAAGGGTTGAGGGATTAGGGGTTGATGTTGAGGGTTGAGGTTTGAGGGTTGAGGGTTTAGGGATAGTGTTGAGGGTAGAAGGATTAGGGTTGAAGTAGAGTGTTGAGGATATAGGGATTAGGGATAGGGTTGGAGTGTTTAGGGATTAGGGTTGAGGGATTAGAGTTAAGGGTTGAGGGATTAGGATTTGACGTTGAGGGTTGAGGGTTGAGGTTTTAGGGTTGAGGCTCAAGGGATTAGAGTTAAGGGTTGAGGGAGTAGGGGTTGACATTGAGGGTTGAGGGTTGAGGTTTTAGGGTTGAGGGTTTAGAGATAGGGTTGAGGGTCAAAGGATTAGGGTTAAAGTAGAGTGTCGAGGGTATAGGGATTAGGGATGGATAGGGTTGGAGTGTTGAGGGATTAGGGTTTAGGGATAGGGTTTAGGGTTTAGGGATTTAGGGTTGAGGGTCAAGGGATTAGAGTTAAGGGTTGAGGGTTGAGGGATTAGGGTTTAGGGATAGGGTTTAGGGTTTAGGGATCTAGGATTGAGGGTCAAGGGATTAGAGTTAAGGGTTGAGGGATTAGGGTTTGATGTTGAGGGTTGAGGGTTGAGGTTTTAGGGATAGGGTTGAGGGTCGAGGGATTAGAGTTAAGGGTTGAGGGATTAGGGGTTGACGTTGAGGGTTGAGGGTTGAGGTTTAAGGGTTGAGGGTTTAGGGATAGGGTTGAGGGTCGAAGGATTGAGGTAGACAAGGAGTGACTGAGAGACACAGAGAGGGGAGAGGTAGAGAGGTGAGGGGGAGAGATAAGTGAGATATAAAGAGTTGAGAGATAGAAAATGAGCTAATGGAACTAGAGGTGAGATATTGCAAAGGTGCTATCAAAGGTGAGATAGGCACAAATATCTATGGATCAATCTATAGCAGGACAAAACGTGAGCGCGTTATAACGCACTCGCATTTTGTCCTACTATAGAAATGGTAAAAAAGCCTAGACCTCTGTGATCTAGGCCCACATGCTCTATTTTCATGCTAATTATGCGCATGTTCTGACAAAAAGAAAGTGTTATCATGTTGTTGGGAAGTTCACATGCACATTTTACACATTCTACCACCTTTGCATGATCTTTCCACCACCTTTTCTACTTTGCCAACTTGAGAAGGAGGAAATAACATAGTTTTCACATCAAATTTGATATATATCTATTCAAGTTTCAATTTTTGTAGTGTTGCAATGTTAATTGTGCTTCAATTTTAAGAATTTAACATTATAGATTGGTTAATAGTATTGTTGTTATTAATTATATTTGAATGTTATTCAATTTAATATTGAAAAGGAAGCAAGTGCTGAAAAACTCAAATTGTTGAGGAGTTTGATGCAAGAAGAAAAAAACACTATATAATTGGGTACTCTCTCCATTTGAATCTCTGTTTTTTAGGTATGTCAAGTCTTTACATGCATGTTCTTTACATTTTCCTTAATTCTATTTGAATTACTTTATCATGCTTTATCATACATGTTTATATCACTTGTATCTAGTATGCATAATAAAAGACTATGTATACATATCTTGTGTTTATATAATAGACTATGTTTTAAATTAGTTCATGGTATGCATAATAAAAGATATCTCAAAGGTCAACATTAATTAAAATAGACACATTTCCAATCAAGAAAGCAGCCCACAATCTCACATGATGCCATGTAGATTTTCTACACTTGGGCTCTTTAATAATTATGTGTAATAAACAGACCTTAATATACCATGATGCCAAACTATACAAGAATAAATCCTTAGAACATAATAAAAATACAATCCCACTATGACAATCCTAGGTATGTGATGCAGAGGTAGGGTTCAACTCAATCCAAAGGGCTCATACCAACAGTTTCTTCAAATTTCATAAGCTTTCCTCTCAAGCAATCTCCCTATACAAAGGCACAAAGAGGGTCTTCAATACTTCAAAACCTAAAAGGTTACTAGAGGTCTTCTTACCCCTCAGGAACTTAGACACAACCATTCTAAACCCTTACTCAAGTCTACATTCTTCAATTACTGTCTATTCCTTCACAAGCCACCCAAATCCTAGTAGCCCTAATACCAACAAAGCACCTTCTGAATTCCAAATTTCAACTTCTTGATCTAAACCGTCATCCACACTTTAATAATGCTCTTTCATTAAAACCCTACTTGAAAGCATCACTTTTCACCAAAAGAAAACATGCGATTTAACAATTATAGATTGTAGTGTTGCAATGTTAATTGTGATTGAATTTTAGGAATTTAACATTTACCAATTTTGAGCATTATATTCATTATGAATAAGTCACTTTTAGTCAATAGAAGCCAAAATACATCCATTTGCAATCATGAATTAGTTAAGGACAGCTAGGTGGTAAATTTGTTGCCATTGGCAACTTCACAAATTTGGTGTCTTATCTTGTCCTCCTTGGTTTTCTCCATGGATCTCCATCATTGTCTTCATGAATCGTATAATTCATCATCTAGGACTGAAGTGAACTTTGTACCATAATGCTTTGTATGGCTGCAATAATTTGCTTTGTATGCTTTGTACCTATTTTGGTTGAGTGACATTTACTCTTTTACATGATGATTGTATGTACATTTACTATGAAGGGTTGAATGACATATATTGTAGTTATTTGTATGGATTCATTTCTTAGGAACTAATATTGGTCTCTTTATCATGCTATAGATAAATTCTCTATCATGCCGAGGAAACGATCAAGAATTAAACCAACACAGGAAGAGATAGAAGCTAAGAATGCAAAGAAAGCAGCGGCTATGAGGGAACTTTGTGAGAAGAGGAAATTGAACACGATAAATGAAGACATGCCAATTGAAGAGGAATCGCAACCATCACAAAGAGATATGGTATTGGCGGCACAAAGAGAATGAATGCAAAAACCTCGTGCTATGAGAGATTTGAATACCATAGTTGGAGACACGTCTTCTACCACAAGTCAACATGTAGGGACACCATGTACCACATCTCAAGTTGAGAGTACATCATCACTCACATGTGATGAAGGAGGTGTGCCATTGTTCCTACCTCAACCTCAATGTATGTCATCTATTCCATCTTTAATCGAAGGTATGCCATCTAGCCCGTCTCATTTAAATATTGATGAAATTCCAATTGTTGAGATGAATTTACCTAACACCACCTAGAATTTTGCATAGAAAGCCAAAGTATTTGATCGATATTGATGAGAATATTTTGCAGCCAATAGAAGGTAAGATTCCAAAACACACTTGTAGAAGATATGCTCATAAGATTTGGAGATTGTTCTTTGAAAAGTTAAATGAGTTGCGAAGTATAAAGTATAGGCCCATCATGAAGATTCTTGGGTTGAGAACATCAGAGGCTTCAAATGAAAAATCTATTATCAAGAATCTAATGAGTGCGTTGAGAGTGTGGGTAACACCTCATGCACAAAAGATAGTAATGTAACACAGCGTGTGATTACATCGACTATAGTAAGTAGTTAAATGAGGAAAGCTCGTCTCATTAGAAAGACGAGTCAAGCATTGATAATCAATAGGAAAACTTTATCAAGAGCCATTGGAAGACACCAAAGAATTGAGGACACTAATGCCAATGAATTTTACGCATTCTCGAAGAGGCTACCATGAAAAGATAAATCAATTGTTGAAGCATTGAGATCACTAATTGAAGACTTTTGGAAGAATTACACAAGGGTATCTTTGAATCAAAAAGATGTGATAAGAAGGAGAATCGGTAGTCAGAACCGTGAGCCACATCCAAAGCATTTTTTGGATGAGACTCAAAGACAATTTTTTGGTAAATTTCTAGAGAAGTATCCTCAAATTAAAATTTCTCAAAAATATTTTGAAATGCTAAAACCTTTCTATGTCAAGATAAATCACACACACGCTACTTGTTGTTGTAGATTACATATTGAATTTTCTAACCATTTTGATGTTTATTAGTCTATATGTTTATATTTGCATACTAACAATGTTTTGCAGGGTTGTGGCATACGTGCCCCACCAACATCTTCAAGAAACTTCATATCAAGAATTTTATGTGAAAGAGAGGAAGGTCAAATATTCTACAAGAAATTATGCTTGGATGGCACATGTCATCATTGTGATGGCTTGTAACGTATGCCAATATGTGAACATATGGAAAGAACACATGCGGTTGGAAATGAACTAGTAGAGTTTGACAAGTATAAAACAATGGCATATAATACAAAAGATGGTAAAGAAGCAAAGATGTGTGAATTGGTTATTGAAAAGATTCCAATGTATCAGTTTATGCCTATATTTTGTGACAACATAGTGTATGAGTATGGAAGACATGCCCATAGAGCTTGATAGTTGGACTTGCAATTCAAGTTATGCAAGGACATATTTCTAGTAGTTAGCATTGTTTCAGTCATTGATTTTGCAGAGAACTACAGTCTACAGCCACAACGTGAGGTGCAATCACAATATTACAACTCCACACAGGTTTCTATATTTGTGCACATCGCATTTATTCATGCAAATGATAGTACAGAGGATGACAAAAAGATTATAAGGGAGTATCATTTCTATATCAGTGATGATTTCACGCATTCTACGGAGTTCATGCAAGATTGCTTTCAGGTGTTCTACAATAATTTGGCTAGAAGGGGCATATCATTCAATCAGCATATCATATGGTCAGATAACTATGGGTCACAATTCAAGAACTCACAGAATTTCTATTGGCTGAGCAGGAGGCACAATTTTACAGGTATTCAGCATATGTGGAACTTTTGTGAGGCTGGGCATGGAAAGAGGGAGCATGATGGTGCAGGAGCATGTATCAAAAGAGCCATAGCATGAGAAGAGTTAAAGTATAAAGACAATGCAAAGTTGACAGATGCAAAATCGATCGTCGAGTGGTTAATGCTTCCACGGGTCCAGGTAATGAAGGTAACTCTTCAGTTCATAGATTTTTTTGGTTGATAGATGATACTATCATTGCACCATATGAGGACTGTTCTACACTAACAGGATTAAGTGAGATGTACTCTTTCAAAAGCTCAATTGCAGGTTCATGGAGTATCCATATGTGAAAGATGTCATGCTTTTGTTCTCCCTGTACAATTCTAGCCTGAGATGAGTGCAAGTCAAATGAGTGGGTTGACGAATGGCAGTTAAGTTATCTTAGCCCACTTGACACGTATCGACCCTCAATGGCACTAGAACTAACATAGATGGAATCATTAGTTGACTTTGACTACATATCAAATATAGCTCAACCAGGTAATATATCTATTTGCATAGTTTTTGAAATTCCTAATGTCATCTTACTTTGTAGTGTTTTTGTAATGTTGACTAATTTCATCTAATTTGCTACACATATCAATGTAGGGCATGTATATGCAGTTATTGCAGATGAAGATAACGAAGAGGGAACAGATTATTATTTGTGTCGTTGTGTTGAGGCCAAAAGGAAATTAGAGGCCCTAGTTACAAATGGAGAAAACATTAAATACCCTACAGGCTCAGTGGTTGTTACTAGAACATGGCTTAGAAGATACCCACATAAGAGTGTTAATGTTTGGCTGTTTTAGGACTTTGACACGCATCAGAAGATTCTTCATTACTCGAACCTTGTCATGGCATCCAATGTTCATTTGATAAAATATCAGGGTAGACCTTTGAACAAGACCTTGTGGAAGGTGCGTGAGTCTGACCATGAAGCAATACTTGACATAATAAAGAGTAGAGCAGACCTGGATGGTTCATTGGATTAATTTGTAAGTATTCACATTGATTTTATAAAGTCATGTTACATTGAGTTGTAAGTATGCACATTAATTTGTAAGGTTTGTCTTTTTTTATTTGCTGCTACATTTTTACATGTATACACATTTTTACATCATCATGTTATGCTTCATGGGGTTAGACCTAAGTGATGGATGAAGTTGATCTTGAGAATAATGTATAAAATCTAGGTAATATATAAAATCTAGGTGTCTCTAGGTGTCTTGGTTTCTAACTATATAATAGGTGTCTCTAATTGTGTCTTAGGTATATATGATATGTCAACTAGGTAGATAGATACTAGAAAAAAGGTATTTAATCTAATCTAGGTGTCTTAGGTAGATACTATATATCAACGACCTGCCTAGAGACTAGAATAAGGTATAATCTAGAATGATTTAGGTGTCTTCTATAATTTAATCTAGGTGTCTTAGGTAGGTACTATATGTCAACTAGGTAACCATAATAGGTGTCTTAGGTAGAACTATAATCTAGGTGTCTAGTTGACTCAGGTCTAAACTACGATAAGGTATAAAGACTAGGTGTCTTAGGTCTACTATGTCTATAAACTCTAGATACATTCTATACAATAGGTGTCTTGGTGTCCTATGTCTACTAGAATACATGTGTCTTAGGTCTTAGGTGAGGCCACATGAGCTTCCACCTTCATGTGGTTGGCCTTGTCAGTATAGAATATTTATATTTCTTGAAGCTAAGCGAAGCTCTTTTTCTTAATAGAAAAACTTTATCGACTTTTGTTGCACTAATGGTGCAGGGGCACCCAGGTTGTCATGCCTCTAAGAGAGGTCAAAAATAAAAATTTGTTTTTATTGAGTCAGTTGTATGCAATAAGGTCTTCTAAGACCATTTCATATGTTTTTGAGTCAGTTTGAGTCATTTGGAGTCAGTTTGAGACTTTGAGTCTTGTTGCAAAAAAGTGTCAATGTTGTCAAGTTGCACAAAGCAACTTTTGCATTTTTGGTGTCTTGCTCTTGATGCGACCAAATTGACAGTTCCAATGCATTTGGATGGGTACATTTAGGCTAGGCATGGTCATTTTTTTCACCCAAGCATGATAAAATAGTCCGAGCTACATTGTACCCACGATATCCCTGAAGAGTCCAAAGTGCAAAAAGACAACAATTTTTTACGAGATGTTACTAAGAAACTGTGTCACTTATAAACATTTCATCTAAGGCAACGTGATCATGTAGGGTTCCTCTACAATAACCTCTCTTAGTTTTTTATATCTTTGAGGTGTTTTCCCGTGGTGAAAAGTTTTCTACTGCCCCAAAAATCATCAGAAGGAGGTAGTGTAAAGTTACAAAGGGGTGTAACTTTCGTCCTGCTCCTGATGCGACCAAATTGACTATTCCAACGCATCTGGATGGGTACATTTATGCTAGGCATGGTCCTCTTTTTCACCTAAACATGACGAAATAGTTTAAGCTACATTGTACCGATGATATCCCTGAAGAGTCAAAAGTACAAAAAGGCAGTAATTTTTGGTGAGATGTTACTCGAAAAATGTCACTTAGAAACATTTTGTCTAAGGCAACACAATCACGTAAGGTTCCTCTACAATAACCTCTCTTAGTTTTTTATATCTTTGAGACATTTTCCCGTGGTGAAAAATTTTCTGCTGCCCCAAAAATTGTCAAGAGGTAGTGTAAAGTTGCAAAGGGGTGTAAATTTCATCCTGCTCCTAATGCGACCAAACTAACTATTTCAACGCATCTAGATGGATACATTTACGCTAAGCATGGTCCTATTTTTCACCCAAACATGGCGAAATAGTCCAAGCTACATTATACCAACAATATCCCTGAAGAGTCCAAAGTGCAAAAAGGTAGCAATCTTTGACGAGATGTTACTCAAAATTGTGTCACTTAGAAACATTCCGTCTGAGGTAACATGATCATGTAGGGTTCCTCTACAATAACCTCTCTCAATTTTTTATATCTCTGAGGCATTTTTTCGTGGTGAAAGGTTTTCTGCTTCCCCAAAAATCGTCAGAAGGAGGTAGTGTAAAGTTGCAAAGGGGTGTAACTTTCGCCCTGCTCCTGATGCAACCAAACTAATTATTCCAACGTGTCTAGATGGGTACATTTACGCTAGGCATGGTCCTTTTTCTACCGACGATATTCTTGAAGAGTCTAAAGTGTAAAAAGGCAACAATCTTTGATGAGATGTTACTCAAAAATCATGTCACTTAGAGACATTCTGTTTGAGGCAATATGATCATGTAGACTCCCTCTACAATAACCTCTCTCAGTTTTTTATATCTTTGAGGCGTTTGCCCGTGGTGAAAGGTTTTCTACTGCCCAAAAATTGTCAGAAGGAGGTAGTGTAAAGTTGCAAAGGGTGTAACTTTTGTCCTTCTGATATGACCAAACTGACTATTCCAACGCATTCGGGTGGGTACATTTAGGCTAGGCATGGTCCTATTTTTCACTCAAACATGCCGAAACAGTCTGAGCTACATTGTACCGACGATATCCCTGAAGAGTCTAAAGTGCAAAAAGGTTGCAATCTTTGACGAGATGTTACTTAGAAACTGTGTCACTTAGAGACATTATGTCTAAGGGAACATGATCACGTAGGGTCCCTCTATAATAACCTCTCTCAGTTTTTTATATCTTTGAGGCGTTTGCCTATGGTGAAAAGTTTCCTGCTGCCCCAAAAATCGTCAAAAGGAGGCAGTGTAAAGTTGCAAAGGGGTGTAACTTTTGTTCTTCTCCTCGTGTGGCCAAACTGAAAGTTTCAATGCATTTGGATGGGTACGTTTAGGCTAAGAATGATCATGTTTTGCACCCAAACATGTCGAAATAGTCCGAGCTACATTGTACCGGTGATATCCTTGTAGAGTCCAAAGTGCAAAAAGGCAGCAATCTTTGATGAGCTGTTACTCAGAAACCGTGTCACTTAGATACATTCTATCTGAGGCAACGCGATCATGTAGGGTCCCTCTACAATAACTTCTCTCAATTTTTTATATCTCTAAGGCATTTGCCCACAATGAAAGGTTTTCTACTGCCCTAAAAAATATTAGAAGGAGGTAGTGTAAAGTTGCAAAGGGGTGTAACTTTTGTTCTTCTCCTTGTGCGGCCAAACTAACAATTCCAATGCATCTGGATGGGTACGTTTAGGCTAGGCATGGTCCTGTTCCACACCCAAACATGCTGAAATAGTCCGAGCTACAAACGCTAACTAGTCTTCAATCTTCAAACACTACAAATACCATGATATCCTGCATAAAGCTATCTTTTAACCTTTTATAAATGCATGCCCATCAAATTCAACTGCATAGAGATGAATGTTTGTATTCCAAATTCCTTTTAAATACTAACCTTCCAATCCTTTTTCTTACCCTCATATCAATTAAATATGACCTCCAATTATGATATGGCACTCAGGCTTATGAGAGTTTACCAGAGAGGTTGGTTGATTTAGGTTGAAGGGCCGATGAACTAATGACTTAAATACCCTTTAGTAGGTTGATTTAAGTGATAGTAACTTGTGACTATAAGTCAATATTAAATTAAAATAAAAGTGCACTTTACACACGACAAACAATTGGGGGTTTTAAAATCTTAAGAAAAGTAGTTTTTTTAGGGTTTAATGCCCAATATGCAAACCCTAACTATCAATAAGAAAGGCTTAAACATTCTAACTTTCATCAAGAGATATCTAGGACATTTTAGAGACCTCAGAGACATCAAAAGAAAGACATTAGAGTACAACAACTATCATAGGCTTAGGGTTTTAAGACATGAACAACTTGACATTCAAATCAAACTCATGACTCCCCTTGATAAATATAACTCTCCTAGATGATGACATTGAATTATGATTATGAAAGCTTATGTCTTCTCTAACTTCTTATTGCATGAACAAAACCACATCCACCATGAACACGAACCTTGCATCATATCAACCTTCCAAGATAGACCTTATCATGAAAACCATATTCACAACAAAACCTTGCATGAACAAAACTACATCCACCATGAACATGAACCTTGCATCATATGAACCATGTTTATCTTGTGCGGCGTCAATATGAATTGAGAGACCTTATCATAAAAACCATATTCACAACATCATGCACCTCATGACCATCACCTACCTTGAATCACTGTATCACCTTATCAACATCATGGCATCAACCTTGACCCTTTGACTTCAATGACAACCTTGAACGTTTATTGTTGATGACTTATGGAAGCCTATAGCCCCAATGTTATGCTGCATACTAAAATTAGGTAAGACTCAATGTACTCTCATAACCTCGCCTTATATGCAAGAGGAATTACATTTAATAACCACAATGGTCATCAGGTGCTCATAAGCATATGATTTTGACTATTTTATTCAAAACAACAAACATACTCTTTACATCCCAATATGGTATAATAAAAAGAAATTAAGAAATATTTTCAATTGACCAACTCATAAAGAATATGGATCAACATACTCATTTGAATATTTTCAATTGAGCAACTCATAAAGAATATGAATATTTTCTATTCAACATGATGATTCATTTTTATTTTAAATACAACTTTTATCTTTTAGTTCTAGAATGAGGTTTAGGTGATAGTTGAATAACAATAGCTGGCTTTTTGAATCAATAAACATCCTATGTAATACAATTGGACTTTAAATATTTGAAGTAACCATCTACAAATATCCATTCAAACATAGATTTATAATGCAAATATGGACACCATCAATAAAAAAAATTTGTATTAACCAAATATCCATATAGGCATACATCAATATCTGTCGATATAACTATAACATATATACAAAATAGCCATATAGGCACACAATGTCAACTATATGCAATATAAAATATATGTCCACAAATGCCATACATGCATACAACAAAGGAACACAATAAAAAGTCATTCCGCTCTGGCTGGTGAAGAGAATAGATCATGGGCAGCCTTTGATCTTCTAGGGGATGGAGACGTGTATGTGGGTGGTCTACTACAAACCCGAGGGTTGCTCCTCCTATTTAGTTGTTCATGCATCTATAGTTGTTACAATAAAAAGTATAGACATTAATATATATAAATTACATGTAATAAAAAATGAAACATTTAACAAAATAATCTCTTACCACTACCATATAATCTCTCTCCTCATTTGCCCTAGTAGCAGGATTAGGCTGTAGTGATGTCATGTTCTATAGAAACCATCCAGATAGAAATTAAACTTCAAATTAATAATATTTTAATTTTTCAAAAATAAACAACTATAACAATGAATGTAAATTAAAATTTACTAATTTGCCTTATATTCCCGTCAATGACATAGAGCTATGAATCGCAGAGGACACACCATGCTCCATTGCCCTATGAACATCGGGAGGTGTCTCCACAGCCTGCATCATCTAGAAATAAAACAACATTATTCAATTACAAAAACTATAATAGTGATGCAAATCATGGCTCTTAACATACACACACGTTCACCTAAACATGGAAGTACACACAATAAAGCACACAAGTCACATACAAAAATTTAGTAAGTGTAATTCATTCATTAAACTATTTATTTTATTACCTCTGTGAAGCTTTGAAGTCCACCACCGCTGGCAGGTGTTGCCGTGAAATTTCTAATATTAACCTATTCAACATCCAAATTAGATATTAGAATACCATTCATATAACGATGCTATTCACATGTAATATTTATAATTGTTTACTAGTTACATATCCCGACAGTAGATGATGTAGTGTAATATGTAGGTGGAGAACCACTGAAAACTACATCAATGCTATGACTCTAAAATTTCATTAAAATCATCAAACTAAATTAGTTAATCTTGCATTTCAAAAATAAAATTTAATAAATTAAATTCAATAAACTTGCTAAGATTTACCTGAGTATCAACCCTGAAAGTCTCACTCAGGGGGCATCTATCATCACCATCTGGTCAGCTATAGATGTAGCCTGCGCCTACGTCATGACTATTTGTGGGGTCATAACCACATGCTGACCTGCAAATCCAACAAGTATGGGGTGGAACCGTACTCAAACTCTCTCCTGCCCACGTTGTGCTATAGGACTAGCATGCTATAAGATGCTCTAGGTCAAGGCACTAATGGACTGAAGTGTCTCGACCTCAACACTATCCTTCACAACAGAAGGGATAGAAACATGCTCATGGGCTAGTTTGGCGAGTGCTCGTCTCACTAGCCGATGTGGGTCAACACGTGCCCCTGGTCTATCTTATGCTGATCCCCTACCTCTACTTTGGAACTCCCGCATATCAAAATAATTTGGCACTTTATTTTTGACAAACTCGCAATAGAGTTTCCTCAAAAAATATTGCGGGACCTCATTATTGTTGCATAGAGGAATCTCAAAAACTATCCACCACCTCTGCGCAAAATTGTCCCTTATCGCTTGGTTGTTACACTAATGGATAGGGAACTTGTTGCATGTAAGGGGTAGAGATTCATTTGTTCGTGGGTTTGTGAAAATAGAACACAAGTCTAGTTTTGTAATTTGTTCATTTTTAACTTGTTCATATGACAACTTGTCAGCATAATACTCTCTAAGTTCTCTCCTTTTTTCTGTCTAACTAGTGATTTGCTTGCTTATTGAATCTACATTTGATAACATAGATTCAAGGGATCGAGCAAGCGTGGATCTATGCAAGGTTGAAGTTGCAGGTTCTTTCAACCTTGCAATTATGTACTCAATTTATTTCTTATTGTTTTTAATTTGCCCCATTATATTTTCTCATGTTCCAGGGGTATATTCAGGAATAAATGGAGGTGTTTGTGGTTGGGGTTCTTCTTTAGCAGGTATTTGTTGTTCACGTGATGGAAGATTTTGTGGATTTTTAGGAGGAGGAAGAGGTGCATTATCAACTCCTATAAATTTAAGAAATCTATATCAAAACTATTTTAACCTACCTATTTAGCAACAAATTCACACAAGAAAGTAAATAAAACTTACTTCTTCGATTTCCCCAACGTTGTGGCGGCATTTTGATGATGATTTAGCGAGAAATAGATGACGATTAGATGCCATATAACGCGAGCGCACTCTTTTCTCTTTTCCAGCCGCGGGTTTCTTGGAATTTGCTATAAAATAATGAAACGGAACGCTATTTTTTTATATATAATAGCACATAACATGCTCGCGTTATAACATGAGCGCATTAAGTCTTGGTGTAGGCTCGGCAACACCAAGCCATAACATGAGCACATTATAATGCGCTTGTGTTATGTCTAATTTTTTTCAAGTTGGCCACTTTTTGCACCCACCCTTTAGGATTTAAGGTTTAAGGGTTGAGGCTTTAGAGTTTAGGGTTAAGTGAGACCTAGATAGCTAAGGACGGATGAAGAGGTAGACAAGGAGTGATTGAGAAACGTAGAGAGGGGAGAGGTAGAGAGGTGAGGGGGAGAGATAGGTGAGAGATAGAATAAATACGTGGAGAAATGAATGCTGCAAGGAACCATGAACTTTGTGTTGGATTAAGTGGCATTGTTTAGGTGGCACATGATGCAAGGACTTATGCACGAGGTTGTACATTTCTATGTGAGTGACTAAGGCTCACATGCAAGCTTGTGCAATAGCATGTAGATCATGATGTGAACAAAAAAACATGCTTTTCATTTATCCATTTAACCAATCTTCCTTTCTCTATTTTCTCGGGCATGTCTAGTTTTGAGAGACTAAAACTTTCAACCTAAAACTCAAATTCTCTTATCATCAATTAAATGGATTCTTTGACAATTAAACTTTGAAACCTAGAGGGATACAAAAATTATCTACACTGCACTAGGTATCCATATTACATACTGATCAACAAAAATGATTTGTATTAATCAAATATCCATATAGGCACACATCAATATATGTTGATATAAGTATAACATATATACAAAATAGCCATATGGGCTTACAAGAATACCATATAGGCATACAATATCAACTATATGCAATACAAAACATATGTCCATCTCTAGGTTACAATAATATATGTCATTCCCCTCTATTCGGTGAAGAGAATATATCACGGGCAACCTTTGATCTTTGAGTGGATGGAGACATGTATGAGGGTGGTCTACTATGAACCTAAGGGCTGCTCCTATTTAGTTGTTCATGGATCTATAGCTGTTAAAATAAAAAGTATAGACATTAATATATAGAAATTACATTATAATTAAAAATAAAGCATTTAACAAAATAATCACTTACTACTACCATAAAATATGTCTCCTCATTTGCCTCAGTACTGATATTAGGCTATGGCGATGTCATGTCTTATAGAGACCATCCGGATAGAAATTAAACTTTAAATCAATAATTATTTGATTTTTTAAAAATAAACAACTATAACAACGAATGTAATTTGAAATTTACTAATCTACCTCATACCCCCGTCAAAGGCATGGAGCTATAAATCGCAGGGGACACACCATGCTGCATTGCCCTATGAACTTCGAGAGTTGTCTCCGCAGCCTGCATCATCTGAAAATAAAACAACATTATTCAATTACAAAAACTAGAATAGTGATGCAAGTCATGGCTTCTAACATACACACATGTTCACCTAAACATGGAAGTACACACAATAAAGCACACAAATCATGTATGCATATATATACAAATTAGATGAAGATTCATGACTATTGTGTGATATAAGGGTCAACAAAGGAGGGACCATAGTAGCATCAAATTTTAGGTTTAAGAATTCAGAGAGGGAGTGAAGGTGTTAGTTTAGGTTTAGGTTGGTGGTAGGTTAGGGTAGGGTTGTGGGGTACCTATTTGAAAAGATGCCTCAAAGAAATGTGGTATCATGGTGATGTCCTTGTCTATGCATCTGCTTGTCATGGCATTCCATGAGACCACATTTCTTTGAGGCATTTTTTCAAATAACTATATTATAGTTAAAATTTTATCATTTATCAACATCTAGTTATTAGTTATGCAATGTCTAGTAATGTTTTGAGTTTGAAAGATGTGCAATAAAATGTAATCAACAATATGAATATAAAATACAAAAATTTAGTAAGTACAATTCATTAGTTAAACTGTTTATTTTATTACCTCAGTGAAGCTTTGAAGTCCACCACTACTGGCAGGTATTAGAATACCATTCATATAATGATGCTATTCACCATCCAAAATATTTCATATATTAGAATATTAGAATACCATTCATATAATGATGCTATTCACATGTAATATTTATAATTGTTTATTAGTTACATACCCTGGCAGTAGATGTCGTAGTGTAATATGCAGTTGGAGAACCGCCGAAAACTGCATCAATAGTATGACCCTAAAATTTTATTAAAATCATCAAACTAAATTAGTTAATCTTGCATTTTGAAAATAAAATTTAATAAATTAAATTCAATGAATTTGCAAACATTTACCTAAGTATCAAGGTCGAAAGTCTCACTCAGGAGGGTATCTGTCATCACCATCTGCTCAGCTGCAGATGTAGCCTGCGGACCTGGGTCCTGACTATCCACGGGGTCATAACCACAGGCTAACCCGCAAGCCTGACAAGTATGGAGTGGAACCCTACTCCTTGAACTCTCCACCAGCCCACACTATGCTGTAGGACTAGCATGTTCGATGATGCTCCGGGTCAAGGCACTAATGGACTGAAGTGTCTCAACCTTAACACTCTCCTTCACAATGGAAGGGATAGACACATGCTCATGGGCTGGTCTAGAGAGTGCTCATCTCGCTGGCCGTTGTGGGTCAACACGTGCCCCTGGTCTATCCTATGCTAACCCCCCACCTCTACCCTGGAAGTCCCGCATATCAAAATAGTTTGACACTTTATTTTTTACAAACTTGCAGCAGACTTTCTTCAAAAAGTATTGCAGAACCTCATTATTGTTGCATAGAGGGTGGTCAAAAACCATCCACCACCTCTGCTCAAAATTGTCCCTTATCGCTTGGTTGTTGTACCAATGGATAGGGAACCTCTTACATGCAAGGGATAGAGGTTGATTTGTTCATTGGTCTATAAAAATGGAACACAAGTCCAATTTTGTAATTTGTTCATTTTTTACTTGCTCATATGACAACTTGTCTACATAGTATTCTCTCATCTTTTCAGACCAACTAGTTATTTGCTTGCTAATTGAATCTACATTTGATAACATAGATTCAAGAGATTGAGAAAGCGTGGATCTATGCGAGGTTGAAGTTGCGGGATCTTTCAACCTTGCAATTATATCTTCAATTTATTTATTTTTATTTTCAATTTGTCCCATTAGATTTTCTTGTGTTCCAAGGGCATGTCGAAGAATGGATGGAGGAGTTTGTTGTTTGGGTTGTTTTTCAATAGGTATTTGCTATTCAGGTGATTTAGGATTTTGTGGATTTTCAGGAGGAGGAGGAGGTGCATTATCATTTCCTGTAAATTAAAGAAATTTACATAAAAAATCTACTTAAACCTACCTATTTAACAACAAATTCAGACAAAAAATCAAATACAACTTAAACTCCTTCGACCTCCCTAATGTCATGGCAGCATTATGATGATGAATCGATGACGATTTGGCGATGAATTTGACCTCCAATAACGCAAGCATGCTCTCAAGGGTTTGCAGGCCATGGGTAGAAGAAAATGAAATGGGAAAATGAAGAAAAATGATATTTTTTTTATAAATAGGAAAGAATAACGCGCTCACATTATGGCTTGTTCTTCTCGAGCCTTAGGCTCAACATCACCAAACCACAACGTGAGCACATTATGACCTAGAAACTTTTTAAAAAAAGTTTGGCCACTTTTTGGCCCCCCACCTTTTTACACCCACCCTTTAATTTGATTATTATATTATTTTTTATTTCTTGTGAATGTAGGTTTCTCAATGAACATCAAGGTCTTTGTTTCATAAATACAAAAAAAAGAAAATATAGAAAAAAAATTCTAAAAAATATGTCCTCTAGGTATTGATGTCCTTATTGAAAAAAAAAAAATTAAATTCCGATACATACAAAAAAAGTTATGCTCTTTATAGTACACCTATGTCTAAATTATAATTGGTTTTACTTCAAAACTTAATTAAAAAAAAATTCAATAAAACATTATGAAACCAAATGCATCCTCTATATTGTAGTTACAAATCTAAATTCGAAAAAATTAGAATTTTATCCTTCATAGGAAAAAAGTTATGTGGTTTATAGTACACATCACTCTTTAAAAATGACGTTTACTATTAAAAACTAGTTATCGAAGGAGATGGAAAAAGAAATGCAATTTGATTCCAAAAATTTTAAAAAATATATATTTAGAATCTACAGACAAAATTTCACAGATCATTAGTTTGCATCATCTTCAAATTCCTCATAGTTTAGCAGCTATAGGGGTTCGAAAGTGAAGATTTAGTTCAAAATGCTTATTTCAATATCAAGTTTGGTCAAAATGTGTAACCAAATATTGTGGGATCACCCTTCTACTATTTCATTTTTGTTTTAAAAATGTATCCAAAATGTGATCATACACTTCTCATATCATGTTGTTTATTTACCTATTATTATAGCTTAACCTATTATGAAGCTCTTTATAAGAATGAGAACAACATATACCTGTGCATTCTTAGCCATTATTAGCCATAATCGAATACTTGTAAGAAGCCATCTTCATTGTGTCATTTTTTTTTGTGTATCATCTGAGTGACACCTTTTAGACTTCAAAATCACCATTTTTAAACAAAATGAAGGAAATGACAGATGCAAAACTTCAATTCCAAATAGATCGAATAATTCAGAATCAAATAGAGGATTTCTGGGCATTGATTAAGTTCGAGTTCAAACCATAAACAGATATTGAAGCTTGATTGGATCATACAGCCTCGAAGCCCAGTTCTAATGAAACAATCTACAATACCAATTTGTACAAGATACATACAAATTTTACCTCTACCACGAAGTCTTATGTATGCCTAAATCAACAACAGTCCTTTTAGAGTATTGGGTTACAAACTTTTTGAATATAGGAGGCCCTGACATGAGACGCAGGAATCAGCATGATGGCACATTCTACACAAACACTACGTAACAAACCTAACAAGATTAAGAAAAGAACATTAATAAAATACTTTAATACTAGATTTGACGGATTGGGGACAGTTGTCAAATAACCACAATGATAAATAGTAACCGGCTTGCCGTCAATATTCTCCTCCCCTGTGCTGATTTTTATAGACATATTTGCTGGCTAAATATATCTGGGCGGCTTTGCAGGTAGAATGAGGGCTGTTAGCGTCGATAAATCATCCGGGTCTACATCGGACTCAAAAGCCCACGCAGGCAATATTACAGGGCAACCACTGGTACCTCTCAAGTCAACTGGTGCTTCCACTCTCATCCCGCCCCGCGTGCTATCGAAATCAGATAAACTGACTGGCATGGGTGCCCACGGAATTTCTGTGCGCTGCTTCACACCTGACTCACCTACACGAGGCTTTCGAGGTTGTTGTTCTAGTTGCTTCACTTTTTCATCGGTGAATGGATACACTTCTACCCCCCATCTCTTTACCAATGGCAGTGCATTTTTATTGCAAATTCTTCCATTTGGGTCCACTACCACTAATATGGTCAGATTCGCCCCACCCCAATACTCTCTTAGCAAAAAGTAGCACACCTCTGTCTTCAACAACCAGGGATTGCGTAATACAGGCCATGGCACATTTCTTAAAATGCTCTCGAACCCAGCTAGATCAGAACCTGTTGCCCACTCATGTTGACCTCGAACCTCAGCAGGGATTGGAATCGAAATCATTTCCATGTCATCGTTGGTCTTTGCTTTTGAATATATTTCTTTTAAAGACTTGAAAAGATGTTCATCCATGACATCATGTTCATCCACACTGATGAGGAGCAAAACCGTCTTTCCATGTAATTGGTCAACTCCTATCTGCAGTTGTCAAACAAAGGAAACATTGGTATAAACAGAGATTTGTTTGCAGTGATGTAGCTATGAAGGTTATTGAAATCTAAATACATCTTACATTTTCTGTGTAGTTCTTGAGGAAGATGGAACTTGTTCTTGATTCTGCAGTATCGAACAACGCTCTCAGCAACTTCACATTACTCTCCTGTGGTGTCTCTGTTAAGTTCTCGAGGTGGGAATATACTCTAGATTTAGACAATAAGAACTCCACAAATGAATCCGTCATATTTTCCCACTTGGAGAAGTGTTTACGGCCTTCTTCATCTGCAACAACCTCAGTAACCACAAATTCGGGGCAATCGATGGATGGTTTAACATTAACACAGAACGCTTTTTTGAAGAACAAGTGAGCATCAGACTCGACAGAAGCATAGGCCATAATTCTTTCTGCAATACCTTTTGATAACTCGTCAAAACATTTGCCCACATAAATCATTTGGAAAGGAAGTGGGTGCTCATGCTTCACAACTTCTTCCAGTAATTTCCACTTAGAGAGATAATTGACAGAAATATTTCGACGACAGGGATAGTGATAGAGCACAAGGAGGAGAGTGTTTGGCGCAACGGTGGATAGAGAGAAGGGCTCTCCGCGGGAGTTGGTGAGAAGGCACTCCCCACTGAACAATTTTGATGCAGCCTTATCAAACATATTCTCTACATTGTTCCAACTCCACTTCTGCAAGATAATTGTAGTTGGAAGAGAGGTTAAAAAATGATTCTGTCATATATATAGATGTAAACATCTAATCAAAACACGAGACAATATAAACTTGAGGAATCATTCAGAAAAATGAAAAAGAATCCAAATCACCTCGCGGAAGGATCTTACGGTAAAACGCATTGATTCTTCTTCCTCGGCCATTTCTGCCCACCGGGTTTTCAACATTGGGCTTCCATAAATGTCGACCAATTCCAATGTTTTGATGTTTCTCAGACTGTCCATCCATTTTCCCTCTAACTTATCACACCATTCCAAATTCAAAATTTGCAGTGATGCAAGACAATGGAAATCTCTAGACAATTCTTGTAGCGAGGAACACCATGCTAGATTTAGCACGGCCAACGACTTTAGCTGACCGAAACCCTCAGGAAGTCTCTCCAAACTTGACCAGCCGTAAAGGTCCAAGCTTCTTAAACTTTTATATTCGATGATGAGCCGCTTTGGAAGCTTCGTCAGCTCTCGACACCAATCGTCTGAAAGATATTTGACCAACTTGATATATCTGCACGGAATACTTACAAGACACGAGCCATCAAATTGAATTCGAACCAAAGCTGATAGATTTCTGATATCATCACGCAGGTCATTAAGATGGCAGCTGACTAAGGTCAACAGCTTCAATGAGAAAAGCTTCCCAAAACTGCTAGGAAGCTCTTCCAAAAGTGCACAATTTCCCAGATCAAGCTCTTCCAGAGAGCTCAATAACCCAAAATCCTCTGGCAACTTTTGCAAAGTACTACAAGAATAGAGATCCAGATATTTCAAAGATCCGAGTTTCCCAAACGAGTCTGGCAGTTCTTTTAAAGACTCACAATATCGGAGAGTCAATTTACTTAAAGATTTTAGATCGCCCAGATCTTTTGGCAGTTGCACAAGATTTGTGCATCTACTTAGATCCAGCTCTTCCATTTGGGTTAATAATCCAAGGTCTTCAGGAAGAGTCTCCAATCTCTCAAACTCTGTCAATTTTAATGTCTTTAAACCCCGCAGCCTCCCAAAAGCACTTACAGTCTTAAATCGACCCCCATTCAAGTATAGCATTTTCAATTTTGAGGACATCTGCACGGCAATAGAATATAATCAATGGAAAATCTTAATAGAATTAAAGCTAATTAGGGGGTTTCGTTAACTGCATTTATGGACTATTTAATATGAACGAGTTCCAAAGAAGAGATCAACAGACGACTTGCCTTGGCTAGTTGCAAATCATTGCTGTTATCCAGTAACCTGCAATCCAAAAACCTTAGCTCTTCCAATGTTGTAGGATGGAATGGAATGTACGGAATTAATCCAGCCTCAAAATATATGATCTGTTGGAACCTCTGCTTGCAATATTGCCCGTCCACTACTATCGCCATGTCCCCAAGAGCGAGAACTCTAAGAGAGTTGTGCATTAAATCAAGTTTTTCAGCCGACACAAGGAAAGGTTCAGATATATTGCCCTGCAACCAGATCCCTTTGATGCCTCGGATGTCGTCCTGATAGCACAGAAATATGTTATCGGAGCAATATACACAAGTAATATAATATAACAGGTAGAGGAAGGTTTTGAGGAATCATATATTTCCTTACCAGCTCGTTTCCTTCCAACACCTTACTCAAGTCATGGGCACTTGTGAATCGTTTGCCCTTTGACATGTGGCGTCCGATTGTCAAAATAATAGGGCGGAGCATGACCTTGTTTTCATGTTCTTCTTTCTTCAACAACAGAGCTCTCTTTCTGAGGCTATTCAGCTCATCTTCTCCCATTATGCACGAAACCTTATCCCAATCCCAACCATTGAAAAAAGAGCAAATGTCCAGAAAAGCTTCCTTTGCTGAGGCTGGAAGTTCCTCCAAGTCAAAGATAAGGCCGTTCTTTTCTATGCTATACTCTTCTGCCGAACTAAAAGGCTTTCCACCCTTGCTCCATTCAATTATTCGCATATAAGCTTCATCTTTGTACACGCATTGACATATATATTCTCCTACCCGCTCCAGAACAAGGGGGATGCCGTCACATGCCTTCAAGATTTCGTCAATCTGATACATGTGATGATGAGGTATTTGCATCCTGCCATCTAGTTCCATTTTGATGCACAAGAGTTTCATGGCATCCTGGGAAAGGAGGGGTCTGACAGGGTAGACGTGAGTATCGATCCCACAGCCTGAGATCAAGTCTGCAACCCTTTCATCTCGAGCAGTGAGAAGAAGTCTGAGCTTTTTGTAGGACTTGGGTAAAAGCTTCTGAAGTTGTTCTCCCCGCACCATGACATTGTCAACGTATATGAATGCTTGCTCCTTTTCAAACACGTCTTGGATCTCTCCTGGACCATCATCCATGCTTTGAAACGGCACAACCGTAGAACAGTTCCATCCTTGAATATCGAGTGTGGCAACAACTGCATTTCCAAGAGTTGTTTTCCCCATCCCGCCAAGACCGTGTAAAATAACTGCTACCGCTTCTTTCCTTTCATTATCCCATTCCAGAAGTCGAATTACACAATTCACTTGATCATCTATCCCAACTGCTTATGAAATTAGTGTTAACAGTTAATTAGTACATGCGATATCAACGACACGATAATTTCAATAAACGAAGATAGCAGAAGAACACAAGAGGGAGAATGAGAATTAGCTACACTTACCAGCATGGTCAGGAAAAGCACGGTGTCGTTGGAGAGGCACTAATTTGCATGATTGAACTTCATGTTGTATTCTACTTAAAAGGTCTTGAGGATCAGCAGAAGAGGCGGCGACTGCAGAAGTAGAAGCATAAACCTTATCAGAAGATGAGGACGCAGGATTTCCCGATGACAAACACGAACTACTTAAACAACCTAGTAGACCATTTCTTCCCATTGAATGAGTCTGAGACTGAATGACTAATTATGTGGATCTGGAGGAATGATTACTTAACATTTACAACTTACAACAAAGAAGAGAAAGATAGCTTCAATGATATTTGTGATGGGATGGAGGGAAGAGGGTAATTTATATTAAAGTAACACTTATATATGTCACTTCAATTTTCTTGGAACGTGGAAAAAGAATAAATTAAAGTAACACTTGATATAGGCCACTTTTTTAATTTTCTTGGAATGTGGAAAAGGAATAATTTAAAGTAACGCTTGATATATGCCTTTTTTTAATATGGAACTAAAATAAATTAAACTAACCCTTTAATTATTCTTTTTTTTTCCCTCAAAACAATTCGTAATTTTAAATATTTGAAATAAAAAATTACATTGAGTAGAAGCTTTTGATAAAGATTTTCAAGGGAAAAAAGATTAGTAGGAAGAAAAACCTAGGAAAAAGGATCCCACAAAAAATTTTGAATGTGGAAAATGATTAGATTAAAGTAACCTTTAATTATTCTATCATGTCACTTTTCTTGGAATGTGAAATCTATGGTAACACTTGAATATATGTCATTTTTATTATAAATTATAATAATGCTTAATATATGTGTTATGTCACTTTCCTTAAAATATAAAACCCAAATAAATTAACATAAGACTTTGAATATATATAAATTTTTAATATTAAATTATGAATTTATGTAACCTTTAATATACTAGGTTGATTATATTAAATTAATAGTGGAGTTTACAATTCAATTTTTTTGAAAATAGGGTTTTGTGCTTGGTGCAGGTACACGTATATTGAGGCCATCTACCACTAATCAACATAAATTATCAAATAAAGTGACCATGTCATCTTTAATGGATATAACTATAAGTACCCAAAATTGCACAGGTCAATAAACACTACTTTTTGATGTAATTTGTTAGATCATGCATGTATAATTAGTGTTGATGCCCTAGCTACTTGTTGCCTCGCTTACCATTAGTATGCAAGATATAGGTGGAAACTAAACTTTGTTAGCTGCCTTCCACATCATATGTTGTGTGTTGCAATTAATGCTAACTACTAGTGTAACCTTCAACAACCCATTTCACCTTGGCTACCCATTTAAAATTTGATTACTAAATATTTTAAGTGCCACTCAATCCTACCAATGATTCCACCCTTTCCTTTGTGCTTCCACATGATCCCTTCCAACTTGCTTGACATTTGATGCCCAAAGAACACTCATGACCTCACTCCTTTGCAATAAACTTTGATGGGCTTTGTATGCTTGTGATAATGGTTGTATGGATGTTGTAAGAAAATCCCTTCCATCCTTTTATTATAATTTTGTCTTTTCCCCTCTAACTTTGCCCTAGCATGAGCCTATATAGGGTCATAGAATTCTTTCACATGGGAAAGGAGCCATGACAAGCTTCATCATTCAAGGATATGGTGTTCTTTTCTAATTTTTTCTTCAATTACATAATTCAATTTTGTTTATTCATTCACGAGACTTGGTAAAATGATATGTGGTATTTAATTGATATATTTTTCTATTCTTTCTTAGGTA